>JAUDYJ010000006.1:17013960-17686773 GCA_030761175.1 Masticophis lateralis
CCTTCTGCCACCTGTTGCCTCCCACCGGCCGGTTCGCTCCCACAGAGAGGGCCTCCTCAGGGTGCCGTCAGCCAGACAGTGCCAGCTGGCGACCCCCAGGGGGAGAGCATTCTCTGTGGTAGCTCCCACCCTCTGGAACGATCTCCCTCCAGATCTGAGAACAATCGCTGACCTCCGGACTTTTCATCGGGCTCTGAAGACTCATCTCTTCCAACTTGCCGGACTGGCCTGATCCCTCCTATTTTTTAAATTTTTTAAACTTTTTAGAGTTTTAGAGTTTTATTTGGTTTTACATTTTCAGCCTAAATTTATATTGGTTTTAGTACGTTTTTAACTTTTTTGTATTGTATTGGTTTTAAATTGGCTGTTCACCGCCCTGAGTCCGGAAGGAGAAGGGCAGTATAGAAATTTAATAAATAAATAAATAAATAAATAAAATCTCCTTCCTAGGTTTGAGAGAAAGTGACTGGTGCAAGGTCACCCCGTGTTGTGGTCCGCTGGTGGCCTGTGAGCTGGCAGCAGAGCCAGACAGTGAGGAGGCTGGGGAGGAACATGGGTCAGTTCTGGAGTCTGGGGAAGGCTTGGATGAGGGCTCTGCGTCGGAGGCAGAGATGGGGCCAGAACCATCTGGGAATTACGTGCAGACTCCGGAGGCTCCAGAGTTGGACATCAACAAGGCAGAGGAACAGGGGGAGCCTGTTACCAGTGCGCGCATACGCAGAGCTGCCAGAAGGCAAGAACAGTTAAATCAAAAGGGATGACTGGGGAGTACGACTTGGAGATGATTGGCCCCTCCCATAAGGCATAAAGGAGGAGCAAAGGCACATGAGCCTTTGCAGGAAGCAATGTTGTTTGGTCTGGCCGGTTTAAATTCTGTAGCTCCGTTTTGACTCTGTGTTCCGTGTGGCTTGCAAAACTAATTGCCAATTAGGTTTTGGCAGTGTGTCAAGGGAGATAAAGGTGGGTGCTTATCAGGGTTATCCTGAAGGACTGTGGCAGACTTCTGTTGGACTCTACAACTATTTGTGACTCATCTGTGAATGAACAGAATGAGAATGAACAGGCTGTGAATGAACAGAATTCACAGCCGTTGAAATAAAAAGAGGGTTTTTGGGATTAATTGTGTGCACCCCGCTGGCTTTGTGATCAGTTTCTAATCTGATGCTTTAAGCCCCATGCCAAATTGGCTTGTCTGTTTAATGATATATTTAGTTTAATAGTACCCAACATTTACTTAGTTCTATTGCAAAATATTCCAAGTCAGGATAGAGGATTCAGCTGAATAATTCACTCAACCCTTTCTAGCTCTATGACAATATTCAGTACAATTCCAATGACCCCCCCCCCCCAATACAGCAATGGACTTACACACCACTTCATAATTTACAGCCCTCTCTAAGAGGTTTATAGAGTTAGCATACTGCTCCCAACAATCTGGGTCCTCATTTTACCCAACTCGGAAGGATGAAAGGCTGAGTCAACCTTGAGCTGTTGAGAATGGAACTATAATTATAACTATAATAGAATTGAAAATATAATTCATCCAAGTCAAATCTCTCTTCTTTAAAATGATTGGTGAAAATATTTTCCTATAAAATTGCTAAAAGTTCTGAGTGACTAAGATTTACAAACCTCAAAACCCAATGCTAAGTATTTGTTTTCTCTTCTGGCCATCCCCCAAACTTTAACATATACCGGTAGTAGACAAACCTCAGTTTCAGATTATGGCAATTATTCAACAATAAGAAGCAGAGCGTGTTGAAACATTATCTCTCAGACGATAAAGCATTTGTTAACTGCAGAAGTAGAAGATGTTTATGCATTGGTTTAAAAAGGGAAACCACAGATATTGGGGCATTCAACAAACCCTGCAAAATACATTAATCTATAGGGCACCAAGTTACCAACACTTCATGGAAACAATGTAGAAATGAGATACTTTTAGCATAACTGACAAAGGAACTCCCAAACACTCTCTCCCATATGCTTAAGATTATGTAACACTAAGTACAAGTCCTTCAGAATAATGTTATCTGGATATATTAAAAAATCCATGCTTCTTGATTTAAGATCCAAGTGTTGAAACTCTTTTAAATAAAAATGGACTACTAAAGACACAGAAATTGAGAATATACTGAAATACTGTTATTATCAAATTGTATTCCTTCGGATCTACATAAAATATACTGTTACATGTTTTAAGTTGTAATATCAATTATGGGTTTTAAGGTCAATCATTACCTGCTTCCAGATATGCAATAGAAGTCACATGGACAGAACTAACAATCCAAATCCATAAATATCCAACGATTTTTAAAGATAGACTAAGGCAGTGATGGTGAACCTTTTCAGCACAGAGTGCTGAAAATGGAGTGTGCCTGCGTGCATGTGGCACCGAGTGCCGAAAAGGGCCAACTGATCATCATGCACGCATGCGCACCAGAAACCTGGAAGATAAACGGTTGATGCCGTGTGTGTCAAGTGACATGGCTCTGTGTGGCACTTTGGGCATGTCTGCCATTGGTTCGCCATCACGGGACTAAGGACTCCTATGAAAAATATATGCTAATCTAAAGTACAAATATCTGGAAAAGTTTAAGAAAGCTTTTTATTATGAAAATATTTTTGAGAGTGGAAGATGATGCTCATTTTCAATGTACATTTCATTGTTTGGAAACAGATTGTTTGATTTGGCTACTGAAACTAATCTTTGGGGCCTACAGACTAAATGTGATACGTATTGCAACCTCAACAGATACATTTCCTAACTTCTTACAGTTTTATTTAAGAAGAGACATGCTATAATGGGCTTGGGAGACAGGAAGAAGAGCCGCAGCCAAGTCTGACAAGAGATAGCTCAGCTTGCAAAAGGAATGGTGGTGAAGAAAGCATCTCAGAAGGGACCTTCCCTAGTTCTCTGGAAAGGAAAGATAGGCGATGGGGACGTAAGTGCTTTCAAACTTCCAAGATTATATTACTGTAATCTTACAATAAAGGTAGTATTAGTAGTATTCATGGTTTTGATTTCTTTTCTAAACTACCTCAAAGAGCTCACCAAGAGAGAATTTGATTCTCTGTATGCAGAATGTATACACTCAATGTGATCTTCCAAATAGCATAATTATGGTGGCAAAACTATGGCATGAATCATTGGGGGGGGGGGAGGGGGGGGAAGAAGAATCTCTAAAATCTTTTCCTCACTGAAAAAAAAAGAAACAAAACCATTCTTCAAATCTTTCCAGACCTGAAGAGAAGAAATAGCAGTTGCAGCTTGTTAAGCAATAGAAAAAAAGAGATTAAAAAAAACTGCAAGAGGCAATAAACTGGCACCAAATACTATAACCAATAAGGTGGTTTCTATCCCTCTCTGCATCTGGGCCTCTATTTAAATGAAACTGTTTAACTAAAGCAGATGCTTGATTTAACTCGTAACATTAAAAGGTTTACTTAAATAAAAATAATTCCTCTATGCAAAGTCAGAAGCTTGATATGAAGGCAATAACTGGATTTATGGGTTTGTTGGTAAGCTGAAAGGCTGTTGTAAAGCTTCAAAAAATTTTCTGTTCTTAATTTGCACTAGTCCTTCAAAGTAAAACTCAATTTAGAGAACTAAATCAACTTAAAAATGTCAGTTAAAAAAAAACACAACAGCCTAAAACACCAAGAACAGCCCCCAAAAGCAGCAGACCACACCGCAAAACGTACTGTATTTTTCAGAGTATAAGACGCACCTTAATTTTTTGGGAGGAAAATGGGGGGGGGGGGGGGGGAAATTCTGCCTACCAGGTATTCATCTGGCTAGTCCCAGCACATTAGTTCGCTCGCTGGTTTTGAGATTGGGGCTGGTTGGGGCGTCAGCTTTAGCATATTAGTTCGCTCGCTGGTTTTGAGGTTGGGGCTGGTTGGGGCGTCAGCTTTAGCACATTAGTTCGCTTGCTGGTTTTGAGGTTGGGGATGATTGGGGCTGTGATTCCAAAGCACATCTGATCGTCGGAGGAAGCAGCAATTAGAAAAGCAGGCAAAGCACAGAAGATCACTTCACTCGTGTTGGGGCTGAAAAACAGCTTCAAAAGCACAGCTGATCCTCAGAGGGAGCTCCAGTGACTAAAGCAGGGGAAGCGCGGAAGGGATAAGAGAAGGCAGCAGCTGTTTCGGGTAGCCATTTTGGGCAATGCGCAGGGTTACATTCGGAGTATAAGACGCACCCAAATTTTCAGCCTCTTTTAGGAGGGAAAAAAGTGTGTCTTATACTCTGAAAAATACAGTAATTCCAGTCCCACTGCCTGCCTAATTTGTTGGAACACATCTCAAAAAAAATATGAATGCTCTAGACGTCTCTGTTCACATCCTGTTCTTTACTGTGTTCTCCTCCAAAGAATTCACTCATGTCTGAGCCAGTAGACTCCTCTTTTGCATCAGATGATTAATTTACATATCAATGATAATTTGATAACACCGTTTGAGTTTACTCAGCGCTATAGTACACTTTGGATGGATGAAACCATATATAATAGATTAATCTATGGGAGTACTCTGGTTAGATAAACTTTGGGACAGAGTTATATTAGAAGATAATTTTAAAAAATATCTATGAACAAAATTTAGCTAGAACTGGGATGAAAAGGACAACAGGATTTAAACAGTGAAGAATGAAATAGCGAAGATAGGTTTGAAGACGATTTTTTTAAAGAGCTAATTTTACATTATGGCTTATTCAAAGTAAAGTTGTTAGAAGGATCTTAAATATAAAAACTGGATTTTAATGCAAAACTCATGAAAAAGTTGTTTATGTTATTCCTGATGTACTGTCAGCCATATCAATTTGAATGTGCCGTCAAGAGCTTTTTAAAGAAGCATATCATGGAGAAAAGAAAGCTGAAGAGTTATAGATTTGCTAATGTCTTTTGCAGACAAGGTCTCCATTTTTCCAGAAATGCAAAGAAGATGAGCTCTCACGTCTTAGGGCGATATTTCAGCGGTGAAATGCACTTACCTTCACTACTGGTTCGGGAAAGGAAGTGCGCACACCTGCCTCTTCTGCACAAATGCAGAGGGTCAAAAACGGGACGTAGTGACGTCCTGGCGGGTGGGCGGAGCCTCCCGCTGCTGGTGCTACCTGTTCACGCAAACCGGATAGATCTGGCTGGATTTCATCGCTGCTATATTTATAGGAAAGATTCCTAAAACTGAACGCACATCAACATTCAGAAATATTATTTTGTGTCTCTTTTCTAGTCCTCTATGGGAAAAATTCGCATGTTTTTAAAAAAGAAAAAACAAAGTAAGATATTGATGACAAATAATCATGTTTAAAAAGATGTTTTTCAGGGGCTTTTGGGAAAGGTATGGCAAACTAAAGATGGCTCCACGAAAGCAGGATCAATGAACCAGTGAGAAGATCAGTTCCTTGGAACTTCTCTAGATAAAAAGATGATGGGAGATCACTCACATGTGCTCTGGACAGCTAAGGACTTTGTGGGACAAAGGTTTCAGTAGGGTTGAGCACCAAGAAAGGGTAGGATTAGTTTTTGAAGGACATTAAATTCACAAACTTCACTTTCTAATCACTTATGGAAATTGCTCATCAATTATTTCTAAGCTATTAGAGGCCTTCAGAATGATGTGTTTACACACACACACACACACACACACACACACACACACACACACACAGTATTGTGAGTAAGAATAGATAAATGGATACCACCTTGGTGGGAAAAGACCTAGCTGCATTCGTATGTGTTGTATACATGCATATATTTTTTGCATCTGTGCAAACAAATACACACACAGACCTGACTATATTACAGTGGTCATATCTAAGAACATTATGGTACAGCACCAATCCATGCCTATTTCATGTTGCACATTCAATACAAATGCCCATAGTATTATTCTGAATTTTCTGTGCAGGCTGGGGACTGAAAATACTGTTTTACAGAGGTTTCATTCCTTCTCGAAAAACATATCTGGTTAGTATTACTGAGGAAGGAAAGGTCAAACCAACTCCTTATTTCAGGGTATTTGTTCTCTTCTATCTTATTTAACAACTACATGAAATTACTGGGAAAAGTCATCTGTTGCTTTGGCTCATTAACATTAGCATGCTTCAGTAACATCAATATGCCAATGATTCCTAACTTTATATCAAGTCTCCAGGCCAAAGAAGCAATGAGCAGGAAGTCCTGACCAGTGCTTGGAAACTGTGAGGGACTAGGTGAAATAAAATGGCTTTCATTTGTACAGACACTCTTTAATTCCATGGAAATTCCATCAATAGTTCTTGATGGGTTTGAATTTCCCCAGAAAGAGCCAGTGGTGATCAAGGGTATTTCTTGGACCTATGACTCCTGCTGGAGCAGTAGGTGAAAGTCATAGCAAGAAAAACCTTCAGCAGCACAAAGAGATATCTAATGGGGTTACTTTCAAAGATGACCAGAAAATTGCAGCTGGCCCAAGATACAGCTGCTAGCTAGGGAAGTTACTGACCTCATCCTCTTTGGATTACAGTTTCATTTCGGGGGTGGGGGTGGGGGTGTCAAGATTAAAGCAAAAAAACTAATTTCTTCTTTGAATACAATATTCTATTTATATGTGGAAAAATACTCTTTGTGAGATTTATTTTGATAGCTGATAGCTATAGTTTTTGAAAAAAAAATTTCAAACGTCTTTATGAAAGGGATCTGACCTCATAACCGTTCTTAACAACCACTGTGTTCCTGGGTCTACTGTGGTTTCAGTCTTTACTGCAGCAAAGAGAAAAAGGTTCGGATTCTATCTTTTTGAAACAATTGCCTGACGCTCTGTGACTTCCTTTCTTCCTCCCCTCTCTCTCTGCGTCATTTGTCATGCTAGCTGTACCTGTCGTATTTTTCACTTTATTTATTTGGCTCATTCACTCTACCTTACAGTCTTAAACATTATTTATGTGGTTCAGTTCAGGAGTAGTCAATCTGGCAGCTTTTAAATATTTTGGACAATAACATCTCTAAACAAAGAAAGTTAGCCATTTATAAAAGTTGCAGTCTAACAATGCTCAAGAATAATCTAGTAACACATTCTTAGAACAAGGTTGATTCTGTCTGCTTCTTATGTAGTGAAATGTGATGGCTTTACTGAGGCGGCTTATTTTGAGGCCTAAAATTTATATATTTGGAAAAATTGATTATACATTGCATGGTTTAATATATTTCCTTTACTTGTATTACCAATATTAACCTGAAATATCAATACCTGTGACCATAAGCATGCAAACCTGTTTTTCAGCTTGTGTCCTGGCTGATTCTTCTTGAGCTAATACCATTTCCCGTTCTGCAGTTATTTGTACACTCTCTCTCAGTGCTTCTTCTAGCTCCTCAATTCGATCATCCTTCTTATGCAAACTATCCTGGAAAATGATAGGACACCAGATGAAGTAGCTTCTAGAGCAAATAAGTCAAGTGCCAGGTCACCCAAAAGGGAGTTTCCAGCAATGGAATTCCACAAAGTTAAGTTTTCATACAGAAGAAAATCACAGATGTAAGATGAAGGAAGAGCTGGAGTAAATCCATAGCCAAGACAAAAGTTAGCAAACTGAGATGAGCAATAGCAGTGCAATTAGTGTTAAGACAGCTACAGACTGATGGGTAGTTTTTTTGTGCAAAAGCACATTTTCGCATGCAATTCAGGTTAGTAGGCAGAAGATGTAGATGTACAGCAAGCAATACCCTTCCTTCATAGGTACCCTCAATCTGACAGTTCAAAAGTAAGAAATCAGAAGAAGCATGAGATGTAGTAAATGACTTAAGAAAAACTGTCTTAAAAAAACAATACTAAGATCTCTCAACCCCCTTTCATATAAAGATACTGGTAACTGATCTACCTGAAAAAAAAAATCAGGTGAAAAACTGAAGACAAAGGAATAAGATAAGTTGTATTTGAAAAAAATCCTGTACTATATGACTAGAAACATAATCTTCTCAGAATAAAACACGTTGACAGATCAAAATGCTACATTAACTATTTGCTTAATGCCTGAAAATATAACCAACTAGAGATGATTAATCAAACCTTGAAAATTTGAAATGTATTATAGCAAATGTTGGATCATTTTCTGTTTCTGAACTTGTAAACAAGAAACAGTTGCCTTTCCTAGCTGTTATACCTTCCTTATGCTGGTCTATGATTGTAATAAAGATTTTATTGCTGTTATGATAAAATGGCCATCTAGGAAGTGCTTTGGATTCTGCCAATCATAACAGGATAAATTCCATAACTGTAGAATCCTACACAGCATTGTAATTACCACAAATGATATTTAATATCAGGGCCTGCTAGGCCTTTCTGAATGAAAGATACCTACAATATGTCCATAAGAGTGATATTGTTAGCTGTGTGAAATATACATGTTCAAAACACAGTATTAAGATAGGAAAACACGGTATGGAAAAGAGTGGAGCATAAAGCCTTGATTTTAATTAAAAGGAAATGGAAAATGATGGGATGTCAAATCTGAATTCCTGATCATTTTGCAAACTGAAACCTGGTACCAGTTTCTAAACTCCATTAACAGCAAATAATAAAAATGTTATTACCTTTGAGAAACTAGCTGGCAAAAGTATACATATTAACACAAAACTGAATATAAAAAAATCCAAACATTAGAAGAAATTAGAAGAAAGAAGGAATCTATATATAATTATTTGGTTCTTTTTTTTAAATGGGAAACTAGTAAGAAAGTAGAATACAATGAAAAAAGTGAAACCGAAGTAGAAAGATTTGTTCATTTCCTAGTTTCTACTAATGGATATGTAATAGGAAAGACAAGAACAGAATGCAACATGGATCTAACAGATAAAAGTGTTTGTATCAGAATACTCTTATCAACAAAGATGATCAACTGAATGACCTTCATGGAGCAACTAGTATGGCATCAAGAATACTAGTTCTTTTATGCCTTCTACAGCTTTGTTGACTACATTCTTATAATGTTGCTAAAAGCCTTAGAATTATACTCAGTAAGTCTGTAAAAGACAGTCCTAGAAAATTATAGTATGCTGTTTGTTCCAACTACATAGACAGGAAAAATACTCATTAGGATGTCTACCATGTATCAGAATCCAGAGACTATCACATTCAGTATCTTTAGTTGTTATCTTCAATTCTGCAAAGAATTGTTTGTCCAAGTACAATACATCTGAATAATTATGTAGAAACATGAGGAATAAAAAAAAGCAGAGTTATGTAATAGATTTCCATGTACTCTGCATTGGTGGAAAGGAGCAACTGTTTTTGTAAATAAAATTAATTCAGTTAATTTCCACTTTCAAAAATGTGAAATATATAGAACATTGGTAATTTTGTCTCACATAAAATTGGTGGCCCTTAATATTATAATATAATCAGATGATCATTTAATTTGATGTTTAAATAAATTCTGTATATTACACATTCAGAAATATATACACAAAAACACCTACACTACTATTCAACAAATCCTCTGGAAAAAATTAATGAAATGAAAGTGACAACTGTTGCTATCAGAAAACAATTAGCTATCAATAAATCATAAGAATCAGTCATATGTCTAGGTTATATATTAATCCCTTAAATTAGGTTTTTGGGGAAAGGTTTGGATTTTTTGCCTAAAACCTTATTTTACTGAATTTGGCATGAGCCAGTCAGAAGTATGCCTAGATATAGGACAACGTATTTTGAGCTACTCTAAACTATTATTGCTGGAGTAGCAATCAGATCTACATTTTTGCCATGGAACTGTTAGATACACACTTAGATTTCATAGGAACACAACATCTATTACACATAAACTCATCTTTGTATATGTTTACCACAATATATAGCACCTGTAAATATTTTGTGATGAATGGGAAGAAATATACATTGAATAAGTATAAAAATGAAGGAGTGTCAGGATGCTTAGAAAGATACTTCTGTAAGTCTGCTAATATTTACTGAAGTTTGTATATCTCTCAATATCTCAGCAGGCAATTCCTTTTGTTTTGCCAGATGTTTAAATTTTATCTTCATTTCCAAACTGAGAAGGGCTCTAACATTAGCTCAGTTCAATGTTTTACTGTTGGCTGTTTCAGAAGATATACATAAAAAAAAATACTTCATTGTGCCAAGGAAATTTATGCTTCTCTTTTGATCAGAAGCAGTAGTTTTAGATTTACTATTTTAGCGTTACTACTATTTCTACTTCTATTTTAGACTCAAAGTTTTACTTAAATTACTTTTTGTCACAATATTTTACTCTTTTACCAAAGAAGTCACCTGAAATGCTTTGTATTTTTAACACTTTTGTTTGAATGCTTTTGTTTTATGCTGGTTATTGACTGAACTAAAAACTGACTACTGCACAGTATAATCTTTGTGTGTGTGTGTGTGTGTGTGTGTGTGTGAGAGAGAGAGAGAGAGAGAGAGAGAGAGAGAGAGAGAGAGAGAGAGAGAGAGAGAGAGAGAGATATTCAAATGCTAAAGCCAAATGATTTGTTCTTTTCAGAAGCTTAGAATATTATGAGGGCAAAGTTACATTTTTCAGTATGAAACAATCCTTCATTCAGAGTAAGTTTTAAAGCAAAGCAAAGCAGTTTAATTCAGATGATCATGCATTACATATATATGATATGATGTTACCTGTAACTGCTGGGAACTGTCATTAAGATTGTCTTCCCGCCTCCTTGCTTCTTCCAACATTTGTGCACTCTTTTTCTTCTCCACCTGTTCTTTATGCTTTAAATTTGCTACCTTCTTATTCTGATCTTTAATTTGCCTACAAATAGGAAATCAAATATTCAAACACGTATGCGACTCACATACATTTGAAAATAGCAAGTACTGTAAAAGAATGTTCACGCTCAATACAGATAACTTAAATAATACTTGACTCTCCAGTTTTAGAAATAACTAACCGTTCCTTCTGCTATCTCATTTCTAGAAGTAACCAAGTCTCATAATTTCTACCACTCTGTTTGATTATAAACCACATATGTGGGATTTGTCCTATAACGGAAAGCAATTTGCTTGTTTTTTATTGCCATTTGAATGTACAAATTCTGGTCCCTGAAATGCAAACTTTGCAATTGTTTGCGATTCTATGAAGGTTGGAAATTCATCTTTTATAGATTTTGACAAACAGCAGCCGTCCAGATCGTAATTCCAATGAATGCAAACAGATCACTCTTGCAATCTACGTACATGCGCACATAACACATTATACAATTAATTCCTATTCAAGATTCCAAGCCAGAATTTTTTTTTAATATGCAAAAAGGCTATAATTTCCCTCATTATCATAAACACTAAGAATTACTACAAAGCGACATTAATAATTTACTTGAAAACCACTGATAATATAATAAAACGAAAATCCTACTTAGTTATCTTATTTTTTTAAAGGAAAAAAAGGAGTCATGGTCCGTTTGTACGGAACCTCTAAAAGTATACTTTAGAACTTATGCTAATTAGGAAAGCTATTCATTGAAGAAATCTGAATCTTGTCAATACTCCAAGCAAGGTAAAATTTTGTAGAAGAACTGGTTACTTATTACGGTAATATTGTGGTTTTTCTGAGTAGCCACTTATGAGTTCCCACAAATGGACTCTCTAGCTGCACAGAACTCCATTTGGAACATTCCTAAGCTTGGGAATTTTGATAAATCTTCCACATGCTTCAGGCACACTTTTCACTCATCTTCCTAGCTGCCATCAAACTCTTTCACCAGTTGATTTTTCATGAATGGGTGAATAGCAAACTGTCTAGAACCATGATGGCGAACCTATGTAATGTGTGCTGAAAGTGGCATGCAGAGCCATCTCTCCAGGCATGCCAGCTGTCGCCTGTTGGTCTTCTGGGTTCTGGCATGCACATGCGTGCTGGCCAGCTAGTCTTTGCACGTGCGGGAGTGCTGGAACCCAGAAGAAAAGCTCCCTGGCGTGCTGAGATTCTGGTTTCTGGTGTGCGCATGCCAAATGGTCTTTGCGGGTTGGAAACCGGAAGACCAGCACGCATGCACAGGCTGGAAACCGGAAGCTTAGCTTCCTGGTGCGTGCATGCGCGCCAAGGAACTGCTCTTCTGGTTTCTGGTGCTCCCCCCCCCCGTGTGTGCACACACTCCCGTTTTGGCACTCTGTGCAGAAAAGATTCACCAATACTGGTCTAGGAGATGAGTGAGTGACCACGAAGTATGGGAAGAAAAGATCCTTCTCCCAAATGCAACATCTTTCTGGACATCAACAGTACTTGGATATTGTGACCAAGTACATGCTTAACAATTTTGGCAATTATTTTGTACTGAAGGAAATCCAGAGGGTTGTCACAGCTATGTCTAAACATCTCCTTCAATGTGAGTTGGACACCACTAATTTTCTAGATCATACCAGATCCTTATGGTGGTTATAACTCTTTTAAGAACTGCTACAACGATAACTCTTGTCCCCAAAACAGGAACTGATCTCTCTCACAACTGGTAATTATTCAGCAAAAGGCCACTGCTCTAAAGGCATCAAGAGAGTGCAAAGATTACTCCAAGCTATAGGATGTGTGTCTGTATGTGGGTGGAATGTCCTGGCTCAGATGAAAGAGAGACCATCTGTGGTAGAAATGAGATCTCAGGAGGCAAAATTAGCTTGCCTTCATGCATGACATAGACTGTACATTGAATAATATGCTAGCTCAACTGGCCACCAAAATTAAAAAGGCAGTTTTCCAAGACAGCAAATGCTTGTGACCTTATCTGAGGGCAGTTCTTTAAATGAGGGTTAGGCAATGCCATCAAGCTTTCTCTATCTGGTTTAGCACCTGAACCAGAGTTAGTCTCCATTACCAGAACTTTCTGTCCAGGAATCTGATCTACACTGCTAAGGTAGTATGGTAGCTATTCACTATTTTGATGAATTAAATATGATAATGTAGAGAGGCACTGAAAGACTCACTTGTAAAGGAGGAGAATTTTAAAAATAAGGCAGCCTAAAATGCCTGGATGTCCTGGCCTCACAAGCAGCTCTTATCTGGGCTACAATCATATTAAAATTGTATAAGGTTTATCTTTAAACTGTGATTGCAATCAAGTTTCATTCAAACAGAAACAACCTTATTAGGAGGACAGGATCTAAAGGAGCAAGTAAGAGAGAGAACCAGAAATGAGTCAAGTTTCAGAAAGGTTCTACAAACAGATTGGACCGTCAGAGGCCTTAATGAACCAGCAACTTCTCTAGACTGCTTCTGAAATACCAGGAGACTTTATACTCTTCTGAGTAATCCTGATCATGGTGTGCCTCCTTCAGCAGTAAATCCTAACAATTCCCACCAGTTCCCACCATTTCTTAGTACAGCCAAACATTTTTATGCCTGTCCATTTATACTCTATTTTCAGATGCAATGTTCTCAAGAACTGGGTGGAGGAGGCTTATGGTCTGGAAGGGCCCAGAGCAGGAGTGGTACAGCTGGTTGCTTTACTGATGGGGCTGGCAGCACAAAAATGATTACTGAAATGTGTCTTCCTAATCATCGTCCACATCTGAAGACCACACTTCTGACACTGGATAGTTTTGCAGCCAAATCAGGTTTAACAGGCATGGGAAATCATGCAACTGGATAAAATTTGATGAATATCAACTGAGGAACGGTGGGAAATTACAGCTTTTCATATACAATTTTCTGCTTGAGAGTAGTTCATTATTGGAAACAATGTGTATTCTTTTCAGGTGTATACCATTTTTGCCTTGAACTGTCCTCTGGCCTGCTGGCTGCCTAACTACCTGATCAGGCACATTCAGAAAGTATTCAGACAGTGGTGGGATTTAGCTGGTTCGGGCTGGTTTGGGTGAACCGGTAGTTAAATTGCTGGCTGACCCCTCCCCTCCCCCTGCGACCCATTTTTGCTCCCAGGAGTCGTCAGGGAGGCCTCCTAGGTACAAAATGGGGCGTGGGGAATGGTGAAACCCCCCCACAGCCTATTTTCGCTCCCAAGAGGCTTCAGGGAGGCCTCCTAGGTCCAAAATGGGGCACGGCGTGTCCCCCTCCACAGCCTGTTTTTGCTCCCAGGGGAGTGGAGGCCGAGTACTGCCTGTTGCATACCCCTGGACACACCCACCATGGCCACACCCACCCAGCCGGTCATTAGGGCAGAGAACCTGCTGTTAAATTATTTGAATCCCACCACTGTATTCAGACTCTCTTCACTTTTGTCCATTTTCTTATGTGGCAGCCTGATTCTACAGTTGTTGAAATTCATTTTTTCCTCAGTAATCTACATTCAGTACTCCATAATGACAAATTGAAAACAGAATTTGAAAAATGCAGACCACTAAGGCAATAGGATGACTTTTGTGTTCTCAAGAGGAAAATCAATGATTTTATAATGAGGACAACAGACTGATAAGGAGGAACTGAGAATTTGCTTAGTAGTCTGCTCCCAGAGAATTGTTCTTAGGTGGAAAGTTTAATTAATCTGGCCTGCTTAGTGAACATCTGACAGTGCAGATGGCATTAAATACAGTATGCTAATCTCCAAGGTAGAATATGTATTTTTTTATTTTATTTTTTTAAAAAATCTTCCCTACCAGAGGGACAGAAATCACCTCAGAATACTGGCCCGTGCATGAGGATTTTGAAGGGTCCTCACTGTGCATAATAAATATGCGAAATGAAAAAGAAAACTCTTTCCATGAAGTTAATACAGAAACGGATAAAAAAGCCGCATCAATAAAAGAAAATACTTTGGAGATATTTGCCCAAGCATGGTGCTACTGTTGAACAAGAACTAGAATAATTGAAGACATACTAGTAACACGAGCAGTGCATAAATTGCAGGGCATATATATTTCTTCTCCCACCCTCACTCCTGAAAACCCACTTGTTACACTAAATCTCTGATGAAAAACTAAATGATTCTGCAGAATTTAATTATATTGAATTCTAGTAGTATTCTATTATAGGGTGACTGCTAAGGTCAACAGTTGCATGTAATGCATTTTACTTTTAAAATGAATACTGGTGTTGATTTACTAATACAGAGATGCTTTAAATTCTTTTAAAAATATGACCATCACTTCAGAGAGCTTTAAATTGAACTATGGAAGTTGTACATCCCTTCACAATAGAAAAAGGAGAGCTTAAATATTGATCAAAGACAAGTTTAAAAAAAATCTTTGCACTTGGGAGGTAGAACTTCTAATGACCTGTCAGGAAACAGCAATTTATTTTCTGTGTTGTGTATCCTTACAGAACAATAGGTTAAAAGGGGAAAGAGAAATGAATAGAAGTTCTTCACGAACAAAGCTTCTATACCACAAATTACAGAACTCTTTAATCTTCACAATCCATTAGCAGCTGCACTAAAAGGAGAGAGAGAGAGAGACAGGGAAAGAAAAAGAAAAAAACTCCCTAAACCTAGACAGGGAAATAACTTAAATCTAAACATGTATTTGTGGAATCCAGTTCCAACATTATATTGTACTCTTTTGTGTTCTTCCAGCAAAGGAAAAAATATTAAACCTGGATCCCAAATATATAATTTTTGAATTTCAGATGAGGATTTACATGATTGAAAGATCCTTTGGGCATACCCAAACAAGAAGTTACAGAAGTTACCTTCTTGTAACTTGTTTCAATTAAGATCATAGGATTCCCAATTGAGGAAAATCTGATAAACTTTGAAAACAGCAAATAAAATTAATCATAATAGGTTTCCATTAGATCCTACTGCCATCTGCAGAATCTTAATGGAGAAGATAGTAAACAGTGTGGGTAGAGGAGCATCAGTCTGTTCTTTGCAGATGCAATGAAGGCATGGATATAAGACCTCTTTTGTTCATCTACAGCTATAGCACAGGATGTTGTATGCCCAGAAGAAAAGCCATGATCACTGATTGAACCAATTTGTTGCAAGAATGTGCTTGAGGAATTCCCCCTTATCTGTTGGTGATATTTTCAAAGTCCTGGCTGGTCCTAGAAACACAGAGAAAGGCCAAGCAAATAATACTGCTGCTTTTTAAATGGTCAAAGGGAATTGAGAGCAACAAAGGACATGGCAGAGGGTAAGACCACAAGTGGAGGAATTCTAAAGTCCAGATTGATCAAGTACCTTGGCTGGATCATTTTAACTGGCGTGTTCCCTTGGAGAGGTTCATAACAGCTTACATTCCAAACCTGACCAGAAAGTGATTTTTCAAGACACTGGATTTACAGATAGCTCCCCCACTTTTATATTATTTACACAACCAAACAGAATAACATAAGCAACTTCTATCACGCTGTATATGTGACGCTGGGACAGGTCCGTGGGTATTCTGAGCCACTCTTGATCGGGCAACAACAGAAGAGTCACTTAAAGATAATAAGCGTGATGTAGTTTAAAGGCAAACCATCTCAGCTAGCTCAGTAAGAGTGGCTATGTGAAGCAGGATGCACAGTATCCTGACTGTATCCCTACACTGCCTCAATCACACAAATGTAGCAGCAAATAATTAAAATTTGCAGACTGTCAGGAGGATCTTCTGGTCAGGAAGATGGAACTCCTACAGACCAGGACACAACTACTTTCTGCTCTTTTAGGCATGAAAGACAATGAAATCCAGCTGTATTAAATAAACGTAACATGGAAAAACAAAGTAAGCACTTTTAAAAAAAATACTGCAGAATGTCATGAAAAATGCATTATAAAATAACCATTAGCAGTAATGCCTTTATAATAGGTCTCCCTAACCTGGATTGAAAGCCAAGAAGATGGCAGATCGCAGTAATTTTCAGACAATCCGCGAGACCACCAAGGAAAGCAAAAAAATTATTATTATTTTTTTAAAAAAAATTCAATGTGGAAATGATTTGCTTTTCGGCAGTACACTCAAAACATATGGTGATAAAGTTCCTGATTGTTTTCTGACCATAAGAATAAATGAACAGGGTAAAGACAAGAGTTCTCAATCAGTGGGTAAGTTTGCTACTTTACTTATGCCAATGGCCCTTAAGATCTTTTAACAATTCAGACTATTATTCATGGAACATTTTTATATGAAGAGAAGCAATGGGGGAGGGCCCCCTGAATATCCAGGGTTGTGCCTATCTGATTGTGTATGTCTTTGTGTGTGTGCATGCACACATGTCCATACTATAGTTAAATCATGAATCTCCTACTATGGAGAAGTTTTCTGAATACCCCTTACATGGCAAAGGATACGAAAACCAGAATAGTAGTCTGTAATATAACAACATTTAGGAATTGCTGTTTTAAGATAAGTGAGGCTTTAAAAGCTGTTAGCCAAATAATGACTATTCTGCTATGTACATTATTAGACATTTGGATATTCTTTGATTAGATATTGTTTTGACCTTGCTTGCTTTGGTAGATGACCCAGAGAAGATTACAGTCTTGCCTGCATCCTATCTGTTCGCTTGACAATTAACCGAAGAGGTTACTTGACATATAAGATATGGAAGGCTCTTCTCTTTGCAAGTATGCCATCTATGGAAGGAAACTAGAAGTGTAATGTCATATTTAGATCACAACTTTTACCATCTGCACAAAACTCTAAGGTGGCCAGAGAATCAATTTATCTCCATGATTTTATCTCAATGTCTTAACCATATGCTAGTAAGAAATACAAAATTTTAAAATCAGGAAACTAAAATATTTCAGCAGGTGATCGAAACATTTACTCATTTTTACAATCTTCATAGCCTCTTGCTACTCTTTTCAGTAAGGTAGCTGTTGGGGATTTCCTCTCTTTCCATTGTTTATTATTTTATTCCCTTGTTTCCAACAGCTCAAATATCTGTGACTTGTTGCAGGAGGGGACCAAGAACTAAAAGCAAAAAAGAGGAAAGTAGGAAATAGATCTTCTGGAGATAGGGAAATAAGTAACATGTTTCTTATGGAAAGTACAGCAGTGCGAGTATTTCATATCTCATATTCCATATTGCTTAACGCATTGTAAGCCGCCCTGAGTCTCCGGAGAAGGGCGGCATTAAATCTAATTATATATATGTATGTATGTATGTATGTATATGTTTTCTGAGGTTTTCGCGGGTGTTTGTATGTAGGTCTTTGTTTATTCGGGTCTTCTCCTGCGTCAGGCTCCTGGAAGCATGAAGCCGAGAACACCAGCCTGAAGATGACGAATGAGACTTCGTCGAAACGTTGCCAAGACACTTCCAATTGTACGCGGGAGAAGACCCGAATAACCAAAGACCTACATTTATATATATATATATATATATATATATATATATATATATATATATATATATATATATTTGTCTAAGTTTTCACGGGTATATATGTGTGTACAGGTGATATCTCGGGTTTCTTCCCAAGTAATTGCAAACATATGTTTGCAATTATACGGGAAGAAACCCAAGATATCACCTGTACACACACACACACACACACACACACACACACACATATACATACATATACATATCTCGCTATACAATCTTTGCACACATTTCTACAGATTTAGCTAGGAAATCTGAACCTAATAGGGGAAAGATGGGCAAAGACGTATCAGGAAGCATCTGAAGATTTGCAAGAGGTTTGCTTGCTTGCCTGACCGATTAGGTGCATTTTCTCTGAGATGATTAGTCCTCAGCATCACGTTCTAGGTGTCTCAAGTGGTACATTCATTACTGCTGAAGTTGACTACAAAAATGGAAGGAAAAAGAAGAAGGATAGGTGAACCTATCTGCATTGCTACTATTTACATTGCTCTTTTCTTTCCTTCCATTCTTCCCAACACTGTGGACCTTTCAAGGAAACTGGACATGTTCAAAATATGATAGGCTAAGCATAGTAATTTGTGCTTCAATGGAGAACATTGGATTGATTTACACCGTTATTTAATCATGTTTCCTAACTATTCAACGTATTTTCAGGAATATTCTTTAACACCCAAATTCACAAAAGACATATACAGTATATGTCCAATTTTAAGAAGCCCCGACTTTCTATCCTTTCATTCTGCATGTAGAAATGTCAAATATAGAGTTTACATTATTACAAAAGTAAAATGATGTAAATCTTCCAGCGCCATAATTCTCAAAGTGGCTGCAAAGGGAGTACTCATATAGTAAAAGTATGAGAGAGGCAAATGCTCTAAATTGGAGAATAAGCCCCTGAAATATATGTTTGTGAGGAATGGGGGTTTACTGAAATGACTACAAATGGATGAAAGATAACCAACCAATATCTTCAGATAGTGCCTAGCTCTATAATGTTATAGGGTGTCATTTATACACAAAGCAGGAAAGCAAAATTCAACAGCAGAATTTCTGTCAAGGTAGGTTAAGGACACTGTACTAGAAATCATAGAAAAACAATAACAACCTGAGACATGAAAATATAAATAGTTCCAAAGAAGAAGAAATAAAAACAGGGCACCAGATTTTAAAGGGAGAGATACCATGAAAGGAAGGTTAGATAAAAAAGTGAGGAAGATATGAACATCCTCTCCTGCATTTTGTTTTTAATAGGAATGCATCGTAGTGAAGGAACCCATTCACCCTTCCTAATCCCCCCCCCCGATGGATCTAGAATGAACAAGTTCTTTCCTCCTTCATTTTGTTTCATTAACTTAAACACATTTTAAGTTACACATTCTAGGGTGCGCCTAGATACACCCACATTACACCAATTCTTCGAGACCGCCTTCTACCACATGGCTCCCAGCGACTGGTAAGATCCCACAGAGTTGGTCTCCTCCGGGTCCTATCAGCTAAACAATGCCGGCTGGCGGGTCTGTGTGGGAGGGCCTTCTCTGTGGTGCCCCAACTCTCTGGAACCAGTTACCTCCTGAGGACCGCCCCCACCCTATTGGCCTTCCGAAAAGTGGTGAAGACCTGGCTATTCTGGCAGGCCTAGGGCTGTTGATCTCCCTGTTGCGATCGTGTGAGATCTGGCCATGAATGGTGTGAATGGGTTTTAATGTTTTAATTTTTCAATGTTTTTATAATGGTTTTTTTTTAAAAAAATGCATTGTAAACTGCCCTAAGTCTTCGGAGAAAGGCGGCATATAAATTGAATTAATTAAATTAAATTAAATTAAATTTTCCTAAAGCACCATGAAACACTATTCTCTTACAAACACACACACACACACACACACACACAAGCCATAAAAGGGACTCTAACAGAAGCAAGAGATGCTGGCATATCTCTGTTCTTGGACAGAGCATCTTTGGTTTTTGGTGAAAGGAAGAAAGAAGCCTTAAGCTCACTAAAAGAAGATGCCAAGAAACATTAGAAGCCGGAATTTTAGAAGAATGACAGAAAGAAAAAGAGAGGCAACTAAGAAAAAAAGAAAAGCAGCCCATTATGGAGTAAAGCAAAAATAGAAAAACAAAGCTTGGGAAAAGCTTTGAGAGAAAGAGAGAGAGCCACAGTGAGAGAAAGCCACAGACTAGACAACTAGCATGAAGGGATGTCTCAGCCCATAGAAAGGGGGATGGTTTTAGAAGGAAGACTCCCTAATTTTCTGGAGAATTAAAAAAAAAAGGGAGAAATACTTTCAGTTTTGCACGATGCAGCGTAAAAATGGAGCTAGTAATTTCCTGGTTGTGTTTTTTTGTCTGGACTATCTTGCAAGGCTAATAAACAGATTAGCACACAGTCTGTTGGAGAAGATGCAGTGGGAAAAGATGGAGAGGCCGGATAGTGAGAATGGCTGACAGGAGCCCACCAACATCTAAAGCAGGCCTATACAACAAGCAACATCATCAAGAAACCTGTGAAGATTGGCATTTTTAAAAGGTTAATTCACTTCCCATACGCAGACATGCTGCTGAGTAGCTCCAAGCCTCACTGCCAACAACTCCTCCAGCACTGCGACCACTCTGCTACCTACCAGTCAATCAGTTTGCCAGGTATTCCTTGGTGGCCTGCAAAGATTTTTAATTTATCAATGAGGCTCCTGCTCCTCTACTAATTGCACAGGTTTGATCTACAGAGGCAACCACCGCTTTTGCAGAGAGTACGTAACTGCTTACTTCATACATACCTTACTGTGTTTTCATATTTAAAGTTCAAAATGGGAACAAAATATACCTCAAGTACATTGTGAATAAGTGAGTAAGATTAAAAAAACAACAACAAGCCAGATAAGGAAGTAGGAATTAAATAGGCACAGGAGTAGGACAGATAAAAGCCTTCATTTTTATTAAGATCAAAGCAATAAAGACATCCCTGCAAGAGTGAAACAGAATTCTGCTCAACTTCCTGCTTGTGTCCCTGTATCAAAAAATGAACCTATGACTACATCTACTTTGTAATATGGTTAAAATATTAAAATCCATCTCCTGTTTCTTTTCAGCTATCCCCAAGACTAAAATTTAAATGTTACAAAGTTACCGTGCTTTGGACAAATATTAATGTGGCACTATTAAGATGAAAACTTGTAAATCAAACAGGAGTTCTCTTTCTCAGCTTTTGCCACAAGTCCTTGTCATTTTCTTACGCTGATGTTCTTTTTTCCATTCCATTTATAAGTCTTGGTATCCAATGCCAATAAAAACAATGTTTGTTCCTTTAAAAGTCACAAAACTATAACTAGCCTGTTGTATGTGTGCCAGGAAGAAGTCCCAAATGGGTTTTTAGAGAAGATTGGGTGGATTTTATTTCCGGAAACCAGGAAACTCAAATCTTAAAAACAAATTTCATATACAGATAACTATACAGGAAAGAAAAAGGAAGTAGAATTGAAAATGGTCAGACATGGATAGGAGATAATTTTGCACTTAATCCTTAAAAAAGATTGTAATAAAATTCAAAGGTACAGACATCTAGAAGCATTTTCATTTCTATAATTCTTAATTTCGTATGTGAAGGGAATCTCTGAACTGTATTAATATTACACTATTAGAAGACCAAAAAATTGTAATTCTTTTAGAACTATCTATAATTCTGCATGATGGGACATGTAAATGAGATCCTGATTTACAAGGTTTAAAGTCTATACTTTTGGATATAAAACTCTTAATTTTGACTGTTTACCAAAGTAAATTGAATGACTGTTTACACTTAATTTTTTTTTCTTACCCTGAGGTTTTTCCTTGGACAGTTATTTTAAGAATATGGTTACTTTAAAAAATTAAAAAAATATTTTATTTATTTATTAACATTTATATAGTAGCAAAGCTATGAAAAGCTAATTCTAATTTTAGAAATCCAAGAATGAAACCCACTTTGAACATCAGATAATGGTTTCAATAAAGTGCTAGTGAAGGCAAAGTATAATTGTAATCAATTGTTTTGGATTATTGATAAAATTAAAAGTATTAGCAAGAAGCATCAAGCAGTATGAGAACTAGAATACAGCTAACAAAGTTCTTTCCAATGAGATTCTATTTCTTTCAAGCTCTCATGTCCCAATACTTCAGCACTCAATTATCTATTTATAATAAGAAAATCACCTGTAGAACCCTTTAGCAAGAAATAAGTTATAAGTCAAGGATTACCAGTATAGTAAATAAATGTATGAATATCAGACCATTCCTGATTCTATGATTCATTTATTTTTACAGTAGCATATTTATCCAGCCAGGAAGGTGAAATGGCTTTTATTCTAAATGTAATTTACTTTTAAAAGTTATTTATTTTATGTTTGCAAAATAATTACATATAAATAATCAGCTGAACTCTTCCTTCCAGAGATAAGACTATTGTTTTTTTAAAAAAAAACTGCAGAACTTTTACAATATGCACTACATACCAAACAATTCCCTAGCAACTATATTTCAGTGGAAACTTCTGGCACATGCCTTTAAACAAATATATGTTCAGTATTGTTCACATTTAGCTAGTGAAATGTGATTAGGTCTCTTTCCTACTGGCTTCTTATCCAGTCAGAAATTAAGAAAATTAAGGTGCTGTTTGGTTTGGATTAAAAAATTCTCCTTTGCGGCCTTTTATTTTAAAGTATTTTAGATCTGACTTGAAACAAATCTACCTAACAGAAAACTGGAATATTTCACCATCCTCTTCCATATGGCATTAATAAAGTGACATGCTAAACGTTTGGAAGTTCTATGGCACATGCAGGGTATGAAATTACCACAACAGTGTTTTTAAATTTTCTCCCACTACGTGTGATGAAAACTGTTAGTTTTGCTTCCCAACTTTATCCTCTCCTATATATGAGTAAGTGGAGTTAATACCAATCAATAGCTCAACACAGACTTTTATTGTAAGCCTGCTTATACAAATATTTTTAGAATTTTATTAATACGCTTTCAATCATTCTTGAAACCTGAAAAGAAGAAATATGTGAGTGGCATCATATTCAGTAGTCTATATTCTTGAGGGTCATTTTTCAAACATCCATCATTACACCAACGTGCTTTCTTTTTAAAAGGATGCTCAACTGATTGAGTAGTTATGATTGACTGCATAAAGGCATTTCTCTTCTTGTATCCACATGCTTTTTCAAAGATTGAGACTCAGAAAATATTTATTACATTGTGGTATTACACTTATGGAGCCATTAACTAATATTCCTCTCAGACACAGGATCACACCAAATATTTTAGCAAATAAAAATGATAACTCTTTTTTAAGGTAAACCAAATATTTTTTTTTCAAAGACCTGATACCATGTATAATCCATAGCAAACTGTAAATCGGGGGATGAGGGTGGGTTTGTTACAATGTTTGCAGTATGACAGCTTTTGAAATGATAAATGAAATTGTACAAGCCACCGAACCAAAAGCTAATAATAAACAATTGATAATAAGCAACCAAACTAAATAATAAAACTGCAGTGACTGTCAAATGGTTTTGTTATTGGCCTCTCTTCTCCATGATCAGAAAGGAAGAAAAATGAATGTGAGTGACATGAAAACTATGTCAACGAGATGATGAGGGAAGAAGCTAATCCTTAATGTACTATCTGTTCTACCCTCTCCTACTTATCACAGTAATAGGAATACTGCTAATATATGAATAATGCACATTTTTTTCTCTGTTGTGCAGAAAATCCTCGGTTTGAGATTTTTTAAAAAAGAAAAAAGAGCTGCAGTGCTTCATCACAAATTTCAGACGTACCAGTCTAATAAAATCTTTAAATTAACATACTGACCTTGAAGTGAGGCTGAAGCAAGCAGCAAGTCCAGGGTAGGGAATGAGAAAGAGAAAGTCAGAGAAAGATTTAATGAGAAACACTCTCCAAACTTGACACATCAAGAAGAGTGACGGAAAAGCAGCATAGCATCAGAAAGCAGAGCCAGAAAACAAGGTAAGACATTTTCAGTCAAATCTCAATATTTAAGAAAGTTTCTTGATCAACGAAAGAGCTTTCTAGTTAAGATTATATATTTTCATACATAACATGTGATTCCAGAGTCACCTTCAGTGAGATGGGTAGCATATAATTTAATAAATAAACAAAAACTATTTCAGGGCTCACCGCCCAAAAGTAACACTGAAAGAATATACAGTACACTGTGTGGATCACAATGAAAAGTTAAAAATTTTACCGTTGAGGAAATGTTCTTATCTTAAACATCTTAGTGGGAAAGTTAAAATCCTGACAATACCAAGTTTCTTTTGGCTGTTCCTCAGTCAAGTCTAATATTTATTTGAAAAGATTATCTCAAAGAGGAAGCCAAATTTAATGAGAGGACAGAGATTAGATGAAACTGAGGTTTCATATGTTGCTCATGAAGCTTCAGGGGAACCTAGAATATTTAATGAGTGAACAATCTTAAGTAATATATGAATATTAGACTTCATAAGAAATGCTGTATTTCATGTTATTCTCGAGTTTTTCTTCTTCAAGCATCTACAGCTTTCCGGATTCTTTTTAGTGTCTAGATGTTATACCTCTTCTAAGCTTCTAAGTTTTTTATTACTGTAAATAATAATGAAAGGTGGAAGCTATTAAATTTATTTTTACACAAAGCTAAAACTGTAAATTAGGATATTTTATCATTTCAACTAATTAATTTATAATGTACATATCTTAGTTCATTTGTTTTCAAAGTGGTAATTTTGAATGTTTGTTTTGCTCATTTGGTATTAATCCATGGATTTAAGATACAACCTCCTGAAAACATGAAAAAAAAAAAGCAATGACTGGTTGGTTTTAATTTGTCAACAGATTCTGATAAGATACCACAAAGGTTATTCTGAATAAATGATATATGTTTTTTCATTTCTTTTGGCAGAACTATCAGAGTTGTGTACAATGATATGCTTCATATTTTTTGTAGATTTAGACAAGATGTATATTAGTGTCACTTTAATTCTAGTAGAACAGAAAAAGACCATGTTATTCCAGCTTTGATTCAAGTTGACCTCCATGGGTCAAGTTTCTTTTACTTAAGATTATTACTGGACTGACAATCTTTTGGCCTCAATGCTGGGAAAGCTGCTCTCATATCACCAATTCTTCCTTGAATATTGTTGTAATCAGCATGGGAAATCAGTTTAGTTGGGATACTTAGGTTTTAATCTCCCCCCCTCCCCCAATCTAAGCAAGAAGAATTTAAAAACAGAGATAGCAGTCAATGTTTCCTTTTAATGTATCACTTACTTGCTTATAATAAAAGAGATTATAATATAAATGTATATATCTACTTTCTAAGACCATTCCTTTAAAACTGTGAAAAGTTAAATTTATTCTTTGCCAAGAAATGGCATTAGGTTAAATTACATAGCAAAAACAGCTTACAGTCTGTTTGATAAATCATTCGCTCCTGATGACAAAAAAGTTGCAACAATCAGGAATGTTATGTTTGTAGTTTCTACATTAAATGCGGACTTTATATTTTTAAAATCAAATATATGCTATCATTGTGCGTGCATACATATTCCAAAGTTCTGCATTATATGCAGTATGTATTATATATAACTCTGAACTTTTCGTAATGTACAAGGGAGTTTTCCTGATTCTGTGTTATCACAACCCCTTAAATGATAAATGAAATTTATGAGCTAGATTACAAATATATCACTTCGATAATGACATTTTAATTTATATATCAACTAAAACAATAATAGAAACTAGTGATTTTAATAAAGCAAAACCCTTTACTTCATAATATTCCCCTTACTAAAAGCTATATCATTTAATGGAAAGCTTGCTAACTTTTTCATATTTCCTGAAAACTATGTTTCATTTTCAAGACATCCATTTCTCATTTCCAATGCCTTATTTATTTATTTATTTATTTTTTATAGTAAAAAAAAAAACCCTCCCCAAATGCTCTATGCTTCACTATGCTCTTACAATAGCTTCCTCAATTGTTTGTACTTATTTACACATGGATTCAAAATTAGTGGGGAAACACTATTGGGAATTTTATTCACAGCAACATTATAAATTCACAGCAATATTACAAATGAATAAAGGGTGAGATTAAAACATATAAATCACTCTGAAGACCTTGTAATTTCATACCACTCGACTATTATAAATATTGCATTGTTAAGATGCAATAAATATAATTACTCAAAATAATTACTCAACAAGAAAAACTATAGCCGATGGGTATAAATCAAGCACCTCACAGAAAAGAAACAATTAGCCTTGAACAAATTTCTGTATCCTACAAACTTCCATAAAACCCTTCCTTACAGACTGTGATGCAGGGACAGGCCCTGGGTATGAAATATGCATATTCAGAAAAGGCATTGCCAAAGGAACCATACAATAAACCAACACAAGAGCCGGAGAAAGAGAGAAAGAAAAATGCAACATAAATATCAATGAAAAATGATTATGGAAATGCAAATTGAAAGCAAGGTTTTATTTAATTTTTCTGTTTCATTAGGCAAAAAATACTAAGAAATAAATATTGTATTTTTCGGAGTATAAAACACATTTTTCCCTCCTAAAAGAGGCTGAAAACTTGGGTGCGTCTTATACTCTGAATGTAGCTCTGCCCACCCTTAGGCCCCCACCCTTCAGCCTCCGCGTGTCCTCTTCCTGGCTGCAGAGATTGCCACCGACAATGGGCTGTGTTTTTGGGCTCCATGTGTCGCGTTTTCAGCCTCCAAACGCTCTGTTTGAGAGCCCTTCAAGGCTGCAGGTATTGCCAAAGCACATCTCTCCCGACTGCGGTCTGAAAATGCGACATGTTTGGAGGCTGAAAACACGACACGCGATGCCCAAAATGGCTACACAGAACAGCTGCTGCCTTCTCTTATCCATTCCGCGCTTCGCCTACTTTAGTCACTGGAGCTCCCTCCGACAATCAGCTGTGCTTTTGAAGCTGTTTTACAGCCCCAACGTGAGAGAAGTGATCTTCCCTGCTTTTCTAATTGCTGTTCCCTCCGATGATCAGCTGTGCTTTAGAAGCTGTTTTTAGCCCCAACCAGCCCCAACCTCAAAACCAGTGAGCGAACTAATGTGCTGAAAGTGCCCAGGCTAAGGACACTAGCCAGTTGAATACCTGGTAGGCAGATTTTTTTTTCCTATTTTCAACTCTGGGAGTTGAAGTCCACAAGTCTTAAAGTTGCCACAGTTGGAGACCCTTGCCTTAGATAGTAGTCAAGTTATAAAAACAACCACACAAGTAAAACTGTCCCCACAAGTAAAATATATCACCAAATCCATATTAAGTAAATTAAGGAAGTCCAGTTTAAAAAAAAAAGGATGAATTTTATTTCATAAAAAAATACTTCACTAGACAGTATCCCAAAATTTCAATTTATCTTTCAGAATAGTCAAAAAATGGCAGACGTCTCAACTATGAAGAAAATATTGTTTTCAAGTGCATAACCCACGCCTAGCTTTTTAAAAGAAGCTCAATAAATATGAAAGTTGCCTTTCCTTCCCCACTCTCTTGCACCCTTCTCACCTTTCCAGTTCAGCTATCTTCTTATCTTTATCATTCTTCTCATTTTCCATCTCTTTTAGGATTTCCAGCAGGCGATCCACTTCAGCCTGAGCCTTGGTAGACTCTTCTCGATACTGGGCCACCTCTTTTTCGAACTGCTGAAATCTATCATTCATCTCTGGATTGGCCCTGGCCTCAATGGTTGCTTCGTAAGCCTTTTTGAAGAAAAACATTCTAAAAGTTATTTTGCACATCCATGCTACAAAATATTCTATTCTGAAAGAAAAAAAAAAGAACGTAAGGAGAGCCACTGCATACAAAATGGAGCCCAGTTTTTCTTTCAGTATGAAGATACATTAATTATTGAACAAGAAATACTGTACTCATACCTCCTATAATATTCACATAAAATTAGATCCTTATTATAATCATAGATTATAACAGGGTGGATAAAAATTGATGATTTTTTTTAAAAGATCAAAAAAATCAGATTTTTAAGAATTTAAATTGGATTTTTTTTATTTTTATCAAATTTATTTTAATAAAATGCTTTTGGAGTAAAAATCTATCTAAAGATAGTTTTCTATTTAAGATATATTGATAATTTATTCATCATGAAATGGAGCTTAGTTATGTAACATGAGGCTGTATGTTCTGCAATATTGGGACTGTCGATGAGTCAACAGCAGGTCACAGGAGGAGCCGCTGCGGGACAGAGATGACAGTTGCTCTTTAAAAATTATGATTTAAATCGTCTTGATTTAAATCAAATCACCCTGCGGCATAATGAAGTATTCTTTAGATTTGTTAATGTGTAAGTGTCCAATACTAGCCATATTTTTATATTCAATATTTTTACCTATCCTAGAAGCAATAGAATAAGTCTTTTTTTAAAAAAAAAATTGGTATAAATTATACCACAATATTTCTTAATTTTCTACTGGAACGTCTTTTACATTTTTGTTTCTTTCCAGCTGCTGCCAGTTTTTGTTTTTGTTTTTGCTTGAGTATCTTAAGAGACTCAGATTTTAGTCCAGACAACTTCACCCTAATACCTTATGGGTTTTCTGGGAATCCCAATAAACTCTGCATGGACAGGTGACAACTACAACAAATGGTTGAAACACATCTGACCACAAACATTCTCCAAGAGGTTACTGTCTTTAAAACTGACTTAAAATTTTACTGGCTGGATAGAGTTGAAATACTACTGATAAATTAGTTAGAATAAGACAGGTGTCCATCTCCCCTGCCAGTTACGATACATTTTTTGGCTAATTTCTCATTATAGAAATCTGTGGTTGTGGACAGAATTGGACTATTTCCCGTCTTTTTTAAATACAGTGATTTCAGAAAGCCCCCCTCCCCAAAGCCACCAGATTGGAAGTGTTGCCATAAAGATTTTCAGTAGGTTTCCTAGTTCATAATATGAGTTTTCTTAAGACTCTGACTTGCAGACTTTCAATTATCAGCATCTCTTTCAACACTCATTCAACATATATGTATGTTCAACTGATTTATTTCTATTTTATTGGTATTTAGTTGATAACCTTTTGAATACTTATGTGTGCTATAAGGAAGCAGGCTATCTGATTTTAGATATCATATGAAAATGGGCAGGAACTTCTTCCCAAACAGAAGTGCAGTAATAATTTTACATCTTATTCTGCATAGCAATGAAATAAGGTTAAAGTCATAATTAAAATGTCATTTATGAGGAGACAGGAGACAGGTATATAATGTTTACCTTTTTCAGCTGAGATTCAAATTTCAGGCATTCTTCCTTCTTTTGCTCCAAAGCAATGTCTAATGTTTTCAGTCTAGAGTCTTTTTTCAATCCTGCTGACGCTAATGAAGAAGCGTGTTCCTTCAAATCCAGGAGTGTAGTCTACAAGACAATAAATGCATCAACAGATATTGCTCTCATTCTCAAATATTTATTGTGTTCTTTCATAGTCTTGAGTACCATACTACAAATAATGGATTATTCCATTCCATTCCATATATACTGTCATATTATTAGAGTAAAACTGAAGTGTTTTTAGTTACAACTTAGTTACTAATGTTTAAAGGATATATAATTTAAAGGATATATGATTTTAAAATAGCTATCATACTATTTTCAGTGTGATAGCTATCTATTTGTTTAAATAAGCAATAGGAGTTTGGGAGAAACTTCCAAGACTAATACAAATATTAAATGCATTTAAGTTTTAATATGCTGTAAATCCAAAAAATAGAAATTGTTCTCTTTTACAATATAAAGGTTTGTTTCATCTAATAGAATGTGTAAAGGTGTATGAAATGGGAAACATAATTACTTTTGATTTTGGAACAATAAGCCTTCTCCCAAAACATTCTAAATAGATTACCGTATTTTCCGGCGTATAAGACGACTGGGCGTATAAGACGACCCCTGACTTTTCCTGTAAAAATATAGGGTTTGGGCTATACTTGCTGTATAAGACGACCTCTCTTCCAACGCACACCAAATAAAAATAAAAAAACATCAACTGGCTCACCCACAATGTAAAAGCAGCTGTGCTAGACCCAAAATGGCCCCTGCAACAAGCAGGAACCTCACACAGCCACAAAAAGCCCAAAAAACCAACTTTCACACTTTACACACACAAAATTCCACATACAGCTTTGTGAGATTTTGTGCGTTTGTGTAGTTAGAGTGAAACACTACAGAAACACACTAAATCTCAGAAAGTTGCACAAATATTATTTTATATTTTTATTTTTATTTTTATGAAAGCTAAATTTAAAACTTCCTAGCCTAAAACTTAGACCTAGCCTTTAAATGACTAGGTCTAAAAAAGAACAACTAAAAAAAACCCAATTAACTATTTTTTTTAAAGCTCCCAAAGGGGGAAAAAACCTTACCCAATAGAACAGGGGTCTCCAACCTTGGCAACTTTAAGACTTGTAGACTTCAACTCCCAGAATTCCTCAGCCAGCTTTGATTGCAGGCAGGGAGATTTAGTTGCTTGCTGATGCAATGGATTGCAGGCAAGGCAAGGCAAGAGTTGCGGTTAGCAACTAAGGTAAGCAAGCTGGGTGGGGGGGGGGGGAATTTTGCTACGTACCAATTAGCAGGCAAAAATTAGCAGCTGGGATGGCCAGCGTTGTGTAAAAGGAAAGTTTTTCCCCTTTTACACAGCGCTTGGCCATCCAGGCTCTGGCTATCCCAGCTGAGTTGCCTGCTAATCAGGCAACTCAGCTGGGATGGCGAGCGTTGTGTAAAAGGAAAGTTTTTCCCTTTTACCGGGGGCTTGCATGTAACTCAGCTGACTAGCGGCAACTCAGCAGGCAATTCAGCTTGGCTCCTTAGAGCCATTTAAGGCTCCAAAGCCTTTCGGGATGGTCTGCCTGGTTACAGGAGACCGACACCCGGTGTATAAGATGACCCCCGACTTTTGAGAAGATTTTTGTGTGTTAGAAAGTCGTCTTATACGCCAGAAAATACGGTATTTTCCAGTGAAATATATAGAAGCAATTCAACCATTTCAACAGAATAAAAAAAAATATGTTTCATGTATTCTGGCTATAGAAAACTATGGGATTTGGGAATAAGTCTTTCCTTTCCTAATTTTTCCATCCAATGTTCACAGATATCAGTGTCTGTCATCCATTCTGCAGAAAAAAATCACCAAGTAATCATTTTTATTTTAAAAATTCCAATAAGATCCAACTGCGAGCAGTAGGAGACCTTTCAGTCTCACAAGCTAAAGCCCAGCAAAAAACAATTGGTCTGCTGGTCTTCCCACATTTGTGTTTTGCTTTGGGTTTCTGTGGGCTGCTGTACTCTTTCATGCATATCATTAATGTTAAATAAGGAAAAGACAAAACAAACCAATGCCTCAAGCTGTTACGTTCATTTACATCCATCCATTTGCAACTCATTAGCAACAGTGCACACATAGCCCAAAATTCAACAGAGCAACTTAAACTATACTAACTCAGTATTGTAATAATAGTGGTTCTTGCATTTACGACTTGCAACTCTGGAGCTTTTGTAATAATTCAGTTGTGGAGCCCCGATTGTCTCTAACAATAGTGCAAAATACACAACGGCTCTTCAGGTTTAAGGCATAGATTTAAGTAACTGTTGTTTTGTTATAGCTTATGGATGGTCGCAGCTACTATGTTAGCTTAGGTGGATTTTCTTTTTCAAAAAATACCAGATCACAAGGCACAGGCAACACACACTGAAAGCGTTTTCATGTGAAATACTGAAAATACCACCTGAAGTTTTGGTCCAAGTACCAAAGAAAACAGCATGAGTTGTTTGGAACTCAAAACAACTTTTAAAACATGCACATTTCATTCTGAGCATGTAACAACTGAAATATTTCAAAGGCCAATGTCTTGCCCACCTTTACTTTTGACACAAGTTTATGCAAATGATGCAATTACTCATTTAACTTAGTTGGCAGCTTAGAATCAGACAAACAGATTCTAAAGTTTTTCTCAGCAAGGAAACTTAAATTCGTTTTCAAACTTCACAGATTGAAGGAATGCCTCTTCCCATTGATCCACCCCACCACGCAATAAGAGAGCAATAAGTTAGTTTGGGTGTCCCCACATTCAGTCAGTAGCTACTGGGAACAGTCTATTTCAATGGCATTCCAAGGACTCTCAGCACACTATATTTTGTGCTGTCTTTTTTCATTTTCAGAGTCATGTGTTTTTATCCTCTCTCTTATCCATTTTCTTAGTAGACTTTAGACTACATTTGAAATATCTAAATTCAGAGTTGAACCATTATTGTTAACCAGTATCAGTAGGTAAGAAACTATTCTAAGCCCATTTTAACGTGGCAATTCCAAAATGTATATATACATCTCTGAGATTAACCTCCTTTTCTGTAAGATCTGCTTGCAAGATGCTGACTTTCTCTTTAAGGTCTTTCATATCTTTTTTATAATTGTCAATCTCTTCTTGTTTTTCTCGCTCATCTCTGTCACGCTGCTCCTTGAGTCGCTCAATAGTACGCTCCTGGCAAAAACAGAATATTATTGTCAAAGAAATATCATCTTTTAATGCACATAAACATGGCTGATTCCAGACTTTCCGTCTCACTCAGAATACAAGCCTTGGTAAATTCAATTTACTGGATTTTAAAGGATATAGAGAAATGTGATTTTAAATAAATGCTTATAATCATTTTATTTTGAAACCATTAAATGGTCAACATTTGAAATAAATGATTAAATAACTTGCAAGGATTTTTATTTCCAGAAACTAAGAACTGAGACAGTAGACTCATTGTTTCTAAAAAAGGCATCACTAACATTAACAAAAATGACAAAGGATGCAACATAACGCTATAAGTTGCTAAGAAAAGAGTTTCACAATGGAGGCATCAGGCTTTGTTATATATGAGAAAAGCATTATAAAAAAGCATATTAAAAGCATATTAAAAAGCATATATAAAAAGCATATTAAAAAAGCAAATTATGGAAAGATAACAGTTTTGTTTTTTTATAAAAAATTGAAAAACATCACTGATTACTTTGAAATAGCCATTTACAAATTTATAAATTCACTTTAGAGTGACTGTAATCATACTAAAATGTTAATACCTGCAATTCTTTCCCCAAGGTAAAGGGAAGCGAAAGCAAAAGAGAATTCAATTTGAAGTATAATTTGAAGTACAAATTATACTGAAGTATAATTTGAAGTACAATTTGAAGAGAATTCAATTAGAATTCAATTTGAACTATAGGTGACTGAGTCCTAATATAGAATATTTATCATTTCTCTACAGAAAAATCTATATACTACTAAAACTTTCATGTCTGTACCCTTTGACTGGGCAAAATCAGGGTAAAATCTTTTGAACCAAAGCACCTCAAATGGACTAATTTAGAGAATGTGTCCAATATCTGGGACCCATGACTCCAGTAGGATTGAAATTTGGCAAATTTTATAAAACATTTATGATATCAAATGATCATAAATAATTTTCAACAGAACATCATAAACATTTTCTCTGGTCAACATCGGCAACTTGCAAGGCATATATATATATCTGAATGTATCCTTGAATTTTAAAGAATTTTTCTAGTGAATGCAATACATTAAAAACTGCCATGGTTTATGATGATATTGAAGAATCTGGCAAGGAAACATTTCTAAACAATGACCCAAGAGATCACTGGTTGTTTATGTAGGGGTCTCCAAACTTGGCAACTTTAAGACTTGTGGACTTCAACTCCCAGAATTCCTCAACCACCCAGCCATGCTGCCTGGGGAATTCTGGCCACTGGAAGTCTACAAGTCTTAAAGTTGCCAACTCCTGGTCTAGTGAGAACCTAAAATTGTCATGCAAGATTATTTTCATTATTCAATGTTAAAAGCATCAAAATCCTAGGGACTCCAAGATTCTACATGAATAAGCAACCTTAACAATGTCATTTTCCCAATTCATTGTTTGTCCCTTTCGACTTGGAAGAAGAAGGGGGTCTGCTTGTTTCATATATTTTCTCCTTTTCCTTTAATTATTTATCATTACCAGGATTAATAACTTTATATTATATTGTTAATGCCATGATACGCATTCATATTTTTCTTCGTTTCAAGCAATAAAATAAATGAAAGAGGACACAGAAAATTACTTCTCAAACAGATGTCTACAGTGGTGATGGCACAATCTTTAAATAATGTTACTTCCTTTCCTTCAGACTTACCTTTTCTGCAAGTGCTTCCTCTAGTGTAGTCAAGGCTGTATCGGTGTTGGTGGTATCAGCTTGCAGGGATTTTACTCTTTCTTTCAAACTGCTCATTTGTTTCTCTTTGTCTCTTAGTTGCTCCTGAAGATTTTCAATCTTAAGGGAAGGATACAGAACATAAAACTCAGGGGCCACAGTTAGGGATCACAGCTATCAGGATCCGATAATCCTAATTGCTATTCTTTACTAGAGAGTAGCAGTGAAAGAGGACATAGCCACTAGTCTCTTTGGCCATTATTTTTATTGTGGCCCTGCGATTCAGCAACAATGTCTGGGCAGGAAAAATCCAGACCACCACTAGATACAGAAAGTTCTCCTTGTTGATAACTGGTGCTTATCCAGAGTTTTGTCCAGACTTTATGGTTGTATTGTGCAGAATCTAGAGACAAGGGGGAATGGCAACAAGGAGGAACACAGGAAGACCCCCAAGGCTCTAATGTTTCTTCTGCCTTTATGCAATTGAATCCAGCCATTTGGCCTCAAGCTCAATTCTGTCTCCAAAAGCATGAAGCACTTAGGATGCTCTATGCTTGTCTGAATAAGCAAGCACTTTCTTATCACTGCACACCAGAATAGCTAGACACAAGGACAGTTCCCCCCCACCATGCCATCACTCTGCTAAACAACTAATGTCTACAACACTGTCAAACTGTTTAGTAAGGCTGTATTACTATTATTCTCATCTTTCCAATTACCCATCTCCTTTTCTACTTATGACTATAACTTTGTTGCTTGTATCCCTACAATTTATATTGTTTTAATTTCCTAGTATGGTTTATGTTGACTGCTTATTTAGTATCCTATGACTATCACTAAGTGTTGTATCTTATGATTTATGATAAATATACTTTTATCATGTCTATGATCATGATTTATCACTTATGGCTTTTATGTACACTGAGAGCTTATGCACCAAAGACAAATTCCTTGTGTGTCCAATCATACTTGGACAATAAAGAATTGTGTTGTGTTGTGTTGTGTTGTGTTGTGTTGTGTTGTGTTCTATTCTATTCTATTCTATTCTATTCTATTCTGCTTCACTCTGAATAGAGAAACTAATGGTATCAGAAGTATGGCTTTCAGGAAAGGGTTAGGGTTAGAATTTAGAGGATTTCCTTTCCATTAAAGTTTATGATGTATTTGTCAAGAATTTAAAGTGTCCCAAGGTATTTTGCTGAAGTGACCAACAGCTATCTCCCTGGAAACTACAATATTTTATTAGCCAACTGAACGAACAGTTAATTCAACTGTAATTAATGTTAAGTCTTACTAAATCCCTTTCAGTTCAGTAGCTAAACAAGCAGAAGACTAAGTTAAGACATGTATCTTTAATCAGTTGGTGGCCTAAAATAGAAACATAGTTAATAAAAATACATATGAAGGGTCTTTACAGGCATATAGAGAAAGTCTAATCTTAGAATTTGTACCAGCAAGCAAGTGGGAATCTCTACTATTTTAACACATGTCCCCAAACTGACTTTAATTGAAATATCAATTCTATTTTCCAAGTCAATGATTTATTACAAAGTTCAGAAATCCATAACAGAATTCCACACGAGAAATTCTTCAGAGAATGGCATTTATCGTAATTGCATGTGAGAAATGTCTAAACAGCTATTACTGTCCTATTTAATTTCTTGCCGATAGAAAAATTTAAAAAGCACAGGAAAAATGTATACAGACTAATGGACTAATAGTGCACGAACCTCAAATTACTCTGTTCTAATGCAAATAGAAAAAGATTACATAAAAAAGATCAGGGAAAAAAAGAATCCTTCTAAATATGTCTGGAAAAAAAACTGCTGGGAAAATATATGTGTGTGTGTGTATACTTTAAAAATCAATAGAGCTATGATGTACAATTCAAACCAATAAAAAGAAAACTAAAAATGCCATTCAGTACAGCCATAAAAATACAACCTCTTTCTAAGAGAAATACCCTATTTAAATCAATTTAAAATGTAAAACTGTCTCAGCTATCTAAAAGAAATGGAGATCACATGCATATTTCATCAATCCATTGTGTCTGCTCTCTCCCTCTTACACCCACCCTGGGAAGAAGATTAAAGAGGACCTATTAAAATTAGAGTAAAGCTCCTGACATAGACATTCAAGCTCCGTAGGACATTTTATTCTATAAATCTATTTTATTTCTTGTACAAGCTGTCACACTGCTTATTTTCTCTCAATTAATATTAGCAAACAGTTCACATATATAGCAGCCAGGAAGTTTTCACAGACGTCAGTGCAACAGTCTTGAAAGCATATTTTCAAGAATGTCAATAATGATTTAGTTCTGTAATGCTTATATATGTTAAAATATAGAAGAATGTAAGTATAATAACATGAAATAACAGTAAGCAAAAGAAAAGACTTTCTGCATGTTATATAGAATTCCTAGCCCACTTAAACTAATTATTGAATATAATTACTGATAGGCACTTAAAGATCAACAAAGAGATATTGATATTCAAATAATGTTTTAACTTAATGAGAATTAATTAAGTAAAAGTGACTAAAACTTCTTTTTCATTCTACTGCAAGGAAGAGTTACAATACTCAAGGTGTAATCTTAAACCTCTTATAGCTAAGACCTTGAATGTCTTGATGAAACCATTTTTTCCAGACTTCTCCTGGTTAACCCTAGCCATTTATTTGAGGAGACTGGAATAAAAGAAGCACTACAGAAAGAGAGCTGCTTAAAATATCTAGGATCACTTTATTTATTTGTTCAATTTATATTCCACTTTTTGCTCAAGTAAGTATTTGAAGCATAGGTTTCTCCAGACGTTTGAACTATAATTTCATGATTCCTTACTACTTTAGCCTGTATTATTGAAGAAGGTGGGGTTGTACCCAAATAATCTGGAAGGAAACAGGTTGATTATTATACAATATAGTCTGAGCAATTAGTTTGCTTGATTAAGTTTTTTTTTCAAACTAACTGTAATCAGATAACACACTGTGTATATAGACATTGAAACTGTATATAGACATTGAAACTGTTGCTCTTTCTATATATAGCAAAAAAAATAATTATACAATGTAGTATCATTACTTCCTAAATGTCTAACAAGAATAGTAGTTAACTTGTACTTAATTCATGCTTTTTATAAGTATTTACTTATGGCTTTATGTGGTAAGCATCCAAATTCATAGATCTTTTAAAAAATGAAAGCCCCTGTGCTTTGGCCCTATCAAACTATAGTACTTATGCAGCAAGAAAAAAATAACAAAAACAACAAAAACAAAAACCTTAAAGATAATCATTTAGTAGGAACCTGATCAAAGGAAAAAAAAAAGCTCACAGAATGTTTTCAGTGATACTATCAATTGTGTTGTAAAACAAGTGAGCAGGGAGACACATTTGCTAAGAGTTTCTGCAAATAGAAAATATTCCCCTCAGAATGAAATCATGAAATCCATGAAATCAGTGTTTCTACAACTAAAGAACTAGAACAGTCTTAGACTATTCTTTGAAAAAACCTGCATGTGTGATTTGCATAATCTGCATGAAACATCATATATGTTCATGCTGATTGCATAATCATTCTAGCAAATGATGCAGAATCTGCCACTCGTTTAATGAGTATTATGGTGAATACAGTTGAGGCTAATCAGATGGATATCTTATCCATATCTTGATTACAATTCATGTACTGCCTAAGTTAGCATAGGAATCATTGCTAATTATCATGATTTATAGATATGTTCATTGCTATAAATATATAAATAAATTTGTTGTTACTAGAGTCAAAGAAGACTCAGTCAAGAGCTTCAGAAAGCAACTTTACAACTAAGGCTATTGTTACATTCTGGTGAAAATAAAAGACTTCAGTTTTTAAAACAATGTTTGGTAAGCCTACCTTTTTTTGAAGAATGTTAACCTTGCGTTCTTTCACATCAAGCATATCCTTGAGATCATGAATCTCTCCGGCTTGAGTTCCCTTCTCCTCAGCCATCTCTTGAATTTGCTTAGTCTTTTTGTTCAACATTGCTTCCTTCTCTTCCAGGCGCAACCGAAGTGCATCTACCTGAATTCAGTCACAAGGGGAAAAAAATCCAGTTTCTTCTCACTAAAATGCTTTTAAGCAAGTAAACACTACTAACAAATAATTGATCGATAAATGTGTATTTATCTTCTTCTCTTCCTCACTAAGAATTAATAAACTGAGGGCGCAGATCTCTCCCTGTTGGGCTTGGGGTTTTCTGTTGCTGTTCCCCACTATAGGGAGAAGGATCTATTTATTCAGTCTGTCCCAGGCGACTGATGGACCCAGCTTAAAGTAGTTCCTATAGCAGTGATGGCTAAACTTTTTGTTGCGTGCCAAAAGCACGCACATGCCCATTCGCACCCATAATGCAATGCTCATGTGCCCCCTTGTGCATGCACTGCAACCCACCTGCGCTCCCCCGTGCCCCATTTTGGGTCTAGTAGGCCTCCCTGCACTTATAACCCATAATGCAATACACCAACCCGTGCACCCTGCCCACACACAGGCGACCCCCTGCTCTCCCGCACCCCCTGTGCATGTGTGCGCGTCTCCTGCATGCCCCCGCCCCCTGTGCATGCGAGGTGGAGACCCAAAAACCAACTGGCCGGTGGGAGGCGTGCACGCATGCGCAGTGGGGCTGAACTGGGACGATGGCTCATGTGCCCACAGAGAGGGCCCTGTGTACCACCTGTGGCATGTGTGCCATAGGTTCGCCATCACCGTCCTTTAGCTATGGTATACGATTCTACTGAAGCTACAATCTTGGAATGAACAAACAATGTTGGCCTTGAATCAAAGACCCACAGAGTCTCCAATTTCCAGATATACCATGGGGAATGAAGTGACAAAAGAGCCACCCATAAAACCACTGGAGAAAGAGGAGCAAGTCAAGTTAAACACATATAAGAATCTGTGTTAAGGACTAACTTGTGGCAATTTGGGGGGAGGGGGAGGCATACTTATTTCTTATTGTGTCTTCAGACTGCCATCCAGCGATCATATTTTGGCTGATCAGGTTGCTGCTGGATGCAATTCAAGGTATTCGCTGTCATCTTCAAAGCCCTACATGGCATGGGGCCGGGTATTTACTCCAATTGTATCTGCATGCTCCTGGTTCCCGCAGTGAAATATTGACCCCTGATAGGTCCTAGGAAGCAGTTCCTGGAAAACTCTGCCTCCAGAAACATGGACATCCCCAGTGTTACTGGGTTTTCTTCTCCCAGGTACTGGCCAGGCAGTTAATTTGGATACATCAGTAAGGATGTATAGCATAGGTACTTTGTGTTTTTAATGAGAGGTCCTTGACCTGGGTTTCTTTCTTTTTTTAACTTTTGATGTTTTAAAGTGGATAGACAGGCAGCCTTACAAATCTGATTAACAAATAATAAAGTATGAAGAATTGCTGTTGGAAAAGGATTTAGGGATGGAGAAGGTTAAAAAAATAGGAACTTGACAAAGGAATTATCAAATTGTATTTTGTAAATTTGCAAGAACAGGGAAAATTCTCTTATTATAGTAGAAACTGGAATAAACTGTATCTTTGAATGTTCTTTCTATCCTGTATGGTACAATAGTGAATTTTTACTACCAAACTGATATACTCTACTATCACTGCAGTTCAGGCACCTAGAAATATAACTAAATTATTATTTCCTAAAATTTCTTTTGTGTATCTTAGGCAAACAGGGAAAAGAGATTTATTAAAAAGCTGTAATCTGAGCTGAAATGCAAATGGTTGTTAAGCAATAAGTTTTTAACCAAGGGATATTTGTCTATGTGTACATGAATGCTGCGTATGTGTAAAATTGAAATTTAAAATCACAGTGTGTCCCCTAAATATTTTATTTAAATATCAAATAGAAGTAGAGATTTACTTTACATGTGCAGAAAAGACAAAACCGGAATGTTAGTAAATATTTTCACATGAGAAAGTAAATTTCTTGGGCACTGAATTTATGTTTCTACACTGAATTGGTAAGGAGTAGGCCAAATAACTGGCACTTAAAAAAAAAAAATCCAAAACAAACAAAAAAGTATTTTAAGAAAACTATTTGGCACAATATTCTTGTAAGCCAAAGGGATCACGTGCACAGTAATAAAATTAAATATAGATGAAGCATTTTATTCCAAAATAAATGTTGATTTATATTTTGCTTTATTTACAAAAATATTCTAAGTTCCTTGGTCTATTTATAAAGCCTCTTTCTCGAATTCAAACTTGCTATAATATCCACTCTAGCTATTCGCCTTTTGGAATAAACAAGCTCAAGATATCTTGCATTTCAGACCACTTACAAAAGTCACTGCCAACTTTAGGCAACTTAAAACAAAACAGACGTACCACATAAAAACAAAAAATGTAAATTTATAAATCCAATGGTATCCATGGTAATTCATATCACTGATTCATTAATTACCCCAAAGAAATTCATTATGCAGAAAACATATTGAATTTCTTGGCCACTGGCAAATGTGAAACATACTGGCAGCTGTTATTAATTCATGTTCTCTCTGAAGATGCATATTTATGTACTAAATAACAGAAGCCCATACTGCTTTAAAGGCCAAAAAATTTTTTTTTGGGGTCACAAAATAATTTATAATAAAGATTTAAGAAATGTCATCTCCATTCCTATACCATTACAGACCTTTTTTTTTTTCATTATGATGCTTCACAGAAGCTTTCTACATATAACTTTCATTGTACAATTTCCTGTACAATTTGTTTTCTCTTTCAGGCTCTTTGTTATAATATTCAGTAAGAGATTATACAAAGATTTCTTGCCCCTCCTCAAACTGCTAAATGGAAAGCTTTTAAATCAGGTAACTGCAAATTGTTAGGCTAAATATGTAAAGACATAATATAAGTTAACGTGTAAAAATATCCTGAAATTTAGGATTTTGACAATTTAGGATATTTCAACTTTCAGAACCAAAGCAATGAAATATAACAATTATTTAACTGATAAGAAAGAATTCAACTTATAGCCTTGAAAATGATCATTTTGTATTTTGCATTTTGTATTTTAGGTATTTGCAGCCTAATTGGAAAACTAATCCTATTCTAATCTTATTGTAATTCTGATTCTAACAGAAGAAAAATTTTAATAACTAATATACTGGCGCCCTCTTATGGCTAATATACATAACTTTAGTTAGATCTAAGGAAGCAATTTTACACACACACACAAATATACACAGTTATTTATGTTTATATTGAACATTTCCCAGTTAAAAAGATATTGGAAGCTTTACCCACACCTATATGTATTATTTTCAGCACACAGTGGTCACCAACTGGTGGTCCATGGACCACCAGTGGTCCTTGAGAAAATTTTGGTGCTCCTCAGAAAAATTATTTGCATTTTTTATATTGCACTAAATCAGGGGTCCTCAAACTACGGCCCCTAGGACAAATATGTGCAATGAACGTCTGTGTTGCTGCAGAGAGTCTCCCCCTTCAGAGTCTTTTTGTGTGGGTTGGAGGGGGACAGAAATTCCGATGTGGGTTCTGCTTCAGCCTCCTGCTGCAGGGCTTTCAGTGAAGGCTGGAGGGAAGTGCTAGTGGTGGTGAAGAGCCATAGGGCCTTGTTCCATCTCAGCCCGCTGAACCTCCAAGCCCTAGTACCTGGCCTTGCACTCCTGCAGGTCTTCCCTCTGCTTAGAAAGCCTATGCTCGTAGTCCTCAGTGAAGTGCTTCTGCTGAGCCTCCTTCTCAGCTAGATCCAATCTGAACTGAGCTGTTTTGTCAAGGTGGCTGCTTAGCTCCAACAACTGTTTCCTGTTGGGGCCCTAAGGAGCCCGGGCAGGCAGGCAAGGAGTGGCTAGGAAGGGAGGGGCAAGTAGAGAACGGTGAGGCGCCCCTCGATGAGAGCGACATCGAGTTGGCCACAGCCACCCAGTCACATGACCACCTAGCCACAGCCACCCAGCCAGTCATTAGCCAGATCATATTAGTGGTCCGCGAGGTTTGAAATTATGAATTTAGTGGTCCCTGTGGTCCGAAAGGTTGGGGACCCCTGTTCTAGAACATATACCCAGAGGTGGTATTCACTCAGTTCTGACAGGTTCTGGAGAACTGGTAGCAGAAATTTTGATTATTTTGGAGAACTGGTAAATATCACCTCTGGCTGGCCCCGCCCCATCTATTCACTGCCTCCCGAGTCCCAGCTGATCTGAGTCCCAGCTGAACAGCTAGGTCTTTGTTGCCCTGCACAGGAGAATGGAGCTGGAAAGCAGGTTAGTGGGGTCGGAAAGGAATGGGGATTTTACAGTATCCTTCCTCTGGACTAGGTGGAAATGGAGATTTTACAGTATCCTTCCCCTAGAGTGGGGTGGAAATGGTAAGGGGGTACAGGAGACCTTGGGAGGTTCAGCACAAGCCGTACATGAGTGTCTCTTTGCTCGTGGGTTGAAAATCCTGCTTGGATTTTGGCAGGGAGGATTTTCATCTCCTGAGGGGAGCCTTACAGGATCTCCCATATCCCCCTGAGGAACCCCATGGTTCTTATTCCAGCTGCTTAGCAACCCATGCAATTGCTTAACAACTACAACCAAGAGTGCCAGGATTGTGGTTGCTGAGTGAAGCAGTTATGTGTCAACTCGCTTAACTTCTACTTCACTCAATGATCCACGTTCTGGTCCCAACTGTGATCATTAATCAAGCACTTCCTGCATTTGTAAATAAAATATAAAGCAGAATACAGCCAAGATGTAAAATGTCGCACAGAGTTGGAAAAGCAATACCAAAAAATGTTCAATGCTGTATTTGTATCGGTTTTGACATATTTAATTACAAGACTGACAGCAAGTTGCCAATTAAAATGATCTCTTTTCCAATGTGAAATCATCTCGTATTTCTTTTAGTGTCAATTCTAAATGTTTTATACGAGCATTTAAATTGAGCACCTTTTGTCTTCTACTACGACCTGAAATGAGGATTTGGAACACGATAACAACCTGATTAAGAGGAAGCTAACTTTAATCAGGTTTAATTTTGATGCAGATGTAAACAAGTTTAGTAGCTGGTAAACAGGACAGGATGTCTTATAGACTAGTTAAAGAAGACAAAATGGCGGTAGGAATGGAGAGCCAGTTTTAACTCTGGATGAAAATAAACTACTATATTTATCAGAGTAGAAGACGCACTTCCCCACCCCCAAAAGAGGCTGCAAATTTGGGTGCGTCTTGTACTCCAAATGTAGCTTTTTCGAAGCTTTTTTCCAGCCCTAATGAGGTGCTAGCGAGTGAAGCGATTTTCCGTGCTTTGCTTTGTTGTTCCCTCCGACTCTCAGCTGTGCTTTAAAAGCTTTTTTCCAGCCCTAACAAGATGTTAGAGTGAAGCGATCACTGTGCTTTGCCTGCTTTTCTCATTGCTGCTCCCTCTCAGCTGTGCTTTAGAAGTACAGATAAAAAGCGGGCGAGCGCGCTCAAAACCAGCAAACTAATGTGTTGAAGCAGACCAGAATAAGGACACTAGCTAGATGAATACCTGGTAGGCAGATTTCCCCCCCTATCCCCCCCCCCCCAAAAAAACTAAGCTGCGTCTTATACTCTGGTGTGACTTATACTCCAAAAAATACGGCATTTCTTCTCACTGGGACCTAAATGATCACAACAGAAAAGGTAAGCTTATAGATGATAACAAATGACAGATATTCCTCATTTAATATCAATAATTGGGACTGGAATTTCCACTTAAAAAAAGCTATGAGAATTATCAATTTTTAGGCATCACAGAGATCTTCTAGAGTTTGTCACGAGCTGCAAGTGATAAACAATGGGAGAGAAGAACTATTACCTTTGTACTATGTTTATAGATTAACTAGTGGACACTGCTAAATAGACCAGATTATTTGTTTTCTCAATTCTTTCTTATGAGTTACAGAGATATTCAAGTTTGGAATCTGAATATCTCTTTAAAACATAGGAAGTCACAGATTTTCCTTCTAACTTAAGAAGAACTGAAGAAAAAACACCCAGAAGGAATGCACATTCCACAGCCCAACCCAATAATTTAATTATTGTGCAGAACTCCCTGGTATTAGGGATATGTTTGTTACCTCTGTTTGCAGGATGGCAGCTCTCTGTTCTTTTGCTGTGAGGGATTCCTTGAGTACATCAATATGTTGCTTGCTATCAGAAAACTGGTTTGTGAGGGTTTCCAATTTTGTCTGTAAAGCCAGCAACTCTGTATCTTTTCGGGATAGTTCCTGTTTCACTTGACCAATCTATAGGAAGAACCAAGTATGAGTATATATGTTATTAAATGGCAAGAATGCATTCAGAAGCATTATGGAAATGGCTTCATTCCATGTTTAGCACCACATTTCCAGCAATCTCAAAGGTATGGCATCAAACCAGCTCAAAGAATCTGAATAAAGGAACAGTAAATCTGAAAAAAGCATGCTTTTGTGTAAGTTTAAAGCGTTTTTGAGGAAAAGAGAATAAAGCATTCATAAAAGAAAGCTCCTTGATAGGAAGACGATAAGACTATATAGTTGTAGTAAACAGCTTCTCTTATAACCACTAGCCTCACTATTGTGGAAGGCCAAAATTGAAAAAGGCCCAAATACCAAGGATATCAGTTGTAGTATAAGTTATTTTTTAAGCATTCAAAAGTGAACAGCAAGAAAAGAAACCCTGGTTTTTAGTAAGCAGAAATTATTCAGATTTGATGAAAACTATCACTAGAACATATTACATGTCTGCATTATTATTACCTCACATCTTTTTTCACTTTAGCTTTAATTGCTTCCTCAGACCTCAAGAGACTCAGGATAAAATATAAATGTAAACCAGAGCAACATACACGGGCAAATATAGTTTCAGTTCATTTCCAAGGTTATTTTCAAGGCTTGGGGATAATCAGCTACTAGTTGAAGCGTAGCTGAAGTCTTAGAATATGCTGGCTATCTTTTAAAACCTTATGTGAAAATGGCAAAATCTTGCTAGATTTCATACAAGAACATTAAAATCTCATGAAATTTCATGCAATAAAAATGAGCAACAAAGTCAAAAATCTGATGAAGGTTAGCAATCTCAATTCATTCCATCATTTTGGGTAAAATCTTTTGAGGGGCAAAATGGACGTTGCTTACCTGAACGTCCCTTCTGGATGCGCTGCGGGAGAATCCAAGAGCGTGGGTAGATCTTCCTCAGCTGGGCTGGTACTGAGTGCCTGTGCCTTTAAATTTCATAGTTGAAGGTTGACTCCGCCTCCAGGACCTGGCTGAGCCTCAGTTCCTTTCACGAAGAAAGTTGTTGAGAGAGCCGACCAAGAAGTTGTTAATAGAACAGTCTAAGCAAGTAGAGCACGTAGCCAGTCCGGGAGGGTTGGATTCTCCCGCAGCGCGTCCAGAAGGGACGTTCAGGTAAGCAACGTCCATTCTCAGACGCGCTGCTTGGAGAATCCAAGAGCGTGGGACGTACCCAAGCAAGTGTTATTTAGGGTGGGAGGCGGAGTGCTCCCGGTCTTCCGATGCAGAAAAGACAGATTGCAAAACGCGCCGTCCGAATGACGCCTCCGCTGATGAATATGAGTCAACCTTATAATGCCTAATGAAAGGTGTAAGAGAGGTCCACGTGGCAGCTCGGCATATATCGATGATAGATGCTTGGGTGGACCAAGCAGCCGTTGTTGCTGCGCTTCTTGTTGAATGAGGCAGAATGCGACCTGGGGGAGCCTTGCCCTTAAGAGAGTAGGCCTTTGCAATGCATGCCTTGAGCCACCGCCCGATAGTGTTGGAAGACACCTTGAGGCCCATGGAAGCAGGTAAGAAGGAAATGAAGAGGGCTTCTGATCTTCGAAACGGAGCAGTCCGTTTGATGTAATAGAGCAAAGCGTGGCGAACGTCTAAGGTATGCCAGAGGGACTCCAGTCTATGGCGTGGTTTTGAACAGAAGTCCGGAAGGATTGAAAAAAATTCAAAGGAACCACGGAGGTAAAAAAGGCACTCGTTCAGACCTGACTGAGTGAAAGGAACTGAGGCTCAGCCAGGTCCTGGAGGCGGAGTCAACCTTCAACTATGAAATTTAAAGGCACAGGCACTCAGTACCAGCCCAGCTGAGGAAGATCTACCCACGCTCTTGGATTCTCCAAGCAGCGCGTCTGAGAATATGCTTTTATATCTGTGGGTATCATATTGCTGACCCCAGTCCATGGAAGGAATTTAAATAATAAATAGTAAGTCTTTTTATCCTTCATTAGACTTCCAACTCTTTAAAAATATCTTTAGTTCTAATAGTAATATATCAAGATGCCAAAAAGCAGAGTATTTCCTCTTCCTTTGTTATAAATACTATCTACCACAGAGACAAGTGTAACTTCACTTCATTTTTGTCTTAAGACCTAATTTTTAAGATGAAAAATACAATGGTTTCCTATCTCCTACACAATAGGATAACCTTCGCACAGGTACGTCTTGTGCACCAGTTGCGCCCTTTCCTAGACTGGGATGCCCTCGCCACGGTCACTCATGCCCTTGTGACTTCTCGGTTGGACTACTGTAAAGCCCTCTAAATGGGGCTGCCCTTGGGATGCTTTCGGAGGCTCCAGCTAGTCCAGAATGCGGCTGCGTGGGCAGTAACGCCCCCCCCCGTTACTCCCATGTAACATCTCTCCTGCGCGAGCTGCACTGGCTGCCGGTTGCTCTCTGGGTTCGTTTCAAGGTGCTGGTGCTCACCTATAAAGCCCCACATGGCTTAGGCCCGGGGTACTCACAGGACCATCTCCTGCCATCCTCCCATCATCCTGTGCGCTCCCACAAGCAGGCCTCTTCAGGGTGCCGTCAGCCAAACAATGCTGGCTGGCGGTCCCCAGAGGAAGAGCGTTCTCTGTCACAGCGCCGACCCGCTGGAATGGTCTGCCCACCGAGCTCAGGATAGCCCCCAATCTTCTCTCCTTTTGCCACGAACTGAAGACGTGGCTTTTCCATCAAATAACCTGACCCGTTGGGAGTCTGTATGATATAATAGTTTTAATTTGGTTTTAATGGGGATTTTAATGTGTATTGTGATTTGTATTGTTGATTGTTGTTTCGTAAGCTGCCCTGAGTCCTTTGGGAGAATGGTGGCATATAAATCACAACAATCAATCAATCAATCAATCAATAACATTTATAGGAGGATATAAAGTTCAGAAACTTTCAAAATCAACAAATCAAGCTTCTCAAACACACAAATATTGCTATAGTGGTGAAGACTGTGAGTTCCAGACCTGCCTGAGGCATGAAAGCTAGCTGGGTGACTTTGAGCCTGTTGCTCTCTATCAGTCCAACACACAACACAGGGTTGTTGTCCTGGGGAAAATAGGAAGAGGAAGGAGTACTAAGTATGTTTGCTGCTTTGAGTTACTTATAAAATAAACAAACAAACAAACAAAATCTAAAACATTTTTTTCCACCTATAAAGGAGCCCAGAATGGATTCAAGACTACAGATTAACTCACACATTTTCAAATGGTAAAATTTCTCTTTTAAATATATATCAGGGAATTGCATTTTACTAGAACTAGAAATTGAATTTGCTGCGTACAATAAATCATAAAACGATGAAAGACATCAAATGTGCCCATGCGTGATATGTAAAAAGCATCATTCCAGGAAGTTCAAGCAACGCAAGATTCGTATTTATGCCCCTAACAGTGCATTAAAACTATGCAACCTTATTAAAATAAGATTACCTCTGCTAGATCGAATTATTCATTTCAAAAGCTTAATACATGCATCTCAAAGATACAAATCATGCTGTGGCAATTTCCTTTCATATTCTGTCTAAGCGCTATAATTACAGTTCATGCAACCGTAGTGATCTTTTAAGCTGAGCAACTAATATTGGGTGTTCAAAGGAGTAGATTACACATCGTAATATATCAACCAGGTATGAATGAAGACAGATGCAGAAGGGTTAGTTTTCTTGCTCTTTAGCGTTGCAGAGGGTAAAGGAAGGAAAGTAAGCCACCCCCAGAAAGCTAGCAGAGCGGCGCCGCATAAAGAAACTTCAGTCTTACAGCAGAGACCTCTGTCTGGAGATCGGCCACTTTTTTTTTCAGTTCCTCCCCTTGAACCTCTTTGGTATTTAGCTCTTCCTTCAGTTGCTCTACCTGCCACGACATTGTTAATTCTTTTACATTTAGAGCAAAATTTTTTCCTCTTAACCTGCCACCATTTGAAGAGATGCAAAGGGTCGCAAACATATAAACAGCTAACAGACCCACCCATGATTAAACACCAGTTTCTCAGAATAACTACTAAAAATGTGTGAAGAACGAGTGTTATTGCAATATGAGTTTAGGAGAAACTCATTTTGCAATAACTATCGTACTTCACACATTTTTAGATGGCGCCATCTAAAACATGCCTATCATTCCTTGGTATTCTGGTAGTTTTTATCACCTTTTATCTCCTCTTTATAGACTACTGTGATGCGTATTACGTGATGCTGCTCTTGAAAACTAACTGGAAACTGCCGTTGATCCAAAATAAGAAAGCAAGATTGCTAAAGTGCTTTTTCATTTATATTACACTTTATTTGCTGCATTTGTATCCAGTCCATTTCTGGATTTAATGTAGAACTACTTCTTAGAATCAGTGGTGGTATTCAGCCAGTTCTATCCAGTTCAGGCGAACCGCTAGCGGCGGCTGCGGAAGGCTCTGCTCACCTGCCCAGACATCATCATGTCCCATTTTTCACGCTCTGTGCATGGATGGAGGTGGCACATGAGCTCACATTTGCGAACTGGTAGTGAAGGTAAGTGAATATCACCCTTGCTTAGAATATTTTTGGGAAGACCTGTTCTTTGTGCTTTCATTAAGTGATGTGAGACACATACCTTCCAGGGAGCACATGATGACCCTTCAACTATAGTGTTACTGAATTGGGCCCCTTCCGGAAGTCTTAGATATCTTTTTGGCATCAAGTAACCATATTATTCACTCATGTCTTATAAACAATAATCTTGTAAAAAAAAACTTTTTGGATTTGCTAGTTGGCTTCCTTTCACTATTTTCAGCTCAGTTTAGCATTTTAATCATAACCATATCAAATACTGAATTGACTGAAAGCTACATAAATAAGGCAAGCTATGCATTTAAATCTGATTACTCTACTGCCCAAAGTTAATTAGCATATAATCAACAATTTATAATGGAGACCCCAATTTCAGCATTTTTCAAAGAAAGCCCAGGGTGTTTCCTCCTTTTTCTCTAACATTAAGCAGACTTTAAAAACATTTATATTGATTATAGTTTGGGCAATGCATGACCACTTGTAACCTTCTGAGGTCTTCCACCCTGATGTGTCTTAAATTTCAAAGTCATCATTTTCTCCAAGACACTCTGTTATATCATGGACAGTTGTTTACATTGATTTATGTAAGAAATGTCCCTTGAGTATTTTACCAGCGTATGAACAACACACAGTTTTATTTAATTGTGCGGACTCAATTTGATTTTCCTAAATTGGTTTCTACATCTTAAATCAAATTTGGTTCACCAATCTTAAATTACAGTTACACAGATTTACAGCGTTGCTTAAGCATTTTCACTTAATTTGAAGGCACTCTAGTAGAGAAAATAGATCACTAAAATCCTTTATCCATTCTGTGTTCAGTGGATGAATTCATTTTTGGGGGAACTGCAAGTTATTTTTTAACATAAGCTGTTTAATTATTACCTTGTTTTTCATAAATTTGGAATGGCTACGATACACCTCCATTTGTTTAATTTCTTCTTCACGTTCCTCTGTGCTGAGTGCACCATTTGATTTCAACATTTGGATTTCTTCTTCCAAATCTCGGAGTCCACGTTCCATAGAAGAAATTTTAGAATCCTTCAAATACATGGAACAATGGTTTAATTTCCTAAAAAAAATGCCAATATTTTGCTAATAACATTTGAGTTTATGTCTGAGAAACCTCTCCCTGTAGCACTGTGCAATACATAATTTTTAACTGTAGCAGTTATTAAATAGGCATCTACAGTTTAACCCAAAGGTGCTTTTTCAAAAGGCAACTGAACTTTCTTGTTTTTTCTTGAAGATGTTTCGATTCTCATCCATGAAGCTTCTTCAGTTCTGACTGAATGGTGGAGAATGGAAGGTTTCTCCCTCATTCAGCAGAACCGAAGAAGCTTTTTGTATAAGAAGCAAAACATCTTCAAGAAAAAACAAGAAAGTTCAATAACTTTTTGAAAAAAAAAACCACCTTTGAGACATCCATGACCTGGATGACTGAAAATCTCCACAGACATCTACAATTTAAACAGAAAACAGATATACACTAATGGAAACTGGCATTTTGAACCCAGAAATAACACTGGGAATACACTGAGAACTTGGAGGCAAATAAGAAAAAAATGCTTCAATGCTTTATACATTTCTGCAACACAGTCAGAAGTATTTAGCTGTACATTCAATGAAAATAGCTATGGTGACATACATGTCCTTTCAAAAGGAATGGAACATCTAGAAAAAAGATGTACTATTTCTTAATTTTTTCTGTAATAATTTTTTCCTGTTTCAAATATAATTATTTCCTTGTTATTGAAACTATTTTATATTAAAGTCCTTCCTATGAAGGACTTTATCTAGAATATCTAACAAAATAGGTACACATTAAAAAAATTAATGACGGCAAGTATGACAATAGGTAAAATAGACATTCATTTCACATACATAATATAAACCAGATATAAATAGTCCTGCACATTTATACAACAATACTCTAAAATCTCCTGACAATAGCAGAGATGCTAAAAAGTGCATTGTATATCATGTCAGGATGAAAATTCAAAAAATAAAAGAGAAAAAAACTATTCCATTTGATAGAAAGAATTAGTTTCTTTTACCTTCATCTCTATAACAGTCTGTAAAGCTTTAGTTTTGGCAGAATCAGGAGCATTTTCAAAACGACGGTGCATCTCCTATTTAAGAAGAAGAAATATTAAATATGGTAAGTACCTAAACTCAACAGTATCAAACTTCTGCGATTCGTATAAAAAGTATTATAGGTATTAAATAATTCCATCTTTTTTCTGGTACAGCTTACGGTTATTATTATTTTTTATACAAACAAGATACAGCTACAGTGAACTGCATACCAATGATTTTCCGCAAAAAAAAAAAAAAGCATACTCAAAAGTAATAGCTGAAGGAACTTTAAAAAAATTTAAATACCTATTAGCAATGATCTTATCAAACTTTCGTCTTCCAGAAGGACAAAATACTTGAAAAAAACAGGATTAATAAATAACAGCAACAATCTGCTATGTACTTAACAAGCTGATAAAGCATCTGTGCCAGCGATACTCCTACATTCCCAGAGTAGCAACCACCTAGTTACTAATGACGACAGCTCTTTCCACAGTGATAACAAGGAACTGTTCATCAAAACAATTAAAGTGCAGCTGACATAAGTGCTCGGTAGTTAAGAAGGAGCAAAATGAAAATGCCTGGGACTAAAACACTAGAAACTGTTTTGCACTATAGACCACAATTATTCTTGGATTAGAATAATGACAAACAAATCATGCACTAATTTTCCTCCCATTTTTATAGCAATTTTCATAATGAAACATCCAGAAATATTAAATCACATTAAATATTAGCATAAGGTATTAAATATTGATGTAGTGTAAGCATCAAGACTAAAGAGAAAAAAAACTAGATAGGAGTAAAAAGTGCAAGGGGAAGAAAAGCAAAAGAAAAAATTAAGAATCTAATAAAAGAGAAAAAAGAAATATATAAAGAAGTGACCTCCAAATATAATTACAAGTATAAACAAGTTTAATAACTTTTCACCACCTCTAAGATTACAAACATTTATCTCATCATCTCTTACCTCTGAACAAATCCATAAAACCTTATCTTTCAGTTCTGATGTTAGCTGAAAATCCATTCAGGAGCCAGGAGAAATAACATGTCTTATTTTACTCTTGGTCAAATAAACCAACTTATATTCCTTCATTTTACTTTTAAAAGTTGTAATCTTTAGTTCATTCAAATATTGTTGTACAATTTGATTTAACTTCATTTCTTCTTTGTGCTATCACAAAGAATTCTTCAAGGCTTGAAGAAGTCTATTTTGTAATTTTCAGTAGAAAAATTATTTGTAAGTTTGTAATGTATACTTCCCTTTTAAATTGTAAGTCAATTTCTTTGTACATCCAATGAAACAACCTTTTCTAAAACATCCTCTTAGACTGTAAGTTGTAAATCCATTTTCAATATCACCTCTGTCAGATGTTTTTTCTATATCTTCAATAACATATTTTGAATAGTCTGTCCACAGAAGCAGACACCACTACTAACTGTTGATATTGAATCTATTTTCTGATTCCATTCTTCAAAAGTCTCCTTCAATATTTTTATTGTTAAAGTGTTCAGCACCCTCTTACATACCTGTATACCTCCCATAGAGCTGTCAGGTCTCCTTACATCATTTGACTTTTATTTGCTGTAAATACGATTTTAATATACAAAAGAAATCTGGAATGCAAGTTTTCTCTATAAGAAAGCCTCTGAACCCTATATGATGGATGTCTGATTTTGTTTATATGAATGTGTTCTGTCCAAAATAATTCAGCTGTTTTGCCTTAAATTTATAAATTTTAATCATAAAGTTATATGAAAATCAGTGAAGAATATAATGCTTACTCCACTTGAAACATGATGCAAAACAGCAAATGGTTTCAAACATCCTTCATAGTAAAGTAATTGTTTCTATGGAAACTATAGAACTGTCATTCTTTATTGTTGCCCAGATTTCTGGTTTTCTAAATAGAAGTAGACAATCATTTACAGCTTCCCAGTAAAATCAAATAAAAGAATAATGTATAGATTGTCCTGATTCAGGTAGGCTCTATTTATAAAAACATAACAAGTTATTGTATAAAGATAAAGGTAAAGGTTCCCCTCGCACATATGTGCTAGTCATTCCTGACTCTGGGGAGCGGTGCTCATCTCCGTTTCAAAGCCGAAGAGCCAGCGCTGTCTGAAGACGTCTCCATGGTCATGTGGCCGGTATGACTAAATGCCAAGGGCGTATGGAACGCTATTACCTTCCCACCAAAGGTGGTCTCTATTTTTCTTCTTGCATTTTTTACTAGGTTGGCAGGTTGGCAGAAGCTGGGACAAGTAATGGGAGCTCACCCCATTATGTGGCACTAGGGATTCAAACTGCTAAACTGCCAACCTTTCGATCGACAAGCTCAGCATCTTAGCCACTGAGCCACCACATCCCAGCACTATTGTATAAAGATAGGATAAATTGCTATTGTATAAGGATAGGATAAATTCCCGATTGCTCCCAGTATTTTTCTTGACCAAGAATGAATTCCTAAAGAACAAAAAAGTAAAGTTCATAAATACGTTGCTTATTTTTTTTTAGACATGTTCTTGACCGATACCCACTCCGTGTCTGAATCCAGACTTAAACATATATGGATATTCAACAACCCAAAATTTCAAAATTCAGCTTCCAATCTTTTTTTTTTTGATACTTTTGATATTATTCCCATATACATCCCCAACTTCCTACGTACAGAATTTATCAAATGATATGGGAGCTCAGAATAAATTATGAATAAGAAACCAATTTGCCAATCAGGTAAGTTTAGATTCCAGACTAAGATGCGTGTTGCTTTAAACAGGTTAGGAAAAAAATCTGCAAGGGCTTGTTCCTAACAAAAGATAAAACAAAACAAAAAAAATGTGCAAGATTAGATAGATTATGTGAATAAACTCACTTCTCTGAGCAAGCTGCTCTCCTTTTCCTTTTGCTCTAGTAAGGTTTCCAGGTGATGAACGTGCATTTCAGCCTCTGCCAACCTTCTTGTGCGTTCGTGATCTTCCTCGGTGGCTTTTGCAGACAATCCCTTGCTCTGCAGCATTTCCAGTAATTTTTTAATTGACTCATCACGAGCATTTAAGGTCTGTTTCTGAGTCTCGATGCGCAACTCCATTTCTTCCAGGGTTTTGCGTAGCAAGAAGAGTTCCTTGGCTTGACGCTCATGCTCTGCATGAAGCCGTTGGAAGTTTTCTTCTGTTAATTCGGTCAGAAATGGTTCACTGGATCTACTGCTGGTGTCTTGTTGGAAAAGTTGGTTCAGGTCCCTCTGGATCCTAAGCTCGTCCTGAAGAGCTTGAATGGTCATCTGCATATGCTGAGAAATAAACATCCAAATCAATAATCATTTCAGTAAAAAGAAATACAATACAGATTTATGAGAGAGAATATAAATATATAATGTGTTGTCCCAAAACACTTGAGGCATCCCTTACTCATCCAGTTCAATTAGTGATCTTCTAATGTTATTAAAAGTTAAAGCCAACTGTTTCAACAAAGTTTAAAAGGTTTTTTTAATAATAACTTGTTCATTATATACTCTATATATTCTTTAAAAAAAAGAATTTATTGAAAATATATCAGATGTGATAAACTGCCCATCTACTACTCCATTCTCATATTCTACCAAGTTAGGTCTTATCTATACTAAGAAAATATTTTCATGGAAACAGGTTCCTGGCTCCCACATTTCAAGAGGTTAATGAGAGCCAGGAACTCACTGAAAGGCTACAGAAGTTTACAGAATAACAGAGTTGAAAGGGACCAGGAAACCCTATACCACTTCAGACAAATGGTAATCCAATATCTTCTTAAAAACTTCCAGTGTTGGAGCATTCACAACTTCTGGAGGCAAGTTGTTCCACTGATTCATTGTTCTAACTGTCAGAAAACTTCTCTTTAGTTCTAGGTTGCTTCTTTACACTTAGTGGCCTAAGATGCTGGCCAATCAAAACTACCCTGGATCCCCAATTCCAATTATCAAAATATACTATATGAAAATAGTTCAAATGATTACAAATCATGCAGAATTATAAGGACAAATGATCCCTATTTGAAACAGATACACTACATCAACCTAAAATGCTTCTTAAAGGTGGGCAAATCCATGCCAACTCCAGCAGTAATGGCTGAACCAAGTTTACTATGCAATGTCACCACACAATTAAAATGTCTGAGAGAGGGAGGGAGGGAGGGAGGGAGAGAAAGAGAGAGGGAGAGCGCCTGACGCGCAGATGCACAGAAGGCAGAGAAGAGAAGAGCAATGGAAATCCATGGGCCGATCCTTGGGAAGGAAGAGCCACCGCTGCTAGCGAAGCCCCACCTTACCTCTAGGGATAAAAGGCAGGGGCCGGAGATGAACAGATGTGGCAGACAACTATTCATCTTCTGGCTGGACTTGTTAGCCTGCGTCTAGAAAGAATTTTTTTGCCTGGGCTGCCGGCACTCCTAAAAAAGAATTTTTTGGAGTTTACTTCAGAGGGTTTGTCGTATTTGGGGAGCTGGGTCAGAACAGTATATGGTGGTGCACCTGCTTCCAAAGAATTTTGTATAAGTGCAAACTATATTCTGGGAATTTTTACTTGGAATCTTGTTTTAAAAACTAAGAAATATTGGGAAAATCGGGATAAAGAGTCATACCTCTTATAGGGAGTGAATTTGCATATTACTAGGAAGGCTGCAATTTTCATATCAAAGACTATTATGAAGAAGATAGCCTACTTAAAACAAATTGAGTTTGACACCACAGCTAACAATTTAGTATGAATATGTTTTACTGTGTTTGGAGAATTCTTTGGAGAGCTTTTTGATATGGAGAGGTGTTTAATCAATAAAATTTATTGTATATTGTGTTCAATATGGAGCAATTGATAGAATATCTAAAAACAGATGTCTAATAAGGCTATGATACTATAGAATTTTACATTAAAAAGTTGATTTTAAAAGTACTCTATTGCTAAATAATCTCAAAGGCAATAGAGTAGAAAAGAGATTTAAAATGTTTACAGATAAGTAGCTTGTCAGTAGAACATTTCTCAACTCGATTAGGTCAAGCAAAGAACATTTTGTTCATGTCTACATGAACAGAAAATAGTCAAAATAAACCCAAGGAACAGAAGTATGCTACATAGGAAAGAACAGAAACACCTTGGCATCAACACATTTTATTAGATTCCTAGAACAGGAAAAACTTTTTTTTTGTTTATGAAAGCAAATAGGAAAAGATATTCCAATGCTATCAAAAAATAAAAATACAATTTCACATTTTGGAACCGTTTAAATGTTAGCAAAACCATATATAATTTCTTCCAATGTAACCTACCATAAAACACCTAATGATTTGATAAAACAGGAAAAATTATTTTTACTGATATTGAAATTTGAGCCTTGTCTTTCTAATGAATAGCATCTTAGAACAGTTAAAAATAAAAAAAATAATAGATTCAACAAAATGTAATCAAATTGTAATAGCATTAACTGCTTAGTCTACAAAATTACTGAACAAAACAAACTTTAGCAGGTGAAAGTCTACCAGAAAAAGGAATTTATAATATAGTACCATCCAGAGAGGAGTCATACATGCCTTATGGACAATGTATAATATTAATGTGGTAAATGAAACAATTCTATCTCTTGTTTTTAAAAACAAGAGTAAGTCTGGTGACTTCTCCATTAGCTTCACTATCAAATATCTTTTATTTCAAAGAAAGCTATAGTAAGAAATATGTAATCACATATGCCAATTTATATCATGATTTAAATCACTAGTAAAAAGGCTTGATTTAAATCAACTCAACTTATATCATAATTTTTAAAGAGCAACTGTCATCTCTATCCCGCAGTAGCTTGTCCTCTGACCATCTGTTGACTCACCAACAGTTCCAATATTACAGAATATACAGCCTCATGCTATATAACTAAGCTCCAATTCATGCTGAACAAACTAAATTATTAATGTAACTTAAATAGAAAACTATCTTTAGATTTTTACTCCAAAAGCATTTTATTAAAATAAATTTGATAAAAATAAAAAATCTGATTTAAATAAAAAAATCCGATTTAAATTTAAAAAATCCATTTTTAATTTTTTTTAAAAAAAAATCATCAATTTTTATCTACCCTGCTTGAAACAAGCTAAAGGCACAGCAAGAACTGCTTATTAGAAGAATAAAAAGTCATCTCAAAAAAGGACAGAATTTGAAATATTTATAAAAAAAAATCAAGATCATTTCTCAGGGTGTATATATAAATTGACTGAAATATGAAACAGGTGGAATAAGTTAAAACTATGATACAATAGATGCAAAACTTCCAAAGAAATACAACTAGTCTTTGACTTAGGACTATTCATTCAGTGACCATTTGAAATTATGAGGGAGATGAACAAAGAGGCTTACGAGGGGCATGCTGGAAATTATGGCTGCTGTAGGACCCCTCCAGTCACAGGAACAAAATTTAGGCACTTGGCAATCCATCCACTTTGTGACCAACTGCAGGGATGCTACAGTACACTTGTGTATCTTTCCCCCCATCCCACCTTGCTGGGTTCTTCCAGGCATTGGGCCTGCTTTTCACCATGCTGGTTCCCCCATCTTCCTCCTCCCCATCATGCCTTGGGGATTACCTGTTCTGTAGATCTCCTTCATAAAATAGCTGATTCACTGTACACCAAGGCTGTGTGGCACCATCTCACACTTGAGCACCATTTTAGGACTGGCTGCAATGAATTGTGGCTGTTCCAAAATGATGCCCAATTGTGGGATGATGTCATATAGCCGCCATAATGCATAGGGAGGCTGAAGGGTGGAGCAGCTGGCTCTCCTTTCTGAATGTGATCTCTGGATAATTCCAGAAAAAATAAATGAATATTAGCACAATTTATTAAAACATATTCTGATGGCAGCAAGAACAAATTTGGCACAACACTGGAAAAGAGAAACCTTTCAGTTTTGCTGATGGTATCAGATTGGAGGACCAAAACCGGGGAACATGAAGCAATGGTTTCATTGATGATGTATATCTGTAACAGAATTTTAACCAGCAAAAAAAGTTTCCTACTATATTATGTTAAACAGCAGAGCAAATTTATACATTTGGAATATGAATTCAAATATATGTAGCAATAATTTTTAATGTTTAAGATAAATGTTTAATGTTTAACATCTCTCTCTCTCTCTCTCTCTCTCTCTCTCTCTCGGTTGTGGTTAGTGGCTGGAGAAATAAACCAAAAAGAAGGGAAAATGTGTTACCAGAAAGTTTCCCTGTTTTTTTAAATTTATGTATTATTAATACTTATAATTTATTCTTGTGTTATTCAACTTCTTCTATCCAATGTGAGATTTTTTTCTTTGCATTTCCTTATTGTAGTAGTAGTAATAGTACTAATATTAGTGCGGAGCCCTGGACTCCAGCTGGTGTACCTGAATGCCAGGTCTGTGGGGAACAAGGCTCTCCTCGTGCGAGATCTTATTGACGAGGACGCGGACCTGGCTTGTATCACCGAGACCTGGTTAGGGCTGGAGGGAGGTGTTCCTCTCTCTGATTTATGTCCCCCAGGCTTCCGGGTACTGCACCAGCCGCAACTCCAGGGGAGGGATGGGGGAGTGGCGGTAGTTATTAAGGAAGGTCTCAGTCCTAGGGAGGTCACTGTCCCTCAGATTGGCGGGTGTGAATCGCTCTTTTTGAAGTGGGATCCTGGAGTTCAGTTGGGTCTGTTGGTTACGTACCTATTACCCAGCTATGTAGCCTCAGTCCTGCCCGCACTACTAGATGTCTTGGCCGAGCTGGCGGTGGAACTCCCCAAACTTTTGGTTGTCGGAGATTTCACTCTGCCCTTGGCTGGGGAGATATCTGAGTTAGTGTGGGAATTCATGACCTCCATGACGACCATGGACCTAACTCAGATTGTTCAGGCCCCAACTCATATAGGACGACACACACTCAACCTGATTTTTCTCTCTGGGCAGTGGATAAATGATCAGGGGGAGGGGACTTTATCTATCGACGCCCTGTCATGGACCGATCATTCCATCCTTAGGCTAGACTTTCCTGTTGCCAGACCCTGCCGCTGGGTTGTGGAGCCAGTGTGATGGTTCCACCCCAGGTGCCTGATGGAATCTGAAAGGTTCCGGATGGAGCTTGGGTCATTTCCTGCCTCCTTAACCCATGATTCATCCGAGGCCCTAGTGGCGGCCAGGGAACAGGCTGCGGTGGGTGCCCTGGATCGAATCGCGCCTATGCGGCCTCTGATCCAACACAGATCCCAGGTGGCTCCATGGTTTACCACAGAGCTCAGGGAAATAAAGTGTCGGAAAAGACGCCTGGAGAGTGGATTGAGATCCTCCCGATCGGAATCTGACCGAACACAGCTAAAAACCCATATTAGATCTTATCTTATGGCGATGGAAGCGGCAAAATGACAGTATTTCGCCGCTCTCATTACATTTGCAGAAAATTGGCCAGCAGGCCTGTTCAGGTGACCCACTCTCTCCTCAATCATGGAGCAAGGGAGGACCCCTTGCAGGGCCAAGCTGAGGATTTTGCACAGTTTCTGCAAGATAAAATTGCTCAGATCTGGACCTGGTTGGACTCTGACTGGGCAGAGTCCACCGAGGAGATCGGGGCTGGTCTTAGCGGGAACATCTGGGTTGAGTTTGAGCCTGTTTTGGTGGATGAAGTGGACAGGATTATGGGTCAGCTGGGGTCTTCCATGTGTTTATTGGACCTGTGTCCCTCCTGGCTTGTTTCTGCAGCCAGAGAGGTGACCAGAGACTGGATCCAAGCTGTTGTTAACGCTTCACTGAGGGAGGGGGTCTTCCCCACTGCACTTAAAGAGGCAGTGGTTCAACGCCTCCTTAAGAAGCCTAACCTGGATCCTGACTCCCTTAATAACTATCGTCCAGTCTCCAACCTCCGCTTTTTAGCAAAGGTTGTTGAGTCCGTGGTGGCACAGCAATTCCCTCAATTCCTGGAGGAAACAGACTACCTCGACCCTTACCAATCTGGTTTCAGGCGCGGTCATAGCATGGAAATGGCATTGGTCACCCTAGTGAATGATCTCTGGCGGGCCCGGGATGGGGATTGTTCCTCCATCCTGATCCTTCTTGACCTCTCAGCGGCTTTTGATACCATCGACCATGGTATCTTGCTGCAGCGACTCGGGGAGTTGGGGATAGGAGGCACTGTTCTGCAGTCATTCTCCTCCTACCTCTCGGGCTGCTCACAGTTTGTATCGGCGGGGGTGTGTGTCAGAGATCCTCCCAGAGGCCCCTCACATGTGGGGTGCCTCAGGGATCGGTTCTCTCCCCCCTGCTTTTTAATATCTACATGAAGCCGCTGGGTGAGATCATTCATGATTTAGATATCACCAATATGTGGTTGATAGTTTATATCTCCAACCCGGATCACCCTGGGGATGCCCTTTCCGTGATGTCCCGCTGCCTGGAAGTAGTGTGGGTTTGGATGGGAAGGAACAGACTTAGACTCAACCCATCCAAGACTGAGTGGCTGTGGATGCCGGCATCTCGGGATCTAGATGTTCCATAGTTAATGATAGGAGGGGAGACTCTTACTCCCTCCGACAGGGTCCGCAATCTGGATGTCCTCCTGGATTCCCAGCTGTCCTTGGATGATCATTTGACAGCCGTAACCAGGGGGGCTTTCGCACAGATACACCTCATGCGCCAGTTGCGCCCTTTCCTAGACCAAGATGCCCTTGCCACGGTCACTCATGACCGTGTCTTGTTACTTCTCGGTTGTAAAGCCCTCTACATGGGGCTGCCCTTGGGATGCATCCGAGGCTCCAGCTAGTCCACAATGAGGCCGCGTGGGCAGTTACGGGGGTTCCTTGTTACTCCCCTGTAATACCTCTCCTGCGCGAGCTACATTGGATGCCGGTTGCTCTCCAGGTTCGTTTCAAGGTGCTGGCGCTTACCTATAAAGTCCTACATGGCTTAGGCCCAGGGTACTTGCAGGACCATCTCCAGTCATCTTCCCATCGTCCTGTGCACTCCCACAGAGCAGGCCTCCTGAGGGTGCTGTCAGCCAAACAATGTCGGCTGGCGGCCCCCGGGGGGAAAGTGTTCTCTGTCGGAGTGCCGATCCTCTGGAATGGACTTTGTCTTACCTGAACTTCCCTTTTCTGGGCACTGCGTACACTATCCATTGGATGGGGTTAAGCTTCAGCCTTTGGCAAAACAACTGAGTGTTACTTTAAGAGAAAAACTTCCCTTTCCTGGCTCCTAGCCACACCTCCTAATCCCACGATACCCCGGTCTGAGCGAAGGTGTGGAGAGAGACCACAAACAAGGTAAGTAACAACCAAATTTTATTACTAAACAACATGTAACCTGAAAAAAGAGCATAGGAACACCATCAGGCAGGAAGCCAAGTTTCGGGTGGGGATGGATAATGTACGCAGCGCCCAGAAAAGGGACGTTCAGGTAAGACAGTGTTTCCCAAACTTGGCTATTTTAAGGTGCATGGACTTCAACTCCCAGAATTTCCCAGACAGTATGGCTGGTTGAGGAATGCTGGGAGTTGAAGTCCATACATCTTCAAAGGGTCAAGTTTGGGAAACACTGAGGTAAGACAACGTCCATTTTCCTGTGCGCTGCTCCCACTATCCATTGCATGGGATATACCCAAGCTCAAACTACTGGGGTGGAGCTGACTGCCCGTAGTGTCCTCGCCAGTCTGGATTTGTTGAAGGACTCTGTGCCCGACCGAGGCCTCAGGTGAGTCATAAGAGTCAATTTTGTAGTGGCGGATGAAAGGTGATAACGAAGACCAAGTTGCCGCTCTACAGATGTCTGCTACGGATGCTTGAGTGGCCCAGGCCGCTGATGTGGCTGGACTTCTGGTCGAGTGTGCCAGAATCCTGCCCGGCGGAGGTCTGGAGTGTAGCTCATAAGCTAGCGCAATGCAGGCCTTGATCCATCTGCTAATCGTGGACGCCGACACCTTCTGACCCATGGTGAAGGGATTGAAGGATACTAGAAGGGCCTCTGTATGGCGGAAAGAGGATGTTCTATGGATATAGATTCATAGAGCGCGGCGAACATTGAGTGTGTGCCAGCGCTTCTCCCTGTGATGTTGGGGAGATGGACAGAAATCTGGCAAAACAAGTTCTTGCGCCTGGTGGAACCATGAATTTACTTTTGGAATAAAGGTGGGGTCTAATCGAGGACGAGTGAGGAGTCTCTGAGTATGCAGAGGTCCTTGCGGATCGATAGTGCTGCCAGTTCCGATACCCTCCTTGCCGAGGTGATGGCCAAGAAGAAGGTCACCTTAAAAGAGAGGTGCTTGAGCGCCGCTGAGCCCAACGGATCGAAGGGAGGACCTGTCAGGGTCTGTAGCACTAAGTCCAAAGTTGGGTAACGATGCACTGTAGGGGCCCGTAAATTGGTAGCCCCGTGTAGGAAATCCTTGATAAGCGGATGGTGTGAGAGGGACTGGTAAGGTGCGCAGGAGATGACTGTTGACAGTGCCGCGGTCTGGTGTCTTAGGGTGGCTGACGCCAGACCTTTGTTTAGGCCGGCCTGTAAGAATCTCAGAATGTCTCGTATGGTTACTGAAGTGGATCCACATGGTCGTGGGATCCCCATTTGCAGAATGCCTTCCAGGAGGCTTCATAGATGCGGGTTGTTGAAGGCCGTCGAGCCGCCTGTATGGTCTGGACAACCTTGTCCGGCAGTTTGTCTTTCTTTAGGATGACCCACTCAAATGCCAGACAGCTAATTGTAGCCACTGAGGATCTGGATGGTTGATCTTGCCCTAGTGTAGCTGGATCTGATGAGGAACCACCCGCGGTGGTTCTACCGAAAGGGCCACTAGATCGGTGTACCATGGTCTTCAAGGCCAATTTGGGGCCACTAGGACTAGATTGGCCCCCTCTGCCAGCAGTTTTCTCATTAGGCGCGGAATCAGAGGAAGTGGCGGGAATGTGTAAAGCAGCCCCTCTGGCCATTTGCAGCGGAGAGCATTGTGATCCTCCGACTGGGGTGTCGGGTAGCGGGACACGAAGCGAGGAAGCTGGGCGTTGATCAGCGTGGCAAATAGGTCTATCACCGGTCTCCCGAACTGAATTGTCAGCTGTTCGAAGAGTTGAGGGTGAAGCTGCCATTCCGCCTGATTTATCGTCGTCCAATTGAGCCAGTCCGCTGTTACGTTGGCTGACCCCGAGATGTGGTCTGCCTTGATGGAAAGGTTTCTCCCCACCCAATCGAGCAGATGTTCGGCTTCCCGCATGAGGCGGCGAGATCTTGTGCCCGCCTCTCTTTTATGTGCGCCTTTGCCGAAATGTTGTCTGTCAGGACTAGAATGTGGCGACCTCGGACTGCGGCTTGGAAGTGGTTTAAGGCTAGTCTGCTAGTAGCTCCAGCAGGTTGATGCTGTCCTGCTGTTCTCGTGCCCGAGCCACCTGGTCGTGGAGGTGTGCCCCCCACCCTCGAAGACTTCCGTCTGTGTGAGAACTAGTCTGTTTTGCTCCAGGAACTCTGAACCTTTGAGGAGCGAGGGGGAGGTCTACCACCTGAGGGAACATCTCACCTTGGGAGAGAGTGTGACTTTGCGCTTTGAGTTGGCCTTCCCTGTTCGTTGGAACGGCAGCAGGAACCATTGCAGGGCTCGCGCGTGTCTGCGTGCCCACGGTACGATGCCGAAGCAGGAGACCATCTTCCCCAGCAGGCATGACAATTGTAGGAGTGGTACCCTCCGTGTTGCTAACGTCTGTTGCACTAACGATTGAATACTCTGGATCCTGTCGGGGGACAGGAATACCTGCCCCCTATCACCGCTCCCAGATGGAGGATCCGGGTGGAGGGTTGTAGGTGATTCTTCTCTAGGTTGATTGTAAACTCGTGGTTGCAGAACATCTCCAAGACCAGCTCCGAATCCCTGATTGCCTGATCCTGAGAGGTGGAGAGGATCAGGATGTCGTCCAAATAGCATAGGACTCTTACCGGAATGGCCCTTAGTCTGGCTGCCACCACTGCCACCAGCTTGGTGAAGCTGCAGGGAGCCGACGAGAGACCGAACGGCATCACCCGGTACTGAAAATGTTGGCCCCCGTACTCGGACCTCAGGAACTGTCTGTGATCTGGATGAATGGGGACGTATAGATAGGCTTCCTTGAGGTCACCTGACTGGAGGAGTTCCCCTCTTCTCACGCCCGCTAGGATGGACTGGAGAGAGTGCATCTTGAACCTGTGGTATCGTATGGAGCGATTCAGCTTCTTCAGGTTCAGAATGGCCCTCCATCCCCCCGAATGTTTGGGGACCAGAAAGATGCTCGAATAGAACTCTGACCCCTGGAGGCTCGGTTGTACAGGTTCTATACCCCTGATCTCTAGAAGGTGTGAGAGTTCTTGTGACATCAGGTCTTGAAGTTTGGTGGACTATGGGATTGGGTACCGAATGAAGCGAGTCGGCAGCGGACCTACAAATTCGATGGATAAGCCCGATGAAATGGTGCGCCTGACCCAGGAGTCTGCTGTCGAATGTGCCCATTGCCGATGGAAGGTGGGCCTTCGGTTGGTAAGTCACTTTCCCCTCCTGGGCGCCTTGAATCCACCTCCACGGAAGGGGCGCTTGGACTGTTGGTTCCTGTTGCGGTCCCGGAACTGATGTTTGTCGTGGGACCTGACACCTCCTTGGTAGCTAGAGTGGTGTGAGAAGGACCCCCTGGGTCCTGAGCTTGCACAAAAGGGCTGAGGAAGAGGGTAAGGTGAGTATCTCCTCTCCTGTCGGCAATAAGCGGAAGGAAGATTTTTTCTCGTCTTTGTCCTCGACTAGGACTGGTTCTAGTGCTGCTCCGAACAGATGCGGAGTCTTGTATGGGGTTACGGTCAATTTTCATTTGGCCTTGAGGTTGGCCTTCCAAGGCCGCAGCCAAAAGAGACGCCTGGCCATGACTGTGGATGCTAGAGCTCTCGAAGTGAACTTAGCTGAATTAAGGGAGGCGTCTGAGGCATATTCCATAGCAGCTATGATCTTCTTTATGTCCTGCTGCAACCTGACATCATCCGGGGGTAGCCTTTCCTGCATCTGCCGGAGCCAGATTAGGGCCGCTCTACTGAAGAAGGAGGTGGCTGTGGATGTTTTGATTGCCCAGGATACCGCTTGGTGAGTCTTGCGGAAAGCCCCCTCCATCCTTTTATCCTCTGCCTTAAGGCCGTCTAAGGCATCTGTGGCAATGACTGAGCCGTAGAGAGGGCTGCGACCAGTTGGTCCACTGCTGGGAGGGACAACAGGTCCTCCAAATCCGGAGCTCAGCAATACAGCTTCTTGTCTAGGCTGCTGGGTGCAGTGAGGGAAGCGGGCTGTCCCCAGGCATTCTGGATCACATCCATAAACAGCTGTGGGCAGGGGATGTAATCTTTCTCTGGCTTGGAGGATTTGAAAAGGGCATTGTGTGGCCCTGATGTAGAAGAGGAAGCGGGTTTGTCCTCCCCTGGCACCCCCAGATTTGTTGTGAGCCTCGCTTTGTGAAGGAGGGACTTGAAAAGAGCTGGATGGAAGAGACCCGTGAAGGCTGGAGAGTTGGGTACCAGCCCCTCATCTTCGGAAAACTCCGCGTCATCTGGCCCTTCTTCTGGTTGGTCTGACTGTTCAGCAGAAGAGTCCTGTGACTGCAAGGTGAGACTCTGGGACTGAGTTTGCTGCTGTGTCCCTTGGGTAGAGCGATGTGGCTGTGGTTGCATTGCCTGTTGCCAACTTGCCGCCAGAAAGGAAGACATTGCTGACGAGAACATGGCTTGAAAATCCAATTGTGAAGTCGGAAAAGGCACCCCCAGTGCTCCGATGGTTGGAGCTGTTGCGGGTCTTGCCCCCCCTTGTGGCGAGCCGGGTGCAGGTCTCTCTGAAAGAGGATCGTAGGGCTCCCGTGATTGGGAGCCTGTGATGCTCCTGACTGACGTGGTTGGGGTCCTAGTCAATTCGGCTAGGCTTGCGATTGCTGGTACGGACTCTATTGCCGGGGTAGGAGTCACGTTTATAGCAGGGGATGCAGTCAATGCCTTCTGCGCCTTGGCAAACTGTTTCTCCAGCGCATTATGGCGTCTTAGGGCATCTCTATCTTGAGCAGACGAGCCCTTCTCTTGCCCTGGATTTGCGGCTGGAATTGTCAGACTGCTTCCTTGGGCTCTTCTTTGCTGATTTGGCTCCTTTGCGCGGTGGGCTCATCTCTAGCTCTAAGTTAGAAGACTCCGACATGCTGAGAGTGTTGTAGGGAGATGCAGACAGGAGAAACCCCTCTTGCTGTTGCAGGACCTCTAGTGGCAGCAGGTGGAAACGCGGCCCTTGAGAGCCCGAGGGTCTCACCAAGTGGCTTATGGTCCTTAGGACCTGCTCTGCGCTTAGGGAGCTGTGCAGAAACGGCTGGCCAAGATGGCGGCCCGAAGGTCCGTCAAGATGGCAGGCGCCACGTGATGCCGGGTTCGAGGTGCTGGATGTGCCCAGCGGACTTGGACTGGAGGCCCGAGGGTCCTGCCAGATGCCGCTGTAAATAGGTTGCAAATGGATTTTTCTGTAATGTAGTGGCACAATGCAGGGCTAGCTGGGTGAACCGCGGCTGCACGCTGCTTCTCCCGGCTTTAGATAGATCGGAGGTGAGATAGCGCTTCTACGCCTCCTGCTGGGCTGCCTCCTCTAGCCGTTTGGACCTGGCGCTTGGAAATTGCCTTGCAATGCCGCGTGGGTGGTCGGGGGCCTCTAAACCCGATGCCCAGCTGGTGCCTTTGTTCAGGGGTTGCTGCAGCTGTGCAGAAGAAGGCAGAGCCCCCGCGATGCCTCTAAAGATGGTGGCGCCGGTCCCGAAGTCACATGGGCGGTCGGAAGCCTCCAAACCTGACGCCCAGCTGGAGGCTCTTCTCCGGTGTTGCGGCGGCTTTCTAACGAACGAGAAGCCCCGTAGCTGCTTTTAAATTGGCTCCTCGATGAAAGCCGATGCAGCGTGGGTGGCCGAGGCTTCCAAGCCCGACGCCCAGCTGATTAGCGCTGCCGCCCCCGCAGCGCTGTAGGAAAAAACCCCCGAAAACCAAAAACAAATGAAAAATAAATTAAAAGCCTTTTTAAAAGCCCCAGGAAAGGGAAAACAGAAAATAACGAGAAATTAAACAATAGGAGAAAAGGGAGAGAGATACCTTCAAAACTGAGGAGCTCCCAAAAACACTTCAGCGTTTGCCAAGCACCTGAGCGAAGACTGGGGTATCATGGGATTAGGGGGTGTGGCTAGGAGCCAGGAAAGGGAAGTTTTTCTCTTAAAGTAACACTCAGTTTTTTTGCCAAAGGCTGATGCTTAACCCCATGCAATGGATAGTGGGAGCAGCGCACAGGAAAATGGTCTGCCCACCGAGCTCAGGATAGCCCCTGACCTCCTCTCCTTTCACCGCAAACTGAAGACATGGCTTTTCCACCAAATAAACTGATCCTTTGGGGGTGTGTACAATATAATAATTTTAATTTGGTTTTAATAGAGATTTTAATTCGTATTGTGATTTGTATTGTTGATTATTGTTTTGTAAGCCGCCCTGAGTCCTTCGAGAGAATGGCGGCATATAAATCACAATAAAAATAAAATTAAATAAATAAAAAAAGATTAATAATAATATCATTTTGAAAAACAAATAGTTCTTTCTCTTACTTTTCTTCAACTAGACCTACACCTTAAGTGGGAAACAGACACTGATGTGCATGTAAGTACAGAAGGTATTTGTATGGTATCATTTATTTTATTCAAACTCCCTGAAATCTGGCCGCATGATCTTTAAATTTGCATACTTTAATATTTTGATACAGGAGGTCCCCACTACTTTGAAGCCAAGTTTTTTTTTAAAAAAAGTGTTCTTTGGTGAAGTGACTCATGCAAATGTATTGGGGTTTTGCATTTTTTCATATTAACATATTTCAGTTACTTCTTTCCATGCAATGATTCACTATGGCTATTAAAGTAGTTCAGTATGATTCAAAAAAATAGTTTTTTGTATTGTCTGAATGACTAAAATACTTTCCTCCTCCCTTGATTCTCTAAAATTCTTTGCTCTCTAAGCATGACCTTAAAAGCAAAGCTCTGCTGGCTCCATCTATCTTTAACCGCATTCAAACTTTCCAACACACTCAGATTCATATCCCAATATTGATCAAGGCTGGAGACAGAGATATTTGGTAGGTGGGCGGATATAAATACTCTCAGCTTGGGATTTTCATCTTTTCTTTAACCGCAATGAAATAAAACATGTGCACGAATGTACTCACAACTTGCTCTGTGGTTTTAGACAAACATATGCTTCCAAAGAAAAGAAGACCCTGAGTTCTCCTCTATTCGCTCCAGAAAGTATGAGCTAAACGAGTCAGACACAGACCACAATGGAACAACCGTCAAAGAAAGCTGAAAGAATCTCCTGAAGAGATTGATCTCAATGCAGAGACATGCAGAAAAATTTCTCTGTTCCCACTATCACATTACTTTCCAAAAGTCATAAATCTCAGCAAGGGTTTTAGATGCTTGTTTACTTCTAATTTAGATTTCTATGGACACCCAAGTCAATAGTGACCCTGGGCAACACAAATTAAAAATAAAACCATAGTCGATAGGACCAACAAAAGAAATAAAAAGACATATCAAGAAAAACAGACACACACAACAGTTCAATCCGAATGGGCACATACTCCCAAAGTAGCCCTGATCTTCAAGACCCATTTGAAGGACGACAGGATCAGGGCTGTTTGAAATGCCAGCAAAATGCTGTCACGTAGGGCAAGCACCGCAACACAGGAGGTTCACTTCCTATGTCCCAAGAGAAAGCACTATTAATCCAGGAAAGGGTACAATTGATGCACTAGAGAGGGGTGTCAAACTCTATTTCATTAAGGGCTGCATCAGGATTGTGTTTGACCTCGGGGGGGGGGCATGGTTGGGCCGAGGTGGGTGTGGCCCTCTGTCAGCAAAAATGGAGCTTGGGGGAACTGTATGCGGCCCCACAGGACACTGTTTTTGGCTGGGATGGCTTCCTGCAGTCTTCTGAGCTCCATTTTTGCTGGCAGAGGGCTGCAGGAGGCTGTCCTGGCCAAAAATAGGGCCTCCTGAGCTCCATTTCTGTTGGCAGAGGCACCATGGGCTGGTCCTTCCAAGGCAGCCCCCATGGGCAAGATCACCTTGACTTTGACACCCCTGCACTATGAATCTGGGCAAAGATCTTCATTGCCACACCTACAACTTGCTCTTTGAGCAGGATCTGTGTGTCTGGAAACACCCCCCAAATGCACATCCAGTTTTGTCCTGGAAAGTGCAACTCTGGAACCAAAGATGGAAACCAAAGTTCTGTGAACCCACAGTCATGCAGTCTTATGAAATCCCTAGTTTAAGTCTTGATTTAGGATTTATTTTATAAGCATAACATTTATTTGTTTTCGGTATCTGCTTAACACTAAGCTCTAGTTACAGTTTTATAACCCTGATTTCTATTTAGCTCCTGGGCTCTTTTGTAATGTGACCAGCTCTCTGTTCTCTACTATTTGCTCCCCTGTTAAGGGCTATGGTCCATTGTTCTATTGGGCTTGGTTTATGTCTTATTTTTTTCCTTGTTCCTTCTGGGCTATTTTTATTTAAAGATTAATTAAATAGTCCTAATGTTTTCCTTTGCCCCTTATAAAAGACAGACTACAGACCTGACATTTAAAATACACATTCAATGATCACATATTCCTGCAGGGAAGACTCACATCCTGAGTATACCCTGGTGGCGGTTGGAGGTCAACTATGACAAATTATTCCTTTTCATTTCAATCCCGCCTTCAGTTGTCATTTAATGTTGGCTTTTAGTTCTACAAGGATTGTTCCAAATATGCATAGTAGGATATATTCCATCTAGCTAAATGTAATTTTTATAAGTTGTTCAATGTTTAAATTTCTCTATTAATATTTGACTAATCTGCAGTGAAGAATATGCGAACATATATGCAGAATATACATTTCATTGTTTCCTCTCTGATGGTGAAACTTTCCAGATTTCTTTTTTTTTTTTGGAGGGGGGGGAATGGAGTCAAGTTCTGTTAATCAGAAAGAGGAATCATTTTTCTGCTTTGTGTTAATTTTAACAATAAGAAATAACTAACCCTAATCAAGAACATTGTTACATCATGGTCATACATAACAAAGGGCTGCAGCTCCTTATTAGTATATGTTTTATGGACATCTACCATTGGGAGGATGTTGGGGGAATGGATTCTGTGTTGGAGATTATTTATATCCTGCTTGTTATTTTTATAAATAACTCAAAGTGGAGGACATACCTAAGAGACCTTCTTGCTACTATTTTCCCCCGTGGAGTAAGTTGGGCTGAGAGAGGATAGCTGGTTCAAAATTACCCAATTGGCTTTCATACGTAAGGCAGAATCAGAATTCACAGTCTCCTGGTTTCCAGCTTCATGCCTAAATACTAGATTGATCTGTCTGTCGGTCGGTCAGTTTTTTTATGCTGTGAGCCACCCAGTTAATTGGGTCTGCAGCTTCTAAACCAGATAAAATCAGTAAATACTCCTTTGTTCACTTCTCCTGTTCTGAGGTCACATCCCAACAAAGAACGTCAGTTTATCTTTTGTCTGCACCCATAACAAGAGAACTTAAATATGATGCTACATAGAGCATAAGAACTTGGCATATCTTTTCATAAGTTGCTAAGCAATCTAGTTTTAATAAAATGGCCTATATTATTTGTAGTTGTGCATATGTCTTTTAGAGGTATATCAACATACAGCAAGCAAAGACAGCATTCCTACTCATTTCCTGCAATTAAGATTTCCAGCGAAGGCCAGAAATGATGGGCTCGAAGAAAAACTGTTTAGAGTAACTCCTACTATGTTTGGAAAACTGATATGTAACTGACCTGGCAAAAGGACTGCAGGGGCCTACCCATTCTCTGTCCATCAGAAAATAATTATAAATTTTCTTCTCCACTTCCAGCAGTTATGTGGATTGGATTATTCTGGGCTTCCTAAAGCAAGGGAGAGCTCTGCTATGATGAACAGTCATATTAATATTATGATTTTCACGATGTATGTTTATATGGTGTTTCATTTACTTATAATGACCAATCTAGATAATGTGTTTTGACATAAAAAGTGATCATCCACAGATTGGCTGTATCCTTCTCGACTGGTAAGGGTTTACCAAAAGTGGCTTACTCAATTATCCATTGAGATAATTAATCCCTATGCTGAGTTTTTGGATCCACTACTTGCCTAAGAAAAGGATGTATTGAACAACTGTTTATTTTACAGGCAGCTTCTACTTGCATTTTCCATTCCCTTTTTAAGAGATGTTTGAGAAAATAATTTCTTGGATAATAGCCAATCTAGTATTTAACTTTATAAACTCCTGCTTGAACCCTCTCTCTTCCGTTTTTGATCGTTGCTCATTCAAGAATGCTCTTGAATATGTCATTTGCAAGTCAAGATAACATGAAGTTTGGGCAGACTTCACATTTATTCATGATCAGCATATTTTTTATCAGACAAAATTAAAACAGGGAACCTGAGAATTTGTTACGAATATTAGGAACTAATTACTTTTGGAGAAAAAAAAACATAATAAAAAGACTAACAGAGATTTTAAACTAGAATCTTAAAAAATGATATGACAAATGATGTGATGCTTTTTTAATATCTAAAAATTATATCTAATGAATGCATCTCAAAAGTTCAAATTCTAATGTTTCTAAATTCTAAAATTTGAATTCAAATCCTAAATTTGAATTAAGATTATAAAAACATGTATGAACATAGTGAAAAAAGAAACGTCGTATACGTATACTGTTAGATCCATCATTAATTACAGCAAATATAAATAAATTGATCTAGTGTTAGACTTTCTATCAACCAAAAAGAGTGACAACAACATCAAGATGAATCATCCATTTTCAAAAGGTCGTACATACCCAATTGTCACAGTAACCATGAAATAAAATGTTAGCAGGGAGATTTTCACTGAATGTGCCTGATAATCAAATGGAATAAAAATCAGAATCAATTGACTCATATTTCAGAAAACAGCTCTATAGTTCAATGCCATTTTTATCATTTCACTTTGTCCTGCAAGACTGGTTCAAAGGTAAGAACAGGTAGAAGAGGAAGGAGATACTCTTGAAGGAATGGAAGGGCAAAACATCAGCATAGTTCTGAAAAGCGGGTGGGAGTGGGAGTGAAAAAAACCACCCTCAAAATTATTCCTTCTTGATTTTGTTTGAAATATGTGCAGGTAGACAGAAAGTCTTCAAGCTTTAGAGATTTTATTATTAGCTCCAGCAACAACAGAATTATGGTAGTCCATAACTTTAAAAAGTCCATTTTCTGATTTAGTCTACTTTGAAGGGTTGACAAGCACTACTTATATCTGAAAGTTTTGAGAAGTAACATGGAAATGCAACCTGTGCACCATGGCTACCAGGCAGCTACCAGAAAAGCCTGACATAAGTGAACAATACTCAATACAATACTCAAAAGTATTGTATATATAACAGATGATATGGTTTCTCTTTAAAAAAATTCTGGTCAAGCCGGGCTTCCAATGAATACCAGGAGTCAAGGGAGATGACATCTTTGCTGTCAGAAGATACAGTCTTTCATAAGAACACTAAGCCAGCCACAAACTCATTTTTTAATCACATTCAGAAATGTTCAATTTAACCACTTTGTGGATATTAGAGACCTTCAAAACGATAAGCTTAATCTGACACCTGGTGAGTTTTACCTTCTTTGGATTTAAAATTTTTTAAACGGAGACTTAAGAATTTAAAATAATATACACTTGGCAAAAAGCCAAAAGAAAAAAAAAGGGTTTTGATTTAAGAAAGATTTAAATGGATTGGGAGACCAGAGCGATTTGGATTATTGGTTATTTTGCTGAAAGATTTGAAAAACAAGCATAATTAAATAATATACTCACAGGAAATGACTGAAATGAAAATAAACCAATATTAGGAATTGAGACTTGATAAATTTGCAAATGGACACTAGAGGGAACTAAAGGACCAGGCAGAAAAGAGTTAACATGGCTAAACTGATTTTTTCTTAATTTAAATAGGTTTTTGAAACATTGACTGACATATTAACTAATATCTCAGTAATGATAAGTTCAGTGGATAAACTTTTAAAAGATGAGAAAAACTTCACAAAACTTTCATTAATATAAACATTATAGAAAATCAAGAAAAGGATCTGGACATGGAACAGCTGTAACAAGAAAACTCAGGGTGATTTTTTTTTATAGGATTAAAAAAAACAGGCTGATGAAAGCTTTGAAGACTCCCTTTAAATACCGAAGATTGATAAAAGATCAAATCCTGCAATACCATAGGAATGATTTAAAGTTCAAGACTGAGCACACCAAAAATAAGGGATATAAAGTTGGACTATTTGATCAGGGCTAAATTATTTGTTTGAGATTTCTGGTAACTCCTAATAGACTTTTTGCTGAATTAGGATGGAAAAGATATGATTTCTAGGTTGCTAAAACTTAGGCTATGGAGAGAAGTGTTTTTGTATTTGTAACTTTAAGATAGAATGAAAAGTTAGTATATTGGCTCGTGCTCCGTGTAATGAAAGTTGAAAGCCACTTCTTTATTACTGTCTTTGTTGCTGTTTGCTGTTTGCTGTTTGCTTTTCTGCTTTTTTCTTTTCTTTTTCCTATAATCTTCTGGACTCTCTCTCTTTTCTTTTTGTTTACTTTGTATTAGTTTTTACTGTTTATTAAAAACTGCACTAAAATTATGAACAAAAGATCTACTCAAGTGGTAGAAGATTCTGAAGAAGGGACTTGCATAGGTGGATAACACATAGGTGGAGAATCAAAATTTGTTTATCTCCAAGCACATGGCATATAATCAAGGAAAAGAGAGGCATGTTTTGATGTATTCCACCTGGGTTTTTGTTACATTATGGACTCAGGAGAGGAAAAGGTCAGCTTGCAAACCAAATAACAGCTGGCTCATAAATAAAACTCAATTCCTGGCCACAGATCATATGAGTTATAGTCTAAATCATCCAGAATGCACCATTTTTTTCTTAGTTTTATTCCAAAGCAAATATGTTGAGACTAAATTTAGAATTGTATAGTAAATTTGGAAGCACTAAAGTTGCCCCCCCCCCAAAAAGTGAATTACAATGAAACAACATTTTAGTGTACAAGCAAGGAAGTTTACAAATGATTGTCAAATATAACACGGGTCACTGTGATGGTTTAACCTACCAGCATTAATTTATGTCATCACTACATAATCATGCAAATTATGTAAATCACTGCATAAATAGAGTCTATTGCATGGAAAGTTGGGTAAAGCAAGGTCCACTAAATAAAAGCTTCATTATGGCCAGGAAGCTAAATTTTTTTTCCAGTAGAGCTGTGCTGTATATTATTCTACCACTTGGAAACTTAGAAAAAGAGTTTTATTAGATAAAGTATAGGTATAAATGATATTATGGAAAGCAGTACACCAATACTGTTATTAACATTGCACAAGTATATAGAATTCTTGCATTGGAAAGTAGGATTCTAATTCTTAAATATCGGACAACTCTAATGAGATAGTCCTCAACTTATAACAGTTCATTTATTGACCTTTCAAAGTTACAACGGCACTGAAAAATGTATGACTGTTTTTCACACTTATGACTATTGCAGAAACCCCATGGTCACATGATCAAAATTCAGATCTTAGCAACCAGTTCATATTTATGACGGTTGCAGTGTCCCAGGGCCATGTTATTACCTTTTGCGCTCTTCTGACAACCAAAATCAATGGGGAAGCCAGAGTCATTTAATAACTGTACTAATTTAACAACTGCAGTGATTCACTTAATGGTGCATGAAAGGTTGTAAAATGAGTCAAAATTCACTTAACTGTCTCACTTAGCAACAGAAACTTTAGGCTTTTTAGGCTCTGTAAGCAACAGAAATTGTGGTCGTAAGTCGAGGGCTGCCTATACTTCTGTTTTCTGAACATACCAAGTATGCCATTTGTATAAGACGCTGAAACTGAAGTTGGTCTGATAATTTTCTTTTCCTTTTTTATAAAGTATAAAAACACGAGGAACTTCACATTGATCATAATGCAATCCCATACAAAATAGTTGATACTACAGTAACTTATAAGTTAGCAAACTCATTTTCTTCAGCAGAAAGTATCTCGGGGTGTCAAACTCGCATTGTCACAGTGGCATCACGTGATATACCGGGACTCCCCCGCTAAACCAGGCGGGGGGGAGCATGTGATGCATCTGGCCCGTGAGTTTGACACCCCTGATCTAACTCATCTAATGTTTCTAGCATATTTAAACATTAACTCTTTATACTAAGATTTCCAAACCAGGCATGTTGAATTACAACTTCAATAATTCACAGCTTACATGTTCAACATTGACAACACTGATTAGAAACAATGAAAATTGTATTCAATTCATTTTCAATTCAATTCAAGACTGCTTTACACTACTACTTTCAGCAATAAATGTGGCTTCAGCTCAGCTAAAAATATCCAAATAAACCATAACTGAAATGTGGGGATATTTCTTTAAAGTAAATTTCATTATTCATATCTTCAGTATAAAAGGCAGAAATCACTAGATGCATGTGGTATAGGTGTAAAACAATTCAATTAGACATGAACTGGCAAATTAGGACACCAAGCTGACACATGTCATTATATATTTCACCATGCTTTTAAATAACACCCTTCCTTTTTGGCCATTGTTCCACAAGCCCATCATTATAGTGGTAATTATAGTGGGATTTAAATGAACAATTAGAAAGGGTGTGCAGAATTATATAGAAAAGCCACTGTATCTTCTGCTGTTGAATATTATTTGGCTGACCAAAAAGCCATAGCTTTTCATGCATTTTTAAATTAAAAATAAATATTTTATTCTTTTAGATAAGAAGATTGATCATTCATTCATTCATTCATTCATTCATTCAAAATTGTCAGAATTAAAACTCCTGACAGTTTATATCATAAAAACGTAATAAAAACTTAACACCCAATTGCTTTCATTCCATATACAAATAGCTTACCTTAAGACCATAAGCATAGTTTTGACATTTATTCCCGATTCCTTCTAGAACAGTTTTATTTTAAATAGTTTCCTGAAGTGAGCAATGAGGACTCTAGCCTAATCTCCAGATTAAAACTATCCCATAATATGGGGCACGGAGCCAAAAAACTGCTTGAAAGTCTTGCCTTTCTTCATTTTAACCTTCTTTAGGGGCCTTTAAGGAAAGCTCTCCACTGTTACTTAATAAAAATTCCAAAAGCCATAAATAAATTCTTAAAAACTCTTCCATATTAAACTCGGCATCCCGTTGTTCTCTTTTTTCTCAATTGTAAAAAACTCTCAGAAACGGTCCATTCTGTATGAATATTTTTGGATGTTGCAAACACAAGCAAGCATGACCTAATGATGCATATAGTCCCTGACCATAACGGAGCCTGCCCATCAGAGCCATAATTTGTGAGGGTCGTAAAGAAGGCTGGTCACATGACCAACCTGACTTTAGACCTTTTTCGCAACAGTCATTAAGAAAATTACAGCAGTCATTAAGTGAATCCATGGTTGTTAAGGAAATGTCATGGTCATTAAAGCAAATCAATGGCTCCCTATGGGAGTGGTTTTGCTGAAAACCTGAAGTGCAGTCATGTGATTGGGGGATGCTGCAAACAGCCATGAATGTAGACTCAATTGCCAAAGGCTCATAGTGAAATCACCTGACCAGAGGCAGCAGGGGTGGAGGATGGGGGGTGGGGGGGGACATCAGAACTTCAAATCTGGTCACTAAGCCGTTCACAACTACAGCTTGTTCAGTGCCATTTTAAGACGGAAGGCCACTAAATAAGTGGTCATTAAATGAGGACCACCTGCATTTGTTTTTGCCACTCTTGCAGCTTCCTACCTAATTTGCAGTGTATTCTATCATTGTTGAGGTAGGAATTGGATCTATGTGTATTTGTTCTATTATTCTATCTATCTGTAGCAACCAAATTTTAAAAGTTTTCAAATTAGGTACTGTTGATTAATTGTGCTTTGAAATTAATAATTGCTTAATATTATGAATTACAATGTTTCTTGCAAGAATTATGTATTATGCAAAGAATTTTGACCTGAAGAAATCAAGTGAATATATTTATACTGCAAATAGCCCTTGACTTACAACCATTCATTTAGTGACCATTCGAAGTTACAAGGGTACTGAAAAATGTGATTTATGACCATTTTTCATACTTACAACTATTGCAGCAACCCCATGATCACATGATCAAAAGTCAGATGCTTGGCAATTGGCTCATATTTATGGGGTCTTGTGATCACCTTTCTCAATCTTCTGACAAACAAAATCAATGGGGAAGCCAGATTACTATTTTAATTCTAGGGGATTCACTTAACAACTGTGGCAAGAAAGGCCATAAAATGGAGCAAAACTCACTTTAACAATTGTCTTGGCTAGCAACAGAAAATTTTGGGCTGACTACCTGTACTTGGGACTTTGAAAATGGGGAAAGAAAGAAGTTGCCCCTAAGTAAAATATTTACCCAGGTAAAGCCAAAAGCCCTACTAAGCAGGTATATACAAAAGTATGAAGGCTATTGCTTAACACATTGTCTCCGGAGAACGGCGGCATATAAATCAAACAAACAAACAAACAAACAAACAAACAATAAATAAATAAATAAGACAGAATCTTTCTGTCGTTTTAAAACCAGTCCGATTGGATAAGAAGATTATCTTTATGATGGAATTTCACAGCAATGAATTATTCAAAACCTACCTACTATCGTGACTGCATTTTCCCACTCTGCCACACACCCTTTTTTTTTCTGCTTAAGTCTTTAGTTTACTAACCTGATTTTCTTCCTGAACCACCCGATACTGTTCTTTCCAAATCGTGATTTTGGATGCTTCGTCTTTCCTCAGGGCCCTCTCTTTCTTCAGCTCAGGACTCCAGAATGTCTTGATGCTGTTCATGGAGGAGCTAAGTTTGCTTTCTTTCACTTCTACGTCCTTCCGCAATATATCATTTTCCCGGAGCACTTCCTTTAGTTGTGTCTGCAGGTCCATTATTGTGTTGTCCCTAGCTTGGCGTAGTGAATGAGGCACTGTAGAAGCCATGCTCACAGGAGGAAGATGATGTTCTCCAAATGCAATAGTATCACTGGCAACCCCGCTACTGGCAATGTTGGGGCTGCTGCCCATTGCAGTCATCCTAACACCGTAAGGCAAACGACCCCCAGATCGCCCAAGGGTCATGGTGCTTTTAGGTGTGTCTGCGCCCACATTTTCATGTTCACTTAGGTACATAGGGCCTGACGTGGCATAGGCAGCATTTAACGACTGAATATTTTCCATTGAAAGTGTCTTGCCACTTCCACCTCCAGTACTACCTCCAGAGCTGCCACCTGTGCTGTTGGTTCGACGATGGCCCAATCGTGGTGAACGTGGCAGCCTTGGTGAACGCCCAGGGCTCTGGCTACTTGGCTCAATTTTCCCAACTGACCGAGCACTTCCATACATGATTGAATTTCTGATGTAATTTGATTATGTCTTGAGATTCTCTGAAATTTTCTTCCTATGGTTCCGTTTAGGGCCGGTTACTTTTATATTAGGTCGAAGCATTCGTTCCTGAAATCATAGTTTTTTGATATCAATCATCTGAAACAGAAACAAAAGTATCAATATCTCATTTCCTACAATCTATACTATTGTTCAATATGCTTTAAATTTCCTTATATTACTAAGATATAATACATGGTATGTTCAAATACAGTGTATTATTTAGGAAAGCAAATTTAATATTTTAAAATTATTTTGAATTTTCCTCAGGGGTATTTGTAAAATCTGTATATTATACTCGCAAGCTTATCTACTTTTCTTCTCTTTGTCTTTATTCCTGTGTATTGTAACATTTTTCAATTAGCTCCTTATGTGTACATATATAAAAATAAAATAGTCCAGATATGAAGACCATGATAAATAAAGGCAGCAGTATAAATGCAATTATCATGCCTTTAAAAATTGCGGTACAAACATTTGTGCTATTTTTTAAGCATCAGTCATCAGATTTTAATGCTGAAATTTAGAATTTTATTAAATTGAAGTAAAAAAAATCCATCTATCAGAAAGACTGCTAGTAATATTTCAGATACCGTAGTGTAAAACAGACTCAGAAGTGACATATGGCAGTGATGTTTATAAGACACTAAATAAAAGATTTGTTCCTTTTAAAGGATCAAAACATTTAACAGATTAAAAACATCATCTAAACCACAACTACTGCATGGTTAATAGCATTGTGTCACTTATGATATACATCACCCAGAGTGACTGGTTGAGAGTGGTGGCTACAGAAATCAAATAAATAAAAAATAATGAAATCACAGCTGAAAATGGACCTCACAAGGGTTGTGTGTGGCCCTCCCAGGCTCTGTTTGCACTGCAGAGGGTTGCAAGAGACCATCACAATCGGAAACAGAGCCCAGAAGCCCATTTTCGCTGGCAGACTGCTCGGGCCACCAAAGGTGCCCCCGACACGAGTGACATCGAGTTGGCCATGCCCACCCTGGCCACACCCACCCCATCCCGAGGTTAAACACAATCCTGATGCGGCCCTCAATGAAATCAAGTTTGACACCTCTGGTGTAGAATTTCTAACTGGTGAGAAGGTAAAGAAAGAATGTAGAATGGAATTCAGACAGAAGCAGACCTTGAAATAATATATTTAGGCTGTCAGAAGGAAAAGAAATGATGCGCAGAACATTTTGATTCAAACTACTTTGAATAGCTCTATTTGAATCAAAATGTTTGCATATCCCTGAGGGACATTTGGAGTACAAGAGAATATGGAAAGGAAAAATAATGGCACTAGTTACAATTACTCATTACAATTTGGTAAGTTGACTTTGGCAGGCAAAATATAGAAATATGTTATACTGAAGTTGAAAGTAACACTTAGTCTTAACACCGCCTTCTCCAGTTACCAAATTCTGAAAAAAACTATCTGTTGTTTCTATGCGTTTGCAGAAAATTAGCATAAGGAAAATGATTTCTATGTACTGGTCAGCTTCATACAGACGAGCAAGGTATAATAATATCAGTAAATGTCTGCATCTATAATAGGAATGAAAATCAGAGGATTCCTCAACCTGTAGAACAGAGCAGATTCTGTACATGATTATGTGAGTATAGACGTTACCTGCTCAACTTAATATATAATTTCATAATTTTTTCATACAGTAGTCCAAATTAAAAAAAAAATCTGAATCTAAACCGGCAGAGTAAAACAGAATATCAGTATTATTGAAAGGTCCCATTCTGAGGTTATAATGAAGATTGTTCTCATTATTCAAATAGTCCATGTGTCGTCCTTCTCAATTACAGATAGATCCCTTTTTCCTTCCACTTTGGATAAGCTGCACTGTATCCTTTCTAGATGGGGATACATGCTTGAAGTCAATGCTGGAAAACAGACCCTGACTTTAACTCTCGGGAGCTGGGATTTGTTTGCTCTCAGGATCTGCACAAAAATACTTAATTATACAGTTTGTCAAGGCACATTCAAATTAGAGTTGTCACGGAGGCATTTTTGTTTCTCACTCACTAGTTAAAAAAATAGAATTGCTGTGGGTGGAGAAGCCAAGACTGTTTGATGTAATAGGATGAGCTAAAAGCACCATCCATGCAAAGCAAGAGCCAGATAAAAACAAAGTGAGGAGAGCAGGAAAGAGACACAAACTATGTGCAAATAGTTCATGGAGAAACAGACAAGGTAAAGGTAACACAGATTATCCTAAATTTTATTACAGAACTATTTAGTATGAGGCAATTCAGTGTTATTTATTCTAACATGAAGCAACAACATAAGCAAGTATGCTCTTATCACTGAATAGATACTAAAGATTATGACCTACAAATGAAAACAGCAATTCTATAATGCCAGTTTTATTTACTTGCCCTTCATTTTTATTAATGGTACTTTGGAACTGATTTTTGTTAAAGTGGGGCTGAAATATCCATTAAAACAGCAAGAAAATGTAATATTTTTATCAGAGTTTTCATAAATATATTGTGTCATAGAAGGTACAAGTCAGGCAAAAGTGAAAAAGTATAAACAGGCTTTATATCTCTTCTGATACATATTCAAGTTCTGATCATCAACACCTTGTGAAACCATTTTCATTAAACTACTGATACACAATAATTGTATATACAATGTACAGAAATAGAAATCCATAAGGCAAGAAATAGGGGGAAAAAATCTTAGGTCAAGATTCAGAAATGATCAGGAGTACTTGGGTAAAATCTTTACATTGGTTGCCAAGTCAACTAATTATTTTTATTCATCTAGCTTACTTCGCCATGTCACTTTACACTGTCTTCGGAGCAGTGTAGCACCCCTAGCGGAGCTGGGCTGGATGTGGTTTGCGCATGACACATCTGGCCCGCGGGCCACCAGTTTGACACCCCTGATCTAGCTTATGAAGTGACAGCACCAGAATTACACTACATTAAATTGACCCGCCATTTCTATATTGACTTCTCCAGTTTTCTGTATAGATTTCTCAAGATCACTTACTCTACTACTGATTAAAAGAACTTACTCATAATGTTACACACAAGCATAGCAATTGTTACTATATTAAAAAAGGAAGCCTGCATGAAAATTTTCCTTTGAATCTCCCTTTGAAAGAAAGGGAGCAGAAGCAGGCTTTTAAAAAGAACCATTATGATTATAGAATATTCAACTGGTATAAAATTCTAATTATGCAGCAAAAGATATACTCCTGACAGAGCCACTGATACTATCCGTAATGTGATATAATGAGAACCAAAACCCATTCACATTCTATTAGGTAATTTCAGACAGATTTTCACAAGAAATGAAAAGACAGCTATCTTCTTTCCCACACTTATAGATAGTCCTTGACTTATGATGACAACCGAGTCTAAAATTTCCATTGCTAAGTGAGATGTTGAGTGAGTTTTGCCCCATTTTACAACTTTCTTGACACAGTTGGCTGGCTTTCCCATTGGTTTTGCATTACAAACAAAATATGATAGAACTATCCATCATAGTAAGTTACTGAATATTCTCCTGATGCTTAAAAGAATTCTAGACGGGTTGCTTAACTTTATTTAATCCTACTATTTCTGCTACACAGACTCGGAGCTTAGTTAAGATTTCAAGCTTTTCTTTAATGTTAATTTTGAAGTACTGTACCATTCTTTCACATTTTCTTTATACTTACAAAAAAAAACCCCTTTTAAGATACTTCTGACAAAAATACTCGGGTCTGTAGTTCAGAACATGTTTTTATTTTATACTAAGTAAAGAAGCAGTTAAAACAACATATTTGCTGTACAAAATTTCCTTCAATTAAGCATTTAAAGGATAAGTCTGCAAAATAACAGAAGCATCACGGGAACTAGACAAGACCAAGGCTCAAAAACATATTTTAAATGAATGTTAATAGGGGGTGGAGACTCATTTTTTCCCACTGGCATAACGCAAGTTAGAATGGAATGGAAAATGAGGCTTATTGTCAAATATTTTCCTGGTCAGCAAGGAGAAGACCAGATAAAAAATGGTTTAAGTCCCCAAAAAAGGATGATCTAAAGTGGAAGGCCCGAAGGGAGTGGAGGAAGCCTTTGGTCACAGGACTGGACTTTAACAGAAAGCTTTGCTGCTTGAAATAAAAACAGATAAAAAGGATGAGCCTTCTGAGATTATTGGAACATGTATCATATGTTGTTCTCCTTCTTCAAGCCCCAACTGGATCAGATTCAGAGAAACATTTAAATGGTGGTTGTTTGCTATCCTTGGAGCACTAGACAACAATGGAACTCTGAACAGAACTACAATTCCTCATGAACAAAGAGCAGAAAGCTGCCAATTTCATACTATACGCAATACCATTTATTGTTTCTTGGGTAGCTAAAGTGCATTGGATTTCATAAAGTGCAGTGAGTCATTTAATAGAAAGCAGCTACCCCTTGTTCTAAGCAGTGGCTTAAGCAGGGTATATCACATATTAAAGTGTGCTGCTAGAGTAGGAACAAAAAGGTATTAAATTCAGGGTGGCTCTCCTTCCTATTGTATTTTGCCTCTGGCCTGAAATATAACAAATGATATCTAAATCAATGTTAAAAGTAGCAAACCACGCCTACTGTTTTCTAGAAGGTAAACTAAAAATAGACATCTCCCTTTTATGAGAGGATGTACTCCATTTAGTCATGCTTTTTTAATAAGAAAACTGTTTGCTCTGCTTTATGGCTAACCAAAAATAGCAAAATCTTATCTGAACAGAGACAAAGGTCTACAATATGTAAGTTATTACAAACCAAGTCAAATATGTGAAACAACAGACATCTCTATAAAGCGCTTCTAATACCTCTTTTGGATTAATCAAATCAAAACATTCAAATTCATTATTCTGAATTATTTAATTCGAATTTTAGTGGTTGTGTAATTTTGAAAAGTGATTTCGGACGAGTTTTTAAAATGATGTCTACATATGTCAAAGTTAATATCACATTATGCAATAGAATATGTAAGAGTCATTCTCAACAGATAACTTCTGTATCTATAAGGGTGCTATTTAAATTGACAAAAGGCATCAAGGCATACTTTTCAATAAGATTTTTAAAAGTAGGAAAGGCAAGAGTTGTCTGGCTTCCCCACCAATTAACCCTATCTCTTTCAGTACCCTTAATCTGTACTTTAAAAAAAAAACCCACCACTTGAAATAGTAAATATCTCATTTACTATTTCAAAGTGCCTATTAGTGGAGGAAAGAATAAGTCAAGTACCTGTTAAGTGAGGATGAATCTATAACCCCATCAAACAGCTCAACTGCTTAGGATCTCTGCAAAGGTCCAAAATGATCCAATTGCTCAAGTGATGCACAACTTGTTACCTCAATCGATCTAACAGATCTCCTTCAGAGATCACAGCGGGCCACATTAACTCCAAAGAGAACAAACAGAAGGGGCCGGTTTGACATTGATAAGATGTGTCAAGATTTTTTTTTTTTTAAACTCGAGGCTCTGTGTCAATCATCTGCCAGGATGGGCTAATTATGGGCTGTGGCTCACAGCTTCGTCCTAAGAACCACTAGTTGTTTTATTTTTAAGGAGGTGGGGCCGTATAATTCCACGGATTGTGAAGAAAGGGACCGGGGGAGGGGGCTCACACGGTCAAGATCTTTCCCGGGGGAGGGGGGAGAGGACCGGAGGGGCTCGGCCACTCAATTCCAAGGCACGGAGCCAGGACTGAGAGCCCTTCTCCCGGTCGAGGGACCCTGGATACCTAGGCAGGCCTTGAGGGGGGCCACCTTCCTCTTCCCTGACGGGCCCTGAGCCGGTGGGGCGGGCGGGAGCCTCACCACCGAGGCGGGCAGGCCCAGCCCAGACCTTCCCTTCCCCACATCATCATCCCTTCCTCCCCCCCCCCCCCCCCCCCACAGGAACCCTCGCCCCACAGCCCGATCCCGCTCGGCCGTAGCCCATGAGATCCAGGCCGGCTCTCTCCACTTGCCCCCCACCCCAGGCTGCTCCCAAATGGCCTCCCGTTACCTGTCAGCCGTACAGCCGGCGTCCCGGAGCAAGCAAGCAAGCCCGCTTCCTCGCCCCGCTGCACCCGGGCAAGCGCCTCCTCACCTCAGCCAGCGGCTCCCCGCCCGCGCCTCCAGCCGCGGCGCAAGACGCGAATCAGGCAGGCTCCGCCCACTCTCAACTCCACCCCACCCCCGCCGTCGTCGCCAGCCCCGCCCGCTGGCGTGTGACGCCCCGGCGAGTCTCTCCCCGCCTTTTCCGAGGCTGCCCGCCGAACGTGGTGTTTGTGTAGGGGGGGGGGACGGAAATCGATCGGCCGGTCGGTCAATTAGCGGCACGCGCAGCCCACGCCCTGCCCTCCCCTTTTCCCGAAAGTCGACTCACCTCGGGCCTCCGCTCAGCGTAGCGCTTGAACGCCCCACCCACCCATGCCTGCCAATCACGAGAGGCGCGTGGCGCTCCTTTGCCCCCACCTCTCCCTCTCACCTTTAGACCAATAGAAGCTTGCTGCCGAAACGTTCTCCCGCCTTCTCCGAGAAGGCCTGGGCGGCACCCAGACACGTCCCGGATGCTCCCTTTCCCTAATGCCAGTCCTTCCAGGCTCCACCCCCACCGGGCGGTCCGGCGCAAGCGCAGTCGCCCCGAGCGGGAAGTTCGCCTGCTCTTTTATCTTAGGGGAGTCCGAGGTGGCCTCGGGCTTGATTTATCTTTTATCCGGGAGGGTGGTGCCCTTAACAGCTGCCTTGTCCGGAGCGATAAAAGGGGCTCAACGATCGTCCCCCTCCTTCTGAGCCGCCTGACAACGCCGTTCCAAATTTCTTCCGTCCCTTTGCGTTCAAGGAGTCCTACTTTCACGTAAGTTGATAAAACATTCGGTTTGCTCAGCTAGAGATCAGACAGGCTGATCATAGGCTGACTAGGTGGCTGAGTGGCTAAGACACTGAGCTTGTCACTCAGAAAGTTCGGCGGTTCGAATCCGTAGTACCGCTCTCCTGCGTGAGCTGGGGGTTGGACTAGATGACCTCCAAGGTCCCTTCCCTCTCTTGTTATTGTTACATTAGTAATAAATGGAATATTTGTGGCTCAGGGGTGACATGAGGGGTCCTTGGGGCTCTCTGAGCTTGCTTTGTTTTCTTACAGACCTTTCATTACCCAAACTAGGCAACATCATCAGTGCTAGAAAGAACATATCAACTGACAGTTAAGTCAGTTCACGCCTTACTAGCAACGGATGATGTTACTTAGTTTGGGTCTGCAAGAAAATAAGGAAGCTCTGAGAGCAGCAAGGGCCCCTCAGGCTGATCATAAACTGCTAATCAGGATCAGATAGTAGTATAGCCTTTATTGACATTGTACATCATATATACAACGAAATTGGTTTCGCCTCTCTGGTGCAATCTGTAACACAAAATACAAAACAACATAAATAGTATAGAGTCGTGCTGGCGAACCTATGGAGCCATATGTATGGGCACACAAACATTGTCCTAGCCCAGCTCCGGTGTGCATGTGCACGCTGGCCAGCTGATTTTCTGGTCTTCCGGACCCACCAGAAGTCAGGAAATGGGCCACTTTTCTGGCCTCCGGAGGGCCTCTGGGTGGGTGGAGAAGGCAGTTTTCGCCCTCCCCAGGCTCCTAGAAAGCCTCTGGAGCCTGGGGAGGGCAAAAAAACCCAGTCCTACCGGGTCCACTGTGCCATCACGTGCCAAAAGCAGAGGGAGCACAGGTGTGTGTGTGTCGCATGCAGATCAGTGATGGGTTGCCCCCCCCCCGGTTAGCACCAGTTCTGTAGAACTGGTAGTAAAACTAGTGGGAGGCTCCGCCCACTGACCCTGACATCATCAAAATGCTTCTGCGCATGCGTGCACATGAGCGAAGCAAGTACACGTGTGTGGTCCTGTTGCGAACCGGTAGTAAAGGTAAGTAGAACCCACCCCTGGTACAGATGCGCAGGGGATGGGGTGGGGCACATTGAATTATGGGTGTGGGCACGCATGCGCACAACCCCCATCGCTCCCCCCGCTTTTGGCACCGGAAGGCAAAAAGGTTCACCATCCCTGGTATAGAGAATGACCTATACAAGTAATTGGGGAAAAAAGACCAGTCATACTTTTCCGTATGTGCATATTGTGATTGTGTTTAAGAGTCGGCTAGCCCATGGGCAGAAGCTGTTTTTTTTCTTTCTTTCTTTCATCATACATACTTTATGAACAGAATGTTGACCAGGTCACATTTTATACATCTTATACATAATAATCTATTCTAATCTTCCCATTTTTTCCATATTCCTCTCTCTTATATAATCCTTTATCACAAATTAATCATTTTTCACCATATCTTATTATTTCAGCTTCTGCCATGTTGTTCTCTTTTCAAATCCATTTTACATCCTATCTCTGTTTCCAATTTCAGCCATAATATTCTCTTTCCATATTTTCTTTATCTTACCTTATTTTCTTCTTTATGCATAAACAATATTACTAATTGCCCTTAATTCCTAATCTCTTACAATAACATCAACTAATTATCTTATTTCTCCGTTGCTAGATATATTCCTCAAATTCCCCATCCCACTTTTTTAACATTTCAACTTCATATCTCAATTTAAATTGTCTTCAAAATCAAACCAAATTGTAGAAGCTGTTTTTAAACCTGTTTGTCCAGCTGGCTATGCTTCGATGTCTTCTGCCCGATGACAGAAGCGAAAAGAGACACTGGACAGGGTGTGAATCATCCCTAAGTATCTTCCTTACTCTGCTGAAACAGTGAAACCTGGCGATGTCATCCAGTGATGTTAGAGGGCAACCAATGGTTTCTTGTGCTGAATTGATCACTCTCTGTAGTGCCTTCCTGTCTGTAGCTGTTAGACCAGGATACCATACTGTTACACAGTAGGTGAGGACATTTTCTATCATAGACTGATAGAAAGAAGTTATCAGCCATTGTTCCACCTGATTTTTCCACAGGGCTCTAAGGAAATGAAGTCTCTGTTGAACCTTACTAACCACCAAGGACATGTTGTTTTTCCAGATCTGGCTAGAGTTGGGAGATCTAGATCTAGAGATGGTTAGAATCTCTAGATCTCCACTAGGAAACCTGCCCCCCCTCCCCCGGGGAGGGTGAGGGAGGGATTATTTATTTTATTTTTATTTTATTTATTTGATTTCTATACCGCCCTACTCCCGAAGGACTCAGGGCGGTGAACAGACATAAAATACAACACATAAAATACAAAATTTAAAACAGAGTAAAATCAAATTAAAGCAATTTGGCCCAAGACAAATTTAAAACATCCCAGAAATTTAGAATAGATTAAAATTTATGTTTTAAAATATAAATGGAAAAAGGTTAGGCCAGACCCGCCTGATGGAATAGAAAAGTCTTGAGAGTGCGGTGGATCAGAGATTTTCCGTATCTCTGGGTGGAGCTCATTCCAGATAGCAGGTGCCCCCACAGAGAAGACTCTCCCCCTGGGGGCCGCCAGCCGACATTGTTCGGCCAACGGCACCTGGAGGAGTCCCTCTCTTATTATCCTGGATTGGAAAGTCAGAAATAATTATGGAAAAAGACAACTACAGGTAGTCCTCGATTTACGACCACAATCGAGCCCAGAATTTGTGTGGTTAAGTGCAACATTCGTTTTGGGTGAGTTTTGCCCCATTTTACAACCATTTTTCTTGCCACGGTTGCTAAGTGAATCACTGCAGTTGATAGGTTAGCAACCCGTTTGTTTAGTGAATCTAGCTCCCCCCCTTCCCCCCCCCCCCCCGTCATTGACTTTGCTGCTCAGGATTGCAAAAGGGGATCAGATGACCTTGGGAAACAGCGACGGTCGTAAGTGTGAACCAGTTGCCAAACATCTGAATTTTGATCACGTGATCATGGGGATGCTACAAAGGTGGTAAGTGTGAAAAGTGGTCTTTGAATGGTTACTAAATGAACTGTTACAAGTCAAGGACTACCTATCTAGCTGCCAGCAAGAAAATTGTATTATGACCTTCTCAATGTAAAGGAGACCACTTTTTTTAAAATGATCGTTATCTCTGCTTCCTTTCCAAGCATTTGCCCTAAATTAGTGCCTTTTAGCTGTTCCTGGTATGATAACACTATTTTATACTACTTCATAGACAAATGAAACATATTTACAGAATCTGTGGGGTTGCTAAGAGCTCACACTGATTTGATGGCAATCAGTTTTATGCAAAAGCAGTTTGACTTGACACTGTATGATAAACATTAATCACTCCCAGCTGGAAGGCCAGACATCTTGCTGAAGAGGAAATGTGGGACATGTAGTCCAAATGTGATCAAGATGCACCAAGGTGAAAACATCATGCTGAGAAAAGTAATAATATTGGAACAGAACTGCCCAAGTCCTTGAGTAGCAACGTGATGAAAGCAGATTAATTTTCAATTCAGTTAGAATTATTTGCATCTTTGGGCAAAGCTATTATGGAGAAACAAATTGAAGCATGTTTTGGGAACACTTGTTTTGCTGAGTTCCAATGAAAACCTTATAATAATATTTTTGTAAAGCCTCTGATGCATAGATGAAGTTATAGTTATTACAAAGGATAGTCAATCAACCATATCTTTTTAAAATCAAAGGCCTGCCTGTAAAATATATGCAATTCTGATCCATTAAAAAAAAAACTTCTGGGATGGGAAATTGTTCCTCTTGGAGCACGTTCTTGATATGAGATGGCTGCATTTCCTTTCCTTTTCTTTCTCTCGTGTCTTTAATTGACACATTATTTCTTATCCCTTTTTGTGCATTCTGCATAATGTCGGCTATTCTGGAGGGGAACACCATGATGGAGATATATACCCTGTTTCCCTGAAAATAAGACATCCCCTGATAATAAGCCCAATCAGGCTTTTGAGGGCATGTGCTAAAATAAGCCCCCCCTCCCACTGAAAATGAGCCCTCCCTGAAAATATTATAGCGCATGCGCAGCTGGTCCCCGCCATTTCCTTTGGTTAGGCTTAGGGAGACAGAGCCGGAAATCAGGTAAGACGGCAAGAGGAGCTCCGTCTTGCTCCATGCACCCCCAAAAAATAAGACCTCCCCGAAAATAAGGCCAAGCATTTATTTTGGGGTTCAAAAAAATATACGGCGGTATTATTTTCGGGGAAACACAGTATATATTCTGTGTGTATGTGTGTGTGTATGTGCATGCATATGCATATGTGTATGTATGTATGTGTATGTATGTAAGACATCCCCTGATAATAAGCCTAATTGGGTGTTTGAGTGCATGCACTAAACTAAGCTTCCCCCCGAAAATAAGCCCTCCCCGAAAATATTTAAACACAGTGCTGAAAATCAGGTAAGATGGCAAGAGGAGCCCCATCTTGCTCCAAGCGCCCCAAAATAATACAACCTCCCCAAAAATAAGGCCAAGTGCTTATTTCGGGGTTCAGAAAGATATAAGACAGGGTCTTATTTTTGGGGAAACACGGGTATGTATGTACGTGTGTATGATGGATAAATGTATGTATGTATGTAGAACCAAAATGGCATTTTCATGCATTTGAGAATAAGCAACTTAGCGCTTTTCAAAGCTTTTGAACTTCTGACAGGCTGTGCCTATTAGGATTTATGGCAGATGTAGTGCAAATACTCAGTAATACCGGATTGTTATGCTTAGGCAGTCTTTCTGTCAGCATTTGTGTAGAGTAATTCTGTTCAGATTTAGGTTGAAATAGACAAGTTTGTTCCTTTCTGAAATAAATGTTGCTTTGGTTTAATGGAAATTGATGCCTGTATATATTTGCATCCAATTTTTATAATCAGGAAAACACCCTGCCTTTCATCTCAATAATTAGAATGGAGAAGGGGAAGTACAAGGGGAAAGCTATTCTTAGTTTCAGGTGCATCATATTCTCTTACTGAAATAAAATGCTCTCTTTTGCATTTATTAGGAAAAGTGAAGTTCTGGAAAAAGAACAAAACCTGTGCAGAGCTTCTATGTGGATGTCCTGCTCTGCTAATTCTGAAGAAATATCTTCCCATTAATTCTTTGCGATATTTGGGACTAATATTGGTTCAAATGTATTAATGGAACTTACCGTCTCCTATTAGTATCTTATGATTTATCACTTGTTATTTGTATCTTACAATTCATGATTGCATCTTATGATTTATGGTCGATGACCTATCATTTTGTTGTTTGTGTGTACACTGAGAGCTTACTAACCAGAGACAAATTCCTTGTGTGTCCAATCACACTTGGCTAATAAAGAATATTCTAATTCTAATTCTAATATATTTATTTTGGAGGGATGTCCATGGTAAAAATGGCAAGAGATGGAAATGGCAACCCCAGTGACACACCCAATACGTGGTTTGGACAGGTCAGTATATCATTGCTTTTAGTTAGTTAGTTAGTTATTTTACTGCCCATCTCACTACGGCTATCTAAGATTCTCCGGGACGAGGCATTGTGCAACATTTATTAACGATAAGAATATGGTTTCTACTTCATCGTAACTAATCTGTAGCAAACTTATTGAGAAATTTTAATGGAAGCAGGATGAAAATCAGGTTGGTGTTAATCAACCTTTCTGAAATAATCTCAGTGTGTTTTGTATCCTATGCAGAAAAAGTACAGAAAAAGTGAAGCTCGGGTATTATTGAGATTATTTTACAAAGAAGACTTTGTACAATTTTGAAGTTTTGTATGCCGTTTGGGTCTTTTTCTGGGTAGGGGGTAGAATTCATAAGTTGTTTCTTGGTGAGGAATACTAGGCAATATGCTGATACAATTATCTCTTCGATTTGCATTGAGATAGTGAGACTTCAGGAGTGAACTCTATAAAGATGTTATTTTTTTTTTAAAAAAATCATTTTATAATTGAGGACAGTACCATAACAGTGCAGCTTATTCTTTCATCTTGAAAAAGACTTTAAGTGTGAGCCAACCGAATCTTGAAATGGAAACAACCAGAAGAGGCAAGAAGAGAGAAAGGTGTTTAAATCTGTTGGCTTTTGTGTTTGTGAAGTGCCAGTACACAGCAGACGAGTATCAGGCTGTACAAGCTGCTCTGAGGCAGAGGCTGGGCCCAGAATACATCAGTAGCAGACAAGCCGGAGGAGGACAAAAGGTACAAATTAGAGATTAGAGCTTCCCTTTACTTTATACTGAAAAGTATCCTTTTAACCCAGAGGTCTTCAAACTTGGCAGCTTTAAGGCTTGTGGACTTCAACTCCTAGAATTCTCCAGCCAACATAGCTGGCTGGAGAATTCTGGAAGTTGAAGTCCACAAGTCTTAAAGCTGCCAAGTTTGAAGACCTCTGGATTAGAGCCTTCCTTTACTTTATACTGAAAAGCATCCTTTTAACCCCAGAGATGTGACCCTGGCAGGCTCGGAGTAGCATGTTAAGATGCTTTAACACTTTCTTTTTTTAAAACAACAACAACAACATGTACTATATAGCTGTCAACAGCTAGTATCACCAGACCAGATTGCTGAAAATCTGTACTAACCTTCAGGTTGCCAAATTAGAACCGCTGACCAGAGATTTCAAGAGGAAAAATAAACACAATCCTGGACAAAATGGCTCTAAATGCCAGTTTTTATTCCGATATTATATTTTGTGTGTACCAATGCTGAAATCCAGCCAGATCTATCTATCCGGTTTGTGCGATCCGGTAGGGCCAGCAGCAGGAAGCTCCGCCCACCACCCAGTTGTCATCACGTTCCGTTTTTGACCCTCTGTGCATGCACAGAAGGGGCGCACATGAGCACATTTCCGATCCGGTAGCGAAGGTAAGTGCATTTTACCTCTGGTGTGTACAGATAATCCTCAATTTACGACCAATTTATAATTGAGCCCCAAATTCAGGTTGCTAAGTGAGAAATGTGTTCATTGAGTTTTGCCCCGTTTGACGACCTTTCTTCCCACATTTGTTCAGTGAATCATGGCAGTTGTTAAATGAGTGGCATGGTTGTTAAGTGGCTCTGGTTTCCCCACGGACTTCGTTTGTCAGAAGGTTGCAAAGGGGGTGGGGTCACGTGACCCCAGGGGACTGCAACCGTCATAAATATGAGTCTGTTGTTCAGCACCCGAATGTAAATCACGTGACCTTGGGGACGCTGCGTAAGTGTGAAAAATGGTCCTGAATCACTTTTTTCAGTTTCGTCGTAACTTTGATCGGTCACTAAGCGAACTGTTGTAAGTCCGGGACTGCCTGTTTTGCCCAATTAGCTGTACAAAGGATCTCTTGTTCTGGGGCACTGAATCTTTGAACAGCTTTTCACACGTTTAAAGGCGTATGATGCAAATAATGCTCAATCCCACCCTTGTTCCCTACATATCCCATCCCACACTGTGGCCTAGATTATGAAATATTACCAGCTTTCTCCTCCTGAAATAGAGTCCATTTGATCACTTTAATATTTATATATAGCTCTTATGTAGAGAGCTATTTATGTGAAAACGGTGTCCGTCTCTGAATTGGTAAACATAAAAAGTAAGCCTTGTTAAAATGCATATTTTACATATGCATATGCCCCATCACTTTTGATGGATGGAGAAAAACTTGCCCCTGTTGATAGGGCTCGCAACTTGGGTGTCCTCCTGGATGCTCGGCTGTCCCTAGAAGACCAGGGGGGCCTTCGCACAGGTTTGCCTGGTGTGCCAGTTGCGCCCTTTCCTGGTCCGAGATGACCTTCGCACAGTCACTCATGCCCTGGTTACTTCCCGCTTGGATTACTACAATTCCCTCTACATGGGCCTGCCCCTGAGATGCACCCGGAGACTCCAGCTGATCCAGAATGCAGCCGCACGGGTTGTTATGGGAGCCCCTCGTTACTCTCATATAACACCCCTCCTACGTCAGCTGCACTGGTTACCAGTGGTTCTCCGGTTTTGCTTCAAGGTGCTGGTTCTCACCTTGAACAGTGGTTCTCCGGTTTCGCTTCAAGGTGCTGGTTCTCACCTATAAGGCCCTACATGATTTAGGTCCCACCGTCCTGTTCGCTCACATAGGGCTGCTCTCCTCAGGGTTCCGACGGCGAGCCAATGTCGTCTAGCGGTGCCCAGGGGTAGGGCATTCTCTGTGGGTGCTCCCACCCTCTGGAATGAATTACCTACCGAGCTCCAGACGGCCCCTGATCTCCGCTCCTTCCGTCGGGACCTGAAGACTTGGCTGTTCAAGCAAATAGGCTGACTCTGATTCTGGGTTTATTATTTATCATTAATTAGTTATTTGATTTAAAGTGCGATTTTATTGTACATGTTTCTTAACTTGTGTTCGTTGCCCTGAGTCCTTCGGGAGAAGGGCGGCATATAAATACATGTAATAAATAAATAAATAAATAATAAATAAATAAATAAATAAATAATACATACATACATACATACATACATACATACATACATACATACATACTGCTTCTTTATGGGTTTTGCTGTGCTATGTCACTTAGAAACTATATTACGTAGCTATAAATCAGTGAAGGCTAACCTTTTCCAGACTGAGGGCCAAAGCGCCCCCGTGCCCTCAATCCCCCCAAATGCAATGTGCTCATGGCCCCTGCATGTATCCCACCTCCTGTACATGTGTGTGCCAGAGGTAGATTCTACTTACCTTTACTACTGGTTTGCAGTGGGGCTGCATGCATGCTTTTCTACGCAAGCGACCCCGACGTTTTGATGACGTCAGGGTCGGTGGGCGGAGCCTTCCACCGGTTTTACTACGATGCGAACCGGGGGCAACCCACCACTGGTGTGTGCCCTCCCACAGCACTCCCTCCACGCATGCACATGTGTCCCTCCTACAAGCGCGTGTTCCCTGCGCATGCACCGCCCTGCACATTCACGCATCCCTCCCTCCGCGCATGCATGGCAGAGATCTGAGGATCAGCTGGAGGTGTGCACACATGCTTAGCGGAGCTTAACTGGGGCGACGGCTCGCATGCCATCAGAGGGCGCTGCGTGCCCCCTCTGGCACGTGTACCCTAGTTTCATCATCACGGCCAGAGATCCTTCTTGAATATGAGATAAAAATGGATCTTTGATAGGCTACAGCAAAACGTATTTCCTTTCTTTCTGCTCTCAGGTTTGCTATATTGAGGGGCACAGAGTCATCAGCCTGGCCAACGAAATGTTTGGATATAATGGCTGGGCTCATTCTGTCACTCAGCAGAACGTTGGTGAGTCCAATTAAAAACTTGTTTCGGTTGCAAACGTGAGAAAAATATTCCCACTGTAAAGGCAATTCTAATAAACTGTAAAAGTAAAGGCTGGAAGTTTCACAATACTGCTCTGCTTGTGGAAGCTTCTTTGAACTGGTAATAGATTTCATGGAGAGAAGGTTAGGAAGCAGTTTTGCTTATTTATTTATTTATTGGTTCGATTTATATACCGCCCCTCTCCGAAGACTCAGGGCGGCTTACAGTGTGTTAAGCAATAGCCTTCATACTTTTGTATATTTATACAAAGTCAGCTTATTGCTCTCACAATCCGGGTCCTCATTTTACCTATCTCAGAAGGATGGAAGGCTGAGTCAACCTTGAGCCTGGTGAGATTTGAACTCGCAGTAATTGCAGGCAGCTGGCAGCTAAATGCTACTTTAACAGCACTTCAGTCCACTGCACCACCAAGGCTCACATTTCCCATGTTTTCCTGATAAAAATCCATTGTAGAAGAGCATGAGAAATATTATGAGGAATTATAAAATTGCCTCTCTTCCTTAGGCAACTTGAGACCTTGAAGTATAAGGGTGGCCAAGAATTCTTTGACTTAGTTTGCATATAAAATAGGAATAGCACTTAGGCTTATATACTGCTTCAACAGAGCTGTACAGCCCTCTCTATGGTTTACAGAGTCAGCATACTGCCCCAACAATCTGGGTCCTCATTTTACCAAGCTCGGAAGGATGGAAGGCTGAGTCAACCTTAAATATCTGAAATAAAACCTTAATTAAAAACGTAAATAAAAATTGATGCATATTCATCATTTTAGATTGTATTTGCCAACCAGAAAGCAGATTTGCTTATCTATGTTGTAGTTCTCTTACCTCACCACAATAACCTGTTGTTCTATAAAAATATACAAAAAGTATGAAGGCTATTGCTTAACGCATTATAAGCCGCCCTGAGTCTTTGGAGAAGGACGGCATATAAATCTAATTTTAAAAAATAAAATAAATAATAATAAAAATAAAAATAAAAAAGAACTACTGTGTTTTCCCGAAAATAAGACCCAGTCTTATTTTCTTTTGGGCCCCAAAATAAGCACTAGGGCTTATTTTCAGGGGAACAAGATTTCAGGGTGATCAGCCTGGCTGAGTGACCCGCCTGATGCACACACAAGAGCCAGCAAGCGCATGGCAACTGATGGTATCTGGGAGCAGCTGGTCCCTTAGTCGGCGCACTCTGGAGCTGCGCAGAGTGGAAGGCACAGCGGAAGGCAGGCGATCCTGGTGCGTCGCGCGGGCTGCAGGCAACCCAAGAGACGTGAAGACGAGTGGCCACCCGCCGCTCCGGCTCACTGCCACTTGGCTTTCCCACACCCTGCATGTCCAGATCGCCTGCCTCCCCCCCCCCCCACGCCTCTGTCTTAACAGTACAAGACAAGGTGTATTCATCATTTTACCTGAAGGCATCCTTTTGCTTTTTGCTGTAGTAGTCTGTTAGGAAAGGTCAAGCACTGATAGATGATACAGTGCAGAGTAAAGCTTCTATGGTACTTTTAATTAACACAGAATAATATTTATGGAGGCTTTGTTTACCTCAAATATGGTATCTTATAATCAATAAGTGCTAACTATAAATAGCTGTTTATTAAAAACAATGAAAATTATCAGACACCATTGAATTTAATTTTAGTTATGCGTGTTTTCTTGCTTCCTCCTTATGTAATTTATACCGTGTTTGACCGTAGTTTTCTTTTCAAAAATAAAAGCTACCACAGGTCCTATTTAAAAAAAACAAACTCATGTGCATTTTTATATATTTCTGTTACTGCCTGTTGCCTTAGTCTTTAACTTTTTTTTCTTCCTCCTTTTACAGATTTTGTTGATCTAAATAATGGCAAATTCTATGTGGGCGTTTGTGCCTTTGTGAAGGTTCAGCTTAAGGTAAGCGCGCATATATGGGTGGTGATTCTAATGAGGTGGACTTTTTAGAGACAGACAGTTAAATCAGAGGTCCCCAACCCCGGGCTGTGGCCTACTACCATGGCCTGTTCGGAACTGGGTCATACAAGCAGCGGGCGAGCGTATGCGCGCAGCTCCACTTGCATGAGTGGCAGGTGCTCACGCTTGGATGTGCAGCTCAGTCTGCGCGAGTGGCGCGCCTGCGCACCTGCAGCTCACACAAATGGAGCTGTGCATGAGTGTGCCTGCCATTTGAATGAAAACATCCCTCCCCCCCCCCAACTGGGCCGCTAAAGTAGAAAGGTTGGAGACCACTGAGTTCAATTATACCCAAATGTGCACAATAAGAGCTCTTGAAGGTACTATTTATAGTCAGGTGGAGAGACCCTATTGTTACATAAGACTGTTACTATTGTCAGTTCTGTTACTGGTTGAAATATTATTTAATGCTGTCGAAGTTATTCCACTTATATCCCCCCCCCCCCCTTGTTATAGGCCGGTGATGGCGAAACTTTTTTACCTTGGGTGCCAAAGGCATGTGTGTGCGCGTGATAGCGTACATGTGCATGCTGACACCCATAATGCAATGCCGTCCCACAGACCCTGCCCCCCCCTTGCATTTCTGTGCGACCCCCCCGTCCCCCGCGTGACCCACCCCACCCCCCTGCACATGCGTGCGTGACCCCCGTTTTGGTGCTAGCAGGCCTCCATGAATGGGTCACGGGGGGGCACTGCACCCCCCCACCCCCGCACATGCCTGCACGATTCCCCCACCCCTGCGCATGCGCATATGTCTCCCGGCAAAGACTCGAAAATCAGTGGCCGGGGAGAGGCCCGTGGGCATGCGCGGTGGAGCTGAGCTAGGCATCAGCTTGCATGCTCGCAGAGATGGCTCTGCATGCCAGAGGTTCGCCATCACGGTTATAGGCCAAAGATACACTTGCCTTGAAGAATTAAAATAGGTTGAAGTGGTGTGATACCGCAGATTTAAGTATCCAAATCCCTGTCGATTCCAGAAAAACTGAATGCACCTCCAGCATCCATTCATTTTTTTTTTTCAAAAGAAAGGAATTGTTAAGGTAATTATAGTAAGGGGGGGGATGTAGCATAATCTACTCATATTGCAGGATGGGGCTTACCATGAAGATGTTGGCTATGGAGTAAGCGAAGGCTTGAAATCGAAGGCCTTGTCCCTTGAAAAAGCAAGGAAAGAAGCTGTCACAGATGGATTGAAGAGGGCACTCAAGTAAGAGTAACCAACTCATACAATACTTTGTTGTTGTGAAATAGAAAATTGTGTTTTAAGAAGCAGCCATCTGTCTCTTCAGGTGCTTTGGTAATGCTCTTGGGAACTGTATTTTGGATAAGGACTACTTGCGCTCAGTGAATAAGCTCCCCCGTCAGGTATGTTGGGGTGGGGGGGGGGGGGGGAGGGGAGGAGAGCAGGTTTCAAAGAAAGTAAAAATGCCAAATTCTGGAGTGAGCACAAATCGTAAAATTAATAGTAACTTGCATCATTTCTTCTTCTTCATAATCACCAGATTTCACCATTTGGCTTTTTTTCCCCCAATTAGAAATGTTCTCTCTTTTGTTCACTATGACTCAGAACTAAGCCAAAAGTATTATGTCATTATTCTAGCGTTATAAAACAAGTATTTTTTTTGCCTTATTTTGAATAAGATTCTGTAACCTGCACAAAAACACATGTGCCTTTGTGTAATTTTTATGCAGACCTTCAAGTATATTGTTTTCTACCTTAGGGCCCTTTGGATAAATGATCTTGAACCTGCAGTTCATTTATTTGTTTACTGCAATAGTAAGGTTACTGGAACTTGTATTTATTTTTGCATAATCGTTTTTAAGATTACACTATAAGCTTCTAAAAACATCTAAAGACCCCTCTTTCATTATCCCTCGGCATTGCCACAACATTAACCGTGATTTATTTACCTTTTAAAACTTATAATTGGATAACTTTAGTCTGGTCTCAAATGTTCCCCTTTTAGGGAAGGCTGTTGGCTGACAGCTACAAATGGGCCTGGATATAGCGGATTATCTGGACCCTTTTCTATCTGGGTTCGGACCAGAAAACAGCATTAAAACGGCATTGATTGTACTAGTCCAGGTGTCGGCAACCTTAAACACTTAAAGAGCCACAAAGGTCCTAACCGGAAGCCCCCCGTTCAATTCTGGAGCCGACCAGAAGTCCAGTTCCCCCACCATAGAGTCTCTTCCTAGCACGGCATCCTTTTTCCTCTGCCGACCGGAAGTCTGGTTTCCCCACCATAAAGTCTTCTCCTAGCAAGGCGTCCTTTTTCCTCTACCTGTCCTAACCAAGAGCCCTATCGTTTGTGGAGCTGACCGGCAGCAGAGGGATGAAAGAGCTACATGTGGCTCCAGAGCCGCGGGTTGCCGACCCCTGCACTAGTCAATGATCTTTGGAGGGCTCAGAATGAAAGGGGTGCAACCATTCTGGCCTTCCTGGCCTTCAGTGGCTTTTGATAGCTTCAACCTGGTATCCTGGCTTGGCTTTGAGGGCTGGGAGTGGGAGGCACCGTGTTATGATGGTTCTCCTCCTTCCTCTGTGGCCAATTCCAGTTGGTGTTGGCATAAGGGGAAAGGTTGAGCACTAGGGCTTTGCAATGCTGATGATACCCAATGATATATCTCCACCCTCAGCCAGACAGATGATGTTGTGGCAGTGCTGGACAAGTACTTGAAGGCTGTAAGGGTCCGGATGTGGGAGAACCGGGTTTGATTCACCCCGGTGAGATGAGATGACTCTGGGTTTTTGATCCCCCACATCCAGATGATATTTCGTCTTTGGATAGGTGGTAGTGCGACTTGGGGGGTCTCCTGGACTCCTACTTGAGAAGTAGGTGGCAACCATAGCTTGGGAGCCTTTGCACAGATTTGTCTAGTGCACCAATTGCATCCTTTCCTTCACTGGGAGGCCTTGCTTATGCCTTGATCCCCTCCCATTTGGATTACTGTAATGTGCTCTGCATAGGGCTACCCTTGAAGACCACCCAGAAACTTCAACTGGTCTAGAACGCAGCAAGATGCATTGTGATGGGTGTCCCCGAGTCTGCCCATTAGCACCCCTGTTGAAGGAGCTGCACTGACTTCCAATTTTTTTGTCTGAGTGCAATTCAAGCTCTTGGCTAGCATCTATATAGCCCTATATGGTACAGGCATAGGTTATTTGCTTCAAGTAGTCCAGTAAACCAGGTTAACCAAACAGCAACTAGGGCCAGCAGTCTGATAAACCAGGTTAGCTAAACAATAACCAAAGCAAGAAGGTCAGCGAAGCAGGCAAACTGCCAAGCCTCACAAGACACAGTACAGAAATCTCTAGTGTACATGAGGCTCCACAGATTCAACACTTGTTCCCAGAAAACGCCCCTCCCACCGGCACCCCCTTACATCTCAGTCCCCAGGTGCGCCTGGTGAAAGGGGGCGGGGCACTATCCTCCCTCGTAGCCTCCTCAATCTGCGTTGATCTCGCTGTCTCTCTTCACTCCTTGCTCTCAGATCAGGAGCGGGTAGTCCTTGCTCTTCTCCTGAGCTCTCCCTGTCTGCAGGCCTTACTAATTCAGAAAAGTTTGCCTGGACTGACTGTGCCCTTCACCAGTTTCCTCCAAGGCCAACGGAGCCAGCCTCCCCATCTCTATCAGTTCTTGTTCCAGCTCATCTTCCCCTGCAGGTTCAGACTCCGACGGGGGCATGACAATGTGGTTCAAATGATTGCGTGCTAACACCCTCAACAAGAGGTCAAAGCAAATTGGCGGTAGATAAGCGTCAACAGAATTCAAGATGGGCTGGATTTAGATCTCGTGGGCGCAAAGGGACTGTAGACTGATGATGTGCTTGCCTCCTCCCTCAGGAACAGCCTGGTCATTCCTACATTTAATACGTTTTTTAATTTTTGATTGGGATCTGCCTTTAGTTTGCTATAAGGTGGCTGTCTGTATAAATGTTTTAAATAAATAAATTGTCATAAAAATCAAAAGAAGCCAAAGGTAATCTACAGGGTACATGCACTAAGAATAATTGTAATTTGCTTTAAACCAGGGGTGTCAAACTCAAGGCCCACGGACTGGATTCAGTCCGCGGGGTGCTTAAATCCAGCCTGCAGGGCCGGCCTGGAAATATCAAAGCTGGGTGGTGCCTCTGGCAGCTAAAACGGGCCACATGCGGCCTCCCGCGCCTCGTTTTCACACTCCATGGTCTCCTGCAGCACTCTGCCAGCTGAAAACGACCCAAAATGGCCCCAAAACAGGACAAAAACAGGCTACATGGGGTTGGTTTTCGGCCAGCAGGGTGCTGCAAGAGGCAACCGTCCCATCTCCCTCTGCTTTCCCTCCCCCTGCCACCCCGGGGAGAAGTACAATGCTGATCTGGCCCTTGAAGTAATCCAGTTTGACACCCCTGCTTTAATCAGATAAATAACCCACATTAGCTCAGGTTACATTAAAATAAACGTATTTATTTTATTTATTTTTATTTATTTTATTAAATTTATATACCGCCCTACTCCCGAAGGACTCAGGGCGGTGAAAGCCAAAAGATAAAATACACATAATATAAATGTTAAAAAACCATTTAAAATACATTAAATACTTTGGCCCAAAAACAAATTTAAAACACCCAATTTATAAGACAAATTTAAAAGCAATTTAAAAGGGAAAGTTAGGCCAGGCCAACCTGCTGGAATAAGAATGTTTTGAGGGCACAGCGGAAAGTGCACAGATCCGAGATCCTCCGTATCTCCGGGTGGAGCTCGTTCCAGATGGCAGGTGCCCCCACAGAGAAGGCTCTTCCCCTGGGGGCCGCCAGTCGACACTGTTTGACCGATGACACCCTGAGAAGCCCCCCTCTATGGGAGCATACTGGTCGGTGAGAGGCTACTGGTGGCAGAAGGCGGTCTCGTAGATACCCTGGTCCTATGCCATGGAGCCCTCTAAAAGTGGTAACCAAATCCTTGAAGCGCACCCGGAAGATCACCGGGAACCAGTGCAGCTCACGCAGGAGGGTAGTCACATGGGAGCGCCATGTCGCTCCCATAAACACCCACGCAGCCGCATTCTGGACCAGCTGGAGCCTCCGGGTGCTCCTCAAGGGGAGCCCCATGTAGAGAGCATTGCAGTAGTCCAGGCGTATGATGTGAAGATGAAAATTCTGCACAAAATACCACTTGTTTCCCTGGTAATTTCACCTCTGGACTGGGATGGGGTTGAGGGGTATTTCCTGAGCAGCTTCCTCCTGATAAATTCTGTGAAATGCTTCTACTATTTTCTGAACTTCTCTACTTGAATGTCTTTTTTTTTTTTTTATCCTTTTGCTAGATGCCTCCAGATTTAGATTTGGACAAAGTTAAAAGGCGGGACTTTGATCCTACTATAGAGAAAGCAAGATATAATAGCTGCTTGCAAAAAGGAAGTGAAGACCAGAAGTTCTTCTCCTTGTCAACCCCAAGCAAATCTTGCAAGTTGGCTTCTCCCTTGAACACTATTGAACAAAACCAAAACAGGTTAGCAGCTTCATTAGATGTTTTCTCCTCGGGCATACATTTTGAAATTTTAAACTTCATCGTGACATTAGAAAGTTGCTGTCCAATGCATTCTGAACTTCTAAGTCAGCAAGACATTCCTGGGTGTTGTCAGATATTCTACTTTTTTTCTGGCAGGAGGCAAAGAAAAAGGAATACAGGATTGCTTTTGTGAATTCTGTCAGGATTTCAAAATCTTGACAGATTTTGAATCTTGACAATTCAAAATTTTGTGATTTCAGTCACAAAACAGTCTAAATGTTTCCTATTTCCTAAATGGGTACAACATTGGCAAAGTACATATCCAAGTGGCACATATATATCCTATAACAGCTTTGTTCAGTCCGATGCCTTCTGATTGTACTAACGTTCTGCTTTCAGAATTTATTATCCAGTATGAATGCCACTCTCGTGAGTTTATACTGGTATTCCTGGATTTTAAGGAAATTATTAAGTAAGTTATCAAGGTTGACTCAGCCTTCCATGGCTGAGGTTGGTAAAATGAGGACTCAGATCGTTGGGGGCAACAGACTGACTGTGAAACTGCTTAGAGTTAACTGTTAAGCATAAGTCTAAGTGCTATTATTAGAAGAAAAGTATCATGGAATTGAAATTTAATATGCCGTAAACATGCCTTGCCATCCAGCATGAGGAAATGTTATTAATGAACTAGAGCAGGGATGTCAAAGTCCAGGCCCGTGGTCCAGTTCTTGCCCCCAGGTGCTTAGATCTGGCCCGTGGGGACACCCTGGAAACAGGACTGGCTCATGGTGCCTCTGCCAGTGAAAACAGAGCTCAGGAGGGCCGTAGGCTTCAGGAGGCTGTCACAGCTAAAAACAGAGCTCAGGAACCCAGTTTCCCTGGCGGAGCAATTGGGCCGCCATAGGTGCCCCTGGCGAGCTGGCCACGCCCCCCCCCAAGGTCGAACACAACACTGATGCAGCCCTCAATGATTATCGCTGAACTAGAGGGATAATCCCCCTTGGTTTATACTCTGTTATCACAGGATCTCACTGCCCTTGGATTACGACGCAACTCACCTTCGGAAGATACGACAGAAGCAGCTTCAACAGCAATTCAGACAGCAGATGCAGGAGAAACAGCAGATCCAGTCAGATGTTTCAGCTTGCAGAACTAAAGATCAAGGTAAAGAGGATTGCGGGAACTGGGTGTGAGAAAAGGACTAAAGGGTGACATGATCGCAGTATTCCAGTATTTGAGGGACTGCCACAAAGAAGAGGAGGGGGTGTCAACCTATTCTCCAAAGCACTTGAAGACAGGACAAGGAAAAAAAAATGGATGGAAACTAATCAAGGAAAGAAGCAACCTGGAATTAAGGAGAAGCTTCCTAACAGTGAGAACAATTAATCAGTCAAACAGCTTGCCTTCAGAAATTGTGGGTGCTCCATCACAGGTCTCTTTTAAGAAGAGACTGCACAGCTTCTTCTCTGGAATGGTATAAGGTCTCCTGCTTGAACAGGGTTGAACTAGAAGACCTCCAAGGTCCCTTCCAGCTCTATTCTGATTGACTCTGGATAGAGGAGAATGTAAGTAGTACGATTTAATTCTTTCCATAGGGGCCGCGGTGGCTCACTTAAGATGCTCGGCCTGTTAACTGCTGAGGTAGGCAGCTCGATTCCCGTGAGTGAATCTTTCTAGGGACAAGAAAGGAGCCTCCTCTGATTGCCCACTGGCATTCGGATGTCCCGCAGGTAAAGATAACATCAGCCAAAAAAATTCCTTTCACAGGGGCAGCCAGCCACCTCTGGCTAACACGTGCCATACACTAAATAAATAAATAAATTCCTTCCATGTTAATTGTGCCTTTATCAGAGGGAGAAAATGACCTGCTAAACAAAGGTTATTTTACACAAAAACGCATAACCTGTTAATATCAACCACTTTTACCATAACAAGAAAATCATAAAAGAAAATAGAGGCAGAGAAATAAACAATCTGGAATAATTTTAGGAATGCAGAGGTCAGAGTTCGTTGCAAAATCAAATCCAGAAAGCACACACAGGCAGACTGATGCAGCAGGATTCATTAACTTCTTTATATAGTTAATAATACATGAAGATAAATGTACAATACTAATATAGATTCTTCTTCAACGTAGTAGCAGTTACAAACAAATCACAAGGCAGGAGAGAACAGTTAGTTTCATTTCAGCAGAGCAGACTAGTTTTAGTTTTTCTGCACAGACTCAGAAGCTGCAGACTAAGATACGTCCTGGCTCCAGTCTGTCTCAGCTCCCAAAGAGCCCTCATTGGCTGACTTAGTTGCTATGCCTATACATTGGCTGACCTTGTTACCATGTCCTATTCCAGTTGATGTTTTAAACAGGAGGTGGTCAAGTAATTATAGGGGGCAGTTCTAAATGACAAAGATTTGAAGAGTTGAGCGGTAAATAGATTTTGTGAAACAATTTTGATATAGTTTTGCAAGAAAATACAATAATGTGGAGCTCAGAGGGCTGGGAAAGGCTTGGACCCAAAGAATCGGAGAGTTGCAGTGACTTCTTTTGCCCCTGAAACTTTCCCAAGTGCTGTTGGGTCGCATATATGACACCTTTTCCAATAAGTGTTTGAATTAAAATATTCAAGGGGGCAGAGGTGGGAATCAACATACAATGACTATCCCAAAGTATTCCAACGGATTTTAGATTTCACTTGACAAAAATCATTTAAGCATAAATATGGTAACACAGGTCATTTGATGGGGAGAGAGGCGGGCAGATGAGGGCAGTGGAAGGCTATCATAGCTCTTCCTTGTAACTCAAGAGAATTATAAGGAGGTGTAGTTAGAACAGGAACAGAGGTGGTATTCAACCGATTTGGACCAGTTTGCCCAAACCAATAGCGGCCACTGCGGGTGGGCCCACCTATCCGCTTGGATGTAATGCCATCCTATTTAGCCACATTTTCGTGCGGAAGGCACGCACGCACGAGCAAAATGCCTGCGCAGAAGGCTGGGTGCATGTGTGGAAGGCAAACAATTTGTAAAACCCACCCCTGAACAGGAATATTGAGAAGAATCCCCCCCCACCAAAGAAAATCAACCCATCAGCTGGAAGGGATCTTGGAGGCCTTCTAGTCCAATCCCCAGCTCAAGCAAGAGACCCTATACCATTTCAGACAGGTGGCCATCCAGTCTCTTCTTAAAAACGTCAGTACCCACAACGTCTGAAGACAAAGCTGTTCCACTGGCTAATTGTTCTCACTGTTAGGAAATTTCTCCTTAATTCCAGGTTGCTTCTATCCTTGATTAGTTTCCATCCATCGTTTCTTGGTCTTGCCTTTTAATTAAATTAAAATGAAAAAATTACAAAGACAATAGCAAGGATGGTCAGTCATGACTGACCTTCCACCCTAGTCCTTTAGTGCCAAAAGAAAAAAGGAACCTGGGAAGGGAAAGGGAGAGAATAAAATCTCCTTTCCCAATCTATTATCTCCTGGGAAGAAAGAGAGGGGTAGGAAGTTGATCTGCAGAAACTTGACGTTGCACCGTTGAGCTGCCACCGATTCTCCTTTGATGCCATCAGGAAAAGACTCTGAGATGCCATATGCCATTCGTCCATCACCAATTTAGTTTTACCTACCTTGATCCTGTCTCCCTGCCTCTAATTAGGAAGGCGGGTAACCTGTTCCACTTTTTCAGCAATTCTGTTCTTTGCATACAGAGGTGTCCATTCCCCCTGCCTTGGAAGGCAACTCTTCTGTACAACCGGAATCTGTTGTGGATGAATTCCTTGCAGGTGAGTGTAAAATTGCTTTAAGTTAATTAGCTCAAGGTTTTTTCATGGTATTCACAGCATCAATTATTACGATACAATGTGCATCCTTTTCTGATGCAACTCCTCCCCAACACACCTGGTCTGATGCTGAATGCAGATTGTGGGAAGGACTGTAACGAAAGGAAGAAACAGCCAGGGGGCATTTGTAGTGAAAAGTTACTGGGAGCAAAAGTGTTACCCATGTATTCACCCACATTCTGTGATGACCCGGGACGAGGTACAGAAGCAACACAGCTAGAGAACAGTTCTAACTCCCCTTTATTGCTCCAACTTTCCCCCAAACGTCCCCATGTTTACTGCAAGTCCTGGAGCAAAGCTCTCACTCACACCTCTGACAGCCTCTGGCTGCGAGTAGTCCAGCAAGCAAAGGTTAGCAAGGCAGCAACCAAGGCAAGAAGTCCAGTGAGGCAGGCAAACCAGACAAGGCACACAAGACAGCAAAATCTAGACGTCGCCAACTGCGCACGAGGCCCCATGGATTCAAGGCTTGTTCCTGACAAACACCCCTCCCAACAGTCTCCTTAAATTTCAGTCCCCAGGTAACCCCAGGGGCAGGGTGCTCTCCTCCCGACTCGTCGGGTTAGCCTGCACTGCTCCTGCCTTCTCTCCACTCTCTGTGCTTGGGGATCAGGAGAGGGCACTCCTTGCTCGTCACCGGAGCTCCGTCATTCCCCTGCTCCGTTGCCTGCCCTCTCTTCCCCCTTCTCTCAGTTGTTCTGCACCCGTTCTTCCTTGCTGGCAATCCTTCCCAGGCCCGAGACACTCGAGGCTGCCTCATCCTGCTCCTCTGGTCATTCCTCTGGCACCAACGAGACTGCACCCTCTTCCTCCATCAGCCCCAGCTCCGCCTCGTCGTCCTCCACGGACTCAGGCTCTGACGGGGCCATGACACATTCCCTTTTTCTAGAAAAACTCAGATTTAAACATTCACATATCTGAACTTGACCCCGATTATCGCGGCTTCCATTACAATCCAGAACTATTGAGAATCAGATGCATAACTGAACAATCAATAGTTTAGGTTTTAGTTTTAATACCTGACTGATTACAGATGATCCAGAACTGTGGGACTTTCCTTTGGACGCGACTGATCAAAATACAGCAGCTGTACCAGCCCAATGCTTACGTTCACCTCTTGGACAGCATACCATGATGACTCGCAGCCGAACCCCACAAAGAATAAATAATCAGCAATCAAATATAAAACCTCCATCTTGGCACCTGTCCTCCAGTCCCAAATCTTACTTACCAGGTAAACTGTAAAAGAGATAGCAAGACAAGTAACTTTGTCTATATTAACTAGGCCAGTGATGATTTAACCTTTTTGGTGCTGAGTGACCAACACATGCGCACGCGGGGGTGCACAAATTCATGTGCGCGTGCCCAAACCCCCCAAATGCAGTGCATGCACCCCACCCCCACACATGTGCATGCATCCCCTGTGCATGCGTCCCGCCCGTTTTGGCATCCAGGTTGGTGCAGGATGCTTTCCAGGTCCAAAACGGGGGGATGGCGTTTTGGGCTTGAAAAGCCGCCTGCACCAACCTGGAAGTCAATATGGGGGGTGGGGGTCACTGTGTGAGATCCCCCTGCACTCCATTTTTGCCCTGGAATGTCTGCACAACCTAGGACCCCCCCCCCCCCCGTGCATGTGCCTTGCCCCCTGTGCATGCACACACACGTCCCCCAGATACACCCCACCCTCCATCATGAACGGTAGAGACCCAAAGACCAACTGGCTGGTGGGAGGCGCGTGCGCATGCGTGGTGGAGCTGGGCTGGGGTGACGGCTAACGTGCCCACAGAGAGGGCTCTGCGTGCCACCTGTGGCACGTGTGCCATAAGTTCGCCATCATGGAACTAGGCTATATATGATGAATGCATGTAATAGGGAGAACAACTAACATTGAAAAGCAGGTAAAAATGCCACTTCTAGACTATGAGGCATGTTGTACGTGAAATAGGATAGCTCAGCACATGAAAGTGGACAGGAATCTACACCATGTCTAAATCCTGCAGAGCTCAGAGAAAAAAAATTTATATTTCCCAGTGATTCCAGCTTATGCGTTATATGCAAGTCAGTAAAATTGCTTAAAATGCAGTGGTGAAAAATGAAACAGAACACGTTTTATTGTAGATAAAGGAAAACTAGGTGAAATATATATATATATATTTTAAAAAGCAATCCTTTTCTGAGTGACTGTTTTCTATTTCAGCTGAACGTAGCCCCTACCGAAGAGGCCAAGGAATGAAAAAGAGAAGACTGGAGCCTGCATAGACAGCACTTAAGACTTCAGCATGAGGGTTTTAATTCAGAATACATTTTAGTCCAATAAAGTTGCAGACCAAAGTATCTTTCCTAGATTTTATTACAGAAAAAAGCGCATTGCTTTGCAGTATTTAACTAATGGCTTAAAATGCCACTTCAACTGTAGTTAAAAGAATTAAATATTACAAGCCCTAATATTTCATTTTATATGTAATTCTATTTTAAAATTTAAAAAAGCACTTTCTTAACTTTCTTCATTCCAATCAGAAGAGAGCAATTTTAGTAATAATATATTCTAAATGTGTTATAAATAGTCTAAGCTGGATATGAATTCGATGTTCATGGAAAACATTTTTAATTTAAATTATAATTGTCCTTTTTTTTGGTGAACAAAACCAACAAAACTAAGATTTCCACCTACTCAAAGAGGTACAACCTGAAAATATTGGGGAAGTTTACTGTTAAAAGTATAGAAAAGCATGCTTTTTAAGTGTGTATGTGAGAGGAGAGGGGAAGGGAAATATGTGTGTCTTGGACTTTTTATGTTGTTTATTGATCCACTAGCCGAGTCTGAGAAAATAATAATCAATCATTAAAACAGTATAATTCATTTTCGAATCTATAATTTAATGCAGCATCTCATGTAATCATGTACTCTGATTGTGCTGCTTGCATTAAATAGACAGCATAGCAATAAATATTGTTGCGTAAACCGTCTCTGGATTCTCTACCACATCTTGGTAGATAGAAGAGGTAGCAGGTTACTGGTTTTGTATTCAGACTGTCATGTTTTCTAAGTCATTTGCACAAGTGTGTGTGTGTGTGTGTGTGTGTGTGTGTGTGTGTGTACAGACACAAACATATACATACATACATACGTATATACACCAATAGTGAGCAATCTATTTTGTTAAAATTGAGCAACCTTTCCCCAAATAATTTTTGCAATATAATGTGAAAATAGGATCAGTATACCTTTTCTTTCTGTTGCAAAAGGGAGGAGGATAATTAAAACAGTTTTTCTGCAAGACCAATAATATCAGGCCGAAATAAATCCCCTATCTCTAGATCATCTGTAGGATGTGGTTCCATTTGACCAATAGCTAAGGTAACATCAGAAAGGATCCCATTACTATCATGTCACAAATGTCATTGACTTAGGAAGATCCCACCTGCAAGATGTTATGTAATGTATGCATATCATTTATATAACTTTCTTTGGTCATTCTTTTCAAATAAACTTCCTTAATTTTCAAAATTGGCCCACTATGTTCTGATCTGCAGATTAAACCAAAAGTATTTGAACTCTCAAGAATGCTAAATATTGTATATAATGAAGCTTCAGGACACATTGAAATATTTAATGAAATGTTTCAGTAAAGAGACATTGGCATTTCTTCCTATTGGTATTGACACATTAGCATTTGTTTATCTCTCTTTATTCTGTGAAAGTTATTGTGTGTATATGTTACCTAGGCACAAGTAGGTTTTAACCTAAGGATGTTTTAAAAATGCATTTTTTTTTTTGTTCATGATTGGGATCACAGAACAATCTTAATATTTCCCAGGTGGACTACGTGGGTGGACATTGGAGGTGGGCTGGAGATACTTTGTGTTTTCTTGGAAGCTTAAGATTCATGTAAATATGTAAGTGAACACATGAAATTTTCCATACTTCCTTGGCAAGCAATATAGTAGCCAGACACCTTATGATTGCTACAGTATATCTAGCTTTTTACCTATATAAATATACCGTTTCCCCCAAAATATAACCTATCCCAAAAGTAAGTCCTAACCTGATTTTTACACGTGTGCCCAATATAAGCCTTACCCCCAAAATAAGTCCTAATTAAGACCCCGCCTACTCGGGTGCAGGGGGTGGGGCGAGGTGCACGGGAAAAAATTAAGCTAGGATAGGGATGGGAGCAGTAATGCTACCCTACTTACCACGCCTTCCATTGCTGGCCCACTTCTGTGGCCACGTGCTGCCGCTTGTGCTCGTCGCCCCTGGCCTGTTTCGCTCTGCAGCTGAGAAACAGGCTTTGGATTAACGTGCACTGCCCACAGCCTCCATTTTGCCATCAAGAGGCCCTTCTGGAAAGCCGTCTGCAGCTGATAATAGAGCTCTGATTGCAGAGAGCTTTCCGGAAGGGCTTATTGATGGCGAAACGGAGGCCAGGGGTGGGAGGCGACGCATTCATCAATCCAGACCTTGTTTCTTGGTTGCAGAGGCCTTTCTGGAAGCTAAACAGAGGTCTGGGGTGATATGCACAAGCGGTGGCAAGCGGCTGCAGAAGTGGGCCAGTAGTGGTTTCTGCTGGGCAGCGCTGTCAGTATTGGTGCTGCCGCCACAAGTGAAAGCCCCCCCTGAAAATAAGACCTGCTGCCTTTGTTGGCAAAATAAATAAATAAATAAATAATAAATAAATAAATAAAAATACAAGGTTGGGTCTTATTTTTTGGGAAACACTGTATTTTATAATATGCAATTTAAAATAGAAGAGGTAAAGGCAAATACTTCTTAGCTGATTTTAAAAAGCTAAGCAACATTGGACCTGCTCAGTATTTGATTGTCTGGAAATGCAGGAGCTGCACACTAAACTAGAAGTTGTTGGGTTTTTTTTTTAAATGTACTGTTGCCAAGAAAACTACATAGGTACATCTATGAAACCCTGAGAACTTGAAGTGGAAAAATGTGCTATATTTTACAAGGATGGAAGTTGCTAAACTGCAAATCAAGAAATACACTCCAGATTCCAAGACTCAACGTTACAAAGAATGAACGTTTTTGGCAAAAGAAACAACTTCCAGTCTTGAAGCAGGGGTTCGCACAAAAAATATGACTGATGTCCAGTAGCTCCTATTGGAAAACTGGTTACGTTGATTTCATTCTTTAAAAGCAAGTGGAAGTGACAGGCCATTTGTATAACTGCCTTGTTTCCTTCATCTCCTCGCTGCCAAGATTACTACGGAAATGTTTACTTGGCTAACAGAAATCTTTAGGAATTTTTCCAATTTGACTATTGCAAGATCTGCAGTAACTATTCCATACAGTAATCACAAAAGTATCAGATAAAAGTTGGAGTTTGAGTACACTACCGTGTTTCCCAATGGTGAAATGTAAAATTTGTTACTACCGCTTCTGTGGGTGTGGCTTGGTGATGGTGTGGCAATATTGGTCAGGTCTAAATATTGGTTTTAATTGGCTGTTCACCGCCCTGGGTCCGGAAGGAGAAGGGCGGTATAGAAATTTAATAAATAAATAAATAAATAAATAAATATGGAGTGGGCATGGCCAACTTTTTTTTTTTAAACTTTTAAAACCATTTTTTCTACAACCTCTTCGGTTGAAGAGAAAAATGCTTTTAAAAGCCTCTGACGATCCCAGCTGAGCTGCACGATCATCTGAGGCTTTTCTTTTACTTTTAAAAGCATTTTTTCAGCCAGAGGTTGTAGAAAAAATGCTTTTCAAAATAATAATAAAAAAAAGCCTGATGATTGCGCGACTCAGCTGGGCAATGGGGGGGGGGGGCAGGGATTTTTGCTACCGGTTCTCCGAACCACCCGCCTCCATCGCTACCAGATCAAGCAATCCAGCCCGAACCCGGAGCACTTCACCCCTGGTGTTTCCCCAAAAATAAGACTCTGTCTTGTATTTCTTTTGAACTCTGAAATAAGTGCTTGGCTTTATTGCCATGCGCTCAAAAGCCCGATTGGGCTTATTATCAGAGGATGTCTTATTTTGGGGGAAACAGGGTATTATACTAGAACTAAGTTGTAGCCCAGGCCACTGTCTTCCATTCCTGTAATAATAAAGGGTTTCAGCTATAGGTCTACAGTACTTAAAACAGCTCGTGTAACAGCTTATTCAGTTCTAATCAATTCAAGCACAAAGCTCCATGTTCTTATCTTTGTCCTTTCCTGTATTGCAAGTAGCTTTCAAAATTCTACATATATTTCCCATATAACGGCAGATTTAAGAAATCACAGTGATCACACACACTCTTTTTTTCCTAGAGGTATAGCAACTTCTGCTAGTCTCTAAGACTAGTTTACTAGAGCAGGTGTCTCCAACCTTGGCAACTTTAAGACTTGTTGACTTCAACTCCCAGAATTCCTCGGCCAACAAAGTCCACAAATCTTAAAGTTGCCAAGGTTGAAGACCCCTGTACTAGAGTGCAAACTAGTTCATGTAAACCATAAAAATAAAAAAAAAACCTACCATGTTAAATTCCAAATATGCTTACAAATCAAAGATACAGGGCAAATTAGAAAGCCTTTCAATAGCTGAATGAACACTTCAATTTTAAGGCCTGCTATTCTATTAATTGTCTAGCATCAAAACAGGGTTCCTTTTTTTCATACCTCAATGTGAGGTTATGTCTTAGAATCAGAGACTATGTTCCAAGAAAGGCTTTACAAGTACTTCCCCCTAATATAGGTTTAAAAAGGAAAATTCTTCTTTGATACGACATAAAAATTCTGGAATAAAGCTTTAAAAACAAAAACAGATCTTGAAGAACCATGAACTTTACTTGGAGGGAACTGAGAATTTCAAGGGAGTTGCAAAAATTGGTGAGACAACATGGGGAAGAATTATTTTTGTTTTTAACTGATATGTCTCTGCCGGTTATTACACTTCAAAATTAAAAACTTCCAATCTTTGAAATCATTTCCTCCCGTTCACTTCATGAACAGACTGACAAGTGAATTCAACTTGGCCATGCATGATCTGGCACACATAGATACTTTCAGGTATCTATTTTTGTTCCCAACCGTGAGAGTTTAAGACATGATGAATTTACTAATGCAACTTCTCAGTCCTTCCATGTAATCACAGATTTCAAAGTTCATAATGCCTGTAGAAGTCTCCCAAAAAACAATATTCACAAAACCCTCATCAATATAGCTAAGCCTTTCAAGTAATAGTACATAACCATTGGTTGGAGAGAGTTTTTCTCTGAGCTCGAATAACTGCTTCGTAGCATTCTTCATCTTGGCCTTATCCAGATGGGTTTCCGGCCAGAGATTTCAGCCCTGGCTTCAGAATGGATGACAGCAGCAGGGGCTCACTTGACAGGGAAGCTTCAGGGCGCTGAAAGAAGCAAATGCCAACTGAAAATGAAATACCACAGCTCAACAAAAGCAGGTTTGGTTTATTTGAATGATTTCATTAAATATCTACAAAGAATGTAACAAACTGCAGCACAAAGCGCAATTGTACATGAAGCGCAATGCCTGGATTTAGTGCAAAACATACCATTAACTACGGCCAGGGAAGCCCAAGGTTTGAATTTCTTTTATTTTATTTTTACAGTGTACATTGTTAAATAATGTAAAGAAAACATCTGTAATTCAGGAACAGATCTTGTGGAAAAAAAAGGTACTCAAAAGTGTAATATTAACACAAAATAATTTAACAGTTCAGTAGCATTAGTTAATTCTTCTAGACCTCAGTTATTTAATCCACAGGAGGGAAATCAATGGTAAATAAAACCAGTATTTGCGTAACTAAGTGAAAAACCCAACCTCAAACATATTAAACCAAAATACCATCCTCGTGCAACACTCAGCTGACCAATTCAAACCATGAAGTGGCACCTTTCATCACTGATTCTTTATACTTTCTGCATATTAATTCATTTCTTGTTTTGAAGAATGGGCCACAAACTCAGAAAGTAAAAGCTTCTCCATTAACAGTAGGAAGCCACAGCTTCCCCATATTCTGTCACAATGGGGACTTTAAAGTCGTAAAAGGAGTTGGAGCCCAGCTACCTTATAGCCTCCTGTCTTTCGCTTTCCAGCCACCGTGCCGAGGCCTCCCTTCCTGACAAAAGCCACTCTAAACTTCAACTTGAGACAAAGGGATGGAAAGACAAACCTGTGCATATGTTTGAGGGTAGCGTGAACAAGTACAGAAATAACAAATTCCCTGCTAACCTTGAAGGAACTTTTTTTGGTGGGGAAAGGGGAGACATTTTTCTTTTACTTAGTATACAAACTTTGAGACCAGCAGTAAAGCTACTCCCAAATACAAAATAGAAGTACTTTGACCCTTCACAGCCTGCTGCAGCAATACAGAGTAATACTAGTTGGTTGCAGTATGTCATTTGAATAGAGAACCTGTATGTCAAGTTAGAAATTGAGTTTGAGTGGAAAGTAGGTGATACAGCACACCTACTAGAAGGCAACATAGTTACAGTCTTGGTACCAAGTTTTAAGTCCTTTAGACGTTTAACAAAAACAAAGTTCTTTTTGATTCTGAGTGTTTCAAGTGTATCTGTCCTTGGCAATGAAACCCGCAACATGGAATATCTGTTTCTGCCCTTCCTAGGTAGAATTAAAGACAATGAAGAGCAAACCCAGGACAACTTTCACGCTCCCCAGAGTGATAAACTCCAGTTTCTGAACACATGTTGACCCTCCTAAAACCCTTTGTAGCTTTCAGTCAGCCTGCCCTTAGGAGCCATCCTTTCAGACAAGCCTTTCTCCTTTCCCTCCCACCCCGCCTCTCTGTTCACATTCAGCCCAGCTTTATTCTGGTTACACAACATGTCATCGTTTCTGTACCCTCCACCAATATCCATTGCTGGTTTTCCCCCCACCTCTCTATAGCTTTACCTTTTCAACGTACAGCTGCAGTAGCTCCCCTCCAACACCTACTCTAGACACTGTTACAGTATAAGCATCCAATGTTTTAGGCCTTTGGTATTTCAGTGGCTATGTCCAAAATAACCTCCCTCTCTCCTTTCCCTCGGTCTGTCTAAAGTCTGCCAGGCAGGTGATGCTAACTGCAGAAGCAATAAAAAGTCCAAGGCACTAAAATATCCAGCAAGCATACTGGGAGAACAGACAAGTATTCAAGTACATTAATTTATACAATTATACATTCACATTTATCTAATACAATGAAAATAAAAAGGAAAAAAGTTAAAGTGTCTCCAATAAGTATCAGGATATAGCTAGCTTTTTTCCCATTTTTTCTTTTTTGACAGTTTAACCCTCTATACTCCACTTGTTTTTTTTTAAAACTACTGTTGTCCAACAACATTTATATATCACAGTGTTTCCACATCAAAACTGATGGTAAGTACATGTCCGCAGGGAACTTTTAATTATTTTTTTTCTTCTAAACATTTTAAATTGCTCTAATGCTGCTGTCAAAGCTGTTAATGTCTTTTCCTGAAAGCAGGAAAGACTTATCTCAAAGCATGGGCTATTCTGCATGTCCATCTGTGTGCTCGCTTGTTCAGGAACTGTGATGTGATGCTTTGAAGGAAAGAATAGACAAGATGATGGAAAAATGGACAGCTTTCCCCCGGGGCTTAGTTCTTCCGAACAAGGCAAACGGAATACCAAGATTCATGCGAAGGCTAACAACTTTCTTCCCAACCCATAGGATCCAGCCTCTTAAGTCATGTGAATTTTACAGTCAGAGGCTGCTGACTTGCATGATGATTTCCATCTCTATACATTCTGCCACATACAAGAATTAGAGGAAGCATGTGCCATCTTAGAGGATCCTGATCACGTTCTCCCCATCTTCCGAAAGGGGGGCTTTACTTACTGAGTGCAGAGAGCAATGGTTAGAGGGGGGGGGCATCCATTCCTTTTGGGCACAAAGAGCCTAGCAGTTAATTCAGGCCCCAACTCCTGCCCAAAGGTCTACCCAGCAGTGTGGCTGGGAATCACTAAGTGGTCCGCAGATTGGAGCCAGGGGGGTTGCTGATAGATTTCTGTAAGTTGCTGATGTTGAAGCTTTGTAATGAGGCAGTTCCTACAGGCTGGAACTGGTTTAAAGGCTGCTGTGCTGGACCACCCGTCCCGCTCCAGGGAGCTACAAAGGGCACTGTTGGATAACCAAATGGCTGAGGGGGACATATGGTCTTGGTGAAGTGACCTAGGGAGGTAGCTGATGCTGCAGAGATAGGGGTAGCACCAAGAGAGGATGTCATCGAGATGCAGAGTTGGCTTGGTGCAGAGAACTTTCTTGCCATTCCTGGACCCTAAAACAAACAAAAACAACAGAACTCAATCCCAAATCAAGCTACCTGAGAGTTGCTAAGTAAACTTCTTTCATCAACTCTATCCAAGCATGACCCCAAAAAGTAACTAAGGTACTTGGACAGTGCTGCTTAAATGTGGGTGAACCCTTTTGAATTTCCATCATTTCTGAGAAATACGACCTAAATGTGATCTGTTTATTCGTACAAGTCCTAAAATTACATAAAAAGAACCACATTACATAGTCGAAAACATATTTGTTCACCGATTTATTGGGGAAAATGATCCAAAGCTAAATATTTGTTTGTGGTAAAAGTGTATGAAACTTTGCTTTCAGTAATTGGTGTGCCCTCCTTGGTCAGTAATATCTGCAACAAAACAATTTCTGCTAACAGTTGATCAGTCCTGCACATCAGCCTGGAGGAATTTTAGTCTGTTCCTCTTTTACAGAACAGCTTCAACTAAGGGATTGGTGGGCTTCCTTGCATGAACTGCATGCTTCAGGTCTTTCTGCAATATTTCTATAGGATTACGGTCAGGACTTTTGACTTGGCCATTTCAAAACCTTTAACTTTCTTCTACTTGAACCTGTTAGCTGCAGACCTGCAATGGTACTTGAGGCCACCATTTGTGTGAGGATCGCCGATCCGCTGCTGCCCGCTTTTGCCAACGACCCTTCCTGTGTGCCTGCTCTGCTGGGCGCTCAGTCCGAAGGCATGTCTCTTACTTTGACTCCCTAGCCGCATGCTAGATGACTTCAGAGGCATGACTGAGGCAGTTTCTCACCATCCATCACATTAAGGAAAGACGGAGCAGCGCGGAACTGGAGTGGCTTGCGATGGATTGGGGAGGGAGAGGGAGGATACGGGTTAATTGGATAATTGAGTGATTGCACTGGGGTGGAGCTGTATGCTGCTTAAAGGGTGATGGAAAGCACAGAGCGTCAGCTCCAACAAAGATTCCTTTAACACTTTAAGGTGGTCAGTTAATACTGATATCAGGATAAACAAACTTGGATACTGTTTTTGTGTGCTGAGGTTTTTTTTTTCCCCTTCCCATACTTTACGGAACCTGAAAGAACCATTCTTTGGTCCTACAACTTGTGTGGTTTGGCTCACTGTCTTGCTGCGTGACTCACTTTCACTTGAGTTTCATTTCATAGCTAGATACCCTGACGTTTTCCTGTAGAATTTGCCAGTAGAATTCAGAATTCACACTTCTCTCAAGCCATCCTGGTCCAAAAGCAACAAAGCGGACCCAAATCACAATCCTGTTACTCGCGTGTTTCACAGATGGGATAATGTTCTTATGCTGGAATGCAGTGTTTGCCTTTCGCCAAACATAACACTTTTCATTCAAGCCAAGTTACATTATGGTCTCATCTGTTCATGGAACATTTGTTCCAATAGCCTTCTGGCTTATTCTCATCGTCTTTCACAAAATGTAGACTGGCAGCAGTGTTGTTTTTAGAGAGTAGTGGCTTTTTCCTTGCAGTCCTACCATACACACCACTGGTGTTGAGTGCTGGACTGATGATGGTGGTTCTCACAAAGTCCGACATTTGCAAATGCAAGAGAGGCTGTTGGTTCCTTAGATGACCTGTTCCTTGAGACCTCTCAGAATATTATATATTTTGTTCTTGGTGCCATCTTGGTTGATCTCTTCTGGGGAGGGCAACAATGCTGTCGCATTGCCTTTATTTGTGCACAATCTTCCTGATAGTGGACTCCAAACTCTCTGGAAATAGTTTTTTTTTAACCTTTTGCAGTCATGACACACTTTTGCATCATTCTGTACTGAAGATCAGACTTTTGATTCTTTATTCTTTATATAAATAAATAAAGGAGGGATTGCCATGTTAATACCTAATTATCATCCCATGGATTGAAACACCTGGCTCTTAATTTCTCCTTCAAATCCACAGATAACCCTAGGGGTTCATGTATTTTTGCCTCACACAGATATGTAGTTTTGGATCATTTTCCTTAATAATCAAATTAATACATTTTTCACTCATTTGTTTAATTAAGTTCTTATTATCTAGCTTTAGAAGTTGGGTGGAGATGAGATCACGTTTTAGCTTATATTTATCCAGAAATATTGAATATTCAAAGGGGTTAACAAACTTTTAAGTACCACTGCAGTATTAATTCTTCTTCTTTATCATCATCATCCTAGCCATTGTCTCTCCACTGCAGGATGAAGGCCTCTTTCGCATGTTCCCAACCAATACAGTCCTGAGCTTCCCTTTGCCAGTTAGGCCAGCAATACTTGCTTATGTCATCGATCTGTCTTGTTTTAGGTCTCTTTAGTAGGTACTTTTTATCAAGTGAGGTCCATTCTATGACTGACTTGGTCTACCTGCCATCAGTTCTTCTTGCCGTGTGACCAAAATTCTCTTTGGGGAAGACGGATGGCTATTTAAACTTGATCAATTAATTGAAATCAATCAATCAATCAAATTTAAATAGCCATCCATCTTCCCCAACAGAATTGTGGATGGCACATAACAATTAAAAAAACCCAGCCAATATAAAACTGACAGAAATCTAAAAAGTCGCAGTTATAAAATTTATAAAAACCAAAATATTAAACTTGCCTCGTAATTGCCATGTCCTTTGCCTCCTTTCTTGCCAGACAAATTCATAGCATCACGAGCCCAGTTGTCCACTAGTTTGTGCAGATCATCAGTAAAGGTTCCTTTCCGACTAGAGGCAGGGGGCTGAGACTGGGGTGCCTGGCTGTTTACTGTACCTCCAACAGTGTTTATACTGCTGGTCCCTAGAAAAAGGAAAGCAGCTATCATTTAAATTTGATTGAAACAGAATTCCCTGGAGGCCATCAAGAGCTACAATGCAAAATAAGAGCAAAATTTTTAAAAGCCATGCATATGGAGTCTACTTGGACATAATGAAAAGGAATGATTTTAGAGCTCAGCTAGCAGTTTTTCTGCTATTAAGTTAATTATGTAATTGTATGTTATTTTTCAGATCAGTGGGTGGTCTGCAAAGTTGCCGTTTTCCACAGACAAGTGGATTAACATTAGGCATTAATAACCAGGCTGTCGGGAAATTTTATCCCAATTGTCTACAAGCACCTATTATGCTCAGTTAACCCATTTCCAACTCTACCCACTCAGTTCAATACCAAGAAATTGTATATTCATCAGGATAACCACTCTGTTCTGCAGATGGACAATCTGAAACCTCAAGAATACATTACTGGAAAGAAACACTTGTGTTACTGGCAATAATCATAAAACAAAATTGTACTAACAGCCCACTGACTTCACATCCCAGCACCAAAAATGACATATGACAAACAATCTCCTTTGCTTCAAACTGAGAGGGTGGCTTCCAGAGAAGCCTGCATATTTAGTTCCAAAGGGTTCATACCATGGGACAGAATGATCTCAAGAGAGGCGCAAGGAGCTACTTGATTAAAAAATATGGCACTTGCTAGAATCAGATCGTAAGAATAAAGAAAAGTCCAATATATCCATGGGTGTATGCCAAAGGCTTTCCAAGTGGCAAATCTGCTGAAATGTTTTGGAAAAGTATTATTGCTTATAATAGTTAGCTGAACAGCAAACGCGTCAACACAAGTCTTCAATGTGCTATGAAAAAAAATCACCCATAACCAAAATAGATATGTTCATCAATTTGTAAAACAGATCTGAACCCAGGAGGGTCATTGTATAGGTCTGTACAGGACATCTAATGTGGAAAAATTTGCAGTATAAGTCAATTAGCATACTGATCCTAAATAACCCCTAGTCACGTGAAGAAAACTTCAAAGCACAACAGAACAGTATGAAAGTATTCCCAATACTGCTGTTTAAAAAAAGTACTGGAATCTAAGTTTTATTTTAAAAAGTCAGGAAGGCATGAAGAATTTGAGCAGCACTTTGGATCTGAGAGCAAAGAGGTGCTTTGGAGCTTGCAGGGGCATACGTGTTACACTTGTGTGCAGCCACATGCATCTTCAGTGGGAGGCAAGATTGACAAGTGACAAAACAGGCAATGTGTGTTAAGCTTAAACTTTGCAACTTTTACACTTGTACCCAATGTTGGGGTTACAAGCAAAAAAGGCCAGGTTTACACTGGGATGCTACTCTGTGTGTCATAATGAATGGCATGGATTACATATGCCTACAATTCCATAGCCAAACATCTATTCCTGGGATTGCTATGTTCTATGGGCAGGACCCCATGTGATCCTAAGCACTTTTTGCCTTCAGAGTCAAACTACTGCACAATCTTAGTCTCCGTGTCATCGTATTATTATCGCAACTGGATCCTGTTGCTTAGAAACTAATAGCTAAAGGTTACAGACAGTAATAACTGGATTCTGGATCCCTAGACTTGATAAAAATGCAAGTAGAGAAATAAAAGTCCTTATTTGTGGTAACAGTGAGGCAAGGTGTTACTGCACTATGAAATACTGTACAAGCAAGCAAGGTGACTAACTAAGATGACATAAGAGGTAACAGTCTCCCCCAAACTAAATAGACAGAAGGGGGTAAACATGCAAACAAGAAAGTGAAAAAAAAAAGAATCCTTTGCCCAGGTGAGAGAAATGAATGTAGTATTGAATCACTGTTACTGTGTAACATGCCAAGGAACAATATTTGATACAATAAGAGACATAGGCTGTAACACGGGCATAAATCTAATTGATAAACAGCCAGACACACACCAGCACAGGTAACACACAATAGTGAAGAAAAGAAAACCACCTTCACGTCATGCCCCAAAGCATTGTCATCAGTTTCATGCAGGGACTAGAAGATATTCTTCAGCCCCTTCCTGATGGCCATAAAAGATACATTGCTAGGTACAGTGCCTACAAGACATTGGGGTAAGTTGATGGTGTGAATTCTCAGGTGTGACTAATCTTTCATTTTCACTGGCTGTTCAGCATGCACCCAATTGCCTCGGAAACGCTCTAAGATAATTAAATAAGAAGGATTTATACCATATAAAAATGACCTCAATTGTTAAAAGTAATCAATTTTTAATCTGTTAAACCAGCCATCAAGAAGAGTCTGACAAGAATGTGGATCAGTGTCAATAATAATAATAATAATAAAAAACCTCCCCTCAATCTTGCTCAGACACAGCAAATATTACAGAATTTTATTTTGGCTCTTATCTTTAAAGAATAAACGGAGCTCTTTCACTCCATGGCTACATCACTGCATTCAACCTCTTGAATCTCTCTCCTTCTTAACCCTGCCAAAGTGCTTCACTTCATCTACAGGAAGTCCTCAAATTATAACAATTGGGACCAGAATTTCTGTTGCTAAACAAGGAGGTTGCTAAGTGAGTCTCTCCCAATTTTGCAACCTTTTTTGGCAAGCTTATTAAGGGAATCATTGCAGTTGTTAAATGGATCAGGCAGTCATTAAGAGAATGTGCTTTCCTTCATTGACTTTGCAGTCTGAAGCTGGCTGGGAAGGTCACAGATGGTGACCACATGAATCCGGGACTCTGCAATCATCATAAATCTATGCCAGTTGTTAAGCACCCAAATTTTGACCATGTGACTTTGTGGATGCTGTGATGGTGGTAAGAGCAAGGACCGGTTCTAAGTTATTTTTTTCGGTGTCATTGTAAGTTTGAATGGTTGCTAAATGAATGGTTATAACTCGAGAAATACTTGTACCTTTATTAATGACACTTTTTCTTATGCTGTAGGGCAGGGGTGTCAAACTGGATTTCTTCCAGTGCTGGATCAGCATTTTAATTCTCCTCCATGGGCCGGCTAGGGGAGGGTGAGACAGGACAGAGTCTCCTGCAGCACCCTGCTGGCCAAAACGGGGCACAGAGGCCCCCCGCACCCCATTTTGGCTGCCAGAGGCACCGTGGGCCAAGCCGCCCCTGCAGGCCAGATTTTAGCACTCCACGGGCCTTGAGTTTGACACCCCTGCTGTAGGGTCACCCTGAAGTCTTTTGTTTGCTTGCTAGTGGTCCTTTAAGATATAGATAGCATACTGGTCATATGCAGCTGAATCAGTGCTTGCAGAAACCTTCTTTTGACAAAATTATTACAACCAAATTGCTTTCAAAAAGGGAATGTGCCTTCTAATATAATATGAAAATTACTAGAGCCAATATATGCTAGAGCCTCATGATTAATCTCCAAGAAGTACATCATCAAGCGATGATCAAAGTCGTTCTCTGTATTAGTAACAGGGTGCCTAGGTCTACTTCTGCAGTAATGCATATTATTAGAAGGAACAAAGGCATATAAAGAACAGATGCTGTGCTTAAGACAGATTCAGGGAGGTTAAACTGTATGGCCTTGAACAAAACAACATCGTTTAGCAATCAGAATTCAGAGGTAACCAAAAATGAAATAATTACTACAGAGCTGGTTGCAAGGGCAGACTTTTTTCACCATCTTCCCTAAAGCACAAAGAGAAAGCAATTGGTTAAAGAGAAACAGTGAGAAACACAGTATTAGAAATAGCATAAAGCACCCAGTGATAAAGTAGGAAAACACAACAGGTTTTCTTCCCTTGATGACACTGCTTTAATTCTTGAGTGGCCTTACAGCATGATGACTTTCAAGTAGAGAAAGAGCTACAATAGATCAATTTAAGTACATACTTGTTTAGAATTTCACAAGTACACTATGGCAGTGAGCTTTTTTTTATAATATAGGGTAATTTCAATTAGTTTTTCGATAATCTGAACTGAATTCAATATTGTAACCTTTCCTCTTATGTTTAATTGACTTCAAAAAGGGTAACAACAAATAAACCCACCAGGGGCGATTTGCTGTTTTTATTGCAACTGATACGACGATTGGCTGATTTATATTTGTGTGAAAGCCGCCTTGAGTTGCCATGGGCGAGTAGGTGGCAATATTTTCTAAAATAAAATAAAATAAATTAAGTCAATTTCATTTTCCCTAGAAGGTCAGTGCCATCCAAAGTAAGAAGGAACCTGTTGATTCTTTTCTACCTTTATGTCAAGTGTATAAGACATGTGTTATTTGCAACAGAGGTGATCAGCCTCATATTTGCTATTAAGGACCTTTTCCCCTATACAATCTATTGACAAAAAAGACAGGCCTCAGGAAAACAGAAAACCTGTTAAAAATTGAGTAAAGCCAAGCCATGCTTCCACAAGCATTGCCAAGTTTTAGGGGACAGCAGAAATCAAGTGATGCCAAACTGAAGGCATTATACATTTCCATTATTTTTAGGCTCCCCAAACCTTTCCCCCACATGGCTCATAGTTCACAGAATATTTTATGTACCAAAAAACTCCTGACAAAAATCCCATAGAGCAATTTATACATGTGAATTAGCCACATCCTTGCTATTAATTATCCTCAAAATAACTACTGTTTTCTGAAATTTTTATTTTACTGCAATTTAGTACTAATAACTTTTTTTCAGTCTTGGCTAAATCACCATTTAACAGTTCATGTCCGGGCTCAGAAACTAAGGCATATAAAATTCAATTACTGATTGAGGAAACTTTCCTCTAAAATCAATTCAAGGGAAGAAATACTTTTGCCTCACTTCCATGCATGAACATCTGTCCACACATCACTCATATGATGAGAAGATAGGATGGTAATACCTGTAAATTAAACTAGCCATAACTTTATGCAGCTTGTAAATCAGCTCTAGCCTTCCTAAATTTTTGTAAATCATGGTAGGTCAGGTGTTTTCCCTAGTTTCTAACTGAACTGTGAGTAGTTGGCTACATTATGTTCAGGGGAAATTATCATCAATGGAAAAATCTTTGTACCATTTCTTCCGGGCCAGATATATCCCCCTAATCTTGCTGAACTGCTATTGTGTTCAGTCAGTGCTATACTCATACCTGTGCATGCTTGTTTGCCTGAGTTGACAAAAATAAGCCCAGACAGATGAACCACAATCTGTTCACTTCAGAGTTGTGTGAATTAGTTTCTTACGTTCAGCACAGCTGTCATGTCCACTAGGAAAGGGGTAAGCACCTCTCTGTCTGGTATATCTTATCCCTGGCCATTATTTCTCTATACACTACAGGGAAGTTTAAAGGCCTAGGTAAGGAATCCTAAGGTTGTCTCCTTGTAATCTGAAGGATCACATGAAACCACTACTACCACCACAACCTTTTAGCTGAGCAGCAGGGTAACAATTTCAGAACACTCTTTTCTGCAAGCTACACTTCTCAGCCAAGCCCTAAGGTCAGAGAGATACAAGAAGGCAGATGTAAATGGACAGCATGTGATAACAGATCCAAGTAGCCAAAAACAAAAAGACGAGGAAGGAGTAAAGGTGTTACACACAAAGAGCCAAGCAGGGCGTACTCAGAAATCGGGTCCTCCTGCCACCAGGCTTGAATGTCACCCGCTCAGATGCACAGTTAAACTTCACACAGCCTGTGATAAAACAAAAAACAGAAAAAAGGGGCGAAGAACAAGGACAGGAGATAGAACACAACTACAAGATGTTAGAGAACTCTAGGCTGGACTGGTGAAATGCATTAGCAAGACACAGGAGAAAGAACCTCAACCAATTGAGAGCTTTACACAAGACACAAGAAACCAGGATCTTTCTCCCCTCCCACCCACCCACCCACCCCAACCCAACCCCAGATAATCACGTCTCCAATACCATGTTGTTTCTGATACCAGAACACAACTATTTTAATCCAACTGCATGCCACAAGTAATATATATTATAGCAACGGCACATTAAGACATAATATTGTGCAATTTGAAAGATATGTCAGGTTTAAATCAGTATGCTCCTATGACTTGCTTTATATGGTTTGGAAGGTGCCCTATTACATTGCATCATTTCATTCTTCCTTATTTCATCCTTATTTCACATGCCTGATCTGTTTATACAATGAAACTGTACATTTATTTATAGGGGGGGAATCAATGATCAGAGTACACTGTACAAATCTTCCAGAAAGCTTAGGTTTCAAACAAGTATAGTGGGACGGAGAAGTCAATCTATCTTATTTTGGCTAAACCTTCCTTGCAGCCATCTGCCTTACGTTTTACTCCTCCACCCTCACCTCTCAATCATCTCTCTTAAATTTTATTTGTCAGGGTATGCCAGGCTCTAGGAATCTTGTTATCCTCTGATGCAGGCAGATAAGCCCCACTGAAACTCCATACGACTGATACTCATCCACAATGTTTACCTTGGCTTGGAACAGAAATGGCCCCATCACTAGTAAAAGCTGAATAGAGATTTTCACTAGAAGGAGATGGCTTCAGTGGCTGTAACAGATGGTTCTGTCCTGTTTCAGGGACTCTACCAGGAGGGTGAAGGGTCTGCTGCTGGGGTAGAACTGAAGGGGCACTCTGAGCAGACAGGTTTCCTGTGCAGGGACAGAGGACAGCAGAAGTTAAGGCACTGGTTAACATAAAGCCTTTGCTTTCCAATCCTACTACGTCATGTTAAAATCCAGTCATGATCTCTAGTGACAGACAGGGGTTTGCATTAGCTATTGATTAAGGCTGAAACTACAAGAGTAAAATTCGTTGAGAAACCATCGATCTCTAGTTAGAAGGTTATGGTTGCAAATGAACATTCAAGTGTTCACATATGATTAGTCACTACTGGTTAAGGCATCAGGGTAAAAATAAAGAGACCGTGAATTCTAGTCCCCCTTCAGGCACAAGGCAGCTAGGTGACTTTGGGCCACTCAATTTCTCTCAGCGTAAAAACCTTGCCAAGAAAACTGCAGGGACCTTTCCATGCAGCTTCTGAGAATCAGACAATTGAATGGAATTTTTTAAAAAAAGGTTAACAAAGCACCGTTGTTGTCTTCACATGTCACGATTCGTTTTTACTACATAGATCAGGAGTTGTGAATCTCACCTAGAAAGTGAGATTGAAGGACCCACAGATTGTTCTCAATTTATGACTGATTGCTTAACAACTGTTTGAGGTTACGATGGACTTGGAAAAAAAGCTACTCACAACTTGTCCATGAAATTATTACTGTTGCCGCACTCTGTGGTTATATGGCCATATCTGGGGCATTTGGCAACTGACTCACATTTACGATTGGTTGCAGCATTGAGTTGTCATATGATAGTAAATTAGGGTAGGGCTTACAAAATTGCCCATTGGATAAATTAGATTTATGAGCACATGATTTGCTTAACAACTATGTGATTTGCTTAATGGCCATAGTTGGTTTAACCACCACTGTAAAAACAGCCATAAAATTGAATCCAGTCACATGGTCTCTACAGACACCACAGAAATAAATAGGGGAGGAGTTAAGTACAGTTGAGCTACTTCAGCAAAGCCTTTACTGAGAAATCTGGATAGTCAAGACATCTAAGTTAAGAAGGTGAGTTACTTGAAGTATGATAAAACAGTGGCCAATGTAAGAAAATAACTGTCCCTCTATGAGGGAGATGGGTGATTAATAAGTTTGCTGTGTGTGTGCGTGCACATGCATGCACACGTAAAGTGGTTTGGCTGAATCAAAATTGAAACTGTAGCAAATTAAATGGATATAAACCAGGCCACCAATACAAAAATGAAAACTCCTTTGACTCAGTGCCGAATCAACTGCACCAAATACGACGTTTCCTTCATTTTTACAAATCTTACCCAAAATCTGTGGACTCTTATTACCCTGGGAACTGCTGCGACTGGACCTGCTGCTTTTTCCTTTAGTAGGTCTTCTTCTCCTGCCTGAGAGAGGAGCAGCAGGAGGGATGATTACTGCTGGAGGGACTTTGCCCAACCTTGTGTAAAGGAGTTCAATCTCCAGCTTTTGACGACTCTGAAGTTCCTGGATCTCTTTAAGGTGCCTGCAAAATGAAACAATGGCATACTTACATATTTGTGAATCCTTTACATAATATTACCTAGTCCTAAACCAATGTTTTTATACTGCTGTATTACCTATTAAGTAATATAGGGAACTGCTCTTACCCATCTGGCCTTCTGGAAGGGCATTAAAACGTGGATTGCCTTGGGGCCCTGAGGGAGGTACTCTTATGCTGGAAGTGGTTGATGGAATAAGAAGATTTTGACCCCATGCCCTTTGTCTTAGTTTTTTATATAATTCTTAATTTAGCTTAAGTTAGTTAGTTTATTTCCATGGATTTTTGGAAATTCATGCTGTTAATGTTTCAATCCGTCCTTCCCTCATGATCACCATGTACATGTACAGATGTTCCCAGAATTAGTAATCATATGATCCTTTCAACACACTCAGAGGATGCCAGATGGGGGAAAACATAAAATCTCTGCTGCTGTAATTTTCCCCGTGTTTAATTTCAACTGTTTTATTCATTTTTGAATAAAATATAAAACATGTGCATGCACACAGAATATATACTTAGCATTTTTGTACTGTTATCTTTAATTTGCATTTTAACTCTTTAGCTTCTTATTCTTGTTTAAGACCCGAGTGCTGCTGCATGACGGGGTGCACTCCGTCATGCACTCCTGCTGATTTAGCAGTTCGAAAGTGTGTAATTGCAAGTGGATAGGAATCACTTCAGTGGGCACAATAACAGGGAATTGAAAGGAGACCCCCAACTGGACATCTCCCAGTGATGTCCCCGGCTAATCCTTTCAACCCAGAAGCGTCAGAGGTACTTCTGACACAAATGCAAGTGTGTGCTGCTTATTTTGGATTGAAGTTTTGTTAACTGCTGTAAGTGCTTGCCTTGGGCCAAAACCCTAGAGATAATTCAAACAAAAAATAAATTTCATCTGGAGAGCTTTAACTATAAGCCATATAGACAGAAGGTTCTTACCCCCTTGACTATTTAAAAATAAAATAATAATAATAAAAAATAAACACTTTAAAAGATGTTGCAAGTCAAAGAAATCAAACTACTGCATCATTTTTATTTGCAGAAATTCTTGTGAGCCCAGCAAAAATTTCTTGGATTGCTAATGAGCATCCCAGAGACTAGCTTGCCTTCTGGTTAATGGTTTGCAATTGCCAAGTTAATCATGGAAGTTTTATAATTAGGTGAGTGTCCCATAATAGCCATTTTGTGAATGTGCCTATCACAAACACTCAAAATTCCAACTATGCTCAGCTCTAAAAGTTATTTACTTTTGTATCGGATAAAGAAAATTGATTCAGAGATGGAGTATTTCTTCTCACCGGCTACCATAAACCCGCCTGAAAACTTACTTTTCCCGCAGTCGACGCAGCTCACACTTCAAATCTTCATCTTCTATGTCTGACTCATTATCGCTGCTCATGTAGGAAGAGTTGAATGAGTTGCTGAGACTCTGGACTGGAAGACTGATCTTTGAGGCTGGAGGGTGGATTGAATCAGGACTCCCTGAACCATCATCTAACTCTTTAGCTGCACCGCTCAGGAAAGCAGCTTCCAATTCAGAGGATGGTCCATTCAGATGCAGAGATGGTCTTCTCTCTGCAAATTCCGATTTAGGAGTTGTAAGTGGAGAAGAAACTTGCTCAGAATCCATGGACAAAGGGACCACTTCAGGAACCTCTCTCTCTAGGCAGGTTACCTCATCTTGAGTTCTAGACACAGAAAAGCGACCAACTTGGTCTGTTGTTGTTGTCACCTGGAAACGTCCAACCTTGGTTGGCTGCAAATGAACGGTGGGAGAGAGTGCACCATCCACTGCATCCACTGAAGTAATAGGGATATTATCTGCTGTCCCACTGGAGCTTTGCTTCACGAGAGTACTTTCTGGACTGCTGCTAGACAAAGATGAGGATTCTGAGGTTGTTGTATCAAAGTGCTTGGGTTTACTTTCGTTGTCTTTCTGATCATCCACAGCCACTGACACCTAATTGTGACAGAGATATTATTAATTCAGTTTAGTTGTAGAAACACATTAAGTGCATAGTGTTTTAGGTCATTGCACTGAAAATGACAATATACCTTTTCTGTTGTGAAAGAAATATGGAGAGAAATGAAGCAGAATTTGCTTGTTTCTATTGTAGAAACAAGGGAAATAATAGAGGGCCTAAGGGATCCGTGAAAAGCTTACTGGAAAAAGCCATGACAATTTTAAATATACTTTTCCCTTTACCCGTACTTAGTTAAAAAGCCAACCATTACACTGGACTATTCATTGATAAAATGATCACTCTTCAATATCAGTCACAAAATTAAAAAATCAATATCTGATCAGAGCTGTGGTATTGAGCTGTTTTTCCTATTTTAAGTGTTACAATAATGTTTAGTAAGACACTGTTCCTGATCCTGAACTATTAATCTCAGCCAATTTTAAGGGACAGTGGAGGATCATAATTTCCCACTACCAGTTTGTACAATAGTGGTGTTAATATTCTATCTAGTCCGTCCATAATAGAAACAGAAATAATTATTTCACCTCAGTGTTCTCCTTTGGAAATCTTACTTTTGGCTTTTCCTTTTTAAAAATGGATGTTTATATTATTTTAAAGACTTTTCCTCTTTTCTGGAAACAAAATGCCTGGTTAAAGAATTGTATGCTCATGTAGTAAACCATTATACTGAGGAATATTTATGGCCAATTGCTAGCAATTAACGATCACAGAAACCTTCATTGGGAAATAACATGAAGAGAAAGTGATGGAATTTTATGTGACTTCTCTAAAATGTCATTCCTATGCAATTGGGAAACCCTTCGCACAAGGTAATTTACCAGGGGAATGTGCCTCTAGTGTTTGGTATTGGTGTTGCATCCTGGCTCCATGTTCTCTAGCTCACTGCCCGACCAATGGACCCTCAGAGACCATGCTTTTGGCTGTTGCTACTGAATGCCAAGTCAGTTTCTACCTTTTGCTATTGTTTTAATGCATTCTTAATGGCTCAGTCACATTCATGAGACTGGCAGCCATATAAATTGGTCAAGAATCACAAACACATTTAGCACAACAGAAATTAAATTAGGAATACTTTTGGACTAAAATTAATCCTATTCTGATCCGACTACTGCTGGGTTGTCCTGTTTACACAATATGTTAACCTCCCCTTTACCTATTTATTGTACCAGGTGAACACAATCATTATAAAGTTTGAAAATCCTCAAAGGGAAGAAGACTGCAAGATCAAAGATTGTGTCGGTATTGGTTTCTTAGTAGGCATAATGTCTTATGAAAGGGCTTGTCTAACATCCAACTAAATAACTAAAAATTAGCTGAGCAGCAATTTAGGAAATTGCTATCTACCTAAGGCAAATCAGCAGAAAACTTGGAAAAAAACAGGCTGAGGCAGAAACATCAATTCCTGAAGAAAAGAGGATGAAATTTTGGCCAGAAGCAATGTGACTTCAGAATAACAAAATCCCCACCAACATTAAGTAGGCTGGTCCTAATGCAACCCCAGCAGAAGAATCTTTGGCATAATAGTCATGAAACAGAAAAGAAATCTATAAATTATATGAGTGTTCTTGGGAGGAAGAAATTTATTTTGCCACAATTATTATGCAACTCAATCTTTAATGGGGGGGGGGGGGTAGTGTAAGGCCAAGATACTGAACAGGAATTATAAGAAAATAACTTGATGTTGTGGGAGAAATCTAGTGGGAAATTCCAGGAAGAGCATTCTGCCTGACATTTGACTGAGCCACAATTGAGGTCTTTTCCACACAATTATATATATAGCTTTTCTTCTGTTCTTATAAGCAATAAAATAACTGAACAAGCAAGCATCAACCTTCGCTTCAGTAATCTAAGCAAATGTACATCAGAACATATATTTTTTGCTACAATAATGTTTGAACCCTTTCAACTTATCTGTAATTATGACATCTTTGCCCTCACAGTAAACATCCAAATTAAAAACCCTTCTGTTCTTGAAGGAGGCAGAAAGCCATGGGTTTTAAAGGCTGGAAGAAGGTTTGGGATGGAATGAAATTGTCCCCTTTTCTGGCTTCATTTCTAATTATAACTTTTTTGGCAGTGGTGATGGGCTCTAATAGCATCCATTTGTCTATGATAAACTCATCTGTAAAAAAAGAGTAATCAACACGCCATGCTAATACCTGAAAACGACCCATCTTAAGAACTGCAACTCCCGAGGTGCTACTTGTGGCACTGCTCTCTGCATCCCGAGAACCTGAAACACCAAATGGAAAGAGAATGTGAGAATGAGACACAGGTCTCTATCCCTTAACACTGGAAAATAAATACTCCGAGGGGAAAAAAAATCCATTGAAAATATAGTTATAGTTAGTTATATCAAATCATTATTGAACTTGATAGGCCAAGATTCAGACTCCATACAGCAGTTTGTTACGTTCCTATATTCCATTATGAAATCTAACAAGCTTTTATTTGTGGACATCTTTTAATACTGCATGAACCTCAAAAATTTACAACTGGAGGATGATGAACAATTTGAGGGAGGTGACACTTGTTCTGCTTGGACAAGCCAGAGAGAGAGTCCAGTTCTGCATTTGCAAACATCTGGTGTCTGTGGGTGGATCAGAAGAGGCAAGCTGGCAGAGGTGGCACTGCAAATGAAAGGTCTGACCCTTTTGTACATATGTGCACCAATGTTGCTCTTAGATGCCTTTCCTTCTTTGCCACCTGCCTGACAGCAACACTGGCCACCACTCCCACATCACCTCATCCAGTCTTTCTTTCTCTGAAAGCTGTTTGCTGTCTTTAAAGTCCTTCACATTGGCTTTGCTCTGCTCACCCCAGCTGAAAGAGGAGGGATGCAGGGTATCTGAGAGTGCAGTGACTTGGGGCTGCCCAGAATTCCCAGGCATCAGGCACAAGTATGAGAGAATAGCTGTTTTAGAAAGGAGCACAGGATGGAAACAGTGTTTCAGGGCAAACCTGGTGAACCTGGAATTGAAAGGGACTGTTCCTCCTAATTCGAAAGGGAGATGAATGTTGTTCTTTCCGAGGCAGCAGGAACAAGAGAGGTGTACTCTCTACTAGCCATATTCTGCTGAAAGGCCAAAACAAAGAAACTTTGGGTCTCTCCTGCTAGGACTTCTCCTTACCTAACCTATTAGCCAGGAGCTATCCCCAGATATGGAGCCCTAATCATATACTGGCCCTTTCCCTTTCTGATGTCATTTTTCTCTCTTCTCAAGTCCACATTATCCAAACTGTGGTCTGGGTTTCAAGCTAATTAATTTTCCCTACAGTACCTTATGAGGTGGTTGAAACTAGGCAAAGGACCCTGGAGAGTGGATATCAGTTTCTCAGCTCAGCCATGGGTCAGATGAAAGGGTCTAGGGATGCCTGTGGCAGGTTCCAAAATACTTACTACTCTTTCTATCCAAACCTGGAGACACAGTGGGGATAGAATTGTCTTGTGCCTTGTATTTCATCGACTCCCATTACAGGTTAGGTGCTAGGCCTGGCTGTCACAGGCTATCCTGGTGTTGGCAAGCTTACCTATATGGGAGTGGCTACTACCTATCCTACCGGTTAAATTAATCCAAGTAGGCTCCTGGTATAGATAAGCACTAAACACTATCTCCGTAAAGAGGAAGAGGAGGGAACCTATCCAGACTACTCTATCCAGAGTCTGAGAACCCATTTTAGCATATTATGGAATTATTAGCACAAATAATTCTTTGGATTCAATTCCAAAAACTTATTTTGAAGCATGTGGAATTTATTTTGAAGCACGTGGAATAGGAAAGCAGCATTTAAGAGTCATTTACTAAAACAGCCAGAATTGTTTTCAAGATTCTGTATTTCTGTCAGATACTGCATTTATGATCCCATGACCATTTTTCAGAACTGAATCCAAAACATCTACAAACACATAATTAAAGCAAAGAAGAAAAGCCTGCTAACTACAAAATCACATTAAACTGAAAAATAATGCACTAATTAGCCATTTTAGCTACGTATATATATGCAATTTTTTCTATCTATATTGTTGTGGCCCCGTCCTCTGAGCCTATCCCATTGGAGGAAGGAAGCTCTGAGCAGGAGGAAGAGGAGCCAGCCAAATCTCCCAGCTCCCCCCCCCCCCCCGGCACCGTCTCAGGTGCCAGCTGAAAGAGAGCCAAGTAGTGGGGAAACAGGTGTCTCAGATGAGAGTGAGGGAGAGACGACATTCCTGGACGCACGCCAAAGAAGGCGAGAGAAACGATTACTGCAGCTGCGGAGACGCATGAGGGAATAGACCTGAGTCACTGGATTGGAGTCACAGGATCAATGAGTCACTGGACCACACCCAGAGAGACTATATAACAGACAGAGGGGTGGTAATGATCTCTGTGATGAACAAATTATACTATATTGGTTAGGCATTGGAGTTTACAAGCTGAAGCTGATCAGAGACTTTGCTGAATATTTGTGGTGCTTTTCTTTCTGTATACTATTAAAGTCCTTGGCAGACGGTGTGCATATCGCTGCCAAGTTTGAGATAAGAACTGTGGAGTGTGCCAAGTGCTTCTTAACCCTCGACTGGCTGTGTTTTTGTGGGTCTCTGAAGGGGAGGACAGATCATATATAACTCAAGCATTTTAAATAGCTAGGTAATTTTTTGTTCATTTATGATGTGAACAAATTCTAAAAGAAAATATTTTTGAAATTATAAACCTGTTACAAAGACTTCTAACCCTATTGCAAAACAATTCTAAATAAAACATTCAATTTTGGCAATGACAGAAGCATGTTTTCTACTTTCCAGAAATTGTTAAAACCAGAGACTCTTACCAGAATCGGTGGGTTGTTCTGAGGTGGATACCATTCCAGTAACTGCTGAAGTTGCCACAGGTGGCACAGACTATAAAAACAGAGCAAAAAAACCCCAAGTTTGTTATTTTTATTTTTTTGTAGGTTGGGACAATCATCAATATGTCATCATTCAATTGTCCCATAATTTTTTCTTAAGATGCAGATGCAAAAGCAAAGTACTTATGAATATCCGCTGTATTAGATTGACACCACTGGGAAATAGTTCAGCTAATTTCAATACTGAATGTTCCAGAATGTTTGTGCTACAGTAAAAGATTCACACCCCTCATATTTGTCAAAGGGAAAGAATTCTGAGCAGATGCTGAATTGCATCATTTTAGACACAGTTATGACATGAGACAGTTAAGATGATGCCTGAGGGCACCCTCTCGATATTGACTAGGCTCCATGTACATCTGACTTTGACTTTTAAAATTAGAAATGCGTAACAACTTGAAAACTGCCATGGCACAAAGCAAAACTTTGCAACTGTTTGTTTCCAAGAATCCCTTGGATTTTATATGAGCTTCCTTAGAAAATAAAAATGGCAGCCAGTATTTTTTTGCAGAAACTATATTTCTTATCAGAAAAAGGAAAATGCTGTATATGTCAATACAATTTGGGATTCTAAGAAAATGGTGGGGAAGATTTTTTTTTAGTTTGCGTTTTATAAATGATTGGGTTATAAGCATCCATACCTAATGGATCCAATACCCAATGTGGCACTAATTCCAAAGCAGTCCTTTCATTAAAGAAACCACAATAGATTCTCAATATTCTAAATGTGTTCATTGGCTGTAAAAGCAGACCTCATGTTCATTCAACCACCCAAAATAAACACCCAAAGATCCTCCATTGTTTTTGCTCTGCCTGGTGATGATTAGAAAAAGGAAGGGGGATGCTAACAAAATGTTCTTATTTTGTTTCGGGGAGGGGGATGATTGAATGGAAAGTATGTGCCTTAAGCCCTGCAGACCTTTAAGATTCCTATTATTCCCCACCTTTGGGAATGGGTGGCATACAAGTAAAGTACATAGGCAAATATCCCATGGAAAGAATCAACTTACATTGGTGGAAAAGGGTTGGAATTTGTAAAATACTGAAGATGCTTCATTAAACCTCTGCAACACTTAAAGAACACATTTTAAAATTTTCATCCTCAACCCTGGAAGGAAAGTCAACAGGGCTGCAAATGGCATGCAAGAGGTGTATGTGGCCCATGGGCAATTCTAGAATATGAGACAAGCAAAATATAGCCAGCAAATCTGTTTAGCACTCTTAAATTTTCTGGAGAATTGGCATCAGGTCACAAGCATGTGAATATATTCAAATTATTTTTGGACAAAACCTACACATGCAGTTGTTGTAACCATCTCTGGACTTAGAGTTCTTCTCAACTGGGCATCCAGATCTTCCAGAGGTTGTTGGGACTAGAAGAAGGAAGAAGTAATTAGACTTTGCTCCTTAAAGCCTCCCAATACACATAAGTTTTTTAACATGCAATAAACATTTGAATAGTCATATCTTTATATCCACAAAACTATAGCTTTTTGTTCAAACATATTCAAAGGCATTTGGCATATGTATGAGGTCTCTAATTTTATATTAATTTATTGCTTCTGAGCTTCAGTTTGTTCATAGCAACCTTACTTGAAAAAATCTGTAAGTATATATCGCAAACACTAAAACAGAATATAGGTGTACACTAACAAATCTACTGAGCCATTGTGACTGTTAAGATACAAACCCCACAGATCCTCTTTTTTCTGAGTGGATATAAATATGCCTACCCACTCCTTTGTATTTTTCATACTGCCATTTAGAAATTTCTCAACAACCATATTTTTGTATAATAAATGTGGATTAAATACAAATTATCTGTAGCAAATGCACAAGTAAAATTACAATCACATCTACTTGATCCATGCTTATTACATTAAGTAGTTAATGTAAATTGGTAATCCATGTGTACATATCAACTATATTATATATAGCACAATAATAAAAAAAAGGATTGGAGCACCAATGCCATCTATTTCTTTCACACACTGGAAAACATCTTAACGATTTCATTGATTCTTCGGGCTCAATCATTCAAAGGCCTATTAAGAACGAATATAAGTCTAATTATTCAGAGCCCTATCCTCAATGTGCACAGTGATAATTTCAAAATCCAGTTAGTAGTATGTAGAATGCTGTCTGTTTAACAAAGTAACAATTTTAATAAGTTATTTTTATTGTACTTACAAGATCAAGTTTACATATAGATTTCAAGTATATCCAATTGTATTTTTATAACCCTTCTAACACTGTGTTATGGGGTTTAGGTTTAGGTTTATTAAATTTCTATACCGCCCTTCTCCCGAAGGACTCAGGACCGTGTACAACCATCATAAAACAATGTAAAAATACAAAATATGAAGGAATAGTATTGAAAATATTTTTAAAAAACAGACACTGGGTAAAGACATTTTATATAAATAAATCTTAAATTGTACAATTCAGAGTATAGCAGTTTATTTGTTTGAATAGTCCCAAGCAGGACTGTAGTAATACCAATAAGAGCCTTGGTGGAGCAGCGGACTAAAGCGCTGTTAAATAGCACTTAGCTGCCAGCTGCCTGCAATTACTGCAAGTTCAAATCTCACCAGGCTCAAGGTTGACTCAGCCGTCCATCCTTCCGAGGTAGGTAAAAGGAGGACCCGGATTGTGAGGGCAATAAGCTGACTTTGTATAAAAAAGAACACTGCTGGGGAGGGGGGGGGGGCAAAGCCCTACTAAGCAGGTATATACAAAAGTATGAAGGCTGTTGCTTAACGCACTGTAAGATGCCCTGAGTCTCCGGAGAAGGGCAGCATATAAATTGAACTAATAAAATAAACAATAAATAAAAATAAATTCTCAGAAAGCCAGCATAGATTTAAGATTTGATTTAACCATTACCTATATTTGGTTTAGCAAGCAGCAACTGACACATTAAAATTAACTTAACGAATATTGCACATCTCAATCACAACACTGACAGTGTTTCCAACAAGAGGCTCCACGCCCCCCCTCAAAAAGTATCTTGCAATATAAATGTAATCATATATGACACTGCTTTTTATTTTTCTCTTGTATGTGTGTGTATGAGAGAGAGGGGGAGGGGGGGAGAGAGAGTGAGGGAGAGAGTGAGAGTGAGAGAGAGTGTGAGAGAGAGCCTGCCTTTCTTCTAAAAGCCCGAAGCCACTTCCATAGGAATTGTCCTTATTTCTGTCAGTGCAGCAGCAACCACGAGGTAGGTTGCCCCAAGAGAGCGGCTGGCCCAAAGTGACTCAGTTGGTCTCTATTACTGAGTGTGAACTTTAACCCTCTCTAGTTCTTGCCCAACATCTTAGCCATGCTAACTCTAAAATGATATATCCACATAGTCCTCTCCAGCATTAGTTATTGTAGATATGGTATCTAACAACAGTTTTCAGCAGATGAAAGTGCATGTTCAACCTTAACTGGGCTTCCAAACCTAAGTTGAGTTAGGGCTGGTTAGTACTTGGATGGGAGACAAGAACTGTAGACTACACAGGAAAATCAAAAAGAATAACAAAGCAATGCTAAACCACTTCTGTATCCCATCAAGATAACTGTGTGGACTCATCTATGATCCCTCCAATTCCTATAATCAAGATCCACAGAACTCAAAAGGCTCATATATCATTATACCCTGATCAGCAGGCTTTGAAGATAATTCTTCCTATAAAAACATTGCTTATAAATGCCCCAGAGATTTCTAGCTATTTATCAAAAACAGGGACATTGTATTTTCATCTCAGTTCCCTGAAGTGGTCCCCATTACCAACCGAACATGAAGCACCAGGACTTTATTGACTGGCTGTACCTTTTTTTTAAAGGGAAGAAAATACATCTCACAAACTAATTACACGTCAAATGTCAGAACACATTTAAAAGGAATTCTGCACTGATATCAAGGAAGCTTGATATCTTTAAACCAGTTAACAGAAATGTTCAGCAGCTATTTTGTATTGGAGGGAGAGGGACTGAAAATAAAAATACCTTTAAATAAGAAGTCTCTCTATTATTAAGTGAGATTATGCAAGAAAAAGTTGCCCAGTTAATAAAAGAAGGTGTAGGAAGAATTATCATGCAATAGAGTTTAATTGAAGCATGCTCATTGAAAGAAAAACAGGAGAAGCAGATAGCTGTAGAGCACCTGAGTTAGTGTAGGTCCTGGAAAGGGTGGCAGCTGCTCACTGGGTAGAGCACCAGTTGGAAGTTCAGAACCTACTGGTAGAGCCTATGGATAGACATGAAATTAAAGTTTAGTGACAGAAGCAAAAATTTAAACTTCACATGGAACCAAAGTATTTCATTCTAGAGCAGGGGTGTCAAACTCGATTTCATTGAGGGCTACATCAGGGTTGTGTTTGACCTCAGGGGGGCGGGGGGGGCAGATTGGGCATGGCTGGGGTGGGTGTGTTGGAGGCGCCTGTGGTGGCCTGAGTGCTCTGCCAGTGGGCTCCCAAGCTCCATTTTTGGCTGTGATGGCCTCCCACAACTCTTTGCCAGCGAAAACAGAGCTCAGGAGGGCTGCGTGTGGCTGTTTTCACTGGCAGAGGGTTGCAGGTGGCTGTGGCAGCCAAAAACAGAGGTCAGGAGCCCATTTTCACTGGCAGAGGCACCGCAGGCTGGTCCTTTGCTGTTTCCAGGGTATCCCTGTGGGCCAGATCTAAGCACCCCATGGGCCAGATCTGACCCCCGGGCCTTGAGTTTGACACCCCTGTTTTAGAGCCTTCGTAATTAAAATAACATCATTAACTTCAGTTATGATTAATTGCTGAAATTCTTTATATCAGTAATACACCAAAAGCAAAACCTCAAGAAAGAAAGTAACCATTTTCAGACCCCAAGTTTTGATCATAATAAGTGGAATGTGCATTCCTTTTTTTGGGAGGAAGATGATAACCTGAAACTTAGTGGGCAGAATATATTTCATGAAAAAATAGTTTAGTTCTGTCCAAATATCGGTTATCGGTACTTCTCTTTAAAAAGTGTATAACTTTTTGTCTAAAACTGAGCAATTTCTATCACTTTAAAGGTATTTATTTTGCTTGGAACTTTTTATCCCAGTCTGTTAAAAAATAAGAAAGCCATATTCATTTGTAGTTCTCTCAAGCTCATCAATGAAAGGCAAAAATCTCATTAGAAACCTTGGATAAACTCTTAACCCAAGCTAATTTGGACAAATTTTCAATGTGACAAAATGAATTCCAAACCAAAATGGTTAATGCACACCGCTAGTATTTTAATAAGAAGCACTGAGGGAATAGTTATTGTTTTAAAACCCCATCTGTATTTTACATGGGGTTTGAACGTGTATGGTTTACGTGGACATACTGTCTTTGGTTAAGTAGTTGTCATATGCTTAACTCAAAAATAAATACATTCAAAGCAAGATTAGCTAGAGTTAGGTTACAATGGAAGGTTACAGTTATTTGAACTGCTCATGAGACTGCCCTAACTACCATGCAAATGAAGGAAAAAGTTAACAAATGTGCTGAAGGAAACTATAAAATTGGTTGTTCTATTAAAAGATTCTGGAGCATGCAAATTCAAGAGGGGAAAAATTACATTACCAACATTTGTTAAAACAGATGCACCAAAATATCAGCCTAACAACAAAGTTCTGAATAATTCCATTATACATAATAGAAGTGAGTCTAAAGAATGGAATGCAGAGTTTTGAACCTCTCCCTCTCCATCAAAAATAGGTAGCTGTATAAAATTTAGTCTGGAATGATATCTCACTCTACCTCTCTCTCTCTCTCTTTTTTGAAAAAACATTACAAGTTGTTGCAATATATCTTTATATATGAAGAGTTTGGGGAAATTTTTAACTTCACATAAGAAAACACAAAGGTTATCATGTAAGTAACCTGATAAAAAAAAAAGAATGAGTTAATTTGATCTTCATTTGTTTTCTTCCAGAAAACTTAAAAATAAACTCAGTCTCCATCCAAGTTTTTTCAAACTCCTGTAACCTGTTAGTTTTCCTTGTTTTCATCAATGTTCTCTTTAATTTGGCAATGAATCTCTCCCACTTAATATCCAAATGAAGACAGCATGCTACTCAGCTGTGATTGAAGATCTTAAAGTGGCGATTTGGGGATTCACACATATGGGGTATGTTCCTACACAAACCAATATTCTGAAACATACTCTGGCTGAGTTTTTATTGGCAAAAAGATACCCTTCAAAGATAGACTATGATAAAATGTTGTCCCGATTCCAAGGAAGGAGGGAGTGCATTAGTTTGGCAAGATTTCTGTCTATAAGAAGCAACAAAGATAATTACTCAGAAGAATCTTAACGTGTCTTCCTTGGTTACTGGAGCCTGGCATAGACTCCATCCTGTTGCATTCAATTTCCTGGTAATTACTCTGTTCCAGGCCATTATAAATAAATGTGCCATTAATAAGCACATTTAGCAGGGAAAGGGTCACATGAATGTACATATGATCACTCGAAGAATTATAGCTATAGTACAGAGACTGGACTGGTTAGCAATGGCTGTTCTGGCAGTCTCGCATCATTAGGAATAACCCTGTAGGTCAGTTAAGCAAGAACCTCAACTGACCCCGACATACAACTTCCTTCCAGTTATCCATTGACTTTGTTTGTCAGAAGCCAGCGAAAGTCACAAATTATGATCACATGACAATGGGACACTGCAACGGCTGTAAATATGAGAACTAATCATAACTACCACCATTTGTTCAACACCATCGTAATTTCAGATAATCACTGAATGTGAAACTATTAAGCAAGGACCATTTGCAATGAACAGCTGTTATTTTGTGTTACATCTGTGCATCACACACATAGATTTTATTTATTTTTATCCCACCTTTATTATTTTCATAAATCTTAAGGTGGTGAATATACTTAATACACCTTCCTCCTCCTATTTTCCCCACAACAATAAGGACCTGTGAGGTGAGTTGGGCTGAGAGAGAGTGACTGGTCCAAAGTCACCCAGCTGGCTTTCATGTCTAAGACAGGACTAAAACTCACAGTTTCCTGGTTTTAGCCTGGTGCCTTAACCCCTAGACTGGATTAGCTGAGGAGGCAAATATATAACTTTACAAAGTACACAGCTATGATGATATTTAGTCACCATAGGCTTATCCTTCCATAAATTTATCAGGTTTAAAGCCATCCAAGTTGGTAGGTATCAAAGTGTTTTGTGGTAATTTATAATTTAATATGTGTGATATTGTGAAATACCTTCTATCCAATCAAATTTCCTATCATTCCATTTCACTAAGGGAGCCAACATTTTATTATGATAAGTAGGTAAACATTTTCTCTATCCACCTCTTTTCACCTCACTCATAACTTTTTGTATCTATTGTTCGTCTTTTGCTTTGCTTTTCTAAGCAGGAATACAGAAAACACTAATATTTATAATATTTAGCAAAGAGCTAAAACGGATGAACTAACACTAAGAAATTTATAAAGGTTGAACAAGGAAAGCATAGACAAATATTTAGCAGGCTTTTCATTTGATGCGATTTAAAATGCTTTGATAAAAATACTGGATTCCTTACCGATGTCCGGCTAAGAGGAGGTTTTGAAGGAGGCGTCCCTGGTTTAGTTGTTGCTGTGGCAGGACAGGTCACTGAGACAGAACTAATGGGGGTGCCTGCTTGTCCTGGAGTGGCAACTGGTGTCATGATAGGAAGACCTGTTGGACCAAGGACCAAACTTCCTGGTGGCACACTGGTACTTGGAATGGATGCCGCAGGCTTTGTGGGTGCAACAGTAGTACTTGGCAAGCCAGAAATGGCTGTGGCCTCCATTGCTAAAGATGTTTCCAGGGACATAGAGGGGTGAGCCGTTCCTATTCCACCATGCTCACTGAAGAGGGATCGTAGCTTTTCTTCCAGGGTTTTTATGTCATCTATGCCAGGTGCTTTAGGCTGGGTGTCAATATCCCCTTCTAGACAATGAGTATGAGGTTGATTGGGTAATGGAGCTGGTTGAGGCTGGCTGTGTATTAAAGTCTGCTGGACAACAGGTATATTAGCTACTGGCTGTGCCAGTGGTAGGGCACCAGGCAAAGGGACCTGGGGTAATCCTGGGGTAGAGACTGCACCCAACGATGTTGCAAAGCTAGATGAGGTAACTATAGGTGGGACGGGTAGTGGCTGTACCACAGATTGCTGGGAGCTGCTGCTAGACGTACCTGAGGCTCCTGTAGAGAGTATTGGTACAGAAACATGCACAGGTACTTCACCTGTATGGCACAACTGTGGATTTTCTGATGCCTGTTCACTTTCTGATCTTGGCTGCAACACACTAACCACTACCATTTTTGCTAGGCTGGGAACAGAAGTGCTGGTGTTCAACTGAGAAGACTGTGAAACAACGCTCTGGGCCATAGATACAGGAACTGTTTGAGATGTTATTGAAACAGCACTACCAACTTGCTGGGATGGCACTGATGGTGCCATAACACCTGATACTGTAACGCTAGGCCCTGTTGCAGCTTGTGGCAACGTCAGAGAAGCAGGCGTGCTAATACTAGTAACAATTTCTCCAGTAGCAGAAGCTGCCTGGACTACAGTTGTTGATGAAAATGAAGGTGCGCTGACACTCAAAGCTACCCCGCTATTTAACTGTGACCCAGGCAACACTGGTGGTGGAGAGCTCGGGACTGACAATTCTTCGCTCGCTGGAAACCCCATTTCTGAGGACTGAGTTGCTGATAAAGAAATACTAGTGGAGGAAGGAAGTGACTCAGAAGAAGTAGTTACAGTTGTAGATGGCAGCCCATTGGCACCTAAAGCTACAGTAGGAAAAGGAGGCACAGCTTGGTTAAAAATTGGGGGAGCTGTGCTAGGTCCTTCAGCGTGCTGCATATGCTTGAGATCTGAGAAAGCTTGCTGCAGACTGAGTGATGATGCAGAATGCGAGAGATTCATCCCAGGACCATGAGATGTGGAAGCAACTGAAAGAAAAAAGACACAGTCAACCTATTCAGGAAAACTTACCGAAGGGCACTGTATGTAATGCTAAATGCTTGCTAATGTAGTTTTGCACTTCTATAGATAGTCCTTATTTAACAACGGTATTTGGAACCAGAATTTCTGTTACAAGGTCATAAAGCACAATGTGTGACTCTGCTTCTTAGTGACAGCAGTGCCTCCAGTCCCATTACCATTGTCCAGTGAATTATAGCGGATCATTAAGTGAGGTCTTGAGAGGACTACAACTTCCAACTTGGTGGACATGGCTTGACGGGCATGGCAGAGAAAGGATACTGCAAAGTCATCATTCCCTACCCACTCCTAGCGGAAGGATATTGCAGATCTCTATTCCCACCCCACTCTGGGACCAGCCAGAGGTGATATTTGCCGGTTTTCCGAACTACTCAAAATTTCCACTACCGGTTCTCCGAACTGCTCAAAATTTCCGCTACCAGTTCTCAGAACCTGTCAGAACCTGCTGGATTTCACCTCTGCTTTGAAGATGCTCTTAAGCTCTAGATATGTATATCTGGTGAAAGGTGGATGTTTAGGTTAGGGTAATTTTTACAATTTTTTATTAAAAGAAGCCCAATTAAACCAAGCTTAATTGGGTTAATTGAAAGCTTGATTGAAAGCAGTACTAACAAACATTTTGTGTAAGAATGTTATTTAACTTACCTGAATCAAAAAGCTCATATTCTGATGGAATGGAAGTGAAAAATTTCTGTTCTCGCAATCTACTTTCTGGTACAGGACTAACAATAAATCTTCTACCAGCAGAGTGGACTACCTGAGTAAATGAATTAGGAGGTACACCTAAAATAAAAAAGAAGTAAGAAATTGGTTATAGCTGTGCAATTACATGCAATCAAATTTCTAATTCAATACTATAAATGTAGTCCTCATGTATGATGACAAATTGGGACTAGGATTGTCACTGCTAAGCGATGCAGTCATAAAACATGACATCCTGTGACTGCACCACTAAGTGATGGCAGTCCTGTAGGTCATTAAACAGGAGGTGGTGGATGCTATGAGGGAGTATCACTTGTGTGTGTGTGTGTGTGTGTGTGTGTGTGTGTGTGTGTTGAGGCAATCCATGTACAAACTAGGGAGCCAGGGGAAACAGATTGTGGTCCCATGGAAGCTCTGGTCCCAACTCTAGACCAGAGGGACACAGTGACATTCCCTGCTAGCTTCCCATTGGTTTTGATTGTGGGAAGCTGGCATGGAAGATCACAAATCGTGATCATGTGCTGGAACAGCTGGAATTTTGAGGACCTGTTGTAAGTACTACTCATTGCAACCTCAAACGGTTGCTGAATGAGCGGGCAGTAAGCAAGGACTAACTGTAATGAAATAGGTGATTGAAACCTTACAGTATCCAAAATCAAAATCACCAAAGCCAAATCATAGTTTAATGAATGAATTTAATGGTACTTGCCTATTTTTTGTGGCATGGAAGAAACAGGATCCGGTTGCTTGAAGTCTCCATCCAATTTCTGTAACAAAGGAAAATCTCAGAATTATAGTCATAACAATTAATTAGTTAGGCGTGTGTGTGTGTATTTGATTTCTATCTCACCTTTCTCTGTTTGACTCAAGATGGTGTACATAATGCTCCTACCTCCAATTTTCCCTAGAACAACACCCGGGGAAGTGGGTTGGGCTGAAAGAAAGTGACTGTCCCAAAGACAGCTGACCTTCATGCCTAAGGAAGATCTAAAACTTACAGTCTACCAAATTATCCACTATACTAAACTGACTCTCCATATTCCAGCTATTTATAATATATGTTACCCCAGAACAGAAATTCTGCTCACTGAAATACGCATAGGTTCAATTGTAAATATTTTAATTAATTTATCTGATATTTTGCTTTTAAGTGTTGTTAAATCTGCGAAAACTGTGTCTTTAGATTTGTTTATTAAATCTATATACTGCCCAGCTTGCTGTTCTGGACAACTCTAGTGCAGGTGAAAATTACTGATTTAAACAAATACTAAAATCATCTAATCATTTAAAGTTTGACGTAAGAAAAAAATTTCTTAAATTTTTCAATTTTCAAAGCAACTTTAGTTTCCTCATTGGCCTTCTCCCAAGGCACTTAATTTGCCTTTTCTGTTTGCAACACGGACAGTAAATAAAAGGAAATGGCCATTCAGTAAATTGGAGCAATAAATAATGAGATTGAGGGAGGGACATTCTATCATCTTTGCTAAAAGACTGGTAAGGTTCCATCACATTTCTCTTTATCCTTAATTGCTTACAGATGAGCACTTAAAGACACATTATTTAACCTTAAAATGGACTAAATTTGTAGTTCTTTCTTCCTCATAATTTCCCCTTCCTGTGTTATATCTTCTTAAGTCAGTGTTATATCTTCTTAAGTCAGTGTTTTTCACCCTTCAGAAATTTAAAATGTAGCTGGAAATTCTGAGAGTTGAAGTCTACACATTTCTAAACTAGAGGCTACTTGCCACCGAACATACTTATGCCCACATTCCTGCCTGTGAAAACTAAGCAAAGGACCTTAAGGAAGGGAAGGAAATGAAACTTACAATAAAGAGATATAAAATGGACAATACTGCTGGGAGAGAAGACAGATACCCACAATTATTCATATGATGGTTCAATTTCAGATTATAAGTATCTTTTGTCACGATTGCTTAGCAAAAATGAAAAGAATAAATAGGAAATAAACAAGTTAAGACAAATTCTAGGACATCCAAATCAGCCATACCTGGTTCTGAATACCATCCATACTTTGATCGCCTTCTGCCTCCATACTGGGATCTTCGTTGAGCATTTCATCTGCTTTTTCTATAATATCTCGAACCTGCTCAACAAACGAGTCTCTCTCTATTGCTAATATGAATTCATTTTGCACCTGCATGTAAAATTGGAATTACAGTAATTATAGAATTGGTACAGGATGATATTCTGGAGCAAATAGCAACACTCTTTCATAAAAGATGCATTACACAGCATTCTAGGAAACACACTCTCTTCATCTATCTTCTAGCCAAAAAATGGCAAGTGATTTTCAAATGTACAAATGCTAGTTGAATTGAGTATTATCAGAACTATAATTCTAGACAGTAAATATCCAGGCAACTACTATCTTGAGTTGGCAAGTTTTCTGTTTTACTTTGCTACCCATTTGTGATCACGTGGATTTTTGCAGCTGAGTGGCAGCCCTAGAGCCAGATATGTCTATATTTGGCATACAGCTCCTCACTTGTCACTTTTCATTGCTTACTATAAATCACTATTTTAATTTCTTCTCCTTTAGGATTAACAAGTTTAAAAAGAAAAGCAATATAAACATATTAAACATTTATTATAAATGTTGCTATATCTTTTTGCAAACACACACTAGTAATGTGTGACGGGGGAACAACTTGTCACTAAACGTAAAGCTACTCAGTAACCATCTGATTTCAGAATTTCAAACAGTAGCTGCTAAAGCAGCTGTTTGCCAAATAACAGATAGTTCAGAAAAAAAGGCAATAATCCTGCATCCAAATTTTGATTTAACCATTTTCATACAAAAAAGCTGACTGTTCAACAGAAGGTAGAAACTGCAATAGACTCAGCAGTACAGATTTTAGGAGGAAAATGTACCAAAATTAAAATTTTTGGAGACAGAAATCTGATAGGGTAGGTTAATGAAACTAATGCTGCTAACAGTAAACTAAGTCCTCATATGAGCTGTTTTACCATTATAGTAGCTATTTCCTCTGGATTGTCACCATCCAAGTCAAATTTGAAAGTAACCATTTTTCTGTTGTGTGTTTCTAGCTGACATTCCACAACCCGATCACCTTTATTTGAAACCTGGAAAAACATAATGGTTTTCAAAATGCAAATTGAATACAGAAGTTCAGTTATCTAGTGCAGTATTTGTTAACCAGTGGTGTGTAGTAGTCATCTAGATGGGACACTATTCCTCTTTCTAGCTCAGAAAGTAATGTTTAGGAGAGAAGCAGAGCCACCAGTCTAAAGTGTGTTGAGAAAAAAAAATGAATACTCTAACAAAACAAGAAGCCTACAGAAGATTTAGGCTTGAGGGCTAAGACAAAGTAGCATTTCATACACACATTAATTGGGCAACAATTAAGGGAAGAATCTGCCCACACAGTGACAAATAATTAGCTTTCACTAATCATTTTACAATGATAGCAGTAACATCAACAGCACTACTGCAATTGTATATATTTGTAAATTTTACAATAGGTCATAAAATATATTAATAGGATATCTTTGTATCTCACCCTCCCTGGACTTTTAATTTCTATCTTGATGGGAACCAGCTTTTTTGAGAGAGTAAACTACTTACTGCTATATTTCAATCAATACAATACATATTACACAAACAGGTAACTCACATTAAGAATTCTCAGTTTGGGACGTGTAGATTTCTCATGACGAGAACGGCTGCGTACTGATTTACGATAATGCCGCTTTGTGGTCCTCCCTTCATGTCTACCACTAGATGCTGAAACATTTTCATTGCAATCACTTAAGCCTGAGGCAACATCTGAATGAGCACTAAAAAAGAAAAAAAGATTGTTAGCAATACTTTCCATTTCACAAATGAAATTGCTTTTACAGTACTTTTCTTTGTTTTAGATAGTTATGGTGGGCTCGTTCTTTTTCTTTATTCAAGTGTATTGAGTATTTAAGCATCCTCTTCTAAAATAATGTTGTTTGAACAATAGCAATATATAGTTCACATATAATATTATAAATTAATAGCTAATGCTTTCCATGAAATGCTATTTGTAACATTTTAAAAGATCAATAATATTTATAACTTTTTAATTTTAACAGGCCATGTCATTCTCATTAAGGCAAGTAACCAAACAATGGAAAACTTCTATTATCATACATATAACTATTTATATTTGGGGGTGCGGGGAAACTCCCTTGAGATTTTTGTGTTTCATACTGAATAAAACATAAAATGTTCCAAATATTTAACCAAAAGGAACAATGAGAACTGTAAACAAGCTTTCTTTCTCTTTTTATACTGGGTTCTCAATTTAACCATATGTTAGACTGACTGTCATCAATAACCCAATCAACAGAAATCTACCAAAGATAAATACTGTTATTTATCTATTAATGAAGGAATCTTGCATATGTGACTCTATGTTATTATTACTTTTTAAAACTCCCACAGCAAACAATGAAAGCAACATCTTAAACTCTGTTTTTGCAATCTAGAACTACAATAGTCCAACGAAGAACATCATATAGTATAATTTACTATGTATAGTACAACTATGGATCCCAGTAGCAGCAAAATACATCCTTCTCTGTGTGCTAAGCTTCTGTGCTGGCTCCTTAAAGCACAAGTGAAGGTATTTGGCTAGTTGCCAATATTGCTCAACAAAGCAAAAAGCAATAGGAAACTAAAAGCAACATACTCTTTGCATTTAGCATGAGCTCTCAACAACAGTGTACTAAAGCTCAGTAATAAAGAAGCTAGATTCAATCTGGGTCGGTCACTGGGACCAGAGGTTTAGCCTTCTGAGCTTTTAGACATGTGCTGGAGCTCATCCTCAGGGAACTTCTCTCCTACCAGAATGTGTGAGAAAGAAGTTCTGGTGAGAGAGATGTTCCCTGAGGATGAGCTTCAGCACGAGTCCAAAAGCTCAGAAGGCTAGAACTCTGGTCTCGCTGACCAACCCAGATTGGATCTTGCAAAATTATCCTGAGACACATTATATTTGTCTTCGTTCAATAAAGAAACTATTTTGAGTAACTTAGAATTTGTAACCTCAACATTATTATGAGCAGTGTTTCCTCTGAGCTGAAACATGTAATTTGTACAACTGCCATTTTCTCCAACCACCTTTCCTCTTTGCTCCATCGGTCTGAGCCAAGAGCGTTAGGGACAGAACTAACACCTGCAATGTCAACTTGGAAACATATTTAAAAAGGGGAAAAAAACAAAACCTCAAGCTAATCATGACTCAGAAATTAACAAACCAATGAGGACACTTAGAACAGACTGATTTTGTTTTTGTTTTTGTTTTTGTTTTTTTGTTTTTGCTCAGAACAAAATCAGAATGTTCTGTTCCAGGACTAGGACAAAAACTCCGGAGGTGGGAGTTTGGTTTAAAGAACGGAATAGCATGCACCAAAATGACTCTTATCTACAACAGCCCAATAAATTATAAACATTATGCAGTTTTCTACTGTACGGTATCATCTATTTTAAGGAAGATTCATCTTCTTCAAGAGTAACAGTAAAGTTATTATTAGGTGATTATGCTGAATGTATTGGGTTCTTGCATGCTCTAAATATCTCGGAAAATTTATTCCAATTTGAAAAACACAGTTTTAGTTTGCATGCAAAATTAACTAAAAACATTCTCAAACCCGACAATAAGAAAATTGAATTCTTTGCTATCACAGCTGACTTTCAAAAGCAACAGCTTACTATTTACCTGTCTATTGAAGAAACTAATGGAGTTGATTGTGAAGGTTGCTGCTGTATTGAAGGCTGAGGCTCTGGAGGTGCAATCTGTGTGATTCCAGGAGTTGTACTCTGCAATGAGAAAGCTTAACATTCAAGTACCTTCTTAAACTCTTTCTTTTAATATGATATCATAGTCCAATCATCTATGCAACTAGAAGCTTTTGAAAAGCACTCTCTCTACATCTTTTAAAGCATCTAAGTGAATTCAAACTGTTAACTTTCAGAGGGTTTCTCGTGCAAATTCAAAAAGTCAACCATGAGATTAATGTGACATCAAAGCTTGCCATGCAACCAGAAATCTTACTAGCAGAATGTGCAACAGAAAAGCCAATGAAGAATGCAGGGGTAATTCAAATCTCTTCCATTAATAACAAGGCTGCAGAGAAGAGTTCTGAGGAAAGATTTTTTTTCCAGGTACTAGTGAAAATCTGTATCTTGTTTAAAGGGCATTACTAGCCAGGAGAGAAGTACTAGCAAGTAATTTGCATCTGGGAGGCCCACTCACTTCCCAACAGCACAGCCAGGGGCAACAAGGTTTCCACATTGGCATCACATTCTGCTGTAAGAGAAATTCATTTGCAAGTTAACATACAGCTGGAATCTGAAAACGGGACTGGCTGTATAACTGATCCTCTAAAATTCCGTTTCTAAAGCAAACTTCCAACAACATGCAGTTCATCCATTTACCTCTAATGCTGTCTGCTGGGTGGAAGCAGACTGGGGCACTTGAACCTGTCCTCCTAGACTGCCCAAAGAAACTAAAACACTCTGTTCCATGTAAGGCTGCCCTACCGCAGCAAGATAGCTTGGCTGAGCCAATGCTTCTGTGGGTAAAGGAGGGGACAATACTGCAGAAGGAAGGCAAGCAGAAGCCACAGAAGAAGAAGCAATATTTGAATCTCCAATATACTGTGCTGGTAGCCGAGGTGGGAAGCCCTGTGACAAATGAGGAAGCCATGTTAGCTTATTTTAGTGTGACTGGTATGAAACAGTATGAAATAGAAAGGAGAAATTGCAAGCCAGGTTGTTAAAAGTGTGTTTTTTATCCAACCACTAATTTAGACTTAAAGGCTTATTTCAGAAGCTCCGTAGCATATTGCCTTGGGGTCAACTTTATCTTTCAAGCCATCGTGCAGCCTGGATCTCTGTAACAAGCAACTACTCCTCTTTGAAAGAAGAGCTTCAGCTGCAAACACTTAAAATTCAAGATGAACTATGCTACTCATGGTAAAGTTGAAAAAAAAAACCTTCTACATTTCATCTGACCTGATTTTTTTTTTTTTAATTCTAAGGAGGGTGTTTGGCAAAATATAAAGCCAACAGTATTTTTATAATCCAAAATTAGAATATGCTGAGCATGTTCACAATGTAAAAAGGAACAGAGAACTTTACAGAACCAAAAAACCAACCAATCAAAAGTATATTGTTTGTACTCCCAGTAGAGTGTACCTTCTAGTCTAGGAGCTGAAAACTGAATAGCCAAAATTTCAACCCCCCCAAAATTTTTTTTTCTTAGTAATTTCTCACTTTCTTCAAGCAATTCTAAGGAAGCATCTGAATTATTACACATCCCTTCTTATATTTAAGCATGAGATAAGGCATGGAATTTAAATAATAATTTTACCTTTTTAAAAAGACGTTAATAGCTGCCTTTGCACTATTAATTAATAAATGCTACTTTTTAAAATAAAAGTATTACTGCTTTTTTAAAAAAAATAAAGGGTCCAGTTTTTAGGCACAGATTTAGCTTTAAATCGGAAGATTCCCATGTACACTGATAAACTATATTTACCTATTTATTCTTCTTCCATGTAAAGCAGAGTTCCTATACTCAAGATATTTCATGGAAATTAAAACATTGGGGAATTGATGAGATTACAGAGAGGGACTTTTGTTTGATTCCCAAAATACCTGGTACAGAGCATCTGTAGCTGGAAGTGGAACTTCAGCAGTTTGTCCCAGCGTAGAAGGCAATCCCATGGATTGAACACCTGGCTGAAGAAGTTGTGGGAGCACCTGGCTGGACAGTTGAGCCACAGGCTGCAAGAGAGTTGGAAGCTGGCTAGGGACAACTGTTGAACCCACAGGAATAGCAGTTGCTGCAGCAGATGTTGCCAGAGTAAGCAATGGCTGGTTAATGCCAGCTGCCATAGAAATGGATAGAGATGGGAAGCACGGCTGAGCCACAGACGCATGAGGTGCGGGCATGGGCATCTGAGAGGCCGAGAACTGTGGAAGAAGTGGTGGTTGTATGGGCTGTCCCACTGGGAGGAAATGAGACATGACTGGGGTAGCTGAAGACTGAGCAAGGGAAGGTGCTCCCATAGGTAACTGTGATTCACCCTGGATGATCGGCACTGTTTGGGAAACAGGAAGCTGGGGAGGTAAAGAAAAATAGAGATAGGATTTGCAGAAAGCATGTTCTTACTGCATTAGTGCAAGAAAGAAAAAATGTTACATTTTACTTAGTAAGAAAGCATAAAAATGTATTTGGTAAAACTAGCAGGAAAGTTTCTTAGCCAAGAGTAAAGGAGAAAGGCATATAGGAAAGAGCATTTTTAAGGAATGTTCAGTATAAGATTATTGGGCTATTGGTTCCAATATACTCTCGAAATTATATATACCAAAGGCACTCTACTTTTTTCAAAAACCAGCCTATTACATAATTTTAGATCATGTCCAAACTCATGCAGGCAAGTCTTTCCCTTTCATAAATCGATTTCCTTTCATCAACTTCATAATTAACACACCTTTGTTATATTTTTCCATGCAATACATATCCTGTTATCTATAGTCTGTATAGTCCGCATGAAAATAAAAGTATAAACTTTAGACAGGCTTAGAAATATCAAGTTGTACTATACCTGTGTCCCAGCAGGTACCTGAGGCATAGGCATTACTTGTGCTTGTTGTGTTACTGGCTGTAGTGGAGCAGCTCCAGTGGAAGCTGGTGGCTGTGGAACTTGGTATTGCCCAGTCTGCTGAGAGGTGGTTGGCTGTTGGGTAGTCTGAAATGAAGAAATGAAATTAAAAAAAGAGAATGAATTCAGAAATATTTCATTTAAAAAATATTTCATTTGGAATAGGTGTGCCTTCTACAAGCATGGATTCTATGAACAGGAATCATACAGACACTAAAATAAAATGAGCAAGTTGTAGTTAGCTGAAATCAGTTGTTGTTCTTATTAACGCTTGTCCAGTATACAGTTGTTTTTGCTTGCTAGTTCTTGCAGCAAAACTATCAATGCATGATGCAATGAGGGGTTTTATCCGCAGAACCTGATGCTAAATAGGACTGAAAATGCTGAGAAAGCATGACTGGTCCAACTCACCAAATTGGCTTCTATGCCTAAGGAAAATGAAAAGACTAAAGCAAAAGTGGAGTTAAATGGGAAATATTTCTGCATCAATAGCAGAAAAATGTGCAAAACCTAGAATGTCTGGTTGTTGCATCAGACCAGTTGCTAAATTTATAGTATTTCCGTAAGTATATCAATTTTTTAAATCTAGAACATCAATCCAGAGGAAAAACACCAAAAATGCTATGAAAATACTTTTGAGGGATATCACTGAATCTACAAAACGATACAGCTAACAATCATTCATCCTTACCAACTGATTTTGCTGCAAAAGTTGTGATGATGCGCTCACTGATGATTCATTTGAGGATGGCTGCCCTTGTATCTGCATAGAAGGGAAAAAGAATCAGAATCAGACTATTCATCAATTTCTGTATTGGGAACATCGAAACAATAATGACCTAAAGTAATAATTGCCCTGAAATGGAAAAGCATTTCATTTTAATCAATTAGGACTGTGCAATAATCCCAATTGTCTAAAAAGGACTTCACAGTGCCCCCATCTGCAACACTTTAAAGCAGTTGCATTTTTCCAGTAATCAAACTGTTACTAGTATTATAAGAATGCAATATGTGTTTGTGAGTGTGTGTGAGGGGGTGTTAAAAAAAAATTCCCAAAAGAGCCTGTGCTAGAAATAGGTACACACACTCAATTGCTACAGGAAAATTGCTACTGATCTTTATTTAAAAAGTTTAAATTTCCTTCAGTTTTTCAAAGATTTATATCAACCTAATCTATCACTCAAGACGACAAAATGCTGAACTGTAGTGAGGTGAAATAATGGTATTTTCTACCAAATCTAAGGAAATCCAAGAACCTTATTAGAAATTTCTCAGAGATACTGTAAGAATCAGCTGGGTTTTTTTTTCCAGAAAAAGCACCCAAAGCCAAGGGTTAGTAATTTCAAATTTTGAATGAGTAAGCAAGCAAAATCAAAACAACAGTTATGAATGGATGTAAAACTGGAATGGCAATGACCACCTTTTGCAATCATTCCCATATAATGAAATGTGTATTATGTATTGGACTGTATCTCAATATATAATGAAAAACAAATGTTCTCAAAGAAGTAAAAACAGAATTTAGGTTTTGCAATACAAGTGGCAAGAGAGAAAAGGGTTGGAGAGCTATACAAAAGAAGTGGGTATTATTTTTTTAGCTAAGCTGAAAATATAGGAATGTACAGTAAAAATTTTTATTAAACAAGCATACGGTGTTCAAAACTTTATGTTAAGAGGGAAATATGGAACACAATTCTGGAGTCATCCTGAGGAGGGGGGGGGGGGCTGTTTCTTGAAATGTCTTGCAATATATGCCCTGAAAATTATGTAACCATTTTGAAAGGTTCAGTATCCAATTTGCTTAACTGTTTATATTTTCATTTCATTTTCCAAGATTCTTAGAACACTCTCCCCATCACAGATCTTATTAGAATCACAAGAAATAGCAGTAAGATAGCAATCAATAGTACAAAGTATTTAGATAGAGACAAATGATGTTTTGGGGCCAAGGTACGTGTTTGAGTGTACAAAGGTGCCTGATTTAGCTCTGCAGACTAAAGCACCGTAATTAACATCCAGCTGTTTGCAATTACACCAGTTTGAATCTCCCCAGGCTCAAGATTGACTCAGCCTTCCATCCTTTCTAAAGTAGGTAAAATGAGGATCCAGTTTGTGGGGGCAATAAGCTGACTTTATATAAATATACAAAAGTATGAAGGCTATTGCTTAACACATTGTAAGCCGCCCTGAGTCTTTGGAGAAGGGCGGCATATAAATCAAATTAAAAAAAAAATTGGAAGTTGTATCACTCTTACCATATTTGGAGGACAAAAGGTTGGGGAACTGGAAGAAAAAGAGGTCACAAAAAGGTTTTCTCAGCCTCACCCAAAGGTATGAAAATGTATTAGGTAAGGCCAGCAGAACATTCATTCCAAATCAGGGCTGTTATGAGTAATCAACTTCTTTAAAAAAAAAAAAAAAGTAAAGGAAGTTTCTGCTGCCGGTGAATTTATTACATGTATTTATATTGGCTGTAACCACATAGCAGTTTGCAAGGTAGACTTACATTAGAACAGTATTTCTCAACCTTGGCAGTTTCAAGATATGTGGATTTAATTCCCATCCTGGCTGGGGAATTCTGGAAGTTGGAGTCAACATATCTTCAAGTTGTCATGATTGAGAAATACTGTATTAGAGATCCCACCTTACACGGAAAAGCATGCTTGAAGTAAAGCTGCCCCTTGTTTCTACTTATGGCATGCTGCAAAAATGTGGGAAAACTGGTACTATTTTTACCCCATGAATAGATAACGTTGCATGAGGCACAGGTAGGACCAATGCTGGTCATCTAGTCTCCAAGTTCTCTATTTTATTAAAAAGTGTTAGCTGAAAATCACGATTGGTCAAAGCTACAATGGAAGCAGAGCTAAATGTCTGGCAACTGCCATAGCATGTGCAAAATTTATCCTTGGAATGTGGAGAATTAAATGGTAAAGTGTAAGCTTTAGTAAATAAAGTGGAACAAATAATTGCATGTATGCGATAATAAGAGAAATAGGAAGGATGTAATAGATTAAAAAGTAGTCTGATACTGTATGTGGAATTGCTGAATGCATGCGGAAATATTTATGGAGATTCTAGGTTATCTAGATCATGATTGTCTCAATGGTCCTTTTTCAAAGAAAAACAAAGAAAGTCCAGTTGCCTTTTGAAAAAGCACCTTTGGGGCATGCAGGAAATGGAAAGTGCAAGTTTAAATATGAATGAAAGGGCTGAAATGGGAATCAAATGCATGAATTGGTATCATCTAAGCGGTATATTGAATCATATATAGGTGAGAACTGCATGTTACAAATGTGGAAAATGGTAATGGAGGAATCAGGGATAACTATAGAAAAATAGTATAATATTCTGAATTAATTCAATGCATAAAATTAATCCTGTTAGGTGCAATGAAGGGACAGATTGGAACAAAAATACAGAAAATAAACGTTTTAAAAAATTTATGTTAGTTATGAACATAATCTGTAGCTTGGGTGTAGGATGAGAATGGAGGTTCATTCTCCGAACTTGTGGGTTGGTCCCCAAATGTTACATTACCAGGCTAAGTAACATTAATGTATTTTAAACAGTAGTAAGTAGTAATAGAAATAACAAAAGAAAGGAAAAAAATACAAGTCCCATACCAAAAAGGGAATTGACATATAACACAATTTCCCAACAGAATGGATAGCAAGCAGATATAAGGCAGCGGCCGCTAACCTTTTGGGCACCAGGGACCAGTTTCATGAGAGAGGTTTTTCCATGGACTGGAGGGGGCAGAAATGATTATCTATGTTTATAATTTTGTTTTATGTACAGTTTTTCAAACAGCTGAAGATTGTATAATTCACACATTTTATTGTGATACAGTTCCTCTACTGTCTGATTAAGCAAGTTTTTTGTGTTTCTATGGTGTTTTGATGTCTCATTGCTACAGTTTGACCACATTGATCAGCAACTAATTTAGTTTAATCAAGGAGAAAGAGGAGCGGATAGGACAGACTCCCATGTCTCACTACTATTACTCCTTATGCATATCTTCAACGGGTGCCAATTATGGATTGAGGTATAAACTTTACTGAAATGACTAAGATGGGGGAGGAAGGCAGAATCTTGGAAAATGGAAAACTGGGAGACAAAATTACTTTCTTGTTGAAGTGAAGAATTTTATATTTGAGTATATATATATATATATATGTTGTATTGCTCAGCATCTAAAATTGCATTAATTTGAACATATGATACGTCTATAAAAGTATCGCATGTGTAAAGTAATGCAATTTTAGAAGCTGAGCGATACATTATGTAATCCAACTCATGTTTATTTACAGGTCAGACACATATTGCTTATAGGTAGTCCTTGACTTATGACCGATCGCTTAATGACTGTTCAAAATTATGATGGGCCCATCCAAAAGCTACTTACAACCTGTTTTTGAAGTTATGATGCAACAACTCCCCCCCTCCCCCCAAAATCATGTGGTCGCATTTTTGATACTCAGCAACTGACTCCCATTTAGGGGCGTTGGCAGGATCCTGCAGTCACATAACTGTTTTTTTGCCAGTGTCTGATGTTTATTTTGGGGTTCTGACAAGAAATTTCAATTGGAGAAAATTAACTTGCTTAATGACCATGCCTTTTGCTTAATGACTACCACAAAAAATGTGGTCCAGTCACATGATGCCTCAACTGCTACCGCAACAATTTATAACCATAATTCCAGGGTCAATTATGCCCATAAATTAAGGACTACCTGTAGTGAGCCTAGTCCTTGGTAAACTGGTATAAGATTGTAACCTCAAAACATAAAATCAGTAAGTACAATTCTCTCTATAAAATAAGCTTTGTTAAGTTTCATAGGACTTACTCCTAATTACTTTTATAGTGGCTTGTTGACCTGGATTTTATATAGCTAAATATTAAGGATTCACAGCACATTTGTTTTACAAAGTTCAAAATATCTGGATGTTCTGTATAAGCACAACATACATGTGAACCATCGTTTCTGTTGATTTTACATTAAGCAGTCATAATATACAATCTGAATAAGAAAATACTGGATTAATTTTTTTATAAAAATGAACAAGGATGTTTGAGTGCTTCTAAGAGCTCTCAAAACATCCAAACTTCCCAGATTTTTCATTTTCAGATGGTGAAAAGAAGCTATAAATTTCACTTACCTGAGCTTCCAAACTCAGCTTCAGATAAGTAAAAAGACAGGATTTTTACTTTAATGCAATGAAGTAATAACTCTTTACTATAGACCTACAACCAAGATTTGCTTACAATCAATACACACTACACAGAATAGTCCCACTGAGGATGAATGGTTTCAACAGGCGACACATTCCTGGAGAAACAATCTGTCCTTCAGTACCAGAGTATCTCGGGAAGGGAGAAAGGAATGTAAGGAATCTTATACTATAGTGCCAAGATAACACTAAAAACCCAAGAAAATTTGGAAGCATTTGTACTGGTAACCTGGGAATAGAATGCAGATGATCTTGTTGAAACCAATGCAGAGAGTGCCTGTTCAGATGAAGTTCCCTGTGGAAAGTGGATGAAGATCTGTGAATCTGGCAATACCTTCTGAGCCATTTGGGAAGCAGAAAAAGAGAAATCTGTGGCATATGATACAGATGTCCCAGTCGGAGGGGGCGACAGAAAATCACCAGTATCGGAAGAAGTTAACTGTGATGAGTCACTGGAATACCCTGGGCTACCTTCCAGCCAGCTCTGGAGAACAGAACTGCCTCTACTCATCATGAACTCAGAACTCATATAGTTATTCTGTTCCTCTTTTACAGGCTGAAGACGAACAGGCTGTAAAGTTCTTTGGGTAGACTCCTCCTGGTTAAAATCTGTGTGACGATTTCTATAAACACACTGAGATAAGGTTGTATTTTCTCCTGCAGTTACACTGGGAGTTTGAACATGGAACTCAAACATGCTTGTTTGACCATCCCCATTGTGAGAGAGTATAGCAGGTGCAGAATGTGGAACAAAGACTGGATGAAAATTCATCTGTATGGTGTCTGCGCTCAATGGGGCTGATACGCCGGACACTGGCAATAATGGATTCATTCCAGAATCCAATCTCAAATTTTGAACTTGTCTTGCCAAAAACGTCTGCCCTGTTTGATATTCAAAAGCAGAATTCTGAAGAGGACCACCTTGTACACTTCTCGCTTCAGGAGCTTGCAGCAAGTTTGGCTCAGTTCCTTGAGCATTATAGGATAGTGTCTCGTAATGTTCAGGTAATTGAGATTGATAGTGCATGCCCACTAAATATAATGCTTCTTGGGTCAACGCATTTGTAGCATCTTCCGAAGTTGCTTGTCCAGGTCTGTAATCATTCAAGGTTTGAGTCGAGTTCGACACAGTGTTAGCCTGAACGTGTTCTCTTGTGGAGTTATGAGCAGTTGTGCTCATTGTTGCTAATGTCTCTGGTGTCCAAATTGTTGGACTACCACCAGGGAGAAATAGATTTTGACTGGTCTTGAACAAGGGCTGGAAATGGCAAGTTTGGGCTTCAAGGATAGAAGTACTTTTGCGCCGTTGAGAAATGGACACCCCCAAAGGGCAGGTGGGTGGTGGTGAGAAAGAGCCTGGCCGTTCATGAACGGTAGAAAAAATTACTTGGGAATCTAGGAATGCTGGGGTTCCCCCATACCGATGCATCATGGACTGAGGCTGTATTGACATGAACAAGACAAGTAGTTCAGACATTACAGAAACATATCACCATTTCAGCTCAATAATGGCTCTCTTTAGTAACCTTATAGAATGGCTACACTTAGGTCATATTTAACACACAAAATGTTTTGAGTGTTATATAAATCCATTAAATACATCCATGGCAGAGACTGTTGTCTATAGGAATATTTGCTTTTGTTAGAAGCTGTTTTTCCAATCATCTTTTTATTAAATACATTTTGTTAGATTTATTTCAAAACTATCATTTCTCAATACATTTTTTTTGCAATACAGTACACCTTTTGAGAAATAGTTGTCTAAATAGGAAGAGAATCTGCTTTTAAACTGCAACAAGCCTAGAAATTATTTATTGTTTTCACACCTCCAATACCTAGTTATAACAAAGGGATTACATTTGTCAAGTGTTGCACTTTATTATTCCAGAATGGGTATGTTATCTCTTATAAAACTCAGTTAAACACATTCCAATATGATTAAAATACTCAGTTTTTCTTCTTTATACTAATGGAGTCAATTGAGTCCATGTATCAAAATTCCAATTGTTCTGGAAAAGCAGCAGCAAATTCTCCTATGACATAGAAAAAAATGTGGAGTGACAAGTGGTCTTATATATATCCCTTTGGAATGGAGGAAAATGTTTTCTTGTACTGTAGGAAAGTGATTCTAATTTCCTCTCCTTATCTAAAAAAATAATTCATGTAGTTGCAAGATATTGAACTTGAATCACAAGCGCTTTACTTTTACCTCCAGTTGCTACCCAGAGATTAAACAAGAAATCCATTACTGTTCTTAACTAAAATTAAAAACACCCAGTGCGTAAAATACTGGGAGTACTCCTGGGGCCCAATATGGCACAAAGGCTTAAGGAAGAGAAAGCTTCTACCCTTCCTAAAATCCATAAATGTGAGTCTTGAGAATAATTTTCTTTAGCCCCCATGATAGTAGAGCAAGCAGTTGCTTCCTGAACAGATGAAGCTTAAAAATTGTTTCTGCCTTCTGTCCATTGCCTTTACTACTGTGTCTAGCCAAATACATACATGATTTTACCTTCTTAAATGACTTGGAAGTTAGGCGTGAGCAGTGAATCATCAAGTTGACAGATAAAAGCACTGAAGGTATTATCTTGTCTAGTACCAAAATGTCTAAAAACAACCAAGCTCAGACAGCACCCAAGACTCAACAGGTTACAGGTGAAAGTTATTCAGGCAATGAAAGCAAATGATCCCGAAAGTTATCCATGCAGTAAATAATTTATTATAGCAAATATATTTCAGTGCAAGTAAATTTAAAATGAAGTATTGTTTGATTTAAAAAATCATCATGCATCAGAGGATTAATAATATGGTACAATATTTGGTTATAGTTCCTATTTGTTATAGATCCCTATAGGGGAAATACTTATTATTTTCCATTTCCTTTGTGAATTTTGAATATTTTAATTGCTCCCTCAACTGATTTAATAAAAAAATTCCAAGTATCTTGCTGGAAAAAAAGAAATTTTGATTTTAGATTTTGATGATTAGAATGATTTTGTAATGAAAGAATTGGCTTGAAATGTGAAATATGAAGCAAAAGGTTGATGATGTATTATTTTTGCAATGTACTGTACCAAGGAAAGTTGGAAGTTATTTCTCTCTCTCTTTCATTCTACTGTCTTTTTTCTAATTTTTTTTTCTAATTTTTCTAATTTCTAATTATTTTTCTAATTTTTGTTTCTCCTACGTTTTTATCTTACAATGAAATTTAATAAAAATGTATTTTTAAAAATCCATTTTAGGAAAAGGAACACGCACACATACAGTACACATGTATACATTACCAGACAAACTTATGTAACAGTTAAGTCTGCTGGACCCTGTGAATTAATTTTGTAATCTTGTTGGAATATATGTATTTGTATTTCTATTGACATTTTGTTTTATTTTCTTTTTAATATTTGGCTGCAAATTATAGTTTTTTGCTGTTTTATTGTTATTGTTAATCACCGAAAGTCATTTGTTTGAGATGGGCAGCCATGTACTGTAAATTATTGATTAAACAATAAATAAATGCTACTTTCAGGATTACTAACATATAACAGATAGAAGCACCCAATTGATTGACTGAGGCCAATTCTCAGAAAATGTTAAGTTATACTATCCGTGGTTAGTGCTTAAATAGAAGCTGCTAGGAAATCCAGGATTGCAGGGATATTTTTTAAAAAATCCTGGAAAAGGGAATGATAAACCATTTCATACTATGCCAAGAAAAGTTGGACATGTGATTGCCAGAAAACCTGGCAAACAGAGGATCCTCATTGTCTGCAGAAGTTATGCTGTACAAAGTCATCACAAATACAGAATTAGCACATCCTGAAAAGTCTGCATTGGGTGACTCAAATTTTTCACTGCTCTGTATGTCCATGAATCACCACAAAAGGGCCCAATTATTGATTTTGCAACTACAAATAAATTTTAACAAGTAAGTAAAGTTGCAATTATGGAATCCACAAATAATGAGAATCAACTGTAGTGTTTACCTTTATAATTATTGAGAAAACATGAGAAAACATTCAAATGTTTTTGAAATAATACAATAATTTTCAGATTGCTCCTATAATTTATCTGATACATTGAAGCGTTTTCCCAAAGCTTTGATCAAATTAATTTCTAACTTCAGGAAGGAGAGGAATTAGCTTTCCTATAGCACAGAGTAACCATGGTGCCTTTTCCATCCTAATCCAATACTGAAGCCAGGATGTATTTAGTGGTAACTTATCTTAATGTGTCAGGAGAGTGACATACAGGGCTGACAAAGAGGGAAGGCAGGCTGGAGCGCCGTTGGTTGCGTGGAGAGGTGATATGCATGGGCAGGACACTCTCCAGGGCTTTGGAAAGCTTTTCACCAAAAGTTTCCTGCGCGGTAGTCCGAGGATAGGAAGAAGAAAGAGATGCAGACAACGCTAATGGCAGGGTGGAAGGAGCACTGGGAGGGACTGGGAAGGGAAGGGAGGGGGAAAGAGTGGAAGCACAAACTGACATGCTACAGCCATGTTGAGGCTAAAAAAAAACACACAAAGAAATGAGCATAAATGACATGACTAATGAGCTGAAACTCAGGGAGATAATCATGGCAGAAGGCTGATACTGATTATAACAGATAGGCTTACGAAGAAACTTGACAGATATCACACACAAAATTAATACGTGCACCTTAGAGGCCTTCAGATTTTCCTCTGATTATTAAATTCCACTTAAAATAAATCTACTACAAAATAGTTAGCAAACAGTATATGTAGAAAAGAAGCATCTGCTCCAAGTTCAGGTCTCCATTAGAATGTTGCGTTTAAGGGATCCATTAGAGCAGAGGTCTTCAAAGTTGGCAGTTTTAAGACTTGTGGACTTCAACTCCCAGAATTCTGGGAGTTGAAGTCCACACATCTTAAAGCTGCCAACTTTGAAGATCTCTGCATTAGAGGTATACTCTGTTTAGGCATAGAAAACAAGCTCTTAATGAAGAAGAGCTCTTTCTTCCAAGTGTTAACAATTAAATGTTAATATAACTGTCTCTAGTTATCCCCCCTCCCCATATTGCACTTTTCTTCACTTCAGTTGATTCTTTTCGAATTGGAATGGCCTCCTAAATAATGCCTTGTCAGGATCTCTCTACAACTTTATTCAGCCAAGAATTATATGACACAAAATAATGATTCACATTATAACCTGCACATGTTCAGACTTTAAGATTAAAAAGAAATCTGACAAATGAACAATATGGTAGAAGAGTTCATTAGAAAATAAAGATTCTATAATCTGTTTACATTCCAAAGGTAGATGACAATTTATTTTGTTGATTGAATAAACTTAGAGTTTTAAAAAAGTCATGCAGTAGCTCTTCCAGAAGCCAGCATTTTTTCTTCTCGCCAAACATTTTTTTAGGCTTTTTAATTGTTTTCTTCCCAAGTCATCTTTCCACTGAGATTCCCTCAAAATTGTAACTTCCAAAACAGACTGAATTACGTTTTTCCCCCTGGAAATCTATTTGTCATTTGAAACTGGCCTCTTTGGAAGAACTATTAACATATCCTTAGTATTATTTATGATTACTGAACCTTGAAGCAAGGCATGTGAAGATTGTTTAATGGGTTATTGTTTAAACAATATTTTTGAATGGAATCAGAGGAACTAAAATTATGTATGCCAAACTTAAAACTAAAATGTTGCATTTGGATTAAAAGGGCACAAAGCTTCATAAGTGCATTTGAAATGTATGGCAATGTTTCTCTTCTAGAAAAGAAGACTAACTACCTGCATCAATATGATATAAATGAATATATGATTATCCAAATGTTGCAAACTTTGGCTATGGATCAGATTCTACAACCCGTTATAATTTGTGTCAGAACAGACTGCACAAGTAGCATTTTTTTCATAAAAAAGTATAATGAATAGAATAGGTGGTGATATCTTCTAGAAGACCCCCAATGTCAGCTCTGAAAACCCAGCAGAGAAAGATACAAATTATAGGGTAACACAAATGAACACATGAAGTGGGAAAGGTAACTGTGCCCATAAGCAATTAAAAGGGAACTATAAATAAATGGAGACATAAGGTTCACTTAAAACTGAAGTGGTTACATGCAGCATTCTATAATGGTTAATACTTCTTACCTTGTTTAGCTGCAATTAAAAATTTGCAACACATTCACAAAACACGTGTTTTATAAATGTCATCATTTAGTCAGAAACTCCATCCCATGATTTATATTCCACCCACAATTCAACAATGCTTGAAACTACAGCTTCAAATACCTCTGTGTGTGCCTTTATTGCCAGTAAGCAAATATTTCACATTCAGTTCACTATGCTTACTTTCAGAATTTTCCTATTTTAAAGCAATATTAGAGAAAGGCAAGCAACAAGCTTGCACACACAGTTTTCTATAATTATCTATGATCAACCTCAGACTGAAAACTTAAGGTCTAAACCCATCCAGGAAAATAGAACAAGATTCTAGGGTTCTTGCCATTCTGCTTAATTTTGTGCTTACCACCGTTGAGGTCTGGTATCCTCCAGGCTGTTGTGACTGCGGCTGGCCAACAGGAACTGAATATCCTGAGGCTGGAAGTGTTGGAAGAGTCTGTTCATGCTGGGCAGTAAAGGAAGCCGTCTGTTGGCTACTCAAACATGATTCACTAAAGAGAGATGAACCCTGGCCACTGTCAACTGTGCCATCAGCTGTAAAACACAATATACACATGATTTTTAGATACACTGTTAAGGATGGATGTGAAAATCAACTGCCAAAGATCAAGAAACATAAAAAAATACACTAGAGATAGAAATTGCCAAGAAGATAAGTTAAAGCCAAAAAAATACAAAGATCTCAGAAACAAAATTTAAAGCATTTCAAGCAGAAGGGAAACAGCATTATAACATCTGTAAAGACAATGCAGATAGAACAGATATAGAAAAGCAATGAAATATTTTTTTAAAAAAGTCAATTACTTCTATCCTGATATGCAGGATAGACAAATACAGGTATTTCTGATTTACAACAGTTCATTTAGTGACCATTTGAAGTTACAACAGCACTGAAAAAAGTGACCCATGGCCATTTTTCATACGAGCATTGCAGCATCCTCACGGTCACGTGATCGTAATTCAAAAGTTTGGCAACTGGCATGTATTTTTGATGGTTGCAGTGTCCTGGAATCATGTGAAGGTGATCTTTTGTGACCTCCTGATAAGCAAAGCCAACGGGAAAGCCAGATTCACTTAACAACTATGTTACTAACGTAATAACTGTGGCAAGAAAGGTCGTAAAATGGGGCAAAATTCATTTAACAACTGTCTCACTCAGCAACAGAAATTTTAAACTGAATTGTATCCATAAATTGAGGATTACATGTAAATAAGTTCCAGACAGTAGTAGATTAGGTTGGTTCCTTGGATATATGGATCAAGGAAGCTGACTATCTCTTGAAGTAAGGTTAGAGAGTAATTCTGGGGAGAGGTGAACATAGTCAGTCTAGAGATTAATCCTTAACCTGGACTCAGATGCAGCCCCATCTTGGGAGATTTTTTAGGATCTGATTCTAACTAGTGATGCTAGGATGGCAGTGGCAGTCACAAATGCTCTCAATTCATTTAGACTCATATGCCACATGCTACGGCTTTCCTTTTATATACTGGTAAGACAGTGATATATTCTGTATTTGGCTACATTGGAAAATAATTTAGTAGCTTCATCTTGTGAAGAATAGGTCAGTGCTGAAGAGGGAAATTATGACCAGTCTTTGAAGTTCCTGCAGAACAAAATTGGGCAACCAGTTTGCACTTCCAGCCAATTGTAGCATCTGTGGTCATGTTATTGCCATTTGTGACCTTCTCTGTTGGCTTCCCAGAAGCAACATCAGGAGGAAAGATCACAAGTTGCCTCGGTAAGTCTCCTCCTAGCCACCCTTTCTTTATTTGCTGACAATGTATCTGAGCTACTTGGTAATGTAGGTAGTAGAGTGATAGCATGTTTTCCCCAAGGGGAAAAAAAGTGACTTTTGAACCTTTGAACGTTTTTTTAAAAAAGTTCTTTTCTAAATAGAAGAAATTTGATCCCGCCCAGTCTGATAACATCACAATTTGTGTGACTATTAGAGTTTAATAATAATGTTAATGATAGCAAGGAGGAGGTGAGATGGAGAAAAAGAGCGTCTTTTCCACTGTGATTAGATGAAAATGGCAGCAACTGATTCTGCCAATGTATGGTCCTCTCAGCTAGATATGAAACTAGCAATTGTGATTTGGCTTCTGTTGCAACTATTTTATCCCTGCAGGAACCAGTGTCTATTTCTGAACATAATAGCAGGACAGAAACTGCATCCATAGCTACAAAAATTGATCATTAATCTCTAATAACAGCATAGCTTTCGCTATCCATGAGTGGAAAAAAATGAAAGCTGGGTGACACATAGAGAAAGTACTTACATAATACAGAAACACTGGGTTGCTGGAACTGAACCTGTTGGTGCTGATCTGCCTCGGGCTCCTCAGGTTCTACTTGGGTAGAAACAGAAGTTGAAGTGGTGGGAATGGCAGTGACACTAGTAGTAGGCACAGCCTGTTTTATTCCTTGCTGGGCAGCCCCTGCTTGGGTTTTCTGTTCTGTCTGCTGCTTCTGATTGACTTCTTCTTGCTTTCTTTTCTCCTGTTCTTCCCTCACCAACTGACGCTGCTCTCTCTTTCGCTTAATCAAAGATACCCTATCCTTTATAGCTTTAGCCATTGTTTTGTGATCTCCTTCGCAGACATATCCAGATTCAACCTGAAATAAAAACAGTTCATACTATTAGACAATGGTGAATTACAATAAATACATTTATTTATCACATCAATATAGCCACCCATCTCACATGAAAGTGACTCTGGGCAGCGTATAGCAATCAATTAAAAAAAAATAAATGCATAAAAACAATCACAATGAAAATTTATGAAAATCTACCGTGTTTCCCCGAAAATAAGATCCTGTATTGTATTTTTTTGAACCCTGAAATAAGTGCTTGGCCTTATTGCCATGTGCTCAAAAGCCTGATTGGGTTTATTATCAGGGGATGTCTTATTTTGAGGAAAACAGGGTATAAAAAGGCACACAAAACAGAAGTGCATGGTATTAACTACACCAAGACAGCTATTTCTAGAATGACACAACAAAAATGAAACGATCAGCTTGTCAATTTTAAAGTAGCATTCACTATTACAAGAATATTAGAAGAAAATATTTGGTTTAAAAATTATTCATCATAGTATTCTCCCAAAATATTATGAGATCTTATCAAGGAAATAACTCGCTTGTGCAACTATAATAGTATAGCCACTATTTGTTCACCCTCATAGGACAGCTGATCCACACTACTTGGAATCGAAGGAAAATCTAGATGCAGTGTCTTCTATTTTATTAACAGGTAATCTATACTGAAGTCATAAAGTGAACTCAAACCAGGATGCTTTTAAGACCTGACTGTTTCAATTCATGTTTAATTAAATGTTGGTGTTGGTGTATATTCAACCAACTATTGTTTCAAATACCATTTCTATTCATAATTTTGAAATGGAAGTCCTAAATGTGCCTTTTCCAAAAGGCAATTCATCCAAGAAATTTGCTCAGTTCTAACTGGCTGGTGGGGAATGAAGAGATTTATATTCTTTGCAGACATCCGGTCATTAGATTTCTGAGGGTCGATTGTTACTCTCTGAGTCAGTTAGTTACAACTGAAGAATCTTCTTGGATGAGAAGGGAAAACATTTTCAAAGAAAAAACCAAAATAGTCCAGTTGCTTTTTGGAAAACAACCATGACCTGGATGATTGAGAACCTCCATGAAATGAAAGATTTATTACATTGTTTATATTTATATTTCTGTTGTTTAATACCTCCTGGTCTTCAAACCATTTTGAGATTTTTATTTTTATTTATTTATTAGTTCGATTTATATGCTGCCCTTCTCCGGAGACCCAAGGCGGCTTACAGTGCATTCAGCAATAGATGGATTTGCTTTAGAAATTTTTTTTAAATGTCAAATATTTTATGTATGTAAACTTTAGAAATTACATCTAGAAACATCTGACTCAGATTGATGGCAAAAAAGTTCGCTAAGTAATCTTATTCAGTGGAGAAAAAAATAAAAATATTTTGCTTAAAGTTCTGCTGGAACATGACAAGAAACGTTCTAAACTGCATTTTAAAAGAAGCAAGTGTTCAAGTAATTCGATTGCTTTTAACTAAGTAGGATATCATAACATTATACCTGAATACATGTTAACCATATCGGAAGTATTAAATATACACCAGAACTGGGCAATGTACAAAATGGAGAAAATCACTTTTAAGAAATGTGGCTGGTCTTGGCTAATGTAAATAGTTAGTATTTACTTCAAAGTTTTGCCAAACTGTATTGTTATTTGCCTATTTAAAATGTTCTTGTATTAAATGGAGAGAAATGGCTTTAGTCAAAAAAATTTTGTGCATAATTCACTCATGAATTACAGCTTTCTGTTATCACTTCCTTTTAAAGTATTGAGATTTGTAGAGTTATCAAAATACAAACGGACCAAACTGTATCCAAAACTCAAAAATCTATATTTAGAGACAGATGCCTAATCCTTTATTGCTCACCATTTCTTGTGCTACATCCTCCGGAACATCCCTTTCCAAGTCAAAAGAAAATTCTATTGCTTCATTATCCTTGTATTTTCCTTTTAGCTTTTTGATGTCTTCAATTCGTAACCAGAGCTTAATAGCAATTTTCTCTCCATCATCTTCTTCTGCTAATTCTACACGCACACCAGTTTCTTCCTGGAAGAATGCATGATTCAGAAGGTCCTTGATAGCATATCTGATAATTTTAGAAAGAAGAGAACAAGTTACAATTTAGGGGATCCATGAGTGAGATAAGAGATTTAGGGACACAGAAGCAGTGCAACTAAATACAAAGATTATTCAAACTTTATCATTTGAACCAAACATATTTTCTTCCCAAATAAAATCTTAATTCTTATGCAAAGATAAATTGCATTCATGCCACTTTGTCCTCCAAAGAAAGGAAGCACTTATTTTTTTAAGAACTGAAGGAAACACCATTATGATACAATACTATAGCCAATGGATGAGGCAACAGATCTTTAATTATTAAATGAAATGCTGTCAATACATTGTAATGCTTCACCCATTCTTTAAACAAGAGAGGACAAATTGGAAAGTTATGCCTTTTCTACAAAGTAAGTAATTAGTGCAACTTGAAAAAAGACTGGGTGTAATTTGACCTTGATTGAAAGAAATGTTAAATCAGTACCACATTCATATATTACACATTAAAGAAGCAGTCAATAAACTAGGACCTGTGGACAAATACAGCCTACTGCCTGTTTCTGTACAGCCAATGAGCTAAGAAAGAACAGATAGACAGATGGAGATCGCCAGCTCAGAGTTTTAGCTGGGTTCCCAGGGCAAGGGACAGGGCTGACTACCAGGGCATACTAGGTGGGCACCTCTCAGAAGATTCCTTGCTTGCAGCCTGGCACCATCCCAATGCAGCTGCACTAAGCCTGCAGACGCAGAGAGGTGGGATTTCGCCCTTTACTGAAAGAATTTGCCAAAGTTTGTACTAGAGTAGTGATGCATTACAGATTATCTGAAAGATTTTCAATCAAAACTGTCAATGCAGCCCATTTCTACTGCTCAATTCAAGCAGAAGAACATTTACCTTTCATCTTTATTTTGACGAATGCATCCCTCAATTATTTCCTTCACTTCAGGAATAGCTACTTTATCAAAGCTGGCTGGCTTGACTCCCTGAAACAAAGAAGTAACACCAAACAAAGAAAGTCATTATCATATATTAGTTATCTTTATATATCTTATCTTATCTTATCTTATCATCTTACCTTACCTTATCATCTTACCTTACCTTACCTTACCTTACCTTATCCTATCCTAACCTATCCTATCGACCTATCCACCCATCTATCCACCCACCCACCCACCCAACCATCCATCTATCTCCTGGAATCCCTGGTCCCAAAAATGGCAGCTAGTTAGTTGTTTTCTGGAAAACAAGCCCTTGCCTATTATGCTGTACTCTATTTATGTCCCTAACTATCTTTGAATGATTTTTTTTTGCCTCTAAAAGTTTCTAATTGAGACTTTCATAGGCAATTGTTTTTATAGCAGGGTAAGACAATACCAGGCCACTACTGTTTTTATGTGGCCCACAAGCAAAGAGAGGACAGGTGATCAGGCAGAAAATTGGCAGGCTCAAGCCTCAGTTGAACTCCCAGTTGAGCTTCCGGAGCAAAGAACAAGGCATTTCGATCATCATCGCCATCCTATTCTTCACCAGGAGGCTAGCCCCCTCTAGAGCAGCTCATGATACAGATTCCATTCAGAAGAAGTATTTTGGATCATCCAGAATGCAAGCATGGCAGACATCTGGATCATTAAAGCAACCATGTTACCTTCCAGGATCATGAGGCTGTCACCTACAGCTGCACACTCCTGGATATGGAGGTAGTTTCTTTAGTGAAATGCAGACTAGTACATTCCCAAATGTTCCCAAAAAATCACTTCCAAATTGAATCCAAAGCATTAGTTTCATTAAAGAGCAAAGGCCACTGGCATTATTATCTTATGACCATATATTTTATTCATTATAGAACATGGACACCAATAGCACACTTTTTGAATTAAATGCACAAATGTAATTAAAATTAAAGCTGTTCCCCAATTAAAATATAGTAAACAAGTTTTGATTAATTGAATCTACATACTGTATTACTAAAATAATACGGTCATTTCTCCATGCTCTCAAAAGGTGCCCCTACATACCTAACATTGCCATCACACAAGAACCATTCTTTCATTCCATCAGTGAACGAAGAATTTCTTTTCTAACATGGTTTTTATTTATCTACATTTTCCATGTTTAATCATTTATTAAAAAGTTTCTAACAGGTGAAAAACACAGATCGAATTGAAAGATATAACATTCAAAACCACATTCATATATAGAATATGAAAATTTTATATCTCTCAAAGATTATCCAGCAACAGAAAATGGTATTTTGAACTGAGTCTTTCAAGTTAAAAAATGTTTAGTATATAAACAAAGTTGCACAGCAAAGTACAGATAATTTTCTGAAAATTATCTAAGTTACTATTGTTTAAGTATAACTTGTATTACAAAAGTATACATAATCTAACACCAGATGAAGTAAAAAACCACTAGATACCCAAGTATTGTACTCACTGGACACATAAATAATGAAGTTAAGTTTTACATATTTTGCATACACCATGCAAAGAGTCACTAGAGAAGATTTCCTTGTTTGGAAAAATTGAGGACAGAAAAAAAAACCCACAAGAGAAAGCAAGGTGGTTAAGTACAATTATTAATGGCATAAGCATGAGCTTAGCTTACTAGAACTCAAGAAGCCATGGTAGACAGTCCTGGTGAAATCCATTGTGTCATGAAGGTCAGATCTGACTGAATTGTAAACAACAAATTACCATCTAATCTTCATTCAACCACCTTCCCCATAGTCCTCCAAACTACTCATTTTATTCAAACGAGTACCAACCTCCGAGTCTTATTAGATATCTTTGTGAATTTCAGTTAACTCATATTCCACCAATTCCTTCACTTATTTATCTAGATTCAGTTGATATAAATCAATGATTTGTTTACACTGTTAGTAAAATTGAAGGATTAACATACACAGATGTAGGCTGAAATAGATGAGATAAGCAGATCCCTCTTTCAAATAGGCAATACAGAAATATACCAGGTTGAATAAAAGGAAATGTGTAGTATTTCATGAAAACATATGTGCAAGTGTGCAGGCATACATTGAGGCACTATAAATAACCCTTTACCACCATGTCCCCTCCACACACACACTTTACAGATCCACATCTATAAGAACCCTGATTTTTTTAAAAAAATCCCCTATAGTCAGCATTCTTGAAACAAGACAGGAATTCCAATACAAACCAGTTTTCAACATCTAACTCTGTCTGTCTGTCTATCTATAGATATGAAATTAAAAATCTAAGAAATATAATTTTATATGACAACACTTTCTCTCATGTGATAATCTCCCATACTGAACATCTACTGCATTTGTTCAGTTCTTGCAAACATGTCAGCTGACAGTTACCTTTAAAATTCTATTTGGTGTTCATTAAATTGTTTATTTTTAAAAATCATAATGATCAAAGTATTTCTCTCTTGGATAGGACTTAACTTCCCCATTAAATGTGTTGAAGACTAGTGGATGTATTTCTCTGCACTACATTCAAAACTTTTTTCATAACTGTTTATAGTATGCTTACAGATAAATTGTTTTATCTGCTATCAAAATAAGCTCCTACCAGATCCAAGAAACAGAATATTCATTCTGCAGTAAAATGTCTTCTCATATTTAACATGGGCATTAGCAGGTATTCTGATCTCTTTTTTTGAACAAGATGAATCTTTCTATTGCACACAGTAATAGTTAGAATTTAACCATATCTGCCTCACATGATATATGAGGAGTTGTCCTAGAATCCATTGTATCTACACAAATTGCAACTTAACTTTATTCCTAGGTTAACAACCTTCGGTGTAAAACAACCAATATTCTGAACAATCCAGTTAGATTCAGCTAGATCCAGCTAAAAAAGTACAGGTGATGGTAGTTATATATTCTTCTAGCTTCAAACATTAAAGGCCTTCTATTACACTCCAACGTGAACATAACGTATCAAATAAACCAGATCTTCACAAAACATAAGTCTTAACATCTTTATGAAATCAATCTGCCTACATAAGAACATTCCTATCCATATACAAACACTAAATATTAAAAGTAAGCATTGACATTATTAAATATATATATATATATATATAATGTGATAATTGTTCAAGTAGAGCCTGATTTAAATATGTATCTGTGGGATTGAAATTCTTACCTCTTTAACACACTCCTTGTGAGAACAACAGAAACAGTGTGAATTTATGATGAGAAACACCGGACAAAAATCTCTCTTTGAAAAATCCATCAGGAAATACTGTTATACAAAATGTGTGCAAAAAAGTGTTCTATTTGGAAAAGATAGTTAAATATTACGCTTAACGCACAGCAGAAGGAAAGCACACATCGAACTTTAAAGGAAACATATCCTCTTCATTTACAACTTTACTTTCCCTCATCCTGTGCAGTCTGTAGAAGTCAGAGCTCTGTTGAGAACACTGTTTTCACAGCCTAGGACCCTTGAGACAGAGAACGCATCAGCAATGTCATGCAATATGTAAATCTGTTTACAGCTCCTCCCATTTGCTTTCCTGTAACTTCTTACAAAGTGGTAAGGAACTTGAACCAGTGCTATTCAATATACTGTAATATCATGCAGAAAGATAAAGAAAACAAGAGAAAATGAAGTATTTTTATTTCTTGAAAGATTACTTATCAGTTGTTTTGCAAACTTAGTAACAAGGGGAAAAAAACCAGGTCACAGAATTCCTTTCCTATTCAGTTCCCATTGCAATCTTTGCAAGATTTTACAATTTATTTTATTCCATCCTAGAACAGAATAGAAATTAATAATTATATCAAATTATTGTCATGGTTACTATTGTATTTGTCACTATTATTGTCACATTAGTTAACTTTCAGAGAATACAACTGAAATCGCCCTAGTACTCTTACACATGAATGAGTAGTTGTATCTAACAGCACTTTGAAGTCAAATAATTTTGAGCAAAGAACTCCACACTGGTCTGCCATCAGACTACTCTGAGTAAAGTTCAGATGAAGAGAGCCACAGAAAAACCATGGGGCCTTTCATACACACACACACACACACACGATCTACATTCATTGTAACAGTCAAAAGAACTAGTTTTATTAAAAAACTGACCAAACAGAAAAGTGAAATACATACATATTATACATTTTTAAAGAAGGCACAGAAAATGTGTTGCTGCTGCTTTTCCATAATGTAAAGCTTTTATTTAGATTAATTTTATTACATTTTGTGATGACTTCTGTAGTTTACTAGACTGTTACCACTTAATGTTATTACTGGATGATTAATTTGTCCTTTTAGAATCCTTCATCTATTTTTTTTTTTTTTGTTAAGACTTGTTCAAAAAATCCAAGATGCAGAATGTATTTAAAGAACTGTTTGCTAGTATACCTAAATCATATCCATAGCTACATTATATATACACCATTACATATATAACAACATTACGGGGAGATGTACACCTGGTGGGACCCTGAAGAAGGGCCTTCTCCGGGGTGGCTCCCTCTCTCTGGAACATCTTTCCCCCCAAGATTAGAATGGCCATCACCCTAATTCTCTTCTGGAAGGCTCTGAGGACCTGGTTCTGCCAGCAGGCTGGGGAACCCAGAGCGGGATGGAGCCCATTAAATGGCTTGTGTGATCGGCTGTCACTGGGGCAGGAGGTGGCATTAATTTATTTGATTTTTTATGAGTTTTATTGTTTTTAAATGTGTTTTTTATATTCTGGAACCTGCCTTGAGTCACCATAGGCATCAATATAAATCTAATAAGTAAATAAGTAAATAAATAAATATACTATTATATATACATCAGCTGCAGTTCACCAATGGTATAATACACAACTGCCTGTATAAAATGTATATGGAGTATCCCTATGTGTGTAAAGTATCAGGAAAGTTATACAGGTAGTTCTCAACTTACAACCACAATTGAGCCCAAAATTTATGTTGTTAAGTAAGACATTTGTTAAATGAGTTTTGCTCCATTTTATGATTTTTCTAGCCACATTTATCTATTAATTTATTTATTAAGCTTACATGCCGCCCTCTCTCCGACAAGGACTCAGGGCGGCTCACAACAATAAAACAAACAAATAAATCAATATTAAATGTTAAAACCTATTAAAATTCCCCTTAAAAAACCCCTTCAGTCCAATCCGGCCTGGCTAAATAACCATGTCTTAAGGTTACGGCGGAAGGAGCGCAGGTCAGGGGCCACCCAGAGCTCCAGGGGAAGTTGATTCCATAAATCAAGTCAGGAGCCTGGTGGAGCAGTGGACTAAAGCGCTGTTAAATAGCACTTAGTTGCCAGCTGCCTGCAATTACTGCAAGTTCGAATCTCACCAGGCTCAAGGTTGAGTCAGCCTTCCAACCTTTTGAGGTAGGTAAAATGAGGACCTGGATTGTGGGGGCAAGAAGCTGACTTTGAATAAAAAAGAACACTGCTTGGGGGGGGCCCAAAAGCCCTTCTAAGCAGGTATATACAAAAGTATGAAGGCTATTGCTTAACGCATTGTAAGCCACCCTGAATCTCCGGAGAAGGGCTGCATATAAATCGAACCAATAAATAAATAAATAAATAAATAAATAAATAAATAAATAAATAAAAATAAAAATAAATAAATAAATAAATAAATAAATAAATAAATAAAGTAGGTGCGCCTACTTTATGTGATTAAATGAATCACTGTAATTTGTTAAGTTAATAACACAGCTGTTAAATGAATCTGGCTTCCCCATTGACTTTGCCTGTCAGAAGGCTGCAAATGGTCACAGGACCCCAGGACGCTGCAACCGTCATAAATATGAACCAGCTGCCAACCAGCCACATTTTGATCACATGAACACGAGGATGCTGCAAAATGTGTCATAAAAAATGGTGGTCGTAAGTCACTTTTTCAGTATCATCGTAACTTTGAATGGTAAAGGAACTGTTGTAAATTGACGACTACCTGTAACAGTTGAGATAGTGCTCAGGATTTCTTCAAAACAAGAGACTTAAATACAGTCTGAAATGAATTTTATTGAGAATTACTTTAATCTTCTTTTAGACTTTATCATTAATTACGTTGGCCTATGAATTCCTGAGTCAAGCTGCACAAACAAAGTGCTTTTACAAGTCTACATTACTATTTTGCTAAGCTATTTTGGTGCTAGTTTGAACTAGATGCAGGCTGTTATAAACCATTAAAGGAATTTTAAAAAGAACCCATGATCCCAATGGAAAACAAAGTTGACCTTGCTTCCCTCCATCCCCAGGGCAATAACATGCAAGGCTGTTCATTTGCTCAATGCTCCTTGTGAAACACAAACTCCTATTACTAGCAACGAAGTCTGGGAGGCTTGCATATTCAATTCCTTCCTATTAGTGTGCCCTAATAAATACAGCTTTTAAATGCATTTTTTTTTAAAAAAACCTACTACTGCTCTTGTTCTGTTTATTCAATATTAACATAATCTAATTGCAAAGTTAATTTGCAGGTGGTAAAGGTACCTTCTTTAATTAGCCATCTTAGATTTTAAAACCACACTATGATATATTTTGCTGAATCTAATTATTCCACAAAGTGATATATTTTAAGAAGTCAGTTTATGAAACAGATTCCCTTCATTTTTATTCATTAGATAGTTACTGGCATTCATGTGAGCAAATATTCATGCCACTAACCAAAATCACATTAGATAATTTGTAAGATGTATATTCTGTATGTCTATTTGAAAAAAACTGCAAAAAATCAAATTAGAATCAGATTTAATATCTCCTCTCCTCTGTCTTCCCTCTCCACAAACATACACAGCCAATATAATCTCAGAATCACACTTATTCAGGAAGATGCTATTAGCATTATTTGCAATTTCCCTCTTAAAAGTGATTTTATTAAAGCATGCAGAATCTTTACTGCCATTTTCCGCAATTCTAGTTAGATGTGTCAACCATACATTTTTTAAAGGTCAGTTAACTGCAATCACACTTTCAACACTTGTTCTAACTTGACAAGTTAAATGAGGACAAGTAAATGAAATAAATATTTTATACATTTTTTTTCTCCTACTGAAATTACTAGTACTATAAACAGTACTATATTTTTTTCACCAAATGTTTAACTAGGATTTGGGATTTGAATTTTCTGGTTGTCCTTTAAAAGTGATTGAGTAATATAAATGCAGGTGATGCCTTGTTGAAAAATAGGACATATTATGATAAGTAAAGCCTCTAAACATGCATAAGTCTAGATCAGTATTTTTCAAACTTGGCAAATTTAAGATGTGTGGACTTCAACTCCCAGAATTCCCCACCAGATTGCCAAATTTGAAAACACTGGTTTCAAAAACATTGGTCCAGATTGTTTTAGTTCATGAGTAATAATAAAGTAACCTAAAAAGATTTAAATCAAGCTGGATTTAATAAATCCAAATATTAAATGTTCAGATCCTTCATTTGCAATTAATCAATTTGGTCCTTTCTATAAATCTAGGTCTAAAAATATATAATAATTTAGATACATATCAATTATATAAACAGTCTAGACTTCATTAATTCTGTGTTCTCACACTAAGCCACAAAAGTTATATATACTTATAAGAAATATGTAAGAAAAATGTATGAATTCTTGGTAATTTATATTTAAATTTTATTTATACATATAGAAGCTGTATTTATCCATAACATATAATAATGTATTGAGAACTGATATCACTAATTTTTTAACCTGTAATATTAAATTCAATTACATCAATTTGACATGGAAAATGCTGCCAAACAGTCTCCATCTATCCTGTTTCGCCCAAAATAAGACATCCCCTGATAATAAGCCCAATTGGGCTTTTGAGAGCATAGCAATAAGGCCAAGCGCTTATTTCAGGGTTCAAAAAAATATAAGACAAGGTCTTATTTTCAGGGAAACACGGTAATACTTTTAATTGCTTCTGCAATGCTAAATGCAATGCTAAATGCTTTAGCATTTAGGTCCTTTGCTATAGAGAAAATACTACAACCCTAACCTTATTTTCTTATAATTCAGCTACATGGGCTAGATCAGGGCTGTCAAACTCGCAGCCCTTGGGGTTGGATGTGTCACACGCTGGCCATGCCCACGCCCAGTTTAGCAAAGGGGAAGTCACGATACGTCACGTGACAATGCCATGACGCAAGTTTGACACCCCTGCTCTAGATGATAAGGCTGAAATGTTATTTAATTTAATAATTCCAAGACTTAATTAAGTTTATATGTTCTAGAAAAGATTTATTTCTATTTGTGCTATTTGTTCGTCCATAAAATTAACATTTCTATGCGGATGGACATTCTAACAATTGTCTCGACACTGAAGTTTCCACTTACTTAAGACCTTTGATTTGCTACATGTTCCCAAGTTACTCTATTATATGTGTAAACAGCAGTCCCATCTTATCTGAATACTGTTTCAGTCATATATATAAAGCTGAATTTTATTGGAAAGATGTTTTCAAGTTGAGCTGAACTCCTAAGTATATAAATATAATCATTGTGCTTCAAATATAACAATTGAAGGGCATTTACAGACAAATGTAATAAAACTTGGTAAGAAGAAAAGCCACAGGACAAAAACAAAACAAAACCTATCAATCCTATCAATTGGTTCTATATTATGGATTAAAGGGTAGAAAATAAATCCAAGAGATTCAAGGACAGAATGTCCTTAACAAACTGAAACAGTACGTCTTCATTTGTGGTTAAATACTTAGTGTACCTCCAGGAAATTAATAACAAACTCAGATCTAACACACATTTGTATGTAAATACAAGAGACTAACATACCTGAGTTCTTAGCCTCAGGTTTTCGGCATAATTATAGAATGGTTTGGAATTTCATTATTTATTGTTTTCACAAACGATTTTATTATGATTTTTAACTATTTTGGGATTTTACATTTTTGCAGTCTTTGTTAATAGAAGTCAAATTAGAGAACTTTGGAAGCATATTAAAATTATCCACATGGACCAATATCAATTTTTAATTCTTAGAATGTTTAATTATACCAATTTAAAAAGTTTAACTTTATAGCTCTGGGCCGTGTTTAGTTATTTTCTGAGTTCAAATTTCCCTCTATATGCTGCAGCTGGTATGAAATGTTTCCAATCCAAAAGCAAATTTTATTCAAATGAAATGATGAACTTTACAAACCATAAAAGAGTTCTTCTCTTATTTTACAATTCTATATCCTATCTGTATCCAATCAAAATTAAGGTTATTCAAAGCAACATTTTTAGATATGTAGAGATAAAAAGAAAGGCAGAAGGAATACTCATCAAATTTGCAGGTGTCACAAAACTGAAGGGGAATGAATGATACATTAGAATAGCAGCTCAAGGCTCAAAATATGAACAGTAGATCCCATCCAATAAAATGCTGTTCGGAGAAATGAAATGCAGGGTGCTGCACTTAGGTAGGAAAAAAATGGATACACTGATCCAAAACAGGTATCTGAATCAGAATTAGTACTCATGAAAATGATCTGGATATTCTGGTAAGCATTACATTATATTACATTAAACATAGTTAGCAATATGAGGCAGCTACCAAAAGAAGCTAACAAAATCCTAGGCTGCATCAACAGAGGTTCAAGACTGAGATCATGAGAAGTGACAGTTCTGTTATATGCTGTACAGACAGACTGCATCTAAAATATTCTTTCCAATTCTAAGATATAAGGATGCTAAGAAATTGCACAAAATACAGAGAAGAATTAAAAATAGTTGAGAAGCTTAGAGGCTAAATCCTGTGAAGAATGGTATTTAATTTAAAGAATTTAGATTAATTTAAAAAGATTTAAAAACTGATATTTAATCTAAAAAAGAGAAGGCTAAGGAGATATAGTAGCAATGTCCAGATACTTGAAAAGGGTGTGTTAATAGATTCGTATTGTATCCCATTTTATATAAAACTGAAGATGGTGAGCATACCTAATTCTCCTTCTCCCGTTTCCCCACAACAATCCTGTGAGGTGGGTTTGGCTGTGTGGTGGGACTGGGTGGGAGGAGCTGGTCCAGACTCACCTACCCAGTTTTCATGCCTAAGGGAAGGCTAGAACTCAACAGTCTCCTGATTTCCAGGCCAGCATCTTAGCCATTATACCAAACTGGTTCTCATAACTCCCAAGGGCAGGGCAAGAACCAATGGAGGTAAACTTTATAGAGAAAGATCCAAGCTCAAATTAAGGAGGAAAATAAAGAGGAATTTCCTGACTTAAAAGCGGGAACTTTTAAGCAGTAGAATACCCCCTATGGGGGTTCCATAATTGGAGGTTTTTAAGCAAAATTTGGACACTCATTTGTCTGGGACAGTGTAGAGCTTCTTGACCTGGAGAAAAGAACAGATAAGATTTCTAAGATCTTTGAGAAAATTGATACAGCTCAAAATATCTCTTTTTCTTGCTTTAATCAGAATATTTCATAAAAGAGCAAATGAACTCGAACATCTGCAACTATTATTGAATGTTATTGTTCGAATAAAAATATTATTGTAATGGATATATTTTTATTACTGTCTTATGGCCAAGAGAGGAATGACTATGTTTTAGTCTACTTTAAAATTCACCAGCAAGGAAAAATAAGACAGGAAAGAGGGATTTTATGTTGAAAAGAAGGCATAATAGTGTAATAGCTATGGAGTTGAAGATGGAGAAATGAGTATGGTTGTATAGAAGTACAGAGAGCAGGCTATTTAAGAGAATGGTAAAAAAAAAAGAGATAAATAATGTAACACTGAATGATATGAACTCTGGACTTAGAACTAATAAAATGATGATAAAGCAATTTAATAAATCACAACAGGAAAAAAGCACAAGAGACATTCTTAAACTACCGTATTTTTCAGATCATAACACACTTCAGACTATAAGACCCACCTAGCTTTTGGGAAGGAAAAAAAGAAAAAAATCTGCCTCTGCCTCCCAGCAATTTGCGCCCTTGCAGCAAACAGCCTGGTCAGCTTCAGCACAACCTGATTTAGCATGAGCAGCTGATTGGCAGTTGGATCTACCTCCCGGAATACCGCCAATCGGCTATTCCAGGCGCCGGGGATCACCACTGTCCATCATCACTGCCACCTATTGCCGCCTCTATGTGCCTCATTTTCGGCCTCTGCACGTCCTGTTTTGGGCTTCTGCACGCCCCATTTTTGGTCTCTGTGTACCCCACCCCGGAACGGGCTGAAAATGGGACATGTGGAGACCTAAAATGGGCCGTGCAAAGGTTCAAAATAGGACGTGCAGAGGTGGCAATAGGCAGTAGCGGGTGGCGGCGATCCCTGCAGCCTGGAACAGCTGATAGGTGGCATTCTGGGAGGCAGATCCATCCACCAATCAGCTGCTAAATCAGGCTGTGCTGAAGTTGATCAGGCTGTTTGCCGTTTGCTGCAAGGAGGCAAATTGCTGGGAGGCAGAGGCCAAAAGGTGGGAGCCGGCAGATCGGTAGGGCTTCAGCAACATTTGCTGTATAAGACATGCATTTCTAGCCACTTGGGGGGGGGTGTGTGTGTCTTATACACTGAAAAATACAGTATTATATGTTATATGTGTGATGGATCAGATACAGTTGTTTAAATATAAATGTAATTTATAAATTAGGCAGATTACTAATCACCTTAGATGTTTGCTGATTTGAGAATGCCCTTTGAAATAGTTCTGTTTCCAACAGTTCCTCAAGCTTATGAGAAGTGAATCTGATTTCCATATGGAAGCCATTCCACAGCACTGGTGTTGTTACAGAAAAGCAGTATCTTCTAGCTTTGGGTCCTCAGCCCACCCCACCTCCAAATCATTAACTATAAGTAAACGTGCCCTGCAAGATCTAGCGGAGAAAGCAGCTCTGCAAATATGTTAAGCCATAAATCCCAGCACCTTAAAATGTACTCAGAAATACTTTAGCAACTAGGGCAGGATTCAGAAAATCAGTATTCTGGATTTGCATTGCTGTAAAGCAGGGGTGTGAAACTCAAGGCCCAGGGGCCGAAAACAGCAATGGACTGGCCCACAGTGCCTCTGCCACCAAAAACAGAGCTTGGGATTGCTGCGTGCGGCCTCCCAAGCTCTGTTTTCGCTGGCAGAGGGTTGCAGGAGGCCATCGCAACTGAAAACGGAGCTTGCGAGGGCTGCAGGCAGCACTTCCAAGCTCCATTTTTGCTGCAGAGGGTTGCAGGGGGGCGTTGCAGCCAAAAATGGAGCTCATGACAGCTGCAGGTGGCACTCCCTACTCCTTTTTCACTGTCAGAGGGTTACAGGAGGCCATCGCAGCCGCAACAGAGCTCAGGAGTTCATTTTCGCTGGTAGAGCGCTTGGGCCACCACAGCCCCCCCCCGACATGAATGATGTCGAGCTGGCCACACCCACCCTGACCATGCCCCCCACCCCCCAAGGTCAAACACAACCCTGATGTAGCCCTCAATGAAATTGAGTTTGACACACCTGCTGTAAAGTATACTGACTGTTGCATTCTGAACAGATGCACTTTCCAAGTAATCTTTATGGGCAGCCCAAATAAAGCAACTACAATAGTCCAATCAGGTGAAAATCAGTTACTGTAACCCGGTTCTCCTGCATCAAGTTAGGTCATAATTGGCGCAGCAGCTGAAACTCAGGAACTATTAGTCCAGGAAGACTCTCAAATCACAAACCTGATCCTTCATGGGTAGTGTTTGCCCACGCAGAGATCACACTGACATCTATAGAAATCCCAATGTAATAATAGCAACTCTGCCTTATGTGGGTTCACCATAATCTGCTCTCTCTCATCCAGACCTTCATAGTTTGCAGGGACCTGCACATGCCCGTGGGCCGCCAGTTTGACACCCCTGACCTAGAGTGCTGCAAATTTGATCCATTACCCATCTCAACAATCTTCCTTAAAAAGGAGAGGCTGGAGACTTGATATTGAGTATGCACAGTTTTATAGGTAGCGATTACTTTAAAAGATTTGCTGGCAATTTCTGTATACTTCAGAAAGCCAGAATGGTAACAGGCAGAGAAAAAAATTGTTTAAAAGTATTATGCAAACATACATACATTTAAAAAAAATGCCCTCAAATAGACCTTGATTACTTATGAGCAGAAGAGTCTTGCCCTGCCTTCTTCTGGCATTCTGACTTCCCAGTCTTGGCATTCCTAGGCAATCAATCCCCTACTGAAGTACTAACCAGAGCTGCTTTGCTGAACTTCTGAGTTCAATCTAAGTTAGCTAGACACTGCCACCTATTGAGGCAGAACAGATACACCCCGTTATAAAAGCATTCATCTGAAGAAGCAAATATGTTTAGACGTAACTTTGCACATATTACATCTATCAAATCCTAATCCATTTCTTTTTCTTCTCCTTGAAGATGTATGTTAAACTTTTCAACCTAGCAAAGTTATTGCTCATATTTAAAATTAAGAAACACTTTCAGAAAAAGCATGGTAACTGATTACAGATATTACAGGGAGCAATAAATGCATAATTTAGCACAACTTTCTTTGCACTAACTATACTATTACATTGCATCCAAAATAAATACTGCAGCATATTTGCCTGCAGTAAAAAATGAATGTATACAGAAAAAGGCAGAAGATTGCATCACACAGAAACACAATAAACTGCAATTTTGTATCATTAATATTTTTGTGTTAATTGCAGTTTTATTAGTGTCCTGTTGATACACATTTTACAGAAAACCATAGCCTAAAGACAAAGCACGTGCACTGTGTACCAGAGATCTAAGATTTACTCCCAGCATTTAGAATTTACTCCCAAACAAGAAAAAGCCTAACTCTATCTAAAGCCCCGAGACTCTTCTGCCAGTTAGTGTCAATTCTATTATACTGAGCTTAAAAGATCAACAGTAAGACTCAGCATAAGGGAAACGGGGATGGGAACAGGGTACATGTTTTCCAGTAGGTCACAAACCAGACCAGGTAAGCGGAGGTAGAAACGGGAAGCATTGGGAAGACTCAGGATGCTGGGTAGACCTTCTGTATAGACATGATCTGTCCCCCCCCCCCTTCAGAGACCCACAAAAACACAGCCAGCCGAGGGTTAAGAATCACTTGGCACACTCCGCAGTTCTTATCTCAACCTTGGCAGCGATATACACACCGTCTGCCAAGGACTTTATTGGTTTACACAAACAAGAAAATCACCTACGTAGCTTTGCCGTTCATCCAGCTTCCAAGACTACGAGGTTGCTCCGTTTGTTTAGCTTTGTTCGTCACGAACTTCGTGACCCACCGTACTGTCTTATATAGATATGTTTCTGGGTGTGGTCCAGTGAGTCATTGATCCTGTGACTCCAATCCAATGACTCAGGATTTCCTCATACGCCGCAGCTGCAGTACCCTTTTCTCTCGCCTTCTTTGGCGTGCGTCCAGGAATGACGTCTCTCCCTCACTCTCATCTGAGACACCTGTTTCCCCACTACTTGGCTCTCTTTCAGCTGGCACCTGAGCCGGTGCCAGAGGGGGAGGGCTGGGAGATCTGGCTGGCTCCTCTTCCTCCTGCTCAGAGCTGCCTTCCTCCAAAGGGATAGGCTCAGAGGACGGGGCCACAACACGACCTGACTGGTCCTTGGCTTCAAGCATAGCATATCCAATGAGTCTATCCATTTTAGTTTTACCAGGCTTTCTTTTCCCTACATGCCCCCCCCCCCCACCTCCCATCTCTGTATCAACTGCAGCATGCAGGATATTGAAAGGAAGCCCCAAGGCCAGTGTGTTAGAGCCCAGGCTATGCAAAGAAGGGGAAAGAGACTCAGGACTTTCCAGATTTTGTTTCAGCCAAAATCCAGAACTGAAATGCTTGAGCTTTTAACTGTCAAACCACAGCCCAACCTGAATATTTTGATAGACCTACTAAACACAACGTTTCAAGTTTTGTGTGTACCCCTACACAGATCTATTCAAATATTTTAATTTGGAAAGTCTAGAAGTGAGATGTATATGTTCTAGCAATGTTATGGGATGTGCACGCAAAATTAGCAGATTCCTTATTTTGCATTAGGCATTTTAACAAACTCAAAAACTAAACAAAACAGAATTTTTAAAAAACCTCAAAAGAAGCTGGCTGGGAACACTAAGTTTTACTGGCCATTCTAAATTCAAGTAAGCTTGGAGTTGGACAAATCTTCAGAGGGGGCAGGAACTGAAAATATTTGTCTTCAAGGTCCCTGAAAGTAACATTCCCTTCATGAGAGCAGCTGAAGAATGCCCTTTCTACCTGATCTTATGGGATGAACAGAAACAAATCTGGTCCTGAAGATATCAAAGTTCAGAGCCGTGAAGATGACAACCACCATATTGAATGGTAGGTAGAAGGAAATTGGTAACCAATGCAACTCTCAGGATAAAGGTTATTATATTGGGGGGGGGGGGGATCTGATTCACCCATAGTTCTCTAAATTGCTACGTTCAGTAGCCTTCAAGAACAGCCCATGTGCAGCATATTACACTAGCCAAAGTGGGAGGTAACCAAAGCAAGCCCTCTCAAATACATATGGAAACTTTTCTTTTGTTCCAGCTTGGACTCTTGAAAGTTATATATCCACTCTCATAGAAGATTACACTTCTTGTTTATCTGTGACAGGTGATGTACTTATTGTTAGAGAAATATATACAAAACTTACGCTGGTCACTCGACGGTAGATCTGTGCAGCATTTTGACATTCAGAATAAGGGTATTCAGATGTAGCCATCTCAAGCATACACATCCCAAAAGCATATACATCAACGGACTCATCGTATTTCTCCTCATACATCTCGGGTGCCATGAACTCTGGGGTACCTTAAATTAAAAGAACGATTCAGACTCTAAATGTCTCAAAGCGAGCAGAGGCTGCTGCCGTTACTCACCGCAGAACGGAGCAGATGGGGAGACCTGTGAGAAAAGAAGAAGTGGAGGCAAAAAGAAAAGGGAGGATACCCTCAGTCATTCTTTTTCGTCAATGAATCCCATAGGTCTTCCATTGCAAGGTCTTTGCAAGAAGTGAAGAATGGTAAATAGTTATTTTACCATTTATATCAACATTACAATTCAAATTGAATTAGGAATAAAATAAGAAGTTTTAGTAGTAATTAACAAACTTGACTGTTGAATCCTAGATTGAAAATAAATGGAGAAAAATAAAAGTAAGAGACTAGTTAGGCTGAAAACCAAATATGTTAGCCACACTTACCTTCCCTCCCATTGAGAAAGGAGGTGCAATGATTGTTTCAGCATACCTGCCTGCTCTCTGCTGTAAAGAATTAATATTGATTAGCGTCCACAGCTAGTCTCTGACCTGTAATGCTCCATTTATTTATTTTTTAATAGTGTCACTTTTAAACAAAGCCTTGCAATGAAAAACCTGTCTATGAATAAAGCCTTCTTAAAAATGGATTTTTAAAATTTTCTGCAAAGGCCACTCACCAGAGCCCTTTTTACATACTTACCATTTCACCTGCAGTACATTTAATAGGCCTACTACAGATACAGGAAATAGTGAGGGAAATCCTATAGGCAAAAATACTCAGAAATATAAAAAGATTGAGTTATAGACACAGTGTGTGTGATTAACATCTTGAATCAAAAAACAATTTGCCGCAGATGCTTTATCTCTAAGGTATGAAATGAATGCAGTTTCTCATATGGTAGAAAATTATACTATGTATTCAGAGATACATACATATTTAAAGCCAGAAATATTTACAATAAGAAAAGAATTATTTCCTGCACACAAACCAGGTTTTATGCAAATTTACAGACAACCTTTTAAATCCCTATCCACCCTCCCATGGTTCAATAATTAGTATCTAAGTCTTAATTGAAAGTCAGCACACTAACATAACTATTAACAAAAACTGAGAATATGGTAATTTTCCAATTGAAAGTTGAACACAACACATGGAAAGGGCAATGTTGTGTTCAGGAAACTGGTCATTTCCACATATTTTTTTTACCATTAATGTTTAATGTTTTTAGACTGGCTGGAAAGCAGGAAATGTTTCACTGTGACAAGGACAAGATATCTGCAGATAAAAACTGTACCCTTAAAATCAGTTTTAAGGGATCTAGAACAAGAACTGCATTCTTAAAAACACACAAGCGCAGACTAAAAAGGACAATCTTCTCCCTTGTTAGCCTGCCTCCTTCACAGAGAAAATAGCAGAACAGAGCCGTTAAAACCAGTTCTATGGCAATAAAATATCTGGCAAATTCTAAGTGAATGCAAAATCTAGAAACTGAAGGTTAGATGGTAAGATTGCTTTTTTTTTTTAATGGATGTTTTGTGTTACCCTTTTGTGTGTCCCATTAGTTCCCGTTTGCAACAGATATTTAAGTAGAGTGCATATATTATGGTTTTAGCAAGAGTGTTCTGCTAATTGTAACAATCTATGGTATCAGCACTCTTCCAGCAATATACCCAAATACCAAAGATGCATAATGTACAAGGTCTATTATATCGAAGACTTTACGGCTGAAATATGGAAAAAGCTCCAAAGCAAGCTTATTTTGTTCTATTAGAGTTTCAAATGAGACCTTTTAAAATAGAACTGGAACTTACCTATCACACTTTTGGCAAAAGAAGCTCGTTTCAAAGTTGCCAAGCCCAGATCTCCTATCTTGACTGATCCTGTAGGGCCAGTGATAAAGATGTTGTCACACTTCAAATCACGATGGATAATGGGAGGAGTGCGTGTGTGCAAGAACTGTAAACCTTTGAGTATTTGCCGGCACCAGCTTCGCAGCACTTTGATTTTCATCACTTTAAATCTTTTTAAATATCTAGGAGAGAACAACCCAAATAAAATTAAGCTTCATCTTGAAACTCATGCTTAGTAACATTATAAATATTTAAGAAATAGGATATTAAAAAGAAGTCTTTCATGTTCAATGAACCAACCATTAGGGGACACTGGTGCTAAGTAGTTCAAAACACAGGGATTAGAAAGATTGCCTCTCCCAATCTTTAATTACATTGGACCTTCGAGAGAAAATATTTTAAATTTTACATATCTACTATTTGGGGCCATTGTGTACATTGTACATAAATAAAACTAAAAGATGTGTGTCTGTTTTTTTTAAAAAAAGCCATTAGTTTTTCAATCACAAAGTATGCTATCATAGTAACACAGCATCTCATTTAACTATGTTTTTTCTTCATTTTTAGCAATTAAATTTGGAGCAAAAAAAATACTTATAGTTATCATATTGTCTTTGCACACTCTGTTTACAAGAAATCAATAGAGATGCTGGCTTAGTGGGAGAAAAAATTCAACAGAGTCAATTCATCAGTTCCAGCACGGTAACTGTGGGGCTCAAGCTTTTACAAAACCAGAACTGGCAATTGTTTTGAAATATGGAAGCAAAATTGCCAATAATTTAGTACTACATTTTATGTTGGATCCTGCAGAATGTAAAATTTGCTGAATTGTATATCAGTGGAGGAAAAATCTAAGGAATTCAATTTGATAATACTACTGAGAACACCTAGGAATAATAATATGTCTGTTACTGATTACCCAATCAGGGGGAAGATGAAATTGTCCAAAAACAAACTCCTGAACTTTCAGAGGCTTGAAGTAATAATAATAATAATAATAATAAAAATTGGAATCTGTCAAAGATGAATTCTGCCAAGCATGAGCCTTTCAGCAACTTCTTGACTTGTCTTGTTGACTGTTTTCTTTTATGATATTACCTAGTTTGTGTAATGAAATGACTGCAAGAAAAACAAGCAAGCTCAGAGAGCACCAAGCACCCCTCATTTCAACCTTGAGCTACAATTATTCTCCTTTAGTATTTTCTTTCAAAGATAAAGAATAATACCATAAGATCAGCAATCGTTGAGTTGATGTTACTCAATAAGTAGTATTACTATAACTGTATGTGGTACTATAACTGTGCTACAAAAATCCCAATAAAGTCAAGGTGACAGAACTCCCCCCCCCACAATAAAATTTAGAGGTCATCCAGAATTTTTCAGGACAGATACACTAGTTCCACAACAAGGAATTGGAAGTAGCAGGAAAAACAGGGGAAAGTAACCACATAGTGATGGATTTCCTCTCACAATAAGCCAAAAATTAGTGAATATTGGTAAAGAGAACAAAGAGAGCTTCCTCAAACATGTTCAGAATAAAAGAAAAATGAATCAGTAAATTACTTTGCTCAGTAAATGCAGCAAAGGATAAAAATTATTTAATTCCCGATTCAGCTCAATATTCACTAAAAGGAAGATACATATTTTACACACACACTCCTGAAAGGACAGAAATGAGATTGAAAATCAAAATAAACATGGTCAAGGAATTCTGAATGAGTATAAGACACCAGAACTAGATGAATTGCACAGAAAGATGTGGGTTCTATATATAATTCAAGGCCTGGTTATCACCTATAAAGCTGCAAAGGGCCTGGCTTCTTGTCACCAATTATTCCTTCCTGCCTGGTGGAGTTGCACCCTGGTTCCTGTCAATTAAACAAGACCCAGAAAATGTGCTCCTGTCCTCAGGAATTATATCACTACAAAAATTCATAGAGCTCCCATTCTAATGACATTCAGAAAACCATTAAAAATATGGTTTTCTCACAGGCCTTGGGTAAGATGCCTCTCCTTTTATTTTTTGTTATTGTTAGTGTGTCGCCTATTGAATTATTGTAAATTTCTTCTGTACTGGTTGCTTTTCTTTTTTAATTGTAAAGCACTTGGAGTCATTAAGGAATCTAGTAGCCTTAAAACTTAAAATAATTACAAACATGCATATATGCAAAGAAACAAACAAACTGCACTTGTTAAACATTCAGGAGTCTTCAATGGCTAGTAGATGGTGAAAACACTGAGCACATGAAGGCTTTTAAATAGTTAGTTGTGATCTTCCAAGACACAGAGTCACAAAATACACATAATGATTCTGTGGTCTTGTAGATTCAAAGAAGCACTTCAGCCATTTTAAATAGTGTTTTTCCTCCACACTAAAAGTAGTAAATGTATCTGTGGCTTTAAAACCACTTATAAAGCCCCACATGGCATGGGTCCGAGCTCTTTGCAGGATCAGCAGTCCCCACTGTCTCTGCCCAACCCATCAGGTCTAGCAGAGAGGGTGTGCTTTATGTTCCATCACCAAAAAATGAAACGTTGTTGGTCCCTGGAATCAAGTCTATTCCTTGGCTTTGCCAGGCATGTAAAAAAAATAAAACATTCTTCCAGAGATCCTGATGACTTTGTTAGACTTTCATAAGACTGTGAAGATCTTGCTGTTCCCTGGGTATTGATTAAGGTGACATATAATTATTCATACTTAAATAAAACAAACTAGGAATTATATTCAGTGTACGTACTCAATATTTCTTAACTGTTTTTATAATGAAAAATTAAAATAAAACCAGTTTTGCTTTGAAAAGTAATATATTTTCTAAAGTATGCTCCTTTTATAATTTTTCAGGCATGTTGGAACTCGCTTGTTTTGCCTTTTAATTAAAAGAAACTAACTAAAATTTAAAAAGGGAGGAGATCGATAGAAAGCCAGGCAAGTAGCAATAAAAGAACCTGTAGAGTCACCACATTGTCCATCCCTGATCTCTGATCCATCCTTAAACACAGATGGTAATTACTAGCTAAGAATATTTTCTAATGTGTTCGATTGAAATACCAGCTGTAACCCTTCTAAAATTTCTAACATTTAAGATCTTACCAGGAGACAGATACTACATGGTTTACAACAAGAATGATTGCTGTATACTGATTTCCTGGAGGAGGAATATAAATATAACATTTTTTTAAAAAACATTAAAACTATTCTTAACTTGAGTATTCAGAGTATTCTCAGTACTCTTATAAATTCTCATTAATTCTTTTCCAATATTTACCGTGTTTCCCCAAAAATAAGACACTGTCTTGTATTTTTTTGAACTCTGAAATAAGCGCTTGGCCTTATTGCCATGCGCTCAAAAACCCGATTGGGATTATCAGAAGATGTCTTATTCTGGAGGAAACATGGTAGCAGAGATGTAACCAATCATAGTCTAAATGTGGGCCCTATCTGAGGAGCTCAGAGAATGTATATTCCAAATTAAGAGGTAAAATGAATGATGCACAATTTAGCATTTTTCAATGTTCAACACTTAACTCCCTTGTACCTCCCCAAAACTAACCAAAACATTCAGCCCTGCCCATCATGTAATATCACAAATCATATGATCTTGCAGTCCTTCAAGCAATTTATTTTTTTTAAAAAAGTACTGTCTTCAGGCACATCTACTCTTGAATTATCTGTATTTGGAGCCCTAAAGTACGCATACACCTCAAAAATGTGTCTCCAATTAAGAAATTCTAGCTTCAAATAGTTAAACTGAACGTAAAATTAGAATGCTCCGATTATACTGTATAAGTATATTTTAACACTATATGTTATTGAAATACTATGAATATTTGCCAATGCTTTACTGACCACTAGAGGACTCCCTTGTTACTTGCTTTGCCTGGAATTCTGGGCATTTGCTATAGTATGGACATTATGTGGTTTGCCAAATGAAATTCTAAAAACTCCACTCATTTCCGTTCACAAAACAGCAATAGTCCCAGAATGTTCATAATTTTGAAGCCAAACTGGAACATGTTGACCTCCTCCTCATAAACAGTGGAGAAAAATATTCCATGCCATATTTAAGGAGGTTTGTGCCTAAAATGGAAATTACTATGCTTTCCTTTTCTTTTTGATAATTCAGGTTGTGCTCCACTAGCTTATACTTACGTTTTCAATGTGCCAGATGTCATAAGTTCTGTAACCAGAACAATACATTTCTTTCCCTTGACTGTAGATTCCCAGGAATCATAGAATCTAACAATATTAGGATGCTGAAGCCCTTTCAGCATTTCAGCTTCCTCCTTAAACCGTTGTCTTTCTGATTTGGACAGCTTCCGATCCTAAAAGAGATAATTAGCAAAAATGTATTATAAAGAGCTACAAATGAATATTAAAGAAATAACTGGCCTCAAATGTAAAATATTTAAGGATCAAGATTACATGTTGTAAGACATGAAAAGGTATTTTGGCTAACAGTCTCTCAATTCTTTCTGTAAACTATTGATTACTTTCATCTGCAATTTCCTGCACAAACTGCCAACAGGAGTTGGCTTGGCTATTTTAAGAATTATGTAAGAGGAAGATGATAAAATGATAGATGAACAAATGTTGAAATATTTATTTCTTTTGCTCCTAAAAAACAAAGTGCTCCAGACATTCTTTTTATGTAGAATTTTAGAAATTTCTGTATTAAAAAAACCACTTTGGTAATTTTTTTCTAATTTTATTACAGCCTCTTATCAGACAAACCAAAGTACACAATTTAGTGCTCCTGAATAAAAAAGGATACATTTTAAATAATTATATGAAGAATACTGTTCTGTATTCTTATATTAATTAATGCCCCCATTCTCAATTTATTAGCAGTATTTGTCCCTTTAAGACATAATTAAAAATAAGATAATAAATGTAAATATGGAAAAACACTGAAAACAATACCGAAAACAGTACAGAGGCACCTCCATAGGACAGCATATAAGTTTAATAAATAAATTACATAAAACAAATACCAGATCTCCATGTGCCTATCTTCTAAGGATATAGTAATTAGCCTTTATTGAAATGTCTTTTTAAAAAAGATCTATGAACTTTAAGAATATGATCCTATTGTTGTGTACTAATAGTAAATCCTTTTAATTTCACTAAGGTTTATTCTCAAATAAGATTGTACAGGTTAATTGAAATGTGTAAAAACAAACTTAGTTGAAAATATTAAGTTAATAATTAAGATGGTAACTTATTTAACTGATTAGGTCAACCACTGGATAATATACAATATATGCATACAGGGTACCAACTTGGAAGAGTGAGAAGAATGGAAAAGGAAATCCCAAGTTATGTTTTATGCAATGATTTTTCTACTGGAAATTATTACAATATATAGCAGACATAAACGTGCAACTTCTTAGTATGCAAACATATGCATTTTTCTTACTTCAAAGTAGTCTCTCTGTAAAAATAATCATATGGGAAACAGTCCTACAATCTGTACAAAATGACATAGTGGAAATACAATACCTATGTCATCAGTACATTAGAATGAAGTTAAAGTGGACGGTAAACCTTTCAAAATTTGAGCAATCAACTTTTCCAGTATCATTTCTAAGATCAATTACTCAGTTCAGCTTCCTCTTGCTTCTCTGGTATATGTAAAGCATGAATAAGAAAGTGTTGGCCCTCCCACTTCCTGAGAAAAAGATCACTCATATGCAAATATATGTGTTTCTAAAAGATCTTGATGAAAGGCAGAATTTTAGAATATCAAAAATGCACTTAGTATGATATCTATAAAGTAAACCATGGCTTACAAAGCACAGTGGATGGATTTGTTCAACATAAAGAACTTGAAAAGAAGCAGACCATATTAAGGCTTAAAGTGTATGAACCAAGCCACAAAAAGTGATCTGTGCATTTACAAATGGAATTTATGCTTTCCTCCTAAATACTATTATAGAAACCTGGATCTGGATTCTGTTGTTTCATAAAATTAATGTAATATTTATCAGGGCATCAGCAAAGATTACATTCAAGGAGTTAAATTAAAGTTTGTTTACATAAGAAAGAGAAAGTAACACAGGTTAAATGTACAAATTTTAAGAAAAGCTATACCTCAGTAGTCGTGCTATACTGGTAGTTATTGACCTAAAGAGTTAAAGCTACATGCATAGCATACAATGGTGAAATCCAATTTTTTTTATTACTGGTTCTGTGGGCGTGGCTTGGTGGGCATAGGAGGGGAAGGATACTGCAAAATCCCCATTCCCTCCCCACTCCTGGGGAAAGGATTTTGCAAAATCTCCATTCCCACTCCACTCTGGGGCCAACCAGAGGTGGTATTTGGCAATTCTCCGAACGACTCAAAATTTCTGCTACCGGTTCTCCAGAACCTGTCAAACCTGCTGGATTTCACTCTTGATAGCATAGCACAGCATAGCTGTTACGTTATTAGTCAATGTGATTGGACACATAAGGAATTTGTCTCATTTCCACTCAGATTTTGATAACAAGTAGCACAGATCTTTCTATCTGTTTAAAACAAACCCTATCACTCTACACTTAACTGGAGTGGGTGGGGTAGGGGGATTTTCATGGGGGCAGAAGAGGGACTTGGCACCGAAGGCTCCACCTCAAGACTGTCTTCCTACCTATAGCTGTAGGCATTGAAAGCCTGGCTTTCTTGCAGCAAGGCCCCATAGAGACGCAGCACTTCAGTCCTCCTGGATGCTGCCATCTCGTAAAAACTTGGCTTCCCGGCAAGTCCTGCAGCCGGCCACTGCAGAGGCGGTGTTGATCCGTTTTGGGTGGTCAAAAAGCCAACCAGCTGTGGGGAGTTGCGACGTTTCTCCTTCATGCTACCTCCTAGCTGCTCAGTGTAGTTTAGTTAAAGGGGGTGGGGAACCAACCTCGACTGTGGATGGAGCTCCTCTAGACACAAAGACCGTTTGGGAGGATAAGATGGCTGAAGAGGGAGGAGTGCAGGCACAAGGGAAGGTGCAAGGACGGAGGGGGGGAACTGCAGGAGAAGCAGCCCTTCTCCCCTTTTTCCAGCAACAGGAGTGTGTGTCTTCTCAACATGCCCAGAGTTTTCTTCTTCCCCTTTAGCCACCAAGAGGTCCGAGTCCTCCCAGGGTCTGCCTGGAAGTGGCTCCAGCAGTTCTGATGGCTGCTGCTTTCTCCCATGTGCATCAGGGAGGAAAGCATTTTTAGGCGGCAGTGCTGCGATCCCCTCCCAGAATCCAAAAACAGGGCATGCGGCTGGCGCTGCCACCTGAAAATACTTTCCTCCCCAAACGTGATGCACTTTTTTGGCCTCCGCATACACTGTTTTTGGAATCGGGAAGGGGATTGTGGGTCTGCCGCCTGAAAACGCTTTCCTCCCCAATTCCAAAAATGGGGTATGGGGAGGCCAAAAAAGTGCATCACATTTCAGGCAGCGGATCTGGCCAGATGGAAAGAGAAGGTCAGTTTGCTGAGAAGGAGACAGATGCACGGCTTTAGGGGCTCCCGCTTGGCTCGGCTCCCGGGCACAGAGAGGACTTAGGCGGTGGCAGCTCCTCACATTGCTGGGGAGTGAAGTCATTGTGGCCATTGTCTGCCCAGAGTTGCCCACCGGGCAGCCAGAGGGGGGACCAGCCACAAACCGTGGGGCCCGCCTTGTTCGCCAGACTGATTTTCCACCCCCCCAGACCATTCCGAAGAGGTTCATTCCTCAGGCTGTGCCCCGACTCAGATCCCTGCTGCCTGGAACTGACGTGCAGAGCCCAAGAATGTCCGAAGGGTGGGGGCCAGAATTGGAGTAAGACCAGTCTAATCACCTGGAGCTCCAGGAGATTGATGCTGCTGCGTCGTTCGCCCTGTGACCACTGGCCTGTGCCACTAGGTTGCGAAGGTGTGCCCCCCACCCTCAAAGGCTTGTATCTGTGGTGAGAATCAATCTGTCCGGGTCTAGAAATTTGCAGCCCTTGAGTAGTGAGAGAGACATCCACCAACTGAGGGAGACATAGGCTTGGGAAGGTAGGAACACCTCATGTTTTGAGTTGGCCTTTCCCGCCCGTTGGGAGAAGAAACCATTGGAGAGACCACGAGTGTTTGCGTGCCCACAGTATGATGCCGAAGCAGGAGACCATCTTTCCGAGTAGGCATGATAGTTGAAGTAAGGGTACTTTCCCCCGTGCCAAGACCTGCTGGATCAGGTCTCGAATGCTCTGGACCCTTTTCGGGGACAGGAATACCTTGACCGAATCTATCACTGCCCCCAAGTGAAGGAGCCGGGTAGAAGGTTGCAGATGGCTTTTCTCGAAGTTGATCATGAAGCCGTGATCTTGGAAAGCTTTCAGGACCAGCTCCATGTCCCTGACTGCCTGGTCATGTGATGACGAGAGGACCAAAATGTTGTTGAGGTAATAAAGAACTTGAACCGGAATGGCCCGGAGTGTGGCCGCCACCACCGCTACCAACTTGGTAAAGGCGTGGGGTGCTGATGAGAGCCCGAAGGGCACTGCGCGGTACTGGAAGTACTGACCTGCGTACTCGAACCTCAGGAACGGTCGGTGCTTGGGGTGAATGGGCACGTGTAAGTAGGCTTCTTGCAAGTCGACTGACAGAAGAAGGGCCCCCTGTCTCACCCCCTCTAGTATCGACCGGAGGGAGTGCATTTTGAACCTGCAGTACTGGACTGCCCAATTCAGCTGTTTTAGGTTTTAAATGCCTCTCCAACCCTGGAATTCTTGGGTACGAGGAAGAGGATTGAGTAAAAACCAGAGCCGTGTTGGTTCGGTGGCACCGGTTCTATGGCCCTGATTTCCAAGAGGTGGGCAATCTCTTGTGACATCAGAAGATTGAGCTCCTTGGAAAGCGGGGCCGGGCAGCGCAAGAAGCGGCAGGGAGGAAGTCCGGAGAATTTGATGGAAAGTCCTGATGAAGTTGCATGCTTTACCCACGAGTCCGAAGTTGACCGGACCCATGGCTGGGGGAAGAGGTGGAGTCTCCCACAGATGAGGCCCGCGGCTCGGGTGTCACTTCCCCCTCCTGGAGGTTTTAAAACCGGCCCCATGAAAAGGCCGTTTGGACTGTTGGGTCCGGCCGCGGTCTCGGAACTGTTGTCTGCTTTGATGCCGACTGCCGCTCTGATATTGGGAGCGCTGTGAGGAGGGCCCCCTGGGCCCTGAGTTGAGACGAAAGGGCTGCTGGTGAGCATATGGTGTGTATCTGCGCTTCTGACGACGGTAAGATGACGGAAGTACCTTCCTTTTGTCCTTGTCCTCGATCAGGACGGCTTCTAGAACCGCTCCAAATAAGTCTGGAGCTTTATATGGGGTTGCGGCCAGCTTCCATTTTGCCTTAAGGTCGGCTTTCCAGGGGCGTAGCCAAAACAGCCTTCTCTCCATGACGGTAGAGGCAAGAGCCGTCGAGGCAAATTTTACCGAATTTAGAGACGCATCTGCGGCATATTCAGTGGCAGGTACAATTTTGTTTATGTCTTGATATAGCCTGTGTCCTCGGGAGGAAGCCTTTCCTGCAGCTGCCGTAACCAAATGAGGGATGCCCTGTTGAAAAAGGACGTAGCTGTTGCTGATCTAATCGCCCAAGCCACCGCTTGATGTAACTTGCGAAAGGCCCACTCTGCCCTTTTGTCCTCAGCCTTGAGGCCGTCCAAGGGATCCGTGGAAATCATCAAGGTAGAGGACAGTGTCACTACCAGCTGGTCAACTGATGGAAGGGCCAATAAGTCCTCCAATTCAGGGGCAGAGCAGTACAGCTTCTTGTCCAAACTGCTGGGTGTCATTAGGGAGCCTGGCTGATCCTAGGGGTTCTGGATTATATCCGCGAACAGTTGTGGGCAATATAGTCTTTTTCTGATTTAGAGGATTTGAGGAGCACATCGTGGAGCCCCACAGTCGTATGAGTGGATGTCTTGACCTCCCCAGGCACTCCCAAATTAGTTGTGAGACGAGCCTTATGGAGGAGTGACTTGAACAAAGCCAGGCAGAACAGACCAGTGAAGGCCGGAGTATTGGGCATCAACCCCTTGTCTTCTGAGAACTCAATGTCCTTGGGCCTCTCCTCTGCTTGATCTGAGTCTTCGGATGAAGATGCATGAACTTGAGACGGTTGAGGTTGAGACGGCTGCTTCTGTTGCGTCCCATAGGCCGCCAATGACTGTAAAGGAACCTGTGCAGCCTGCTGCAATCCTGCAGCCAGGAGTGATGATAATGCAGATGAAAACATAGACTGAAAGTCCAGTTGAGTTGCCGACAAGGGCCCCTCTGGCACTTGTAAGCCTGCCGCTGTTGGTGTAAAGGTTGCCTCCGCTGCACGGTGATGTAGGCGTGATGAGCCGGCGACGGATACATCCGGCATAGAAAGGGAAACTCCTTTTGTACGGAGTAATAAGTGGCCTGGCTTGGTTGGGTCAGGGGTCACTGGGGTCAAAGACAATTCGGCTAAGCTTGTAATTCCGGGGTCTGCCTCCCCTGATGTGGGTTTTGAAGGACCAATCTCCATGGCTGGTGTTGCAACCGCTGCCTTCTGAGCTTTGGCGCACTGGCACTCCAGCAATGGCGGGGTTGGCTGCCGAATCCAGCACACCCGCCGCAGCAATGCTGATGAAGCCAGGCCCGCCCCGAGGGGAACGGAGACCAGTGATGATTAGAAGAAAGGCCAAGCGCTGAAGCATGGGCGGCCTGGAGCTCCGAGCCTGCCACTCAGCTGACAGACGATCCTCCTATTCTCCGTTCTGAAAACTGCAACCCAGTAAAAAGGTTACAATCAAAAATAAACAAAAAGCCATGTGAACCCCGAGGAAAGGGAAAAACTTTGGAAACAGATCCACTAGCTCTGAAAAACACTTCAGCATTTGCCAACAACTGAGTGAAGACTGGAGATTCATGAGATTGGGGGCGTGGCTTGGCAGCAGGAAAGGGAAATTAGCTCTCACTCAGTTATTGCCAAAGGCTGAAGGATTTAACCCATTCATGGATAGTGGGAGCAGCGCACAGGAAAACCGCCTTCTCCATACCCTCGGAGGCCAAAAATGGCCCATTTGCCAACATCCAGTGGGACCAGAAGGCCCATTTTTTGCTTTCCCCAGTCTCCAGAGCCTTTCTAGGAGACTGGGGAGGGCGAAAACTGCCTTTTGCTGAATACGAAAGAAGCATGTATTATATTTTCAAAGATAAAGAATAAGGGACCTTGGCTTTCCCAGCTTGGAAATGCCAACATAAAACAAGGACGCTCACAGAGTTGTATTCTACAAATTTAGAAAAACCAAATTACATTATCTGATAAACTAGAACATGCAAAACCTTTCAGGAATTTATTTGTTTAGATTTTACCAGAGTTTAAATTAGCTATAAAAACATTCTAAAAAGAACACATGATCTATCCTTGTCTCAATTCCTTATTAGAAAGACATACATGATGGAAAAATTAATAGTACTCTACTCTAAAAGCTTATTCAGTTATGCTTTTAAAAACATTCCATGAATTAGAGATGTGGAAACAGGACAACTACCTTTCACTGGATCTTTCACATCTGTTATTAGCTAGGAAGAATCCAACCAATTCTATATCTACAAACGCTATTAACTTTCATCAATATTTCTGAATCTTTGTTACAAATAGCATATAAATGGTAACTTTTAAAAATCTACCACCCAGAGGACAAGTTCTGTTTGAAAATCTAGTACAAAATAGATTACACTTTGGATGAAAAGCATGAGAAGCGGACACAAAGAAAAAGGATGCGGATACAATTTAGAACAGAATAAAAAGAATTTTGATACAGATTCCCACTAAAATGTTTGGTTATGATTATGAAGTATGAAAAAGGGTGCTTCATGAAATGATTAAATGATAAGGCGTATGAACAACAACAAAAAAAAAAAAAAGAGGCAGAGAAAACCTTAAGTAATTGTATTGGAAATTTGGAGCCTTGGTGGAGTAGCGGACTAAAGCGCTGTTAAACAGCACTTAGTTGCCAGCTGCCTGCAATCACTGCAAGTTTGAATCTCACCAGGCTCAAGGTTGACTCAGCCTTCTATCCTTTTGAGGTAGGTAAAATGAGGACACAGATTGTGGGGGCAATAAACTTACTTTGTATAAAAAAAAAAACACCGCTGGGGGGGGGGGCAAAAGCCGTACTAAGCAGGTATATAGTGAAATGTCGGAGGCAGCACAGGAGTTCATGGCTTCCATGATCTCTGGAGGGCTCGGGACAGGGGTTGTTCCTCTGTCCTTGTCCTATTAAACCTCTCAGTGGCTTTTGATATCATCAACCATGGTATCACGCTGCAGCGGTTGAAGGTATTAGGAATAGGGGGCACCGTGTTGCAGTGATTCTCTTCCTTCCTCTCTGGCCGTTCGCAGTTTGTGTTGGCAGGGAGACAGAGGTAGACCTCAAGGTGCCTTGTTTGTGGGGTGCTGCAAGGGTTGGTCCTCTCGCCCCTTCTGTTCAACATTTATGTGAAGCCGCTGGGCAAGATCATCCATGGTTTTGCGGTGATAATCCATCAATACACTGACAATACTCAGCTGTACATCTTCACCCCAGACCATCCCAATGATGCCCTTAATGTGAAGTCCCAGTGCCTGGAGACAGTACGGAACTGGATGGGGAGAAACAAGCTCAGACTCAACCCCTCCAAGACCGAGTGGCTGTGGCTCCCGGAGTCCTGGTATAGTTAGCTGGTGCCATCGCTGTCTATTAGGGATGAGATCTTGGCTCCCACAGAGAGGGCTCGCAATCTGGGTGTCCTCCTGGATACATGGCTGTCTTTAGAAGATCATATGACGGCTGTGGCCAGGGGGGCTTTTTATCAGGTTCGCCTGATCCACCAGTTGCATCCCTTTCTGGACCGGGACGCCCTGCGCATGGTCACTCATGCCCTTGTCAGCTCCCGTCTGGACTACTGTAAAGCTTTCTATATGGGGCTCCCCTTGAAGAACACTCGGAGGCGCCAACTGGTCCAGAATGCAGCCGTGCAGGTGATTATGGGCGCAACTCATTGCGCCCATGTAACACCTCTCCTGCGAGAGCTGCACTGGCTCCCAGTGGTCTTCCGGGTGTGATTCAAGGTGCTGGTCATCACCTTTAAAGCGCTCCATGGCTTAGGACCTGGGTACCTATGAGACTGCCTGCTGCCATCGATAGCCTCCCACCAGCCAGTTTGCTCTCACAGAGAGGGACTCCTCAGGGTGCCATCTGTCAAATTATGTCGACTGGCAACTCCCAGGGGGAGGGCCTTCTCTGTGAGAGCTTCGGCCCTTTGGAATGAATTGCCCCTGGAGATACATAAGATCCCCGACCTCCGTACTTTTCGCTGTGCCCTCAAGACCCTACTATTCTGACAGGCGGGGCTGACTATTTAAATGAATCTTAATTGGGGTTTTAATTCTGGGTTTTTGATCAAATTGAGCCAAATTGTTTAATTATTTTAAATTGATGACGTTTTGTATGTTTCTGTGTTTTTCACCTGGCTGTGCACTGCCCTGAGTCCTACGGCAGAAGGGTGGTATAGAAATATAATTAATTAAATAAATAAATAAATAAATAAATTATACAAAAGTATGAAGGCTATTGCTTAACACATTGTAAGCCGCCCTGAGTCTCCAGAGAAGGGCGGCATATAAATTGAACCAATAAATAAATAAATAAATTTAAATATAGAAATGGAGGAGTATATCCACTGTAGAAGTGAAGTATAACTTCCCTAATATATTTCTTCCTTGAAAAATGAAGTAGGCCTAGCATAGCCCTATACCAGTGATGGCTAACTTTTTTGCCACCGTGTGCCAGGAGGGGGGGGCGGGGGAGGGTCACACGCGCACGTGCCCACGTGCATGCGCGCGCAACCCCACCCCCCTGCTCCTGGCACATGATGGCCTGGTAGGCCCTTTTTTCTTTCTTACCTGGTTCCAGATCATCTCTATCTGGGAAGGGCGAAAACAGCCTTTCCCACTCCCTTGGAGGCCCTACGGAGGCTGAGTTGGGCCCATTTCCCAACTCCTGGTGGGACAGAAAGTGACTTTTTTGCTGTCCCCAGCCTCCAGAACCTCTCTAGGAGGGAAACCGGCTCCCGATCTAACCTGAGGTTCAAAGTTCGAAGATCGCGGGTTGGAAGGACGCTGGGAGCGAGATTGGGAGAAGGAAGAGTCTGAGTTCCGAAAGGACTGGTTCCGAGGATACGGGGAAAAGTGAGATTCCGAGCGACGATGCTGAGAGGGAAGAATCTTGCGCTTATCTCGTGTCTCAATCAAAAGCGGCTCAAGCGGAGGACCGAAGAGACTGCCAGCTGAATAAGGGGCGGAGACAAGTTGCCACTTGCTGTGCATGTCAGCCTGCCAACTTCTGAGCCAAAGTAGGCAACGGGAAACTATTGAAGTTCCTAAGGCCCTGGAGGCAAATCTAGTGGCGTTGAGGGTGGCGTCCGCCGAATACTCCAGAGCCCCTACAATTTTATTAATGTCCTGATGGGTTCTGGAGTCAGAGCGAGGCAAGCGATCTTGTAGTTGTTTAAGCCAGAGAAGGGTCGCCCGATTGAAAAAAGAGGCTGAAGAGGAGGTCTGCACGGCCCAGGCAGCAGCCGTGCCCCTTGACATGAATCTTCTCCGCCCGCTTATCTTCAGGACGAAGGGCATCCTCCTGAGGGCCGGTGGGATGGGAGGAATTGGTCAAGGCGACGATCGGGGGATCCACAGTTGGAGGTTGCAGGAGATCAGAAAGAGCGGAAGCGGAGTTGTATAGACGATGATCGAGATTGTTGGGACTAGGACCAGCTCCTGGCACAGACCATTGTCACTGAAGAACGTCCAGAAAAAGTTTAGGAGCAGGAATGATCTCAGGGGACACCTGGGGCTCAGCAAACATAGCAGAAGCTGGAGCCGAAGCCGGAAGAGGAGCAGTTGTTGACGGAAGGTCACCCAAACGGGTGGTTGCAATGGCTTTGAACAATAAGGAACGGAACATTTGTGGCTTGAAAAGCCCAATGAAAGGAGACTGGTCCGGGAGCAAGCCTTCATCATCGGAAAGGGCCAAATCCAGAGCCTCATCAGGCTCAGAAAGGGAGGCTCGATCAGCTACAAGGTCTAAGTCCCCTTGGTCATGATCCGAGGAAAACTCTTCAGATTCTCTCTGGTGAGAAGAGAGAGGAGTAGCAAGAATACCCATATGCAGTCCCACTTGTTGCATGCATTGTGTAAACCCCTCTCGAATAGCCCGGGTGACAAGGACCTCAATGGGCACAGGCTGCTGGGATGGAGAAGGACAGGCAGGCTGGTCCACCACAGCAGGAGGTGGGGAAGGAGCGCAGACAGAAGGGGGAGCAGAGGCAGTTTGGAATAAAGGCTCTCTCCCTGGAGGAGGAGCCAGGCCAGCAGCGGGAGGGCGGTCTGGAGAAAGCTCCCTGACAGAAAGGCCATCCCCAGAGTCAGTGGCAGCTGAAACAAAATTACCCTGAGTAGATGAGGGCAAGTAGGCAACTCCGCCTGGACCGAAGCCCTGGAAAAGGCCTTTTCTATGGCCTTGTGGCGCCGCTGTTCGTCCCTGGAAGGAGGGGGGACCGCCCTGGAAGAAGCAGGGGCCTTCTTGGATTTAGCTCACTTGGCTGGAGGAGGTTGGAGAGCAGAGCCCGGAGCAGGGTCTTTAGGAGGCTTGGAGCGGCCTGAGGAGGAGGGCTGGCAAGGCCTGTCCATGACTTTAAACAAAGAGGCAAGCGCTAGATTCAAAATGGCCACCGCGTGAAAGCGCGCCAAAAAAAACCCGCTGGTACTCACAGAGAGGCCTCAACGGCTAGCGCCGGAGTCAGAGGCAATCAGACAGGCAATGAGTAGAAACGCCGATCGCTAGCTCAAGGGCTATTACCGCGATACCAGCAATGCTGGGAAGCCTCCTAGTAAAGCGAGCTGCTCGGCACGAAGCCGCTAAACGCAGCGGGGAGCCGTCAAAAAGATCGGAGAGCTGATAAAGCTGAGAGAACCCCCGCTGAAGCGCCTTGCCAGCCGGCAGGCTAGGCAGTCTCCCTGACAAGCGGCGACGATCAGAAGGCTCCCAATTTAGCTGCAAAATGCTTTAAAAGTGAGCAGAAGTCCAATAGAGCTCCAAAAACCGACAAAAACGAGAAAGAGATTTAAACCGATTAGCTAGGCTGGAAGACACAACCGTGCAGCATAGGCTGAGTCGAAACACTGGAGGGAGGAAGGCGGAGCTATGCAAATTATTGTGTGGACTCAGCCAATGCTGCATAAGGAGTGGATAACCCAGCCTGACAAACGTTTCTTTCCATCGGAGAACAGCCTTTCCCACTCCCTTGGAGGCCCTACGGAGGCTGAGTTGGGCCCATTTCCCAACTCCTGGTGGGACAGAAAGTGACTTTTTTGCTGTCCCCAGCCTCCAGAACCTCTCTAGGAGTCTTTAGTAGCCTCTAGGAGCCTCTCTAGGAGTCTCTAGGAATCTCTGGAGGATGGGGACAGCAAAAAAGTCACTTCCTGTCCCACTGGGAGTTGGGAAATGGGCCCTTTCAGCCTCCGTATGACCTCCAAGGGAGTGGGAAAAGCTGTTTTTGCCCTTCCCAGATAAAGAGAGAGGATCTAGAGCCAGGTAAGAAAGAAAAACGGCCCTTCCCCCCCGCCCCACACTCCAAAGGCAGGAAACAGCCTGTTTTCCTACTTCTGGAGGGCAGAGAAGGGCCAAAAGTCAGCTGGCCAGCGCGCACATGCACCCCAGAGCTGAGTTGGCCGGAATCCCCAAGAATAGTAATAGGCAGTCCAAAGTCGTAGCCGAGAAATCCAAGCAGAAAAATATCACAAAAGGCTGAAAAATGCTAGAGGAAACCGACAGGTCTGGGAAGACACGACTGTCCAGCACAGACTGAGTCGAAACACAAGGGAATCTCCAGCAGAGGGCAGAGCTAATAAAGATTGCAGATTCGGTCCTGTGCTGCATAGAAGAGTCCAATCCCAGACCTGACTGCTGTTTCCTTCTGAGTAGGAGAATAAGCAAACAATTTTTATTGTAACTGGTGATGATTACCTGGGTCAAAACTTCCATCTGATCTTAATTCTCAGGAATGAATTAAACTGCCTTTAAAAAGTCACTTTTTAAATGTTATATTTAAAATTTTAAAAGCACACATATACCGGCATATAATGCAAAACAGGACCTCTGCACTTTTGGGTTCTCTGATATTGCATAAGGAGTTCCAGAAATAGATAAGTTTTAAAAATTACTTTTTGTGTATACCAAAATATAATGAACAAGCATTTTTATATGAAGAAGGAAGGTCAGGCATTTAAATAAAGTCAAGCATAAAATGAAAGACCTTTGAAAGGCTTAGATCTGTGGAACCAAATTTAGTAACAGACACCTATAGAAAAATAGGCAATTCTGCTGTCATTTTTAAAATATGAGTATAACTACTTAGGTATGAGGTTAATAATCCAATGCTGATTACATTTGAGTACAATGGTCAATATACATGGAATGGGCCACTTGCCACAGCCATCTCACCGTGGCCAACCTGGCACAGCCATCTTGCTTGCCACAGGCCAACTCACAACGGGATAACTCAATGCATAAATGTTATTTATCACTGTTTCTTCAACCTTATTTCCATTGACAGAAATAGAAATAGGGTAAAAGAAACAATGGTGGATGACATTTTGTTGAGTTATCCTGTTTGGAGTTGGCCGCAGTGAGTTGTCCCGCAACAAACTAGCCATGCCAGGTTGGCTGCGGCAAGATGGCCATGGCAAGTTGCCATGAAATAGTTAAAACTATAGCAAAACAAAAGCACACAAGAGTGCATTCTGAACACTGGCAGAATAACCATTTAATAGGCTCCATGCTTCTACAGGATCCCCATGACCAATAACAATAAGGTTTTAAGGGCCTTGCAGAACAACAGGAGTTGCAGCCAATCTCGCTTCAGGGGGAGGGATGATAGTCCAAAGTGTGGGTACTACTGCACAGAAATTTCTCCTCTTATTTCCCACCAGACAATGCCCCTTAGCAAATTGGACCTGCAACTTGTTACTCCTGTTGGGATGGGAAATCACCAGGGAGAGGATCCATGCCATGTAGGGCTCTAAGGTGATAACCAGTACCTTGAATTGAACTCAGAAGCAGATGGCAACCAATGCAGACTGCAGAGTAGAGGTGTAGTATGCAGGTCTAGAAGCATGACACTGCATTTTGCACCAAGGATAGCCACATGGACAAAACTAACATACAACACAAAGTTGCATAAAGGCTTTCCTAACTACAACAGCCAATTACCCTTTGAGCAGAAAACGTAGATCCAGGACCCCCATATTGTACAGAGTCTGTTTAGGGCAGTGCTACCCTATCCAGCATCATAAATGCTAAATCCTGGGTTCAAAAGGCCCTCAAACCGAAGGCCACTGAATCATGCCACAATTTAAATCTTTAAATCTGGCCAATATTAAAAGTTATATTCACCTAAAACTAAGAGAAATATAAATTTTAACTATTCAAGGCAGAGTTCAGAGGAGTTTTTTTCTTTGAACCCTGAAACAATTTATGAGGCAGGCTGGTTTGAGAACTGGTTACTAATCTAAGATCACCTTGTGATCTTATAACCTATGGTTATGAGCAGCCTTGAACCTGACGCCTCCTAATCCTAATTCACTACATCACTTTGGCTGTCAGTAAGGTAAAGTTGGGAAAGATGATTTAAATATACCAGAAAGCAAGAAACTATCTACAGATGTTATTCAATATGATTTACAGTACTGACTAAAAACTTTCTCATTATTTTGTATTAAGGCACACATTGTTCTTGGCTTTGTACCATCTTATTTTCAAGAGACTGAATGAGAACAGTTTGGAGGCTATTTCTCTGCTATTCTTCAGGTTGTTATGGTCTAAAAGTCTCATATACAGTGGGGCAAAAATGTATTTAGTCAGCCACCAATTGTGCAAGTTCTCCCACTTAAAAAGATGGGAGAGGCCTGTAATTGTCATCATAGGTAAACCTCAACTATGAGAGACAAAATGAGAAAACAAATTCAGACAATCACATTGTCTGATTTGGAAAGTATTTATTTGCAAATTATGGTGGAAAATAAGTATTTGGTCACCTACAAACAAGCAAGATTTCTGGCTCTCACAGACCTGTAACAACTTCTTTAAGAGGCTCCTCTGTCCTCCACTCATTACCTGTATTAATGGCACCTGTTTGAACTTGTTATCAGTATAAAAGACACCTGTCCACAACCTCAAACAGTCACACTCCAAACTCCACTATGGTGAAGACCAAAGAGCTGTCGAAGGACACCAGAAACAAAATTGTAGACCTGCACCAGGCTGGGAAGACTGAATCTGCAATGGGCAAGCAGCTTGGTATGAAGAAATCAACAGTGGGAGCAATAATTAGAAAACGGAAGACATACAAGACCACTGATAATCGCCCTCGATCTGGGGCTCCATGCAAGATCTCATCCCGTGGGGTCAAAATGATCACAAGAACGGTGAGCAAAAATCCCAGAACCACACGGGGGGACCTAGTGAATGATCTGCAGAGGCTAGGACCAATGTAACAAAGGCTACCGTCAGTAACACACTACGCCGCCAGGGACTCAGATCCTGCAGTGCCAGACATGTCCCCCTGCTTAAGCCAATACATGTCCGGGCCTATCTGAAGTTTGCCAGACAGCATTTGGATGATCCAGAAGAGGATTGGGAGAATGCCATATGGTCAGATGAAACCAAAGTAGAACTGTTTGGTAGAAACACAACTCGTCATGTTTAGAGGAGAGAGAAAACTGAGTTGCATCCAAAGAACACCATACTTACTGTGAAGCATGGTGGTGGCAACATCATGCTTTGGGGCTGTTTCTCTGCAAAGGGACCAGGACAACTGATCCGTGTACAGGAAAGAATGAATGGGGCCATGTATTGTGAGATTTTGAGTGCAAGCCTCCTTCCATCAGCAAGGGCATTGAAGATGAAATGTGGCTGGTTCTTTCAGCATGACAATGATCCCAAACACACCGCCCAGGCAACGAAGGAGTGGCTTCGTAAGAAGCGTTTCAAGGTCCTGGAGTGGCCTAGCCAGTCTCCAGATCTCAACCCCATAGAAAACCTTTGGAGGGAGTTGAAAGTCCGTGTTGCCCAGCGACAGCCCCAAAACATCACTGCTCTAGAGGAGAGCTGCATGGAGGAATGGGCCAACATACCAGCAACAGTGTGTGCCAACCTTGTGAAGACTTACAGAAAACATTTGACCTCTGTCATTGCTAACAAAGGCTATATAACGAAGTATTGAGATGAACTTTTGATACTGACCAAATACTTATTCTCCACCATAGTTTCCAAATAAATTCTCAATAAAGCCTGAACAACATTTTTTGGTACTGGAATGGATGAGACATATAAGAAAACTTTATCAAATTTGAAGATGATAGCTCAGATGAACATAGGGTCATTAATACATTGGAAGATATTTGTGGCAGAGACCCATGTAAACCGAAAATTGGGGAGTTGCCTGGTATATAATAGGAAGAAAACATTGGTTTTTCCAAAAGTATACAGTATCTTTTAAGTTTATTCTGCTGCAACTCTTGAGAACTTGGGACAAGTTTCAAAACAGATTTGAAGCCTAATTAATTTAAGCTAACTTCAAAGCAACATTCAAAATAAAATGTCTAACGAAGTAGGTAAACTGTTTTGGAAGCAGCAGTTTAAGACCTGTTCTTATTCTCTCAGCAACAATCTAGATCCGTGATGCCAAACCTATGGCACGCGTGCCATAGATGGCGCGCAGAACCATATTAGTGGGCATGCCAGCTCAGCTCTGGGGCGCATGCGCACGCCGGCCAGCTGATTTTCAGGCCTTCTGGGCCCACCAGAAGTAGGGAAACAGGCTGTTTCCTGTCTCTGGAGGGCAGGGGGTGCGGTGGGGAAGGCCCGTTTTTCTTTCTTACCTGGCTCCAGATCCTCTCTATTTATCTGGGAAATGACTTTTTTTGCTGTCCCCATCCTCCAGAGACTCCTAGAGGCTCCTAGAGAGGTTCTGGAGGCTGGGGACAGCAAAAAATGTCACTTCCTGTCCCACCGGGAGTTGGGAAATGGGCCCTTTCAGCCTCCGTAGGGCCTCCAAGAGAGTGGGAAAGGCTGTTTTCGCCCTTCCCAGATAAATAGAGATGATCTGGAACCAGGTAGGAAAGAAAAATGGGCCTACCAGGCCATCATGTGCCAGGAGTGGGGAAGGGGGGGTTGCATACACATGGGCATGTGTGTGTGCGACCCTCCCCCGCCCCCCCTCTTCTGGCACACGATTGCAAAAAGGTTAGTCATCACTGATCTAGATAAACTTCAAGTCACAGCTGCAGGTATATTCTACTTGAGTAGCCTTTGGCTCACTTCCTTCCTTCCAAAGGAAGTTCTTCTAACTACTCTGCCTGGGAAATGGGTTGAATCAAAGTCAGAAATCATACAGAAATGGGGGGATGAGCTTTTTCATTATCTACTAAAGTAAATTCAGCAGGTAGCTTATCTCTTGGTTTCTCATTGTTGTCCTTTGTCATTTCCCATCACACTCCACCTACTTCTCCAATCCCCAACCTTGCTTCCTCATCAGAGTAACCCTTAAGTTTAGGGAGTAATCCACATCTACTGATGTGGATTACTGAGAAGAAGGGTGAGATTTTTCTTTCTACATAACCTTCCTTTGTTTTGTCTCTTACATTACAAACAACCAGATTCCAGCATAAAAGCCAAGATTATAAACTATCTGGAATAGGATATAGCACACACTTCTGCCATAATCACAATGTAACTCTCACTGAGATAGTTCAGTCCTTTTTTAAAAGACTCTTTATACATATCTTAGTATGTTACCAATCATATGTTAAGACTGAAATCTGGGCTAATTTCTCTGGAGACTGGTATGTACTTATATTAACTGAAATTAATACGGACTAAATCATTATATGAAGTCACATTTTTGGTACCTTTCCTTGTATGTATTGAGAGGAGTAAGCCACCATTTCTGATTCAAAGCCTAATTAAATAAACCCAAAATGGATCTATACATACCTTGCTAGGCACTTCCTGTCACTGGAGACAATAACAGAAATAATCAAAACAGCATTAGCATTCTTTTCCTTTGTCTCTAAGTCATGTTTTGGTTTGGGATGTTGTTCCAATTGGCCTGTTTTGCTATCCTGAAATAAATATTAGTATGTGTTCAAAACAACAACAGCTACTACTACTACTATTATAGCCACACAAGTTCCCATTTTGTTGGGCACTTTTTACAACCACTGATATTTAAACTGTATTTTTCTTCTTCCAGGAAATGAATACAAATTTGTAAAACATCAGTTGCCTTCCCAGATAGTTCTGCACAATTCTTCTAAAGACAAATATATTCTTGATGTTTAATTCAGGTCAGCTACTTTTAGAATGTAGCATGCTTATAGACTTCAATAAATAAATAAAAATATTTCTTTATTTAGAAAATGTTTATGGCCACCCAATTCACTCATGGTAACTCCAAGTGGCTTATAGAAATAAATGATGTTCGTCCATCGTGTTTGAAGAGAACCTTGACATCCAACAGGCTGTCCATGATGTGTCCGCAGGTGGCTGGTAAGGCCTATACGGGCACAAAATGTTCTGCCACATGTCAGGCAGACATGTGTGGGCACCATTGTTGCAGCATTTGCAGCTCTGGCTTTATGGAGTGCTCACTTCTCTTGTGCTATGGTTATAGAAATTTAAAAAAAATGAAAAAATAAAGAAAAATTATAGAAATAATACTCTAAATATCAAACTCAATAAACCCTCATCTCCCTGATGACCACAATCAAACAAATAACATGGTTGACTCCGTATCATCCTGGGATTCCCAGGCCTGCTGGTAAAACCATGTCTTCAGAGTCTTTCAAAAGAGTATCAGGGTGAGGCCCAATCTTATCACTGCAGGGATGATGTTCCACTGGAAGTGTGGCCCCACTGAGAAGGCCCTTCTTCTTGGTCCCACTAAATAGACCTCCTTAAGAGGCACAGAACTCATAACACTCTACCTCCCCACTCAGGATTGGGTAGATGTAACTAGGAAAAGATGGTATTTCAAATAACCAGGTCCCATGCATACCTTAAGTAACTTAAAACTCCATACAGGATTTTGGTATCTGCTTACCATTTTAGACATTCATAGCATGTAGGTGCATTTTCAATCATAATATGTGAACAGTTCTGTAACCTGGTACATTTCATGGTAACCTTCCACCCCTTACATGACAAATAAATAGATTATCAAATCCATTACCTGATGCTTGCCTTTTCTTAACCCTATAAATTCCCTCATCAAGATCAAGAGAGGAACAGAATTCTGAATACCGCTTACTATAGAATGCAAACTGTTCCAGAGAAATCTACTGATAATCTAATTTGATACTACTGATACTCTACTATGCTATCGCATGATCAAAACTCGCCTGCTTGGCAGCTAGTATGAGTTTATGAGAGTTGCAGTGTCCTGGAGTCATATAATCACATTTTGTGATCTTCTGACAAGCAAAGTCAATGGGAAAGCCAGATTCACTTAACAATGGTGTTGTTAATTTAACAACTGTAGTAATTACCTAACAACTGTGGCAAGAATGGTAATAAATGGGGCAAAATTCACTTAACAACTGTCTTGCTTAGCAACAGAAATTCTGGGATCCATTGTGGCCATACGCCAAGGACTACCTTTATTTCTTCATGCTAATTTATGAAATTAATTATGCTGTTGAAGGTAGAGTCACACAACACTGACATTTGTAAACTCTTAGGTGCCTTCAAACAAACTGATATTCTAGATATGCTGGACTACAGTTTTCAGCATGTTCAGCCAGCATAAGTCTGATATACAGACTATGAAAGATGAGTTTGTCCACCAGGAAGTCTGCTCTATGTAGTTTTTGCAAGACATTTTGCAATAGTACGTAGTTTGCAAAACATTCTTTGCATATTCCAACTTTGTTTCAAAAATTTGCAACACTTCCTTAAATTCTCTTTCCAGGATGACATTGACAGAACAGATTATTCTCAATCAAAAGAAACATGTTACCTTAGTACAGGGTAAGCAGATGGAAGTTTGAAACTTACTGATAGATTTTCGGACAATTTGCAATAGATCATCCAAGGTTTCCAATTCCTAGTTCTTTAACATCACCTTCCATAGACAAGTATTTATGCAAATTAGCATTCTACTAAACACTCCAACTCAGGATTCAACACTTGTAAGGTTGGCATTAACGGATTAATAATACATTCCAATATGATCTGATGTCTAATCCTACATTTGATTAGACACTGATTTTGTGCTTAGATTAAATTTATGAACAATACAGTATTACAGACTACCTATTTCTTATTATAATTTCATTTCTTCCTTAATACAAAAATGGTACCAAAAGTAGCATCAATATTTGTTGCTTATAAATGTCTATATATCACATTTTCATCCTATCATGCTATATATATACACAGATAAAATAGATTCACATTTAATAATTTCACCTGTTTAGTACTTAACCATTATATGAACTCTGGAGAGATTCCAATCTATGAAAGCAATATTTTTAGTGATCTACCAAATGCTCATTCACTATTTAAAAATGAATTATATCCTTTTCTACATCCTAAACCACTGAACTATAACTCTATCTTAGGGGTTAATAAAGGTTCAGTATATAATTGAAAAAACATGGAATCATACTTTACGAGACTCATTAAACACAAAGCAAAACAAAAAATTGTAAGGCACAATTTTAACTCTCCCAGATTACAAAATAGATATCTTACTAGTTGTTTGAAGGGTATGTTTCCTTTTCTTCTTAATCATTTAAATTCTCAATGGCAAAAATCCTGTTTTACTGCATACCTGAATTGCTTTTAAGAACTGTGTAATAAGATTTATGACCATGCTAGTTCTCCCATTAAAGGCTGTTTCAGTAGAGTTGCCTGGCACTTAAGTTTTTATGGTACTTTTAATTTCACATCATGTTCACCAGTGCATGTAACAAAGCAAATTAAAATAACCAGCAACATTTTTTAGAGCTTTTTCCTAAGTGTATATGACTGAAACAGGAGTGGAAGTTAGCAAATGTGCTCCTTATCTCAGGAAAAAGTTACTTATTTCCATAGCAGAGGATATGTTCAATGATGAAAATGAGTCTTTATTCTTACTGAAATTTCTCATCTGTAATAACTTGAAATGATTAGTGCAGGAACTCACTGCCCTACTGTGAATGCAAACTGTGCCTACAGGAACAATTCATCCATATGCCAGATGTTGCGGAAATGCTTATGGTCAATCAGTGGTAAACTATAATTTAATATTTCACATCTCTTGGTAAAGAATAAAGGCACTGAAGAGAGATTCTAAGAGACAAACCTTCAAATTTAAGCCCTGCTGCAAGTGCTTTACTTTTTAAAAGTTGTTCTAGCCATTAAAAAAATTACAATTCCAACTAAAAACAGAACAATTTTCTTTCATCCATGATTAAAAATACTTTTATTGCTATGTTTGCTCCAGATTGAAGAAAGATTCCCGTCAAACCTGGGAACTACATAACAGAATCCTATGTTCTTGGTTAAAGTGAAGGGGGTGGGGAGGAGAGGAATTATGTTATTCTTCATAATGATTTTTCCAAGGGAAAAATTTATGTCATTCTAGCACTAAGGTTCATTTTAAAAAAAAAAAAAGCCAGTAAAAGGCAACTACATGAAACAGTTGGGACTAGCAGATGACTCTAATTTGTATGGAAGTTGCCAACTACTGCCCTTGAGAAATGAAACTGCCAATCCTTAAAATCAAATACTTTTTAAAATCCTCACAGCCATTTGTTTCTAAATTGCAGCAACTTAGTTTCCATATAACTAGGCTGAACTAATATGACTAATTTTATTTAGAATGACAAAATATTCTAAAAATTCAGAATGCTAACTGAAACACAGATTGCCAGCACAATGCAAACGGGAAAAAATAGACAAAAAGATGAAACCAACAGTCCACAAAACACAACACTCTGGAATGAAACAAAACTCAATTTTTTTCAAATCTTACATCATAAGTAACTATGGGAATCCTCTTGCTCCCACAATTTTAGCTTCAGGCTACAAAATTGACTGGAGAGATGCTTAATATGATCTACTACTCTGGAAAATATAAAAATTAATAAATAAATCATAGGAACTTTATGCAGTCAGGTCAGAAGCAACAGAAATGCATTCTCTCACAAATACAACTTTTAAATGTATGTTTTGTATGAGTAGTTCCACAGTTGCCTAGACAGCACTTAATCTATCACTTATTTACTAGGCAGCCAGAAAGAAAGGATAGCACTGCTAAGGAATTCTGGAATATTCCCTAATGGATTCAAAGTGCTTTTTCTTTCCCTTCACTGCAATAATAAATAATTTATAAATTGGTCCATAACCTTTTATTTTTTTTTTAATATGATGCTTGATTATGAAGTGTCGAAATAAAGCAGGAACTACTGAAAGTGGTCTAATATCAACCTTATGTAAACGAAGTAATTTTAACACCAAGATCATATATCATTTAAAATTTGAAAATAAGCAAATCACATACAATTCAGAATATATTAGAGTATGCTATCTTTTTAATAAAAAACATTTTGACAGTATTGAACTAATATTTAATTTATGCTCAGAAGTTAAGTGAAGATAAAACTGACCTGACAGAATCAGAGTCCAGTTCATTATCTATACCTTTGTCTACTTTACGTCAATAAAATCTTTCTTCTCTTCCACTAGTCTAATGTATCTATAGAATCTCAGACAGCAACATTCTTTTCTGAGTAAAAATAATTTGTTAAATTGTTAAGACACTATTCATTGAAACAGTATTCCCAGAAGCTCAGTGCAGTAGTTTTGCTGAGGTTTCAGTAGATTATATCACTTGCTTCTAATATGATTCAGAATTGTCAATGATAAGAAAACTGATAGCCAAGTTTCTATTTGATATTGTTGAATCAATTTTAGCTGCTGATCCTTAAGAGACATAGACAACCAATTTGGCTCTTTGCATCTAGCAGCATATCCCTCTCATCTTTACTAGCAAGTGTTTCAAAGTCAGGGAATACAAGAGACGTATTAATACCTTTCCAAAGGTAGGAGTTCCCTCAGCCTGAAAAAAACCTACTAAATCTTATCTTGGCTCACAATGATTCACTGTAGTGCATTTACATATTCAGTTCAAGAACAATATGAATCCTTCAAATGAGGTTTTCATAGCACAGAAAAAGCATGTATGAATATTCCTTTTTGAATAATTAAAGCTGCTGATTCTTTCTTTAGGTCAACTAGTTGCTTCAGAAGCTGCTGCCCTTTTCTCCAAATACATGTCCATGGACAACTGTTTTACTGAACTCACACACACATATATACACACACATGCCCACAGGGAGGGAAGGAGGTGGGAGTAGATAGCTAGATAAGACAGACAGATGGACAGAGACCCAGACCCAGACCCAGATATGGATAGAAGAAAATATATACAGTCTTATGATGGTCACATATTTATGTCTATGTTAAGGTATCTTTTTATACTTTCCAATACAACAGAATATTGGAAATAAATTATGTAATGGGGGCTGAGACTTTACATTAGCACAAAAGGCCTTTAAGAACAAAACTATAATCAATTCAAATAAATACAATAAATAAATAAAAACTCATTTGAAGCAGATATGCTGTGTAGGAAGAAATAGGCAAAAGGTGGCATTTAAAAATTGGGCTGGATTTGGCAAGGTCTGAAGAGAAAAAAATCCCAGTGCTTCCCCGTGGGAAAGGCAGCTGGATAACAGCATGGAATGTTGCCAAATATTGTGTTCTGTTCTATAACCCACTCAAGTCATTCAAAGCAAAGCAGGTCTTAATTCTTGAAAAGAATTCCAGAAGCCGTGCTTTGCATCCTTAGCTTACTTTATTAAAGCTTTTAACGTTTATATGCTTTGGACCTGCTGTTTTCTTCCCACAGACATCCTTCTATTCCTCGACACCTCACTGAAGGCACATCTTCAGATAAAGGTACCTTCTCAAAAGATCTCTTTCATAATTTCCCAAATTGTTTCTCATTTATTATGAAGTATTTTTATTTAGATACTCAGTGAAAAAAAAAATCTTGTTTAAACTGGAAGGATAACTTTTAGTATTAAAAGGTTATGTGGCTTTCTATCATTTTAAAAAAATTGTTGTTGTATCAAACATAAGATACTGACTTATGTTGTTTTACTGTTTGAACTGGATACAAATGTATGGTTATTTAATATTTTGAAAAATGAATGGTAAGTAGAAGAGAAGACTGTAGGTCAGGTATCTCTTAAAATATTCTCATTTAAAATTTCCCTACATAATTGATTTTTTTTAGGAAAGTTTGAACACTTTTCAAATTTCATATTTTCACAGGATGACAGACTACTTATGTCTTATTTTAATTTGTATAAGTTAGCAAAGTGGACAAATTTTTCAAATGCTGGATATTTCTGTATTTTCATTCAGGGATTTTATTCCATATAAACCAAATATATTTATTTGGAGAAGCATATACACATACCAGTCTTTTATAAAGACTGAATTCAAATTGACAACAAAGTTTCACTTTGTTTGTCTTCCACCCTTACATCAAAATACTTACCCTACCAGTTTTATGAGGTATGTTCAATTGCTTATTTAAAATTAAGAGATGTTAAGATTTGAAAGACAACATCTACTTTATATCTTCATCGGATAAATAACACATGCCTATATAGAAGGAACACTGGACTTACCTGAAGGTTCTTTCTCCTTGCACTGAGTGAGAGTCCATCAAATGGGTTAATCCTCATCTGATTGGCCAGAGACTGAGTAAGAATTTGCTTAAACACGCCTCCTCTTCCTGTCTAGCCCCTGTTCTGAAATGAAGTCCAGATCTGAAGAAACAAAAACTTGAACGGAAAGGGAGTCAAAAGTAGTCCGGGACCCCCAACAAGGAAGGATATGGACTCTCATGAAGTGCAAGGAGAAAGAGCCTTCAGGTAAATCCAATGTTCTTTCTCTCTTGTGCTGCTTAGAAAGGCCATCGAATGGATACACCCAAGCTAAATATCCCTAGGGGGGAAGAAGAAGAGGAGGCAGGCAGACCCTCCGGAGGAAGGACCTGTTGGAGCACTCTGTGACCAAAGGCGGCTTTAGCTGATGCAAATTTTTCCAATTTGTAATTGCGAATGAAGAGCATCAGTGAAGCCCAAGTAGTCGCCCCACAGATCTCGAGAAGAGGAGCCTGGGTGGCCCAAGCAGCGGTAGTAGCCACGCTATGCATAGAGTGAGCTGTGATGTGACAGGAATGGGCTTGTTCTTCCGTTCGTAGGCCAGGGAGATGCAGGCCTTGAGCCAGCGAGCGATGGTGGAAGAAGACACCTTTGAGCCAAGGGAACTTGGTTGAAATGAAATGAATAATGATTCAGATTTACGGAACGGAGCCGTCCTAGAAATATACTTCTTTAAGCCCGACGAACATCCAAGGAGTGCCAGCAGTGTTTGCTGGGTTGAGTGAGCCTAGGGCAGAAGTCAGGTAACTCAACCTCTTGAGCCCTGTGAAACCTGGTGTTGATTTTTGGGAGGAAGGTGGGATCCATCTGCAAAATGACTCAATCAGAATGAAAAATGCACAAATCCTTGTGAATGGATAGGGCTGCCAGCTTGGACACCCTGCGAACAGAGGTGACAGTGATCAGGAAGGCCACCTTAAAGGTCAGAAATTTGAGGGAGGCGGAGGACAGTGGTTCAAAGGATGAGGCCGTTAAGGCTTGAAGGACAAGACAAAGATCTCAGGAGGGATACCTGTGCATTGGGGGGAGTGAAGGTTGGAGGCTCCCTGTAAAAAACAATGAATACGTGGATGTTGGGACAACGTACCGTGATCCTTGTTGGTGAGAATAGTTGCCAAGGCCACAACCTGTCGTTGTAGGGTACTGACTGCTAAGGGTCCGGCATCCAGACCCGCTTGAAGAAAGTCCAGCACCTGGGGAAAGGATGCTCTCGTGGGGTCAATGTCTGAAGAGACACACCAGCAATGAAACGAACACCAATTCACATCATATATACGAGTAGTGGACCCTCTGCAGAAAGTGAGGAGGGTGGAGATCACCTTGGATGAGAAATGGTCCCTCCTCAGAATCTTCCTTTCAAGTGCCAGGCAGACAGCTGGAACCATTAGGGTTCCAGATGGTAAACGGCCCCTGGCAAAGGGAGATCTGATCCGGCGGGATCCACCATAGGCAATTGATTGATAGCCCCATGAGGTCTGCAAACCAAGCTCGTCGAAGCCAATATGGGGCGACAAGGATGACCTCTGCATTCTCCTCCAAGATCTTCCGCACAACTCTCGGTATCAGGAGAATCAGGGGAAAGGTGTAAAGGAGGCCTGGAAGCCACGTGCAGTGAAGGGCGTTGGTCTCCTTAGTCCCCAGAGCCCAATACCTGGTGATGAAGTGAGGAACTTGAGCATTGTTCAGACTGGCGAATAGATCAATTTGAGGCTGGCCAAAGCAGCACACTATTTGTTGGAAGAGAGTGAGATGCAATTGCCATTCTGCCTGGTGAATGGTAGGTCTGCTCAGCCAGTTTGCTCAGGAGTTGGAGGTTCCTGCTATATGTTCTGCTTGAAGAGAAAGCAGATGCCTCTCCGCCCATAGCCCCAGTTGCAGGGCTTCGCTCATTAGGATCCTGGAGCACGTCCTGCCTTGCCAGTTCATGTGGCCTTTGTCGTGACATTGTCTGTCCGGAGAAGCATGTGATGCCCTGACAGTTGGTGTTGGAAGTGGTGGAGTGCCAGATGGCCAGCACGTAGTTCCAGCCAGTTAACATCGTTGAGGAGGTCCTTGGACGCCCAACGCCCCTGAGTGACCTGGATGTTGAGATGAGCACCCCAGCCGAAGAGGCTAGTGAGGATCAGGAGCTGAGGCTCGTGGAAGAGGGAACCTTTTGTCAGAGCTGCGGACGTCCACCAGTTGAAGGATTTGAGAACCTTCCGGGGGACCCTGATCTGGGTATTGGAGTTGCTGATACCCGCTTTTTGGCTTCTAATAGAAGCCACTGAAGGGGTCGTGAATGCAATCTCGCCTAAGAGACAATTGCCAAGCACGAGATCATTTGTCCCAATAATTGAGAGAGCAGGAGAGGTGTCCTTTGTAGAGACTGCACCAATAGCACCATGGCCTGGATGTTGCGTCGCCTTTCCTGCAACAGAAATACTAGACCTGCCTCTGTGTCGATGCGGGCCCCGAGGTGGACCAAGTCGGTGGAGGGAGTCAGCTGACTTTTCTCTCAATTCACGGTGAAACCGTGTTGCTGAATGGCCGTGAATCAGGGTGCCGGCTTTATTTGATTCGTTTCTTGGTGCAGAAGAAGTGGGGGGCAGCAGGGCCATTCTGGATCTGAAACACTGCCCCTTGACTTCTTCTGCACCAAGAAAAGAATTGAATAAAAGCCGGCACCCTGAGGTTCAGGAGGGACTGGTTCAATGGCCCAAATGGATAGGAGGTGCTGAATTTCGGCTTCCATTAGAACTCTCTTGGAAGGGTCAGTGGCTGTAGAACAATTGATGAAACATCGAGGGGGTCAGAAATGAAGTCCAATGTGACTCCTAGACTGTCCGTCTGAGTGGCCCAAGCATCGGTGGTCAGAGCCAAATGTTAGAGAACTCGGCGAGACGACCTCCAATGGGTCCCTGAAGAGAGGGATCATTATTTTCTATGGTAGGGATGAAAAGTGGAGCCCCGAAAGGATCATCTGGACTGAGGCTGCCGAGTGTGCTCTCTGAAGGGCTGTCTGTCATGGGACCTATCAGTTGAGGGAATGAACGGTCGCGGACGGGCTGGGGCTTGGTACCTGGGGTCGGAAGATTGAAAGGACTGTCTATGATAGGGAAAGGCAGACTGTCTATCCGAGCACCTGGAGGTGAATGGGAGGACCCTTCTTTTGTCCCTACCTTCCACTAGGACCAGGTCCAAGGCCTCTCCAAACAGGGATCCATCCTTAAAGGGAGCTGCAGCGAGACGCTATTTGGTCCTCATGTCTGCCTGCCAATGGCGCAGCCAGAGAAGACACCGAGACGTGATGTTAGAAACCAGGGTGCACAAAGCGAATTTGGCTGAATTGAGAGTTGCATCCACAGCATACTCCGTAGTAGCGATCATTTTATTGATGTCCTGTTGCAGACGGGCATCCTCAGGAGACGCTCTAGCCTGCATCTGACGGAGCCAGATAGGGACTTTCTGACAAAGAAGGAGGCTGCTGTAGCTGACTTGATAGCCCACAAAGCAGCCTGGTGGGTCTTACGGGTAGAGATTTTGGCCCATCTCTCTTCTGTGCAAAGACCCTCAGCTGCATCGGATGGTAGGATGCTGGGAGAGATCAGATTGGCCATGGGAATAACAATCGTGGGGAGTTTGAGGAGGTCCTCACGCTCCTGTTCCACCATGTACAGTTTTTTGTCTAGCCCACTTGGTGTTGATATGGAACCGGGTTGGGCCCATTGGCGCTGGACAGTATCAATGAAGAGTTGTGGGGATGGTACCACCTCCTGTCCAGTAAAAGCCTCTGTAAAAAGTAGTTTATTGGAGTCACTAGGATCTGAAGAATCAGCAGTGCGTGCCAGGAAAACCTCCATATTGGCAGTGACTTTTGCCTTATGAAATAAGGTCTTAAACAGCTCATGCCGGAAGAGGCTTGTGGAACAGGGCATAACTGAAGAGGTTTCCTCCTTGTCTCCAGAGAGGCAGTAATCAAAGGCCTCCTCTTCATCAAAGAGCGATTGGTCGCTATGGCGAGAAGGAGAACGAGAATGGATGACTGAAGAAGAATTGCTGTCCAGATGGGATGAAGCCCTGGAAGACTGTTATGCTTGAACGGGAGCAGATGATGGGGCCAGAATTCCCCTTTGGGTGAGGGGAATACCCTTAGCCACTGTTTGTGCAATGAGGTTGCACAATTCCTGAGGGATGGCAGACATATGGCCCTCCTCGGGGCGGAGCCCTGCTGCCGTAGGAGTGAAGGTGGTAGATGGTCTAGAGGCGCATGGCTGCCTAGACAGACATGAAGTGGAATCAGTTCCTTGAGAGAAAACTTATCTGATAATGGACTGGTCCTCCTGTCTCTCAGTGGGAATATTTGGGGACCAGGAGGAGGTATCCTGGTGAATCTGAGTGGCGGTGTCCTGCCCGTGGGTTGGAGTGGATGGAGCTGCCATTGTGGGGGGTGAAGGGGGGATGGTGGCTTTAGCCTGCTTCTTGGCCTTATCAAATTGTTTGGTTTGTGCCAGATGCCTTCTCCTGGCATCTTTTTCTGCTGCTGAAGAAGAAGAAGAAACAAGAACAGTCTGAGATACTGTGGCTTTGGAAGAGTGCTTGTTTTTGGATCTGCCCCTGTGCTGAGAGGGAGCTCTAGATTTCCTGGAGGAGGAACGACTGTGATTGGCCATGTTAGAAGGAATAATGGTTGCAATAAATACCCAAAAGACAGGAGTGCTGGTAGTTAAAAATGCTCCTGAACAACACAATTGATTGTAGAAAAAAACCAGTTTTGGTAAATGCTGAAGCACCCTTCCCCCAAAAGAAATTTCACTGAGGCAATAAGGTGCAAGGCTAGCAGAATGGCCTCATTACTAAACAACCTCACAAAATGTCAAACAAAATGGCGCCAGGTCGGCAACAGAGCCCTTGAGCATCACAAAACGGTGGACAAATAGCTGAGAGCAGGCAAAACAGCTCCACTAAAGCTGGGATCCCCTGCAGGGATGGCACAGAGCCAACAACATAGCTCCTGAAGTACCCAAAATCACTCACAATCGATGGCTCAGGGCTGACAAAACCACCCTCTTTGGTGACAATCGAGACCCTCAGAGCTGGAGCCAACAAAACGGCTCTTGGAATAATGGCGATGCGGGCGAAGCAAGGGAGAGCTGAGGTCCCACAACACGGAGCTATCCTCTATCCCCGCAGCATGAAACCGACAACATGGCCTCCCACACGCTCCCCAGGCAACTCACGGGCAGATGATCATATCAAAACTGCAGGGAAAGGAATCCTGGTGCCGATGGAAGAAGACAGCGAAATGTGATCTAACTTGCCGCCGGCGATCAACTGAGCGGTGCTCAGTTGAGTGGGAAACCTAAAACTGCCGGTAGATCAGTAGGTTCTTAGCCAGTTAAAAAAATAATTAAAAAGCTGAAATTTTCCAATAATTAGAGAGTCCAGAGAATGGAGTTAAGGAAAACAAGTCTCTAAAGGCCGAGAGTGAGTAAGGAACTGGGGCTAGACAGGAAGAGGAGGCGTGTTTAAACAAATTCTTACTCAGTCTCTGGCAAATCAGATGAGGATTAACCCATTTGATGGACTCTTTAAGCAGCACAAGGGAGAAACCATCTATTATGCAATGCAGCTATTACACCGTCTATGACAACCTGTTAAAATTTCGTGAACCTGAAGAAATGAAGACTTCATTCATTATTCATGTACGTATGGCCAAATGCTCATAAAGACAATATTACAAAAACTGTTAAGCATGTCTAATTTGGTACAACCATAAGCTTGAATTTGTAAACTGTTGTAAAAGAATATAGACCTGACCTTGGGAGTGAGGAAAGAATAACCAATCCACTAATGAAGGACTTTCAAAAATGACTCCATTCCTGAGAAAGAGGAAAGCATGAGAAAAACACTCAAAATAACCTCACCTTCATTTTACTTAGTTTGAGATGGAACAAAGAGAAACTCTTGACAGGTTTCAATGTTCTATTATCCTACAATACTAGAAAGTATTTCTAGAATATTTTAGGCAATTTCTAGAATATCTTGCCTATCTCTAAGGGCTACAGCCATTCTGGTTTATCAGACATAAACATTTCACTGAACATAGCTTGATCATTCACCATACTTGACTCCAACTACTTGTCAAAATTATATGGTCATCTTCAGATTCCGCCTTGCATGGGAGCTACATAGGAGTCAGGTTTGACAACATGCCTTATCTACAGTATACTGGCCCTCAATCTCTAGAATATGCTTTTCCTGGCAGCTAACTGCCATAAAACATCTTTGTTTGGCTTTGATTGATGGACTGCAGGTCAAGACTCTGGCCCGCATATATGCTTTGTTCTAGGCGAGGGAAAGGCCAGTGTTCACTGATGGGGTGACGTCCTTGATGCAGCCCAGATCGAGTCCAATCGCTGAAGACTCCTCCCCTGTTGCTGTGTCTCCAGCTTTTGGACTCGATCTGTCCCAGATCAGACGCTCCACTGGCTTTCTCCTCCATTTTTGGATAAATTTATTGCATAATTGGTTTTAAAAAAATTCTAAATTTCTCCAGAAATCTGTTTTGGCTTGTAATTAGATCCTTTCCAAATCGGCTCCGCTCCGCCTAATTAGACCGCCGAGTGGGCGAGGGGATTGAGGCTCCCTTGGTGTGCCTCTCCCCTCAGGCAGCGAGAAGGGCTCACGCCCGATTCCGCTGCGGCGTCTCCCAGCCTTGTTGGTTGAAGACGCCCTTTTAGACGGCCGCCAGCCTGATCCAGAGTGCTCATCAGCAGCTAGCGCCTCTCAGCTGTTTAGGCGCTTCCACATCGCTTATCAGCAGCGGATAACTTCTACGAGCTCTAGCGGCGGCGGAGGCGGCTTCCCAGCTTCAGGCGTCACTGGGGCTTTCTTCCCCATACGCCATTTCAGCGAACCTCGTGGTGCGGATCGCCGAGGGACATCTTACAGGCAAGCAACGGGACGCGGCTGGGAGTCCCCCAAGGGCCGGAATTTCCTTCCGCCCCATTTTCCTTATTGTGGCTTGCCGGATCGCCATTATTACTGGCCACTAACGGGTCTAGCCCTGCTCCGGGGGTGGCAGCTCTTCCTGGTGGGGCTACACGTGGCGGCCGCCATTTTGTTTCTCCTTTCCCCCTGCGGCCGCCATTTTGGGCGCCTTTTCACTTGCGGACGCCATTTTGTTTGGCCCTGTCCGGCATTAAAGTCAGTCATTATTCGTTTTGGTTGCAGGGAACAATGGCGCCAAGGGTTCCCAAGGCCTCCAAACGTCCTGCCCAAGGGGAGGATTCTCAAGGGCCTTCCTCTGCTGCACCAGTAAAACGCGCCAAGGGGACTCAGGCATCAAGGGAGGCCAAGGCCTTGCTCGCCAAGGCCAAGGAGGAGCGCCGCCTCAATGATGCAATTGAGCGCGCTATTAAGAAGGCTCTAAAGGAGGCGTGTTTCAGGGAGGCCACTGCTGCAGCTGCGGCCTCTTCACCCAATCAGTCGCTTGCCTCTCCTTCCGCTTCTGCAGGACTTGGGGCAACCTCAGAATCTCCATTGCCTCAACTGTCCCCGGATGGGGCCAACCTCTGCCCCAACCTGCAGCCTGACATGCAGGAAGCCCTGTTTGGGGGTCCTGCGGTTTCTCCTCACGCCTCTTCTTCTCCTGCCGCTGTTTCTGGGGCTCCCCCTCCCCTTCCTTCTCCTCCTCCCCCCCCCTCCAGGCCCTCCTCCTGCCAATGCCCCTTCCATCTCACCGGAATGGGCCGCATACATCCAGCAGGCAATTCAAAAGGGGGTGCAGGTTGAACTACAGCGACAGACGGCCGCCTGGGTTTCTTCTTCCATCACTTCCCAGGAAGTGGATGTAGAGGGCTTGCAATACGCCTCTCCCTCCAACCTAGCTGAGGAGGAGGCCCCTTCTGTGGCCCCTGACCACGTCTCCCTGGATCAGGAGGTCAATGATCAAGAATTGTCGGAGGATGAGGACCTAGGGCCCGATCATCCCTCATTTGTAGGTTTATTTAAACCACAATTATTTCGTTCCTTGCTCCACAAGGCGAAAGTAACCACGGGCCTGGGGATGTCCCTTCCGGTTACTCCTGCTCCTAGCGGGGCTCCTGAGGCATCCATTCCCTTATTTGAGGAACCGGTCTCAGAAGTTGAAGAGATTCCAGGGCCCAAATTATTCAAGGATGTCCTTCTTCGTCAGTGGACCAATCCGGTTTCAGGCCCGAACCCTAACTCCCTGGATAGGCGCCTTTACAATTTGGCACCGGAGATCTCCTCGCTTCAGGTCCCTTCCATTGATCCTCCGGTGGTGTCCCTCTCGACTCCTGTTAATCTAGCCGCTCCTCCCGAGGAAAGCTTGAAGCCGGAGGAAAAGCGCCTAGACAATTCCCTGGTCAAGGCCCATATGGCCTCCGCCTGGTCAATCAGATCCTCCCTGGCTTCTTCGTTTTTTAACCGGGCCTCTATTCTCTGGATCAAGCAATTAAAGGATCGCCTGCCTGTAGCGGACGCCCGTACTCAACTAGACTTAGGCAAGATTCTAGCGGCCCTAGAATTCTCCACGGACGCGACAATGAATTCGTCGCGGTTCGCCGCGAAGTCCATCGGGGCCTCTGTGGCTTCCCGTCGCCTCTTATGGCTCCGCCAGTGGCAGGCGGACGCCAAATCTAAATGGCGTCTGGCTTCCGCGCCTTTTGCAGGCCCGAACCTTTTTGGGGCTTCCCTGGATCCTCTCTTAATTGAGACCAGGGACAAGAGACGCGTCCTTCCCCACCTATCCCGTAGGTCCGAACTCAGAGCGTCTCTTCCCTTTCATTCCTTTCGCCCTGACTTCTCCTCAGCAGGTCCCAGGAACCAACGTTTCTTCCCACCTCGCTCCCGTCCCCCGGAGCGTCAGAATCCCAACAACCAGAGAGGCCAATTTAGACGTTCCTCCCGCGGGGGCCGTGGTCGGCCTTTCCGCAAATCCCGCTGACTGCAGGTCCTCTCCTCCCATTGGGGGCTGCCTGGCGCTCTTTGCCAGCCAATGGGAGACCACTACGACGGACGCTTGGGTCAGGGAAACGGTACGGTGGGGCCTCTCCCTAGAATTTCTCTCCACTCCCCCGGACAGGTTCCTTCGATGCCCTCCCTCCGGGGATCGGGCGAGACGGCTCCTGCTGGCATCGGCCATTCTGCATTTACTGGAAATTCGGGCCATAGAGCTGGTGCCTCCAGAGCAGCACGGACAAGGCTACTATTCACGCCTGTTCGTGGTCCCCAAATCGTCCGGGGGCTGGAGGGCAATTCTGGACCTCAAGTCCTTGAACCGCTGGATCATCTACCGGCGGTTCAAAATGCAGTCGCTGCAATCTATTCTGGATGGCATTCGGGATGGGGACCTCCTCTCGTCAATCGACCTGACAGAGGCATACTTGCACGTTCCCATCCATCTGGCTTACCGCAGGTTCCTCAGATTCTTCCACGCGGGACATTACCAGTACTGCGCACTCCCTTTCGGATTATCCTCGGCCCCCCGAGTCTTTACAAAATTGATGGCCGCCCTTACGGCCTACCTCCGAGCTCTGCCGGTCAGGATTCAGGCCTACCTCGACGACCTCCTCATCCAGTCGAGCTCGGAGGCCGAAGCGCAGCGGGACCTGGACTCCACCCTCCAGGTGCTGATGGCTCACGGGTTCTCCATCAACCTTCCCAAGAGCCAGCTGGTACCCTCGACCCGTTTGCAACATCTGGGGGCCTTGATAGACACGGTCGAGAACAGGGTCTACCTTTCCCAGGAGCGCTTGGCCAGCCTGCGGGCTCTGGTCAAGTTGGTCGCCCGAGGACTCCCCGTGTCCTTGGCGACCCTCTCCCAACTCCTGGGAAAAATGGTCTCATGCATAGGCATAGTACCTTGGACCCGTCTCCACTGCAGGGCTCTGCAGTGGTTTCTTCTCCCGTTTCAAAAGCGCCGCTTATCGGCCTCCCGCTGGATGGTATCCCTTCCTCACGATGTCCTACTTTCTCTTCAATGGTGGTTGTCTCCGGCCCTCCTCAAAGGGAGGGAGATTCGGGAACCCCACCCTGTAATTCTGACAACGGACGCCAGCCTCACAGGCTGGGGTGCGCACCTCCATTCCACAGTGGCTCAGGGTCTCTGGACCCCGGAGGACTTGACTCATCCCATCAATTGGCTGGAACTCAGGGCCATCCATCTGGCCCTTCGAGCCTTTCTCCCTCACGTACAGGACCAGCACGTAATAGTACGGACAGACAACGTGGCCGCGAAAGCCCACATAAACCGCCTAGGGGGGACCCGCTCTCGCGCCTTGATGGACGAATCCGAGAGACTGGGAGCCTGGGCGGAGACTCACCTGAGGTCCCTCCGGGCCTCTCACATTTCGGGACTAGCCAATTATCAGGCCGATTGGCTCAGCCGAGCCTTTCTAGATCACGGCGAATGGCAACTCGATCCACAGCTATTCCGTTGGATAGCGATCCGGTTCGGGGAGCCATCAGTAGACCTATTTGCGACATCCTCCAACCGGCAAACAGCTCGGTTTTTTGCCAGATTTCCCGATCCGGAGGCGGAGGCGGTGGATGCGCTCATCAGCAGATGGACTTCGGGCCTCCTGTACGCTTTTCCCCCGCTCCCTATCCTCCCGAAGGTGATTCAGAAGATATTGCTAGAACAAGCAGAAATAGTCCTCATCGCGCCCCACTGGCCGCGTCGGCCGTGGCTTGCCGACCTCCAGATGATGTCCACGTCACCTCCGTGGCGTCTACCTCCATCGGACATCATTCTACGCCAAGGTCCTCTTCAACATCCGGACGTTCATTGGCTTCAGCTGACCGCCTGGAGGTTGAACGGCGCCTCCTGAGGAACACTTGCTTGCCGGAGGACGTCATCGCCACCATCTTAGCGGCCCGTCGACCGGCCACTAAACGCATCTATGGGGCCACGTGGAAGTCCTTTGCTCGATGGTGCTCGATCCGAGGACAGGATCCAGGTTTGGCTTCCACAAAGCAGGTATTAATCTTCCTCCAGGAAGGGTTGGCTGGGGGGTTGGCTCCCAATACACTTAGGCGGCAAGTAGCAGCCTTGTCGTCCATTTTATGTTTTGGTTCCCGGGCTTCCCTAGCAGATAGGCCCCTCATACAGCTCTTTCTACGAGGCGCTTCCAACCTGCGGCCTCACCCCGTTCGCAGGTATCCTTCCTGGGACCTGCCTAAGGTCCTTCAAGCCCTCACTCAGGGGCCCTTCGAGCCTCTTAGGACGGTGCCCTTGAGGTACCTTTCATATAAAACCTCATTCCTGGTGGCTATCACCTCCGCCAGAAGTATCTCAGAACTGGCAGCTCTCTCGGCCCGGGATGACCTATGCATTTTTCACTGGGATCGTGTCGTCCTCCGACTAGATCCCACTTTCATCCCTAAAATAAACTCTTCCTTTCACCGGAGTCAGGAACTCATTCTACCGGATTTTTGTCCCAACCCTTCCCACCCCAGGGAGCGCTCATGGCACACTCTGGACGTTCGCCGTGCGCTTAAGATTTAACTCAGGCGAACGTCTTCCTTCCGCAAATCAGAGGGTTTATTCGTCTCCTTCCAGCCAGCTTCCCTGGGTCTTAAGGTTTCCTCCCAGATGGTAGGCCGGTGGATTCGAGCTACCATTACCACGGCTTATAGTTCTCAGGCCCTTCCTGTTCCTCGCCGCATCATGGCGCACTCCACCAGGAGTGCGGCTACTTCGGCAGCATGGGCTACCCAAGCTCCCCTTCATGAGATTTGTAGGGCAGCCACTTGGTCCTCCCCCACTCCATTTATCCGCCATTATAAAATTGATTCCTACGCTTCGGCGGAAGCGGCATTCGGTCGCAGAGTCCTCCAACGGGTATGTGCTGAAGAGGGCTCCACGGACCGGGCGGGTCCCTCCCTGTAGTGGGGAGAGCTTTGGCATGTCCCCATCAGAGAACACTGGCCTTTCCCTCGCCTAGAAAGGGCGTTGTCTTACCTGAACGCCCGTTCTGGGCGTGGAAAGGGCAGTGTTCACGCCCGCCCTTCTCCGCCGGTCCGTTCTTCCGCCGGATACTTCCTGTTCCTTTCATTTCAGGCCAGCTGAAGCGTCTACTTGTCCATTACTCGTCCGAAAGCTGGAGACACAGCAACAGGGGAGGAGTCTTCAGCGATTGGACTCGATCTGGGCTGCATCAAGGACATCACCCCATCAGTGAACACTGCCCTTTCCACGCCCAGAATGGGCGTTCAGGTAAGACAACGCCCTTTCTATTTGATTTTTGCTGCTTTCATTTTCCAACTTCATTGTATACCAACCAGATTCTCAAAATCAGTACGATAAACAATTGTTGTAAATAAAGAAAGACACTGCTTCTGGCTTGTTAGTTAAAATGATATCATTTGTCTCTGATTTTTCTATTTTTAACACTCCAAAATAATAAACAGCAAAATGTTTTGCTTACCATTTAGAATTAACACAAGAGGAGAAAAAGCCAGAGATCCTAATGTGAACACAATCCTTAAAACAAGAATTGGAAGCTCCCTTATTTGCCTATCCCAAGTTTCTCTAATTACTTTTCAGGTAGGTGGACCTTAGTTAACTAGAGACTAACCAATTGTTAGAATTTAAGAGGCTACAACCAGATTGCTTAAAACAAATAATTGTTTTAATTATTGCTTTAGCCATCCCCACTGGCAAAAATATATAGTCAAAAGTGATTGATTAAAGTGCACCTGTTTAATTTTGTTTTGCTTTTCATTTCTGACTCATAAAATTACGAAGAATCCCTACCCGATACCAAAAACATTTTAATGGCTCTGGCTCTACTCCTTCAAAATCCCACCCGCAATCATCTCTTTAAAAAGAACAGTTTCCCCAATATCCCTCCTATTTTTCCTGCTATGACAGTTCATTGACACTTCATTTTCTCTAAAGCACAAGCTTTAATTTACTGCTTCTGCCTATACTTTTTGCACTTACCAAGTTTAATTATAACCAGCTCTGTCAATTTATTTGTTCCATAATCCCCACTCTGGTGCAATCTTTCCTTCTGCATTTTTATTTATATCCATATGCAGTTCAACCCATGGTGAACTGTGAACTGTGGTGGTGCAGGGGTTAGAATGCAGTATTGGAGGCTGACTCTCTCCACTGCCAGGAGTTTAATCCTGACCGGCTCAAGGTTGAGTTAGTCTTCCATCCTTCTGTAGTCAGTGAAATGAGGATCCAGATTGTTGGGGGCAATATGCTGACTCTGAAAAGTGCAGAGTAAAATGCTGTAAAGCACTGTGAACCAATATGTAAGTCTAAGTGCTATTGCTATTGCTAATACCAGCAGGAAAATGAAGAATTGGACCATTTCATTCAATATGAATTGCAATTGAACACTCTCTGTTGTCTACCTGGTTAAACAGTACATATTTCTGATATGTAGGGATACTATGCCTCTATCTCTGTTCTCTTTCTTCTATTCCCTACTAAAGTCCATCCTATTCCCTGATTACTCCGTCCGTGCTTTCACAAGATTCATCTTAATATTTCAGTACTAAACATAACATTCTTCCTTCCTTCTGCTGCTCCAAAATTACATACATTTCAATCGAACAACAAACACCTGGTTGCATTTCCTTTTATCTGCTTCCTCTTGAAGTTCCAGAAACTCTAGTAATAACTATATTTAGGGGGGAATTTTTTTGCATGATCCTTCATAATATTGTAAAGCTGAAGATAGCTTATTAAAGCAGACACTTAAGAATGAACTATTACTACTTCAGAGAGGTAAGTGAAACAGATAAGGCTGCAAGAGAAATTCTCTGGATTTTTCCCAGAAGCCAATAAACTATTGTTGTTTGGCTTAAGTTATTTTGCCAATGCATGCCCTGAATCCAATGCTTCTTTGACTTTATGTAATCCTAAAATAACAATTATTTCAGAGAGAGAGAACACAGAATCTCAGTTTGTTCATAATGTTGTTCCTTTTTCATGACCTATGATGGTGAGATATTAGAAAGGGCAACAGTCCAGTTGATACCAATAAAATCCTCAGCCACACTACTTTGCCAAAAGCTGGCTTTGATTCCAATTAATCAAAGCTCTAGCCTGAACATGACATTTGAATCACATCTAAGAATCATAAAGGAGGACTTGACTGGAGAAAAAAGTTAAATGGTCTTAAATTGGAATATAAGCCTAATTGTACTCTGTCTAGTAATTGTGCTGCCAATTTTGCAATTAAAAATTTATTAGCAATTAGAATTTAAAGATAATTTTAAAAAGAACTAGACCAATTGGGTCATCATTTTCATAGATACTTTTTTTACCTAAATAGAGAAACAGAATGACCACAGGCAGCCAAAAAGCAAAGGGAGTGACTTCTGACCTCCTGCTGTTTCCCCCACTGAATTTATTTGGGGGAAGCTGGCAAAGAACATTAGATTCCTTCCTTCCTTCTTCCTTCCTTCCTTCCTTCCTTCCTCCATCGTTTCAACACACTATTTTCAAGGAGAATATCAGGAAGTACTTTGTCCCAAAGCAATTGGACGTCATTCATTGCAATTGCCAAGAAGGGAAGAAAAGTCAAAGCTATGAAAGACAAAAATCTCGGAAAGGAACTGAACATAGAATTTCAGACAATTTATAGAAAAGACAAAGAAAAGTGCTATAGTCAGTTTCTAAAAGTACTGAAGATTAAAACAAATAGGGAAGAAAAAGTCTTCCAAAACTTGTTGAAACTCAGAAGAAAGTCCAACTTTAGACTGGAATGTTAAGGAACACTAGTGAATAGACAGCAATTGATTCAAAAAGATCAAAGATAGATGAAATATCCCAAAATACTGTATGATAAAGATCTTAGTATACTTTACAGTAAGTCACCATTTACAAGAACTTCAAATACTAAAGAATTACATTAGATGAGCATTCTGGTTATTACCAAATTGGAAATCAACAATTTCTGCTTGAGCAGGGGATTGAAGACCCCCAAGGTCCCTTCCAACTCTGTTATTCTGTTAACAATTTATGGAATAACTACAGATACATGGCAAACAGAAGAATCTGTAAAAGGTCTAGCCAAACTAATCCAGCATATGTGGTGAATACAGTGGAAGAGATGAATTTATATACCAATACCAAAGAAAGGAGACTTGCACAGAATGTGCAAACTATAGGACAATATCCTTGATTTCACATCCTAACAAAATAATGCTTAGGATAATCCAGATTAGAGTCTTACATGGAAATGGAGATGCCAGATGTTCAAGATGGTTTTAGAAATTGCTGAGAAAAAACATTGCTGATTCATACGGCATAACTGAGAAAGTCAAGGACTATCAAATCACTGATTATATAGAAAGATCTTCAATTGTGTCAACCATGTCAAGATGTCTAATGTTCTGAAGAAAACAAAACCCCAGAATATTTCATTGTCCTCATATGAAATCTACACATAGGACAGGAAACTAGTCTTGATAAACATGGCAAAAGTGACTAGCAAATCAATAAAACCATATACCTTTTCTTTAATTATTCAAATTATATGCTGAGGGAGCATATATTGAGGGCAACTGAATGGTTTTACTACTGGAGAAAGAAACATAACTTGTGCTGCGCTATTGACACTACTCGCATGGCTAAAATTGCAAAATTATCTATTAACTCTAGTAATAAAAGTCAAAGAAAAAAATGAAACTAATATTAAATATAAAAAACCAAATTAATAACAATAACCACAGCAAACATTCTTAGAATTGACAGTAAAGATTCGGAAATGGCTTCTGCTTTTTAGGATCAAATATTAACAATAAACAAGCCAACAGTGGAAAAAAAAATACAGACTACTACTTGGTAGGATTACTAGTGAAGCCTTGGAAAACATATTACCCTGTTTCTCCCAAAATAAGACATCCCATGATAATAAGCCCAATCAGGCTTTTGAGCATATGGCAATAAGGCCAAGCGCTTATTTCAAAGCATTTAAAAAAATATAAGACAGGGTCTTATTTTGGGGGAAAGACAGTAGTAGGATAGGAATGAAGCCTTGGAAAAGACATTCAGAATCTATGACATATCTATGTATACAAAGATCAGACCCTTCCTTGTGATAATCTATGGAGCAAAACTGAATTTGGAAGAAGCAGGAGACTACGGATTCCTTACAATTTTAACATTGGGGAAGACTCCTGAAAATACTGTGAATAACCAACAAAACAAACAAATGGATCATAGAATAAATCCAGAGTTCAGTTTAGAGAAACAGAATTTAAACAGATACATCCTGCAAGACTTTCAGTATATCTCTGGGAAAAACAGTCAACCTCCACTGGATTGAAAAGGAGATGAAAGCAGAACAGAATAACACAATGGGAAGGGACCTTGGGAGATCTTTCAATCAAAACCCTGCTTAAGCCAAAGACCCTTATAACGTTCTGGAACGGCTATCCAATTTCTTCTTTAAAACCTCCAATAATGGCACACCCAAAACTTCTGAAAGCAATCCATTCCACTGATAAATTGTTCTGTCAGGAAATTTCTTCTTGGTTCCAAGTTGGATCTCTCTTTGATAAGTTTCCATCTGTTACTTCTTGTCTTGCTTTGAAGAATAATTTGATCCCCTCTTCATTGGGGCAGCCCCTCAAATATTGGAAGACTATTATCATGTCACCCTGAGAGGACAGGTCATTGGGGAGAAAGTCCATATGGTCACTAAGATTTAATTCTGACTTGATGGCACATAATCATATAAGATACTTATGTTTCTATTAAGCGAACATGAGCATTTATTTGTACAGATACAGAAAAAAGTTCATTTCTAATGCAAGCATTCACAATGCATCAAATTTGTCCAATGCACAACTGCTGTTTCAAATGTGAAACAGGCTATTTTCTAGTATTTTAAAATGTTTTGAATGTGGACTTGAGTAATCTGAGTTTGGGGACAGCTTTAATCTAAGCTAAAATATTTTGGTGTTTGGAACAAACCACTTCCCACTTAAAATAGCAGTTTCATACAATATTTGAAATGAGATGTTTTGCAAACTTTGTGTGCACAACTTTTTGAAAGCAAACATTGTGCTCATCCCTAGTTATATGCTATATAATAGAAAATCACAACTTTACTTAAAATTCTCCAACTCCTTCTTGAAATCTTTAACATATCCAATACTGGATGATGACTCATTTTTCAAGTAATATTCTTACTCAGTGTCTTTCACAGGTATATAAGAAGTCAAAACAAGGGAATTAAGAAATTAATTTGATGACCAGAAGTTTTAAATAAATTGCATTTGTATTATACTATTAAAAAGAAAATATAATTACTATAATAACTAGTTTTCCTCACTTACTGAGGCAACGAAATGGTTACAAATTATTTATCTTGGTGATTCAAATCATTATTTAAAATCTTGCACGATACTTATAAGTATAATTGAGTGTCAAGCTGAATTTTGTTTACTCAACAAAGACACATTAAAGTAAATTCGGGCTTGTAATTAACTACTCTCCCTGTCAATAGTGACAAGTTAAGATTTCCATCCACCCAGTGTAGTTCCTTCTCAAATGCAAAGCATTCAGTCAAATCCAATATTAAACCATAGTTACAGCACAATATTTTTTTCTAGATTCCACAAAATTTGTGGTCTCTCAACTTTCCTTCTTCTTCAGTACAGCCTCCAAATTAAATTGCTGTTTTTGATTAATCATAATTTGTCAGTTAACAAATTAAGCTACAGTTATTGAAAAAACTATTTTTGTTAGCTTATTTTTACTAAACAAATTAAGTGTAAACTGCTGTTTATTTAAGTACCATCAACAAAGCAAGCTAAGGCTAAAACAGAAGCCATGCTTCCATATCCATCGTCACAGGCACATCAGGGAGGATAGTATGCAATCTATAAGAGTTCAGGCTTCCAAGACAAGTTTAATGGTGTGGTTATATATTTCCCTCGTTTCCTGAAAAGATGATGATGAAGAAACAAAAAGAGGAAGGATAAGCATCCTGCCCTAGTCTTCAAAATTCAGATAACAGAGAGTGCAAAGCTATTATAATTTTGTTGAAACAAAAAAGTCTTATTCCATCATATTAAGGGCAGAGGAAGGATCCCTCAAAAATCAGCAAATATTTATCTATCTTTTGGAAGCAAAAAAATGGAAAATGAATGCAGCAAAATGGAAGAACGGATTGAAAGATACCAATGAAATATGACATGAAAAAGGAACATAGATCTGTCAGAAAAATGGGTAAGAAAGGAAAGATACAACCACCTCCGATTTTTTATTTTTAAATGTAAAAGAAACTAATTAGAGAATCAGTAAGAAGAATGCATATACAGGTTTAAAATTGTCTGCTGAGGCATTTTTCCATATTAAAATGTGATATATTTTCCTCAAATCAGTATTTTTCACGCAGGAAAAGCTTATGTAGCACTTCCATATATATGCAGCATTTGGCTCAATAATAGAATACAGAAAATCTGACTTGGTTGACTGCTTTTAACAAATACTTCAGCAAGCTACTTAACCATTATTTTTTAACATTTTATAATCTATTATTTTATACTACTCTTCCTTCAGCAGGGCTGCACACTACTTTATAAGAAAACATGAATATAATTTTAAAGAAAACACCAGCATAAAATCAACAATCATTAATAATAAGTGTAATATATGAATGAATGAGACAGGCAATAAAGCACAACCTTTTCTTAGAATAGATTGTTATCTCACAAATTGGGGAAATAGACATATGTTGTTATCTTAAATAAGATACTATGGAGGCAGCTGCATTTGCCTTGGGAGAAAATTCCTCCCAGGCAGTAGCACTGCCCCTGTCTATTGGCCACTTCATTGTGAGCCAAACTGCTATTTCAACAAACTAAACTGGACCCAACAGTCAACTAGTGCTTTCAGAACTCACATGGTCCCATTTAGCTGTTAAGTATCAAATGCACCATGCAAGTCAATCAAGATTTTTAGATTTTAATGGAAATCCTCAATCCTGACAGGCAGATTAAATTTTCTACTTATTAAAATACTTACTATTTTAAAAGAAGTAGTCACTTCCCTCGTGTGTGCTTTTATATATTAAGAAAATAATTTTCTACTTCACCTAAATTTTATTCGATAAAAATAAAGATCAGACTTCACTGTTTTTGGCTGTAGCCATTGTTTTATTTCCCAAACAAGAATCAACTGTATACTTCATTTTCTTATGTCTTCGGGAATAAATTTACTATTAAAGGCACCACTCAATATTATATATAGGTAGTCCTTCAGGTTCAAAGAAGACAAGCTGTTGTGCATTTTACTTGAGGACACTGAGGTGGCTCTGCAGTCCCAGCCTGGAAGTGCAGAATGTATTTCAAATGAGGACACTGGAAATCCATTGTTGTGATAATTACAGGTGTTATTCTGTGATGCCACTCAAATTTTCTATCACTTTTTCGTGATGTCTGTCTTCAAAGCCAATGGAGGCTTCATAGCAGAAGGCTTGGCAGCCAGTTTCTAGTTCCTTTTGCTGCATGTCACTGAGGTGAAGGGTTTCTTTCACATCATCTTTGTTGGGCTTGCATGGACAACCTCAAGATCTCTCCTCAATTTCAGTACATCATAGAGCAACTGGCAAGACATATGGTGGTCATCCATTCTGATGATCTGTCCCATCCACTGCATCTGTATTCTGATAATCAGAGACGCAATGCTGATGGAATTCACACAATCCAGGAGCTCCAGCCTGAAGACACGGTCTTGCCAATGAATGAAGGAGAGAACTCATGTGAAATTTCTCCAATTGTTTGATGTATGTACAGAGTCCAGGACTCATAGGCAGAGCTGCACAGAGTCACTTATACAGTGAGAGGGGTAGCATATAGGTTTGGTAAATAAATCCATATAGGAGAGAAGAGATAATACAGCTCTGTAGATTTTCAGCATAGAGATATTATGCTGATTGAACATTCCAGGATGCAACTGCCCTCGATTTTGGCTGGTCTTGCTGATCCTGAAGTTAATTTATCTGACGATCCATCACTGAAGATGATGCTTCCAAAGTATTGGTTATCTGGATGTCATCAATAGTGATTTTTTGTTTTATATGGTTGATACATGGCAGGGGCAGGTAAAGTACTTCAGTCTTGTTCTAGTTGATAGTCAGGCCAAAGATTATAGCAGCATCTGACAATTTGTTCGGCATCAACTATAGATCATTGTCTTTGTGCACCAGGAACACACAGTCATCAGCAAACAGGGTTTCTTGAATAACTATATGGAAACATGTCCCTGCATTCAAGCAGAGATTAGAAAGCCATCTAATCAGTATATGATGTACACTCCTTTCTTCATACTCTGGACAGCACGTGACAACATGCAAGCAAATAACAGATTGAATAGGACTGGGGCTAGGATACAACCGTGCTTACCTCCCAGTAGAAATGGCAAAGGAAGTTGATGTAAAGGACTGGTCCTGTCATTCTGTTGTGGAATAGCTGAATCAACTTCATGCATTTCCTCAGGCATCCATAATATTTCAGGGTGATTCAGAGAGTTACCCTGTTTACAGCGTCAAATGCCTTTGTTAGGTCAATGAAGATTTGAGGTTTGTTCTCCCTAATGCACTTGTTTCATGGTAAATCTCACAATATTACTGAACAATTAAATGCCATTTAACATTTTACAAATTTAACCTAATATAATAAACCAGATACATTATTGGACTTAAATGTTATGGTCTCTCAGCTAACCAATTTCCAATAGTGCAATGGGACTTTCTGTTCATCTTCTATCTGCAGCAATCCCCATGTAAAATCCTGATGTGCAATACAGGACCTCCAGGGGAGTTTGAGGATATATTCAGAAACTGTATGCGTGGCTGTGTGGCATACCTGTCCTCGTTTCATCAGCAGAAACTGCCTTCTCTAACGGAAGTATGGTATTAGATTTAACCTATAGTTCCAAGTTTTTATAAGCTACTTTTATATGGCGTTATCTTTAAAAATCAGTGCTACACAATATTCTTGAAGATCATTTTAGTTTTTAAGCAGTATAACCTATAACTGGATTCCAAAAAATAAGTTATAGCCAGATAAAAAAACTTGGTTGAGACAAAGAAATTATTCAAATATTAATACTTTCGATGTGAAGGATTCCCTTCATATTTCAACAGATTTCCACATTTAAAATAAAGCAATTTGTCAGATGAAAATAATTCTAAATCTTTCAGAAGTACATGTGTTCTTCCTCTTGGTATCCTCAGCTGTGATGCAAAGGGACTCTTACCTGTTTCCTGCACAACTCGGCTACAAAAGAAAACCAAAAATGCCCACAAGCGAACAATGGGATGTAGTGTTTACTAGCTGACTTGCACCAATCATGATTCCTTAACCTACAAGCAGCAATTCTGTATGCTTTTAGTGAAACAGGACTGCAAAGAGAAAAGTACTTGAGAGGGAAGGGAGGGGGCAGGAGTTATGGTGGTATTTATTTATTCAAATTTGTTATAGCCCAGTTCAAGTGAATTCTGGTTGATGTATAAAACAGAGTGTGCCCTCTCACTGCCCATTCAGAAACTGTCCATTGTAGTCAACAGACTAGGATTTCAGAACAGAACCTTTTATCATTCACCCACTTTCATTTCATAGGAATACATATGCAATCAGGAGTAACCTGAAATTATACATAGACAGTGAATCAACCAGTAAGATACATAAAGCATTTCTCTCTTTTTGCTTTATGAGGCAAGAATTACTCACTCAAATACAGAGGATATGGTAGGTGAATTGAGAAGACAAATAGAGAAAAGGGGGTGGGGGGAGGAAACAGAATAGGGTAACAAGCCACTAAGAGGCCAGGATCAGACTGGAATGGGTTTATTGCTACTCAAACCTGCCCCACAGAACTGTACTTATACTACTGCATCTGGCATCCTATCTTGCATACCACATAATCTCCAAAAAGCTGATACAACCTTCTCAATTATTGATGATGCAACTGGATAGCATGCTGCCAAACTGCTAAAATTCAAGAGTGTCTCAGGATTGCACCAGTTTTACATACAAATATGTAAATAAAACATTTTAGACCATTCTACAAAATGTACCTTGAAGCCTATTTTTAAAAAATATATTATTTTAAAATAATTTCCAAATAATTTAAATGTTTAATAGTCTTTTCTCTTCTTCCAGAGTTTTCAGAAGATTGTTTACTTTTAAATGAAAAGGATATTATACTTGCAAAATTGAAAGTTTATCATTTGATATTCTCATTATGAAGTACTTTTTGGGAAAAAAAATTGGTTCCATCACTCCAACATAAGACTTGCTGAATGTTATGGTAAGAAGCAAATGTAGGAATATAAGTAGAGCAAATGTACTGGTATTTGAAAATAGAAAATTGTAGTGTCTGTACAAAACAAATCTCTGTTTTCTTTTTACTTTCATTCATAGGTATGGCAGAAATTCTAATAGTGCATACCAAGTAATTAATATTGCTAAATAAAATGAAAATTCAAACAAAACCTCAAATCCTAGGAGATAAACCATATCATTTTTCAACCAATGTAAGTTGTTTGATAATAAATTAATCTACCTTGAAATATAATTTCATTTAAAATCCAAACTTTTTACATCATGATCAAGCTCTTCATACAAACTAGATCAAACAGTAGTTTCACCAAGTTATTAAAAGCAAGTACATCAAGGTATAGATTCTAGGACTGGGTTCATATTCAACTGCTATAATCTTGTATGTTCCCCAAACCAGCCCTCACCCAATTACTCTGTGTTCAGAATTAAGCGATACAGGTAGTCCTTGACTTACAAGCCACAATTGAACACAAAATTTCTGTTGTTAAGTGAGACATTTGTTAAGCGAGTTTTGTCCCATTTTATTTTTCTTGCCACAGTTAAGTGAATCACTACAGTTGATAAATTAGCAACACAGTTGTTAAGTGAAACACTTTTCTCCACTGACTTTGCTTGTCAGAAAGTCGCAAAAGATGATCACATGACCTTGGGACACAGTAACGGTCATAAGTATGAACCAGTTGCTAAGCATCTGAATTTTGATCACATGATCAAAGGTCGTGTGGTCATAAATCACTTTTTTCAGTGCTGCTGTAACTTTGAATGATTAGTGTTGTAAATCGAAGACTACTTGTATTCCACAGAAATTACCAATTTGCCCACTTGATTCCTGCTTCAAAGGACATCTTCCTTTAAAAAATATAGAAAGTTAAAAAAAAGAAAACAACCTCAAACCATCATCCACTATACTGCTTACCATAGAGCAAGCAAGCATGTATAAAATATATGGCCTATTTGTAACTAAATTTTTGCCACAAGTCAGGTATTGGTAATTTATCTGAACACTTAAACATGTTTTACAAGATGTAAATCACTTAGAAATCAATCCAAATACCATAGAGAGTTGTGGAAAGAGAAATATAAGAAACCTGTGAATAGCCATTCTAATTCCTATATTTGGATCAGGTGGATAATCTGTTAGCTATCCTCACCATCCATTAGTCTCTCCATCTCTCCCCTCCCCTATCACATTTGTTCTAGTCTGCCTGTTTCAAATACTGACCTTGAAACCATTTATCCAACCTGAGATTTCTATATCCAATCAATGATGATTAGTAAGATGCTTTCTAAAAAGCCATGTGTATATAACTTTTGTAAGACTGCTCATACAAAAATGTGCAGCATATTCTTGTTAGCAATTAAATGAGTAAATACAGAAAATATTGCACCTTGAATCACAAAGCTATTATTGAATCAAGTACCTCAATTCCATCACAGTAATTAATTTTGGTTGAAAAATAAAGTACCTGTGTGCTTAGCCTGCAATTTTGCAATCAATTATAGCTGTACAGGCAATTAATTTATTTATTGGATTGATATGGCTGCCCCTCTTTCAAAAAGACACTCTGGGCAGCATACAATAATTAAGTAAAAAAATATATGGAAGCAATCATTATTAAATATACAAACCAATCAAAAATAAAAAAGCACAGGAGAGAGTGGATGCTAACTGCAATGATGGAGCCATTTTAGAATTTCACAGGTGCCCGGGGGACCCTCCAGCCTAATAACATAGCCAGGTCTTGAGGGACTTCTGAAACATTAGCAGGAATAAAGCAAACCTCACTTGTGTGTGTGGGGTGGGGGGGAATGTTCCATAAGATGGGCACAACAGAGAAGACTTGCCTCCTGTGATCTGCCAAGAATAGGATGGGCAGATGAAGGCAGCCCCTCAATTAACCCAGTCCCAAATCATGAACTGGCTATAAAAGTTGCCAGTTTTTCCACATTTTAATTGAAGATCCTGCTAATCGTAGGATTTTCTGGCTCCAGAAAAAGTTGCACTTTCCTGAAAAATTAGTTTTTACTTTGTTAATGTGGTATTCTATTGGCACACATCCACCCAATAGAGAAATCTAAGCAAAAGTGAGGTCACTCCTCCTCCCGCAGCCCCCAGCAAAGGGCAGAGCACTTATTACTGGAAGAACAATAATCTCATCAAAAACCTTCATTCTTTTTTAATCCCTCATTTTAAATGGGAATAGTTTTGAAACAAAATCAAAACTCAAAAATCATATTCTATTCCTGATTGAAGTATTTCTGTGCAGCCTTAATATATGATAGGAAGAATTCAATTAGGTTCTCTCAACTGCCAGCTTTCCATCAGCAGAAAAAGAGAAGATGGTTTTTCAGCAATTCTATTTCCTTCCTGAAGTCCTTCAAACCTGCTCCACGTGGTCACTTAATATCTGAGGCAAAAGCAGGGAGAGGTGCAGAACAGCAGAGAGAGAAAAAGGGAACTGCTAAAAATCTCCTTTTCTTTTGACAGAGTGTTTTCATCAACCAAAAGAAATTAACTGAATTCCAACTTCAAATTAATGGTTACTGCCACATACATAAAAATAGGCTATATAAAAGTTTGGAAAAGTATTATCTTCCACACATGGCTTATAGGAATACTACCCTTGCCTTAGGCCTACCAACTCAGCATCAAAAAAACCAATGCCGACTCTAGTACCTGCAGCTCACACCAAGCAACCTCCACTGTGGTCTCAGTGTCTAGTCCCTTGTAGACAGTCTTGAAGGAGCCTCGGCCAATCTCAATGTCAAACTTCAAAAAACGGCCATCTGGGGAGAAAGCCACGGCTTTGGTCTCCAGCTCTTCGATATCTTCTTGCTTCTTACTCCGTTCTTCCTGCAGATCCCGGGCCGAAGCAGTAACGCTTCCTGCCGTACTGGTAGGGGGCAGTGAAGCGGCTTCAATCCCTTCCTCCTTGGCTAATAAGGGGGAAACCTCCTTCGGTATCAAGAGCTCTGGACCACACAGCACTTCTGCGGCTGGAGGCAGAGGTGCGGGCGGCTGTAGTAGCAACGCGGGGGGCTGGCTGGAGGTGACAGAAGCGCCGGCTGCCTGGATGACAGACTCGGGAGGAGAGCCCAACACGGGCGGGATGCTCCCTCGAGCAGAGGCGGCGGCGGCGGCGGCGGCTGTAGCAGCCGGGGGAGGCGCCGCGGGCTGCAGCCGCGGAAGGTCCAGAGCGGTCGCATTCGAATCGCAAATGACACTCCGGCGGAAAAAGCGGTGTTCCGTGGCCGCCGCACCACGGCTGTCCTTATCCATGGTATGCCGGCGTCGCCGGTACTCCTCGCTACGGCAATTAGCCCCTTCCGAACCTTCGGAGTCTCCCTGGGCGGACGACGTCCCCGCAGCGGCCACCCCGAGCTTCTCGCCAACGGAGCTGTCCGAACTCGAGCCGTTCTTGGGCGGGGGAGGCGGCGGGGCGAGGAAGCGAGGAGTAGCAGCCGCCGCCGCACCGCTCTCCGGAGCGCCCGCTGACATGATGTCGAAGGGGAGGCGCAGGAGGGCGCGCAGCAGTTGCCGCTGCAGCAGCTGACGCGAGGGCAGTCAAGGCGAGGCGGCGAGCGCGCCCAAGAGCTCCTCGGAAGGCGGCAGAAGCGGCGGCGGTTCTTGGTGTTGCTGCTGCTGCAAAGGCGGCTCCCGGAATCTCCGGGCGGCGTGGAGCGAAGAAGACGGCGAGGCGACTCGTGGAGCGGGCTGGGCCGGCGGAGGCGGGGTGGATCCCCAGTCAGTGTCCGCATCCATCCTGCTGCAGCGGGGAGCCGAACAGCAGGGCCGACATGGAGGAGCAGCAACAGCAGCAGCAGCGAAGGTGGGGTGGGGGAGTCAGAGGAGGAAAGAGGCCGGGAAGGAGCCTTCGGCAGGCCCCGGACCAGCGGGGTGGGGTGCGCGGTAAGGGCAGGCCCGTGGCTGTCGCGGCCGCGCGCGTTCCGTCTCGCCCAGCTCCTTGCCTTCGTTGAAGTCCGGCTCAGCCGCTCGCCTTAGGCTCCTCCCCGGCCCGTCCTCGCCGCCGAGACCTCTTCCCTTCTTCTTCCGTTCGTTCCCTCACGCGATGCCGGGACGCCCGCCGCCGCCACCCCTCGTTAGGGGCTTCGTTTTCAGCCCGAAGAGAAGAAGGCCACCCTCCGCTCCGACTCCCGCCTGGCCTGAGGGAGTGGGAGGAAAGGCGGAGAAATCACCCAGAAGGGGCGCCGCGCCTGCCCTGCCCGCCTGCCACCGCCGGGGCTTCTTCACACGTCCGTCCTTCCCTCCCACTCGTGAGGAGAGTGGGGGATGGGCCTCTCACTGCCACCTCTCCCGAGTGAGGGGGAAACTGGCCGCGCTAAATGGCGACCGCCCCCGAAAGACGCGCGCACAGCGACACTCTCCTTCCCTCTCGCTCGCTCTCTCCCTGTCCGCCAGAGAGCGAGAGACAGACTGCGAGGCCACGCCCCCCTTTTTCAGTCCGCACTCCACCACGCCTGCGTCAACGCTACTCCTCCTCCCGGTCTGCCTGGGAGATGTAGTTCGCGTCCGTCTCTGACGCCTCGAGCCACGGCGCGGCTTACACTTCCCATGATGCCTGAGGAAGAAGGCGAAGGCGAAGGCTTAACGTGCAATGGGAAAGTGGTACTTTTACGGGGGTTTTTTTCCCCCAGAGATCACCTGATGCTTTTTTTTTCCTCCCCACTTCTCCCTGCGTCGCACTGCATGCAATGAAAGTGCGACGCCAGTAGAGGACTACTGGCGGCTCAAGGAATCATTATCAATGGGTTACTGCTAAAAAATTCAAAGAGTTTCCCATCATGCTTAGCTTCACTCTATTTCTTTAATTAGAATACAAACGTTAAAAATGGCAAATGTGTTTTCATGTATACGAGAAACGGTAGGTTGGTTTAAAAAAATTGATTTTTGTAATTTATGTTGTTGAATCAAACAATTTTCAGTACAGTCACAGACCAGCATTACAAATAAAAGCTTTAAAAATAATAAAAAAGACAAAATATATTATGATTAGTGATAACTAGAGTATCTGTTGGCAGTTTGTCTGCCCAATTTTGCATTCAGTGTAATAAAATAGTAAAACATTGTAGTAAAACTACTTTGTAATTTATGTTGATTTTAAAACCATTATTTAGTAAAGCCTCAATCACGCTTGTATATTTTTAAAATCTGAACATAAATTTAGGTGCCATTTCAGTGTACATGGACTGTTTTGGTGCATACTAGTACTAACACAATATTTTACTTTAGAGGATAAAAGAAAGAAATCTACTTTAAAGTTAAGGGCGTTTAGTAACCCCTCTTGGAAACAATTTAGTAAGCTTGAGGTGGAATCTGTTAAAGCAAATTAGATTGATTAATCTTCTTCACATGTTAAATTGTGAATTAGCAGTATTTGTTTCCTTTGATGGGAACTCTTCAGGAAAGAACAGTAAGAATCTCTGCTCTTACTGGAATAAATACCCTATTCCAACATTGCAGGAGTAGACAGAACTTAGTTTACAGTAGTCCAAAATCAGAAATAACACAATAGCAGCTTATGCCTCTTAATCAAATTTATTATTTTAGAAAAGATGCTACCAATTCCTTCCTATTCCCACAACATTTTTTAAAAAATTTAATTTATATGCCGCCCTTCTCCAGAGACTCAGGGTGGCTTACAATGCATTAAGCAATAGCCTTCATACTTTTGTATATACCTCAAACGCATTTGAGTCAAAGAGGATTAGTACATTGCAGGATCCCCATTAATAAATTGCCCTACTAGGGAGTTAAATTTAGCCCCACCTCCCAAAAAACACATTGGTCTGACTATTTTTACTATCAAGTCTTGAGGGAAGCAAACTAAGACAACCTATTTAATTTTGTGAGAAAAAACTGGAAAAAAAGGAATTGACTAAGCCTGTCTATTACAGAAAACACAACTAAACCCTTGGCAACATAACATGCTTCCCAATAGAGTGACTGGCTACACTAATTAAGTTTTGCCTGCTGCTGTCTGTATCAGTGTAGAAAGGAACTGATTTAATGAAGCCTTGCCAGTATTATGCTGAGATTTGGTGAGTGTGTTATACTTCTACAGTTGTTTAGCCCAGTTAGTGTGTGACCAAGTACTTACCAGTAAAACTGAATTGTTCTTATGCTAAGAACAAGATCAGCCTTATAGAGTCCTTGACTTGTTCTTCTTGTGCCATAACCGTCATCGGATGTTAGCAATCATATTGGTGATCCTATTTTTATCAACAGCTGCACAAAAAAGTGCTGTTGAGTTTTGTCCAAACCAGTCCCTTATATTTTAAAGCCATGATGTTTTTCGTTGGCCTTCAATCTTTCCTTGGAGGATTAAGTGAAATATGCCATATTTTTCCGGGTGTCACATCACATGTCCAAAATATTCTAACTCTCGCTTTTTTATGGTTTTGATGATTTCCCTTGGCTTTCCCAGGTGGCTTATCACCTCATTTTTAATTTTGTCAACCCAACTTATATGTAACAGCCTTGACTTATAACCATTCGTTTAGTGACCATCTGAAATTACAGTGGCACTGAAAAAAGTGACCTATGATTGATTTCACACAAGTTGTAGGATCCCCATGGTCAATAAGCAAAGTCAGTGGAGGAAGCCAGATTCACTTAATGACCAAATGATTCATTTAATTGTGCTTGTAAGTCAAGGACTACTATAGAAAAACTGTTTTCCTGAATTCCTAATTAAGAAGTGTCAATAGTTCATCCCTTGTCCGCTTTGTATTTTTTTCCCCAAATCTAATTGCATTTTTCAATATAACTTTTACATGGAAAGACAATATTTGGCTTTGAAAGTTGAATTTTGATGATTCCTTGGTGGCAATGTTACAGAATAAGTGCTTCTACATTTTTATTAATTTGGTCATTTACTGTAATGAATGTAGGGTATCATAGAATTGAATTCATTCTTTATTTTACCATCTCATCAGAATTTAAGACATTGAAGTGACTCACCCAGCCCATGTTTTATAATTAAATATTTTCTTGTTTGATGAAGTTACAAAGATCTGTAGCTAATCCACTCTGGCTTTTTTTTTTCAGGCAAGACCCAAACTCTCATCTCACTGTTTATATAGTGTTGCCTGATCCTCAGTAGACTTATGATCAAGAAATCAGGAAGAGGGGGCTATGTTTCAGGAATAGAAGTGCCTGTAAATGCAAAGATTTCAAGATGAGCTTGTGATTAGAATTACATGCTAACATATAGGCAGCATACAAGCTAACATAGATTAAACTAACTCTGCAGCCAATAGTGCACTACAGACTCTGACAAATAGTGCTTCCGTACAGGTTTGATGCAGGAGAACACATGATTGAGTCCCCAGTTTCACTTTTTATTCCTCCAAGTATCACCAAGTATCTCCAAGCAAGAAAAACAAGCATACATTTCATGAAGAGAATCATGAAAGAACCATTCAACAATCTTTGACATCAGAATTTTGCATATGGCTGTTATACGGGATAGTCAACTTAGGTGGCAGCTTATCAAAAAAAAAAGCAACAGGAGATCATTTACAACTGGTACTCCAGTTCCAATCAGTGCAATGGAGATGTGATCCATTTTAAGTAAAATGCAAAGTCATTACTAATGCTGATGCATTTTGATTGACATAAAACAATATCAAGTCAAGCACTATTCACGTGTCATGGAATTTGTTTTGGACTTTTTTTGTTGAACATAGACCTAAAGAGCTTGGTGGAACAGATAGAAAATATGATTAAAATGAGTCAAGAATCATATTTGCTGATGACAAAAGTGAGACTGTGTCAGGCACAAGAAACCAGGTCCACATTTGTAGAGTTGAAAGTAGCTACTTTATTGTGTTCTGCCTATAATACAGGAATATCCCCAGAGTGCTTTCCTTCTCTTGGGAACAAACATGTAAGGTCCCATGGAATTTAGGAGGAGGGTGGCCCTAAGTCTCTTGTAACTGCGCAATAACTCAAGGCTAATTCCCTGCTTGATTCCTCCTTCTTGCCTGGCTGGCAACTTCCCAACAGGTGGGACCGCAAACCTCTTAAAGAACATTGGGCTGGAACAATAAGCAGAAACCAGTAATATTAAATTCAACAAGGACAAGGACAAAATTCTTCATTTGGTGGGAAAAAAATAAGTCATAAGTAAGGGGACAACATATAAGGCAGTATCACACACAAAAAGAACCCGCTGAGCATGGGCCAAAAGTGTGCAGAATGTTTGAGGACAAATGCAATCGTAATCTGCATTAACAGATGTATTAGTATCAAGATCAAAAGTCGTCATGGATTATTTTGAATTGGCCAGACCTCATCTAAAATACTTAGTTCTGAACACTGTATTTTAGAAACATTGATAAACTGAAACAAGTTCAGGGTAAAATAACTAATGATGGTAAAGCAGGGGTCTGTGACCTTAAATGCTCAAAGAGTCATTTGGATCCATTTCTCACAGAAAAGAAAATACTGGGAGCCACAAAACCTGGATGGGCATGGCCAACTTAATGTCACTCACTTCCACCAGTCACATGACCGACCCCCCCCCCAGCTATGCCTACCTAGCTGGTCAATAGGGCAGAGAACCAGTTGTTAAAAAACACCAGGAACCACAAAACCCTTTTGACATCTCTCTCTCTCTCTTCCTCCCTCCTCCCTCTCTCTATCTGCCCTGGCCGCTTCTCCAACCCCCGCCATCGCCCTTACCTTCTCAGGCCAGGTGAGGAGTGACTAGGAGTGGAGGGCGAGGGGCGGGGAGAGCCACTGGTGGGATCACCCGACGGAGAACCACAGCAGAGATCCCAAAGAGCCGCATGTGGCTCCAGAGCCACAGGTTGCTGACACCCATGGTAGAGAATGTAGAAGGAACTTATGAAAAGTGATTAAATACCTTGGGTGTGTTTAGTCTGGAAAGGAGGTAATTGTGGGGGAGTCATTAGAATTACCTTGCAATATCTGATGGGTTGTCACATAGAGATCAAAGAAGAAATGTCCACAGTTGTTTCCACAGGACAGGAAACAATGAGTTTAAATTACAATCCAGGACATTTTGACTGAGCGTCAGAAAAAAACATTCTATCCCTACAATCTATTCAATAATTGAACAATCAACCACAGGAGAGAGCGGAGTTTCCTTTGCTAGAGATACTTAAATAGAGGTGATATGACCATCTGCTGCAGTTGAAGCTTCTGTAGTAGCAGATTTCGGGAGGGGGCAGGGGATTAAATTACATGATCTCCAAAGTCCCCCCCCCCCATCAAACATCCTTCGAGTCAATCACCAGAAATTTACTTCCTGCTGAAACTGATTTATGAGAAGTTTGGACATGCTAGTTTTGACCTAAATTCAGTTCCTACTTGCTTATTCACTTCCCAGCCATGTAGGAATTCTTTTCCTGTTGTTTTCAGAGGGAACAATGACTTGCACAAGCAAGCATAGGTCTTGAAAGCATGCATGCTGATCCTGTACACGTGTACTCTGAAGGTAAGTATGCTTGGGAGTGTTTGTTACAATATACATTGGAGGGATGTGGTGTTTTCCATTCCAAGGAATTTTTCAGTGAATGTGATCCATATGAACATGTAGAAAAGAGAAATCTTTGCATTTCCTTCTCACTGCAGTCCCTGTTTAGGGATAAACTAATTTGGACAAGCTTCATCAGTCCTAAATCTAGATTAATCTAGATTACTCAATTAGCTTTATCAGTTAAATCAAGATTTGTAATACTGGCCAGATCTAAGAATAAACACTTAAATACTTGGCATATTTACAGGAGAACTAAATATTATAGTAGTAACTACAGATTTTCTCAGGAAGCATTAAGACTGGAAGCTACTAATAAAAATAACAATATGAGTAAATTACAAACACATAATGTCATGGCTTCCTAGAAAGTTGTAAAAACTTGGCTTATCCAGAGGGCTTTTGAATTCACAGCTCTTAGTGCTGAACTCTGTTCTACTGTATGGTTATATTGCTTTATATTTTTATTACATTATTATACTATTAGTCTTATACTTTATTATATAAACAGTAAACCAGCTTCCATTTGGACTTAAGCAGTGTATAAATACTCATCATCTGAGGCTTGTAGTAAATGAGTTTAGCTAACATTTGTAAGGGGTTAACTAGGAAGTACTGTTAAGATTCAACTAGAATCTAGGAACATGGCTTTAAGACAGAGTGAGTTTGTTAAGCAAAAGCAGAAAAGATATATTGAAAATGAAGTTACTTGTTAATCAATATTTAAAGTTTGATACATACCCACACTTACGCTGTAATTTTGGCTAATGCTTTATTGAAGCATTGATTTATTTATTTTTTTCAATAAAGATGCATTAGTCTGCCCTGTACATATGTATTAGTTTATTAATTGTGCTATCTGGAAAAAAACTTTTGAGTATAGGTAGCCCTCGAGATACAACTGTAATGGAACCTGCCATTTTATTTTATTTTATTTTATTTTATTTTATTTTATTTTATTTTATTTTATTTTATTTTATTTTATTTTATTTTATTTTATTTTATTTTATTTTATTTTATTTTATTTTATTTTATTTTATTTTATTTTATTTTATTATTTTATTATTTTATTATTTTATTATTTTATTTTATTTTATTTTATTTTATTTTATTTTATTTTATTTTATTTTATTTTATTTTATTTTATTTTATTTTATTTTATTTTATTTTATTATTTGTTCGAGTTATATGCCGCCCTTCTCCGGAGACTTAGGGCGGCTTACAATGCATTAAGCAATAGCCTTCATACTTTTGTATATACCTGCTTAGTAGGGCTTTTGCCCCCCACTAAGCGGTGTTCTTTTTTATACAAAATCAGCTTATTGCCCCCACAATCCGGGTCCTCATTTTACCTACCTCGGAAGGATGAGAGGCTGAGTCAACCTTGAACCTGGTGAGATTCGAACTTGCAGTAATTGCAGGCAGCTGGCAACTAAGTGGTACTTTAACAGCACTTAGTCCACTGCTCCACCAGGCTCATTATGGTCACATGTCATAATAGCCATTCAAAATAGCCTCGCTTAACAACCAAATCCCCTATTCTCCCTGATTCAGCTGATAAATGAACATGAGGATAGTTAAAGCATATGGTGCCTCAGCTGGGAAACCTGCCCCAGGCTCCCCCCTCTCCCCCCCCACCCCCGTTTGCTGAGGTAACCCGTTCTCTGTTTCTTGCCCCTGCAATCCTTCCCATCCACAAGCAAGGAGAGAAACCATGGAAGGATTTGCAGGATGAGCTTGCTCCAAGGCCCAGCAACACCCAACTTATCTTTGTTTTTTTGCAGCTTCTGAGAGAGACACCTGGCCCACACTATAGATTCAGATTCTGGGGAATTCTGGAAGTTGAAGTCCACCCATCTTAAAGTTTGCCAAGTTTGAGAAACACTATTTTACATGATTAACAAAAATAAAAAGTAATGAAATATCATAAAAATCCAATAAAGTCACACAAACTGCCCACCCACTAAATAAAAACCTATTCAAGATAGCTCCTGAATGTTACCCTTAAAACTCAAAATCTGGCTTAAATAAAATTGTTTTGATCACCTTGAGGAAGGCCAGTGGTGATAGGCCAGGTGCTCCATCTTTAGTAGGAATAAGGGCTTACCTTATTTTAAAATAACATGCAACACTTACCTAGGATAACCAATCAGTGTAAATCAGGACTGTTCATGGAATAGGATAAAAAAAAAAGATAGTGTTATGATAATGGAACTGAAGCTCAACCTAGGGCTGAGTTTTTTGACAATGCCACACTGAAACTCCTGGTCTAAATCTTATATATTATATTAACATGGCAAAGAGAAAATGTTTACTACAATTCTCCCTCATTTCCTTTCCAAACATGGCAGCTAATAATTGCAACTTGGATTCGGTACAGCCTCCTCATGCCCATTCATGCCTGTGGCATATCTGTCTGCAGAGAGAAAATTCTTCAGGAATGATGGGTGTATGCTTTTAGATTGTCATCTGGCTTCAGGTGCTTGAGTAGGATGATTGGTATTTTCCTGGATCTCTCCCCTTCCCCTCCACCCTTTCCAAATGCACACAATCTCACAAACAATAGAATCAAGGATCTTTATCAATAGACCCAGGTTATATAATACTATTCATACAGTCTAGCTGTGTTTGATTGACACCCAGCCTCACAAAGCAGGCAACCATACGTTACAGAACAAGCAACCCATCTGGGTAGTTTACAGTCTGAAGCAAATATAGGGAATTGGGTTAGTTGAATAAACCATGATGGACCTCGTGGACATGAATATGCATGACACCTGGTGGGTTTCAATTTTTTTTACTACCGGTTCTGTGGGTGTGGCTTGGTGGGTGTGGCGTGGCTTGGTGGGCGTGGCAGGGGAAGGATACTGTAAAATCTCCATTCCCTCCACAATCCAGGGGAAGGTTACTACAAAATCCCTATTTCCTCCCGAACAGCTGGGACTTGTGAGGCAGAGAATAGATGGGGGCAAGGCCAGTCAGAATTTTTACTACTCTCTCCGTACTACTCAAAATTTTTACTACTCTCTCTGAACTACTCAAAGTTTCCGCTACCGGTTCTCCACAACTGGTCAGAACCTGCTGAAACCGCTGATGTGAATGCATCCTTTGTTTGTTTGTACTGCTGTAGTTGATCCATTTCAAGTTTTCAGCAGCAGTTTCTTACAAGCCAAATTATGCTGCTTTGATGACAGTTCAGTGATTTATTATTAATGCAGTTCACTCATCCTTTCTTAAGTCAATTGCTATTATAATTGCATCAAATTTCCATTCCTTTCCACAACACTTCTTTGATTTTCAACAACCACTCCTATATCCTTTATCAGCACCTTTCTACTTCTAAACTCAACAGTGAGAATGTGCGGTGCGTGCCTCTACTTTGAGTAGCTATGAGCAAGAGGCCATCTTGCTGTAGCTGAAGTGATACTTTGCACTCCTGCAAGATAAACTGCATCTGCCAAAATTTCCACTTCTATACAATTATGAAAAGTCTGCCTTCTTTTACATATGGCCAGTCAAGTTTTTTTCCCCCTGTGTTTTTAGATTTTGAAATCTGGTCCAATCTCACCTTATCACTTGAGCTAATGCTGGTTCTTAACATTCCTACTTTGAATAATCTGGGAATTGGCCAGAATTTGATATGAGGGGGAGTCTATATACATGTTTTAAATAATCATTTGGATACTGGGATAATTCAGTTTTAGATTTGTTCAGACAAATATTCTCTGTTTGGCTTTGTATATCACTTTAAATCATGGCATTATACAGGCCATCATTGGCTTCTTTTATGCATTATACTAGGGGTGTCAAACTTGTGGCCCACGGGCCAGATGCGTCACATGCTGGCCATGCCCACCTCCAGTTTAGTGAAGGGGAAAAAGTCACAATACGTCCATGATGACAACATGTGTTTGACACTCCTGCAGTATACTAAACCAAAAACAAGCAAGCTACTTTGAATAGTGTGTGAACCCAGTTTACACCAAATATTCTATTTATATCACTTAAGATTCATTATATATATATATATATTTGCAGTAAGAATGATGTATATTTTCAATGTTTTTGGATATAAGAAGATCTACAATAAGAGTCTGCAATGCATTTCCTTTATCCTGGATATAGTACAAAGGAAACAACCTAAGACTTAAAACTTTACTGGAATGGCAAAAACTCTGCAAATATTTTACATAATTAATATATTGTCTAGGACTTTTATAAGTGATTCTATAAATATATTTCTGTAAGGAAAAGGGAATTAGCAACTGATCTTGACAGAAACATCATGATAATCCATCCTGGAAAAGTGCAGAATTTCCTTTTTGCCCAACAAAAATAAGAATCAACCTTATCAAATAAGTCCTCTGTGAAACCAGTATAAATGAATTAAGCATTCCTGCTGCAACAACTATGAAGTTAAATACTTAACATCCTTAGGGTGATAATCCTGTGAGTTCTGATTTAAACGTAAGGTTCACTGGTTATAATATTAACAAGATTGGAGGAAATATGGACCATGTGAAACTATATCTCTTGGTGTAGGGCAAACATTTTGGAGCCAAATGCCATTTTATTTTGGTCAAATGCCCCATGTATATACCCATGCATGAACATGCACCAAATTATGGCCTTTAAATCTCTGTGAACAGGGATATACCCTATGGTTCCACTACACATCCCTGGATTCGCACTATCGAGTGATCTACTGTATTGGAATGATGATGTGTTCCAGACTGGCAAAACATAGCCTATCACAGAAATTAGATAAATAATTTGAACAGAGAAGTAAGACAAAGGGCTATTAAAAAGAAGATTTCAAGGGAACAGCAGCATCTTGAGAAATAAAATGGAACCAAACAGTGCAAGTGTCCAATAAGATGATAATTGCATTTGTTATGTGTTTATTCTTTACTTACTATTGTTCTTTATACTTTGTAAAGCTCATGCAATATTTCTTAGCAGAAGAATGGCTATTATTATTAATAGCAAGTCATACTGTGCTTCTGTTGGCGATTATATCAGTAGAAATCCAAAAGATGACCAACTGTGTCCTCTACAGAGATTGAATTAGGATGAACTAAGTTAGCTGGACTGCTGAAATCCAAAACAGAATTAAACAGGCCTTTGAGCCCATTTTTTGCAAATTTACAGTAATGGAATGAGCTCAGATATGCTCAGAAACCCCTAAATTGTCCCTGGAATTATTCCAAGTAAGGACCATGTGACTCTAAGTAAAGGTAAAAGTTCCCCTCGCACATATGTGCTAGTTGTTCCTGACTCTAGGGAGCAGTGCTCATCTCCATTTCAAAGCCAAAGAGCCAGCGCTGTCCGAAGATGTCTCCATGTGGCCGGCATGACTAAACGCCAAAGGCGCACAGAATGCTGTTACCTTCCCACCAAAGCTGGTCCCTATTTTTCTACTTGCATTTTTTACATGCTTTTGAACTGCTAGGTTGGCAGAAGCTGGGACAAGTAACGGGAGCTCACCCTGTTACGCGGCACTAGGGATTCAAACCACTGAACTGCCAGCCTTTCGATTGACAAGCTCAGCATCTTAACCACAAGTCCATAAAATAGTCAGGCTTCCTCCAACGGCTGTTTTTGACCTGAGATATCGAGCATTTATCCCAGGTTAATCCAACATCAAGAAGATTCTACTTCTGTACCTTATTTTAATTTCATATCATGAATTACAATAATTGCAATCATGCTTTAGCTTCCCATTGAAAACAAGCCAGCTGTTTCTGAAAGATAAGCTTGTAGAAAGATATCTTTACACATCAAAGTATTCCTTAGCAGGTTTTACTCAATTTCAAATAAAACACTTCATGTAAACGTTAATTTCCTAGACTTATTAAAAAAAAAATAAGACCGATATAAACACACCCATTCCAAATCTCTTATATTTTATGAGAACATTTATAATACAGATGTCTTTAAAACCCATTATTGTACTATTACTATTTGATAGATAGACGACTTCACAAAGATGCAGTTACAATTCCCTGCAAAGATGCAGGGAATTTATTGTTCAGTGTTATGAGAGCATATTTCAAATAGCTATAAGATACCTTCAGGGTCAGTAGCAATATAACTTCTAACACCCGTTGAAAAATTTCTAGTGGAAAAACATTTTATAAGCTTCCTCTAAACTTATAAAAAGCTTCCATTTGCTTGGCCATCAGGAGAAAGGATGCCAAACTAGATGAGCCTTCAATCTGATCTAGCAAAACATATTCTGACCCTATGGGAGAAAATTTTGCAATGTAAAATTTGCCTTTACAGTATTTTCCCTCTTGTTTTTTCACAGGCAAAGAATCTCATTCAAATTAATACTCTTGTTGTAGATCTTATGATGTCCAAGAACACTGAATGCAGACATTTTTGCAATGTTCACTCATAAATGCTGATTTTCCCACTGTTGAAGGAACCTTTGATCAATAAGAGAGAAGGATCACTTGGGGGTTTGGTACTTGTGCAATCTGTTGCACTTTTGCTATTGAAAACAAAACACCCTCTCTGAAGTGCAATTACCCAGATTCATTCAGTATCCACTCAACACTGGGCAGTTGCCCTTGTCAAGCAACAATATTAAGATTGCTCATTAAAGGACTTGACAGCAATTACAATGGTTTTTAAAAGACCATGTCGCTTGTGATAAAACTGCTTCTTGCCTGCAAGGCTAACATTATGCCAAATATAGAACACTGTATATGCATCATGCATATACATATGAATATAGTTGTACAGAGACATGTATTAATATAGTCTGCCTGGTGCCTAACATTAAATCTGTCTCCTAATTGTTTCACCTATAGACCCACGGAGCTCTCAAACAGTCTACCATCGAGATCGTAACTGTGCTCAGACCTGCTTCTCTAAACCAGGCATCTTCAAATACTTCTTTTTAATTCCCAGAAAATTATTCCAATGGGGGGGAAAAAACCTTTAATGAATTGCAGTTTTGACTTCGGTAGTAGAAAACTATCCTCCTTTCTCACTTTGATCCTTTTTCAACAGACGTTTTGCTGCGGGATAATCTGGAAAAAGATTTTTGGAGTTAATATATTACTGCTTTTTATCTGCCTTCTCATCCCTGAAGCTATTCTCATCTGTTTTTTATAGTAACATGCGTGAGAGCAATTTGGGCTGCCTGAATTGTATAGTTAGAAGAGTGAGAGGCTGTGAAAACTGTTAACTCATGTAAAATTAAGAGATATGAATGCAAAGTTAGGCAATAGACAAAAAGCAATCTATTAATTTTTAGTTTCTTAATTCAGCTCTTCTGGTTTTGAATGAAGTGTGAAGTATACTTTGGTGTCCAGATTTTGGAAATAATGTTCTTTAATATTATATTTATTAATATATTTGATTTGTACAACCATCTGTGATTAAAATGAAGCTTCTTATGAAGCATAGAGCAGTGTTGGCTAACCTTTTTGCCATTGCGTGCCAAAAGCAGGGAAAGTGCGGGGTGGTTGTGCACGTGCGTGCCCACACCCATAATTCTATGCACCCTGCCCCCCCCACGCAAGCGTGTGTGACCCCCCCCATGGTCCCCCCACTTTTGGCATGTGATGGCCCGGTAGACCTATTTTTCACCCTCCCCACACTCTAGAGACTTTCTAGGAGCCTGGGGAGGGCAAAAACAGCCTTCCCCACTGCCCCGGAGGCCCTCCAGAAGCCGGAAACAGCTCATTTGCCGACTTCCAGTGAGCTCAGAAGGCCCGAAAATCAGCTGGCCAGAATGCACATACGTGCTGGAGCTGAGCTAGGGCAACACTCCCGTGCTCACCAATATGGCTCCGCATGCCACCTGTGGCACGTGTGCCATAGGTTCGTCATTATGGGCATAGAGGTAGTCTTTGACTTACAACAGTTGTTTAGTGACCAAAGTGACAACAGCACTGAAAAAAGTGATTTCTGACCATTTTTCGCACATGACCATTGCAGCTTCCCCATGGTCATGTGATTTACATTTGGATGCTTGACAACTGATTCTTATTTATGACAGTTGCAGTGTCCCAGGATAATGTGATCCCCTTTTATGACCTTCTGACAAGCAAAGTCAATGGGGAAGCCAGATTCACTTAACAATGGCATTACCGATTTAACAACTGCAGCGACTCACTTAACAAACATGACAAAAAAAGTCATAAAATGGGGCAAAATTCACTTAACAAATTTCTCACTTAGCAACATAAATTTTGGGCTCAATTGTGGTCATAACAATTAGCTGAGGGCTACCTGTCCTTCCACTTTCAGGTGGGCAATTCTCACACCTCCATGTTGGGATGATGAAATTTCTAGTTCATTACATGTGGTAGCTCTGAAGAAGGCTGAATTAAACACACACATTTATCTTCCACTATCATGTGGATTGCTACTTCAGTTTTGGTAAACAGTCTATTTTTTCGGGAGCATCTAACTTATTAACAAGGTTAGTTGAGATGGTATTAAGTAAATGGATTCTCCCATTCTTGAGGAGTAAGTAACTAGGAAAAGACCAGGGGTAAATTCAGTAATCCAGTAAGAAACCAGGTTCTCTTATTATTGATAATTGGTCTGACAAAAAGAAGGCAGCTAATTGTTGCTCCAGGAATGCACAGTATCATCCTGTATTCATATCCAGCCCATGAGAAAAACAGCTTCCAAGTGTATTTTTCTTCTGTGAAAAGGAAGGAAGGAAGGAAGGAAGGAAGGAAGGAAGGAAGGAAGATTTCTGATTTGTGCCTGTTTAAGTGGTGTGGTCCAATCTGCTGTGCTTTTTTTCCCTGTAAGGGAACTTCTCTCCAATTGGCTATTTTCTCCACCAATCACTGATTCTGGCTTTCATAGCCTTTTCATTTTCTTTTTCTCCAAATTCATGAATAGAAGAGTGAAACGTTACTTAAAAATAAAGAGTTCACAGATGAAACTGTCACATTTGTCAAATTCATTCATGGAACAGGAAAATACATGGTACTTACTTTAGAGTAACAGGTAAAATTTGACATGAGTTCTGTTCTGTTGGGTTTCCTTCCTCTCTTCCTCCCTCCAACAAAACATTAACACCATCACTGTGGTCAGAGCACAGAAAGGGGATGAAATCTGGGGAAAAAATTAAGCCAACTTCATATCGAAATGAGAAATGCATAGAGAATGACCAGTTTAAAAATCACACTGTAGAAAAGCCTTTGATTGCATTTATTATCTCTCTCATGAATATTGCTTTCCCTACTTTATTAAATTTATTTTGGCTCAAAAGGTATGCATTCCACCAAATCTTATGTTTTTCATATTTTTAACTTTCATTATGCCCTACACCAGTGTTTCCCAACCTTGGAAGCTTGAAGATGGGTGGACTTCAACTCCCAGAATCCCCCACCAGCGTTGCTGGCTGGGGGATTCTGGGAGTTGAAGTCCACCCATCTTCAAGCTACTAAAGTTGAGAAACACTGCCCTACACAATCTTTCTTCAATAGCAAATGTTTGCCATCATTTGTAATTCTCTTAAAATCTCATGTCTTTATTTCATTGCCTTATTCTGAGTTCATTTCAGTTCATAATGACTGCTTTTCTCTGCTTTGTGGAATATATCTTCCTTTTCACTTGAGTGAACAGAGCGATGGAGTAACAATATCCAGACTTAAGCAAGCTTTGAGACTGTTTATCTGCCATTGTTGGGAGTGAGATTTGCTCAAAAAGGTGTGGTGACAGAGAAGCGAGGAAGTCACACTGAAAAAGTGTTTTGGACTAGGTGGGAAATTACCTTATAACTGCTAATCAATCAGCAGGGATTACAGGGGAGAGAAAAGAGGTATGCTGATTTGACCTAAGTCCATTTTTTCCCCTCTCTCTCTTTCCCTCAAGATATGCAATCTCCTCTATTCACAATCAGGGTAGCAATTAAAAATGTTAGCTAAATGGAGCATTCATATACTAGCCTGACTATACAAGCTGAATACCAATAAATGAGGTCATGGGAAAACTACTCATCCAGGGCTGGGCTAGATAATTGTCGTTCCTTTTTTGGAGCTTGATGTGACTGATTATATAGTTTATATGTGTAGAAAAATATAGTCAGTTTGAAATGGTAAAAAGTCCTCTGTCAGATTTCTGACCTCTCCAGTACCAAATTACTGATAATTTGACTCAAGGGCCAGTTGTTCAGATGTACCACAAGGCATGTTTTCCATGCTCCTTTTCATACCATAAATGAATATATGAGATATCACTTTCTATGTAAAAAGGGCCACAGATCGTTACTTACAGCACTATGGTTTGTTTAAACTAGGGCTAGTAATTGCAAGCTAGATTTATAGCCTGGAAGCAAACAACCCCAGCACTTTAAGTTTAGTCAACATTGAAATGAAGTAGATTCTTCTCTTTTCCTGTTTTGGGTGTGAAATAGGACAAGCTGAAATATACAAACCAAGGTCATTCATCTGGTAGGAAAACATCAGAGCCACTACAGACTGAGCAAATAAAGACTGGCTCAAGTTCAATATTTAAGGGAACAGATACTAGGAATAAAATGGATGAACCATTATAACATACAGAGTAGGGTTAACTTACAGGAATTGGGCATGTCTAGTGTAATGAAAAGAAGGACTAGGGGTGGTATGATAGCAGTGTTCCAATATCTAAGGGGCTGCCACAGTGGAGGGATTCAGCCGGTTCTCTCTGGATCACGCGAACAGGTAACGGCGACTGTGGGAGGCTCCACCCACCCGCCCCGATGTAATGCGTGACTACTGCGCATGCGAAGAAGGCCCTGCGCATTTGTAGAGATGGCACATGCGAGAGAACTGAGCATGCACGTTCGCTCACATTTCCAAACCAGTAGGGAAGGTAAGTAAATCCCACCTCTGGGCTGTTTTTGGAAGAAATATCCTTCTGGGTTCTGCTCCAAGTGGGGAAAAAGACACTGGAAACATGGAGACTGCTTGGAAAGATGGTTTAATGGTGGACAGGATCACATGGCTTGAGTTCCTGAACAGAAAAGGGCTGAGATACAGCAAGTCCCCGGTTTTATACTCTCTCTGGCTTTGAACTTCCTGGGGCCCCGAAAGAGTATCCTGATTGGTTGTAAGACTCCCAGGGGGTGGGGTTCTTAGCTAGCCTTGCTGGCTGATGTAATTTTCCCAGGTGCCATGTGGTGAGTTTCTGTCCTAGATGGGTCCTATTGTGTTGCAGATGATGGTCCTTTGACAAAGGATTGAGTTTCTGCCTTTGGCCCATTAACAAAGGTGTGGGGGGGGGGGGGGAAGCAGGAAGCTGCTTTGTCTTTAAAACATGTTTTCCCATTTCTCATCCGGGGAAATATAATATTCTGTTTTTTTAATATTTCCTAAAATATTTCATTCTTCCAGGAAAGGGGTGGATGCTAACTTCCTACACTGCCAGAAAGAAGAAGGGGTCAAGCTCTTTTCCAAAACACCAAAAGACAAGAAAACAATGGTTGGAAACGGGTGGGTTCTACTTACCTTTACTACCGGTTCGCAACGGGACCGCATGCACGCGCAGAAGCTTCCTGATGACATCCAGGTCTGTGGGCAGAGCCTCCCACTGGTTTTACTACCGATTCTTGTGAACTGGTCCGAACCGGGGGCAATTCACCACTGGTTGGAAACTAAGGGGAGAAGCAACCTAAAACTGAGGAGAAATTTCCTAACAGTAGAGGAATCAACCAATGGAATAGCTTACTTTCAGAAGTTGTGGGTGTTCCATCATTGGAGACTTTCAAAAAGAGACTGGACAACCATTTGTTTGAAATGGTCCAAGGTCTCCTGCCCGAGTAGGAGGTTGGACTAGAAGACTTCCAAAGTCCCTTCCAACTCTATTATTCTACGTTCTGTGTAAGTTTTCTTTGGTGACGCAAATAAACATCTACGGTAATTGATTGGATATTGAGTCCAATGATTTGGGTCCTCCTTAGGGATCTAAGAATCATGGAGATATTGATTTAATGTAAGATATTTCAAATGTCTTAATTTTTTGTAAAATTAATGGTGTCAAATTCAATAAGTTTAAAACTTGTACTTGGTGAACCTATTTGGTATTGCATCAAGAATTCCAATTAAAATTAGTAGGAGAATATATTTTTCCTTTCATTTCCAAACTGAATTTTTCAATCACGCAAGTTTTGTTCTTTTGATGATAATGAAGATGCCATAAATAAATAAGAAGAAAAGCAACTAACTCTTTTTCTTGATCCCATTTTATTGAATATATTGGAGTGTTCCAATATTACAGTGCTCTTTCTAATCAGGACAGCACTATTAGAAACAATCCCTAATAATTTAATATAATTTAATTTAATTAATAGGGCAGTCCATTCAGGAAGATTCTGGGCAGCTTATAAAATCAATAAAATAAGTAAAATAGCTGAAACAGCCTCAACTAAAAGAACAAACAATACAAAAAATAATACAATGGGTTATCAACCAGTAAATCACAACCACATTAACCCCAAGCCAGGGAATCAGTAAAAACAAAAAAGGATAATTAAATTTTATAAATTTGGCATTCATTCTTTTAGGTAAAATTAAATGAATTACTAGACTCAGAGTAGAAAAAAATTAAACACCTTTATTTATTTATAAAATGTATTGGCCACCCATCCTATCTTAGGGTAACTCTGGGCAGTTTACAACATTTCATTTCTGAATGTCTTCACGAGAAACTCCTAGAAACTAATTGGTACCCACCATACTACTTAAATAGAATTTTCCTTTTGAGAAAACCATGTCTTGGAATATCCGGGGGTGAAATCCAGCAGGTTCTGGCAGGTTCTGCAGAACCAGTAGCGGAAATTTTGAGCAGTTCAGAGAACTGGCAAATATCACCTCTGGCTGGTCCCAGAGTGGGGTGGGAATGGAGATTTTGCAGTATCCTTCCCCTGCCATGCCCACCAAGCCACACCCACCAAGCCACACCACGCCCACCAAGCCATGCCCACAGAACTGGTAGTAAAAAAAAATTGGATTTCACTACTGGGAATATCAAATGGTGATGTTGAAAAGCAAGGAAGGGCTACTGTCTTAATCTTTCCTTGTCAGTGTCCCAATTCCATATTTTGTTGTTGTTAGTAGCAAAGTCGTGTCCAACCCATCGTGACTTCCTGTCCTCTACCGTCTTCTGGAGTCCATTTAAGCTTACACCGACTGCTTCAGTGACTCCATCCAGCCACCTTGTTCTCTGCCATCCCATTCTTCTTTTGCCCTCAATCTTTCCCAGCATTAGGCTCTTCTCCAGTGAGTCCTTCCTTCTCATTAGGTGGCCAAAGTATTTGAGTTCATCTTTAGGATCTGGCCATCTAAAGAGCAGTCAGGGTTGATCTCCTCTAGGACTGACCGGTTTGATCGCCTTGCAGTCCAAGGGACTTGCAGGAGTCTTCTCCAGCCACCATAGTTCAAAGGCCTCAATTCTTTGGTGCTCAGCCTTTCTTATGGTCCAACTTTCAGCCATACATTGCAACTGGGAACACCATAGCCTTGACTATATGCAGTTTTGTTGGCAGGGTGGTGTTTCTGCTTTTTAGTCAGATGTCTAGATTTGCCATAGCTTTCTTCCCCAGGAGCAAGCGTCTTTTAATTTCTTGGCTGTAGTCCCCATCTGCGGTGATCTTGGAGTCCAGGAAAATAAAATCTGTCACTACCTCCATTTCTTCCCCATCTATTTGCCAGGAATTCCATATATAACATATATAACACAAAACTAGTTCAATATACTGTTTTAAATTCCATATTTAGCAACAGTATATTGAACTAGTTATATGTTAGGCCGCTATTTTATTTATTTTACACCTTTACACCTTTCACCTAACTGAAAAGACTCTCAACGGCTTACCTAACTAATTAGAACCACTACAGGTAGTCCTCAACTTACAAACATATTTTGGTGACCGTTTGAAGTTACGATGGCACTTCAATAGGTTGAATAGGTTTTCAATCTATGACCATTTTTCACACTTGTGACCATTGCAGCATCCCTATGGTTACCCAATCAAAATCCAGACCCTGAACAACTGGCTCATATTTATGACAGTTGCAGTGTCCCACAATCATCTTTTATGATTTTCTCTCAAGGAAAATCAATGAGGGAGCCAGATTCACTTAATAACCGTTTTACTAACTTAACAACTGGGGTGTTCACTTAACAACTGTGGAAAGAAAAGTCATAAAATGAGGCAAAACTCACTGAACAACTGTCTCGCTTAACAACAGAAATTTTGGGCTCAGCTGTGGTCATAAGTCGAGGGCTACCTGTATACAAACGTCTCAAAAGGAAAACGAAGACATACTAACCAAAACCCAAAATGAGAACAAGTAAAGAACAAGTTTGATATGGCATTATAAAATCAGGGAAAAGCTCTCCAAAAGAATGCTGTTTTTAATAGCTTTGAGATAGCAACAAGAAGAAGTTAGCCTGATGTTTCCTGGGAGACTCTTCTACAGAATTGATGCTGCCAAAGAAAAGCAGTACCCAGGAGTGAAATCTACTTACCTTCCCAACATGTTAGGAAGTGTATGTGCCGCGTGCTTCCACCCTTTGCGCATGCTCAAACCCTTCTGTGCATGCCCAGAGGGTAAAAAAAAGGTTACTTCCTGGTTAAAACCAGGAAGTAATGATGACCGGGCGTGTGGGCGGAGCCTCGCACCACCATCACTACTGGTTCTCCGAACCACCAGCCGCCATCGCTACCACTTCGCATGAACTGGTCCGAATCGGGATCATTTTACCCCTGGCAGTACCTTCTCACTTCAGACTGCCTCCCTGAACTTTCCCCAAATGTGGGATTATTAATTATTTCTCTCGACTTAAACTAATCGGTTAGGGCTGGCCCTGATTGTAGTAGAAAGGCCTGCACCTATCCAGATACCAACCTGTAAAGGGTTTTGCCGGTTAAAACCAGGACTTTTAGATGTATCTGTAAACCAATTGGTAATCAATTGTGATGCAATGTGTCTATGAAGGTAGAGGTGATCTGATGGATAATAATAATAATGATGCAGGAGGGACTACATTCCAAGGAGTGGGGCAAGACAAGAGAACACAGTCCAGAGTTTATGGGATTATGGGAAGAGATTTAGGACAGCCACTCCCTAGAATCTCCCTGGATATATTAATTACGGTTAGTCTGGCAAGTCTATTGTCAGGCCTAGCTCAAGAGGTAAAGGCAAAGGTTCTCTTGTCCAGTTCCATCTGACTCTAAGGGACATACTCATCCCTGTTTCTTAGCCAAGGGAGCCAGTGTTGTCAGAAAACACTTTCCGTAGTCATATGGCCAGCATTACTATATGCTGAGGCAGAATGCTGTTACCTTCCCACCCAAGTGGTACCTATTGATCTATTCCTGTTTTCAGACAGGAACTCAACCCATTGTTTGGCTCTGTCAGCTTTCCAGCTGACAAGCTCAGTGTGTTTAACCACTGAGCCATTACCCAAGAAGGACATAACATAATCCAGACCAAGTTTAGTTCTTTATATACATTCACTCTCAGATGTTACATCTTTTCTATCCTGCTCTATGGAGTAGAGAGTTGGTCTGTTACATATAAACTGGGTTAACAAAATCACAAATGAGGAGATGATAAGCCACCTGGGAAAGGAAAGGGAAATAATCAAAGCCATTAAATAGCAGAAGTTAGAATGTTTGGGACATGTGATGCGACACCCAGATTGAAAGATTGAAGGCAAACGAGGTCCAGGCAGAAGAAGAACATTATGGCTTCAAAACCTAAGGGACTGGTTTGGACAAAACTCAGCAGCACTTTTTCATACGGCTGTTGACAAAAATAGGATTGCCAACATGATCGCCAACATCCAATGATGGATATGGCACAAGAAGAATACCTTCACCATATAGACAGACCAAGTTCAGTTCTTTATATACCTTCACCATAGCCAGCTGAAGATTCATGTAGACAGAATCACCAGCAGAAGCTGGGTATATGGTCCTCTGGCCATGAATTCCACCTGCTATTTCAACAGAAGGTAGAAGAGATGTTAAACCAGACAATAGATATGATGCCAGAACTGTTTGTTCTGGGTATAGTAAGGGATAATTACAAAAAAGAAGAAATATATCTTATGGTACACACATTAACAGCAGCAAGGTTGATATTCACACAAAATTGGAAATGCAGAGAGAACGCACAGGAGGCAGAAATTATCAACAAAATATTGACCCGTAAAGAAATGGACAGGTTAACAATGGAGCTCAAAGATAAAGATGAATCGGAATTCTATGTAACCTGGAATACATTTTATAAATGGCTAAAGAAAAGGAGAATGTAGGGATAGAGAATTAGAAACAAAGTGGAAAAAAGGGGGAGAAAAATAAATAAAATAATATAAGAAATATTAGATAGGAATAAATTGGATTTGAATAGATACGAAGGCAATATGTATGTAACCGGAGTGTGATTGTACAGAAAGTATATATGGAATATGCATGATGTTATATTGTAATATACATGAAAGAAAAAGTGTTAGAAAAGTATGTACCAGACAAGTCGCACCAAGTCTAATGTTTTTAAATTGTATATTTAATAAAATTTTAAAAAGAAAAAGAAAAAAAAGAAGAAGAAACAGGAGTCTTGAGTTCAGAAGAACCTCAAGTCATGAACCTGCTCTCTGACATATAGCACCTGCCCATCAAGGAAAAATTCTAGTGATGACAGAGAATCCTGATGTATCAACCACAACTAAGGTTCATCTTCAGTCTGTTCTCTCCTATTTGGACTCTGATAGCCTTCAGACAGTGGCTTGTGTTTATGACCTTGGATATTGTCACTAGAGAGACCAGACAGAAAATCAACTCCTCAGGAAGGCTATTTTTATTGAGATTAACTATAATAATGTAACCTTGCATGTCTGATCATGCTGTACTCCTCCTCCTCCCAAAGTAATTTAGGGAGGCATCTGTCTGAGTCTGTTCCATGTGTTATTTTGTTTTGAACGTCAGCCCTTTTTACTCCAGAAGACCACTGGGCTCTAGACCACTTCCCCTCAGTTTCCCCTGAGACTATTAGCCTCAGTCCTCCCTCCACTCTGGAAAACATACAAACTTGTTTATACTGAGATGTCCAAGCCTCATGTTTCGGTGGCAGTTCATGTGAACGAAGTTTCCTTGAGGGTTGCAGATGAAACTGGCATACAAACTGTGGGCCATACACATCTGTTAACATTCTCCCATGATCTCTGGTTAGCCTTTCCCCTGAATCAAGCATCCCAAACACTTTCCCCTCTGTGTTTAGAGTCCAGAATAGCCTTCGTTTCATACTCTTTCTCCTCATCCACCATGACAGGTAGAGGTAGAGCTGTTTTGGATTGTATGTTGCAGAGAGGCACCTCACATAAGCAACAATCAATGGGAAATCCTTCTAGGTTTTGGTTTACATTAGGAGTGAAATCCAGCAGGTTTTAACACAGGAGCCAGTGACCTGCAGCTCTGGAGCCGCATGTGGCTCTTTCATCCCTTCGCTGTGGCTCTGTCACTCAAAATATGTATCACAACAGCCAATGTGCGACACCCGCCGGCACACAATTTATTGAGCTTTTCAACCCCCGGTAGGCCAACCATGGATAAATCCAAGAAAAGAAAAGTGTCAGAAGAAAACAGAATGTTTAATTCAACTACATATGCTAGTTTTGTGGCAGCTCAAGAAATAGTCAGGCACAGGAAGGGTTTTGTGGCCCCCGGTATTTTCTTTTCTGTGGAAAATGGGTCCAAATGGCTCTTTGAGTGTTTAAGGTTGCAGACCCCTGTTCTAACAGGTTCTGGAGAATCGGTAGTGGAAATTTTTGAATTTCACCCCTGGTTTAGATTCAAATACCTGGATCAACGAACACCCATATTGTTCCAATTATAATAATTCTTCAGATATTTACAGACAGCCAGTGAATCATTTTAAGTATTTCTTCTTCAGAAAAAAGAAACTCCTTTAATCTTTCCTCATAAGATTTGATCTCCAAACTCTTCACCATCTTTTCTTCACATTCCAGTTTGCTGATACCCTTCTTAAATCACAGTGTTTCATCATGAACCTAGTGAATTTAACTATATAAGAACAGATTGTTATGGTAGATGATGATTTATCATCATCTAGAACTGAACGAGACTTTTAGTTAATGCCCTATGCAGCTGACACTATGTTTCGCTTGTGATCCACCTCATTTTCACATGCCAATACAGAAGTCGTCAGTTCTGTATTTGAACAGCTAATTTTTCCTACCTACAGGAAGATTTTTTTTTATCCCAGTGATCATTTTGTGGAAATGAATTGAAGCTAGCAATATAGAAGCTGCTCTTAAATAATTTTGTCTAAGAAGCAGCAAAATGGCAGCAAAGTGAATATTTCTCATCCTGTTGGAGGTTTTTTTCCCTCAAATGTTAGAAATATTTTCAAGCCTTTTCTTTGTATTATATGTTACTAAAAACTGATTCAATATATCTTTATAAATAAATAAGTAAACTTGAGTAGCCACAGTTAAACAAATGGATATTTATTTATTTGTTTTATTTATTCTATTTGTACACCATCCAGGTTTTGAGACTTAAGGCAGTGTACAATAAAATAGCACAAAACAATAACAGGAATTTAAATCAAGGAAAAATATATTTTCCATATTATAATATATGTATAATATATTACAATATATTATATATACAATATATACCAGTACATATTACCACAGTACCACAGATATTATGTCTATGGATATTTACCCATGACTGTATTACTATTATCTTTCTCATCTTTTCTACTACCTTTTCCTATTGGTATCTTATGATTATATTACTTTGTAGTTTGTATGTACACTGTGAGCTTATGCAACAGAGATAAATTCCTTATGTGTCCAATCATATTGACCAATAAAGTATCCTATCCTATCCTATCCTATCCTATCCTATCCTATCCTATCCTATCCTATTTATTCCTATTCTGCTCTACTCTACTCTACTCTAATGACCTCCTGCAATCAATCAGTTAGGGTAGTGCTAAGTTGAGGTGAAGATTTGTCTAAGTTTATCCATAGTTTGATGGATATTATTCATTCTAAATTAATAATCTTAACTTCTGTACAATACCAGACCATGAATTACAGCTACATGTCACTATTCAGAGACTATAGGTTATGGGTATGCCGAGTAAAAGACATATAATTACTTCCTCTTCCAACTCCTTCTTCTCTCCCCAATTCCTCATCAGTTAAAAACCATAGTGCAGCAAACTATATTTTAAAAATATTCCATATAAAAGTGAGTTGTCCAATAGTTTAATTATTTATTGTAGCTGGGGACTGGTGGCAGGGGTTAGGGTTAGGGTTAGGGAGGGGAGGATTCAGGGGTGAAATCCATCAGGTTCTGACTGGTTCTGGAGAACCAGTAGTGGGAATTTTGAGTATTTCGCAGAACTGGCAAATACCACCTCTGGCTGGTCCTAGAGTGGGGTGGGAATGGAGATTTTGAAATATCCTTCCCCCAGGAGTGGGGAGGGAATGGGGATTTTGCAGTATCCTTCCCCCAGGAGTGGGGAGGGAATGGGGATTTTGCAGTATCCTTCACCTGGAGTGGGGTGCGAATGGAGATTTTGCAGTGTCCTTCCCCTGCCACACCCACCAAGCCACACCATGCCCACCAAGCCACGCCTACAGAACCAGTAGTACAAAAAATTGGATTTCACTCTTTCTGCATAGCCAAAAGGCCATTTCTTTTTAATATCTTTGAAATGCAACCACACTTTGAAAGCATCTCCTAAATCCCCCCCCCCATTTTTTTAACCATGCAAAAACATATTAATTCAAACGGTTATAATAGAATTTGTCATGTAAACTTTTATTGGACCAGAAAAGCAAACCTCTTCAGGTCTTTTTTTTTTTTTACAAGTTACAACAGAAAAACAATGTGGAAAGAACAGATAATTACGCTGACAAAAGTCTTCCCATGCCCCCACCCTGTCCCACATCTGAACATGATGAAATAAATCAAGCTTTATGTTGTACTTAAAGTGGGAGAGAGATCATGACTAGCATTATCTCACTTACCATTCACAATGTTACCCACAGTAACTGTTGGACTGACTCATACCCATCTGGCATGGTAGGGTTTAATTTGCAAATTCCTAAGCTTAAAGGTGAATTAGCTCCCTGGAATGCATTCAGGAGACATAACAGCTGCAATAAATTGCAATTTACCTTTGATCATACAGTTTGTTCTTTCCACTTCTTTTCCTCAGCATGTCTAAAAATGATCCCTCAGATTAAAAGTTATTGTTGTGTTAGGTAACCACACTTGAAATCTGCTAAGTGACGTGAAGTGAAACTCCAGCACCTGAGATAAGGAAAGATAAAACAAAGCAGTTTTGTTCAGGGTACTGTAAATGCAATGGCTGGGGCCCTTTTGCAAAATGAGGCCGATCCAAATTATAAGAAAAACAAAATGCATGGGTGCTGTATAGGTGGTACCTTGCTCAATAGTAGTTAGTTAGTTAGTTAGTTTATTAAATTTGTATACCGCCCTTCTTCTAGTGGACTCAAGGCGGTGCACAGCCAGGAATAAAAAACACTTCAATACAAAATTTAAAATTTGTAAAAGAATTAAACAATTTTTGGCCCAGAAAATTTAAAAAACCCATAGGCAATTTAAAATTTAAAACCCATAGACAATTAAAAACTAAAAGAGTAGTTAACTGTGAGAGGGGTCTTGGAGTCCTAGTGGACAACCATTTAGATATGAGCCAGCAGTGTATGCAGCAGCTGCCAAAAAAGCCAACACAGTTCTGGGCTGCATAAACAGAGGGATAGAATCAAGATCACGTGAAGTGTTAATACCACTTTATAATGCCTTGGTAAAGCCACACTTGGAATACTGTATCCAATTTTGGTCACCAGGATGTAAAAAAGATGTTGAGATTCTAGAAAGAGTGCAGAGAAGAGCAACAAAGATGATTAGGGGACTGGAAGCTAAAACATATGAAGAACGGTTGCAGGAACTGGGTATGTCTAGTTTAATGAAGAGAAGGACTAGGGGAGACATGATAGCAATGTTCCAATATCTCAGAGGTTGCCACAAAGAAGAGGGAGTCAAGCTATTCTCCAAAGCACCTGAGGGCAGGACAAGAAGCAATGGGTGGAAACTGATCAAGGAGAGAAGCAACCTAGAACTAAGGAGAATTTCCTGACAGTCAGAACAATTAATCAGTGGAACAACTTGCCTCCAGAAGTTGTGAATGCTCCAACACTGGAAGTTTTTTAGAAGATGTTGGATAACCATTTGTCTGAAGTGGTGTAGGGTTTCCTGCCTAAGCAGGGTTTGGACTAGAAGACCTCCAAGGTTCCTTCCAACTATTCTATTCTATTCTATTCTATTCTATTCTATTCTATTCTATTCTATTCTATTCTATTCTATTCTATTCTATTCTATTCTCAACTTGTATAGATGCTTTCCATTTGAGGAAGTAAAGTAGGGTGCACCGGAAAGAAAATATGTTCTTTTAAATGAACATTCTCCTCCTGCGTTTCTTCCCCTGGAAAGGGAATAGTATTTATTCATATTAACAAGGGACATTAGTCACTTTATCTTCCATAGATTCAATGTTTTAATTTTATTAATTAAAAAATATAATTTTTAAATATACCATAAATCAAACTAAGAACAATTAATGCAATTCAAGTCATAATCTAATGCAATTCAACTCAAAATATATTTAGGTACAGAGCTATCTTTCTTGGGGGCATCTGTAATACTCCAGATGCCCCCAATATGACTCCAGGCCAGAGGTGGGTTTCAGCAGGTTCTGACCAGTTCTGGAGAACTGGTAGTGGAAATTTTGAGAAGTTCGAAGAATTAGCCATCTCTGACTGGCCACGCCATCTTCTATTCTCTGCCTCCTGAGTCCCAGCTGATAGGGAGGAAGTGGGGATTTTGCAGTAGCCTTCCCCTGGAGTGGGGTGGGAATGGAGGTTTTACAATATCCTTCCCCTGCCACGCCCACCAAGCCATGTCATGTCACGCCCAGCAAGCCACGCCCACAGAACTGGTAGTAAAGATTTTTGAAACCCACCACTGCTCCAGGCATATTATTGTACACCAGATGATGTTGAATAATAGTTTCCAGCACCTTTTTCCCATTGGCCATGCCAGCTGGGATGGAGAACTGAAATTTTGCAACATCTGGAGAGCCTGGCTTATTCAATCTTGTGCAGGTCATTTTGCCCCTTATAAACATAGTCATTGGCATCTGTATCAATCACTGCTGAAGTCACGATGATACTTACCATGCAGATGCTACAGTGACATATTTGTGCCTGAATTACTAATTCAAAGTTAGTTGCTGCATTTGCACGATATTACATACATGTTATCTGCTGACATCCATGCGGCAGCCGATATTGAATCTGTTTCCCTCAGTCTCATTATCAGTTAACTTGTCAGCCTTTTTAACCTAGATTCCCCTAGTGAAAAATGAATCCTGGTTTTTTTCCCCATTTCAATCAAGCGCTGTACAAATGAGTTTATAGTGGCTTGCAGTAATAGAATAATGTTCACTTGAGCCCTGTTGCCATATTTAATTCTGAGATTAATAAAGAGAACAAACAAAGGATATAAGGCACTACTAATGCGTCCAGGAAATGGAGAGAGAACCCTATGAAACAATTTCCTATGAAAAATGCTATCAAATACTTTTTTCTCTAGAGTAAGGGTTATATTTCCTCAAGTTCTGTCATAGGTCACAAGGTAGCATTTCTTTCTTTCCTAAAGTATCTTATCTTCAGCTGAAGGCTAATCAGGGTCTGAACGAAATTTTCTTTCCCAGGCACTTTTTCTAGCACTGGCATGTTCTGGTTCCACTTTGCAGTGGTAAGGAGAAGGGCAAGGGGAGATCTCTAGATAGTTTGCTGACACAGCTCAATCTCAAGCTTCTTGGATCTCAGTTTATATTTACCATTTGCAACATTAGTAGTAAAGCCTTGGCAAGGTGCCCTTGGTGTCATATTCAGCCTCTTGCAACTCTCGGTCATGCTGAATTTCATACTAGTGCCCCTAGATTTTCTAGGATTTGAAGCATTTATTAAAAAAAAAAACACCAAGGCAAATGAAAAGAAAGAAAGCCAACAAACATCTGGCAGCCTGACCAGGTCAAGTTAACTAATTTTGATACAGCATCTTTGACCCTCAGCAGTTCTGCCTTTCAGAGGCTCTTTTGACCTTGGTTTGGTACTTAGTTCAGCAACTGATGAAACAACAAAGCAATGCTTGTTTAATTCAGACAAGCAAACAGAGTAATGGAGAAGCTGGATAGATAAGGTTGCCATATGAATGGGCATTATTTCCCGTGAATAGTGATTGAGGATAGCGTGATTCCTCATAATTGCTTAAGAGCAATTATGGGTAATATGCAGATACTTAAATAGTTTTTGTTTTCTTCTAACTCCCATCAAAGCAGTTCCAGCCCCCATCATTTATACTGAAGATAAGAAATGAGGATTTTCAAATCAACAGCAGCATTTGAGATTTCAACTCAACAACAGCAACAAGCACAAAAACTTCTATCAGCTGACAACCCTAATTTAAAACAATCTTGTGTTGTTTGGAAGACATGCAGTTAAGTAATCATCTCCTCTGACTGAACAGATCTAGAAAGGAATGCTGTTTGGCTGATTGTCAAGGAATGACTTAAACTAAACAGTTAACTTTTACTACTTATGCCCGTATGAGATGAATTTATACCACATGAGATGGACTTTGTCCATCTCTTTCCCCATCCTAGGTTTTTTTTTTTTAAATACTCTAAAGCAGTGTTTCTCAATCTTATTAACTTTAAGGTGTGTGGACTTCAATTCCTAGATTTCCTCAGCTAGCATGACTGGCTGGGGAATTCTGGGAATTGAAATCAAGTCCACGCATCTTAAACTTGCCAATATTGAGAAACACCACTTTAAAAAAATTTCAAAGTTTATGGAGGCCATTCTGCTTCCTAAATTTTGTTTTGGCATCTTTATCATAATAAGCTAGACTTCTTTAATCTGTTTGCTTCAGTGTTTCAGAATAACCCAGGCAGCACTGGCTAGAAAATCTGGGATTTGAAACTCAGGACATCTGGAGAACATCTGATTAGGGGAAAGTATCAGCATTGTAGCAGAGCAAGGGGTTTATGTTGTACAAGAAGAAAAGTAGTACCTACCATATTTTATGAACTATGGTTGTCATTTCTGGTTCCTTCTTGCTGGTTTATGAGGGGGAATTAAAACTCAAAAGGCCCGCAGAGTATCAGTAGTGAGGAAAGAATTAAGTTGCTTACTCTAAGAAACAATTTAGTCTAACCTGAATACTTCTCTTAAAGTCCTAGTTCATTATACAGCTCATCTGGTGTTTGGATAGCAGTTTAGGTCTTCTGATTTAATCTAAGTGGTAGCGGAGTTTTTGAGAGCTGTTAATCATTAATAGTTAATAGCTTTTCATAGTTGCCTGACATCATTATTGCAAAATCTCTTTAGCACAGCCTCCTGCCAGCAGTCATATATTTCTTAAGCATCTGGACTGGCTGGTTCCAATAGACTTCTTGGCCACATTGTTTCCTCACTACTTTCAATTTTATAGCTTAAAAAAAAATAAAGCTTCCCCAACTTGATGCTCCATAGGCGGAAATAATGGAAATTGTATTTCTGGCATATCTGGATGGCATCCAGGTGGCAACAGGTATCTTCAAAAATTAAACAATTGCAATTTGTAGTGTTGCTATTTCACTATTCCAGTCTTTCCCATCAGAGTTCATGTTGAGCTTCTTTTAACTTCCTTATCCAGGACCTCCAGGAGCAAACCACTAGCTGTGACCTCTAATGGCTTCCAAGAATAGCATCTAAAACAGCCAGGTGGCTGAGGAATTCTGGGAGTTGAAATCCACAAGTCTTAAAGTTGCCAAGTTTGGAGACCCCTGATCTAAAATGTGTGTGGTGCTTCATGGAATTCACCATAGTTCACCATACATAATCACTGCAAAGCCCAGTATGCTATCCTGGAGAGTGTGCACATTTTTAAAGTGACACATAGATTTAACAAAGCTTCATCTGTAGGATGTTAGCACCTACCCCTTCTCCTAGAAGAATGAAATATTTTGGGAAATAATAAAAAGGCAGAATACATTTCCCTGGATGAGAAATGGAGAAACATGTTTTAAAGACAAAGCAACTCCCACCTTCCTGCCTCCCACTCCACACCTTTGTCAATGGGCCAGAGGCAAAAACCCAATCCCCCCCCCACCTTTATCAATGGACCATCATCTGCAACACAATAGGACCCATCTAGCAACAGAAACTCCCCACATGGCACCTGGAGAGATTACATCAGCCAGCAAGGCTAGCTATGACCTCTGACAGCAACCAATCAGGATACGCTTCTTGTGCCCCAGGAAGTTCAAGGCCAGAGAGGGTATAAAACCCAGGGGCACTCAGCATCTCTGCCCTTTTCTACTCAGGAACTCAAACCATGTGATCCACCATTAAACCATCTTTCCAAGCAGTCTCCATGTTTCCAGTGTCTTTTTCCCCACATGGAACTGAACCCAGAAGGATATTTCTTCCAACACATCTGAAGGCCTCTTTGAAGCAAAGCACCACCCTCTTTCAAGTTCTGGATCAAAAATGGTTGTCAAAGGGCCTCTTGAATTGTATGTGCTCAGTGCACCTTTCCCACTGGATCAAAAAGCCCAGCTGGATCTGGTTGGCTTGCTTCAACACTTCAAATGAAGGTGTCAAAGCACCTTGATATGCTTGATAGTCTGAATCCAATTATTGCAACTATCCAGATCAAAGTGAATGCTCTGAGGCAGGGCTGAGCCATTTCTGAAGGGCCTACTTTCTACATTTTGCAGGTAGAAGTTGAAGATTAAGAGAGAATACTTACCTAACCTAACACATTCCCAAAAAATCAAGGCATTGTGGAATCCTTGATGCTCTGTGAATGTGGTTGTTTGCAAGCTTGTTTGCAAGGAAACAACAAGCTCAGAGAACACCAAGGACTCCACAATTCAACCTTGAGCTACAAATAGTCTTTTCTATTGGAATCCAGATGTTGTTAAGCTTTGAACTAGGGATTTGTGACACAACGCATCTTGCTGAAGCTATAGCAGATTAGTTTGTTCAGTGTCTGCATGGAAGACAACTATAGTTGTGTGTGTGTGTGTAATTGGTTTTAAAATAATAGACAAAGCAAAAGCAAAACACAAAAACATACTATAAAAATAATATGCTTAAAAATATGTTTAAAATGCAACAGAAAATGGAAAAAATATGATACATCATTTAATACGTTGTTAAACGTTTCAATTATATAATTATCTAATACAAATGTGTATGCATATGTTTATTTCTAATACTTATAAGAATATCATTTAAAAAAGAAATCCTGTTTTCTTCATATTTATCCATACAAATTCTATGTCTATAGACAATCCATTCATAAATAACAAATGTAATTAAGACTCCAATCCATTGAGTAAATGGAGCCATACATTTATCTTTCCAAAGTTGCAATATTAGTCTTTTAGTTATAATAATGACACTAAGAATCCATTTACTCCATCAATTGTCAAATTCCATGTCCTAGTTATCTAATTCAAAGGAGTATTATTACATTTATATAATCCACTACTTTCTCCCAAAACTTGATTAGTATAGGGCAGGGGTGCCAAGCTCGCATTGTCACAGCGTCGTTATGTGACATATCGTGACTTCCCCCCCTTCGCTAAATCAGGTGTGGGCGTGGCCAGTGCATGATGTATCCCGCTCGCAGGCCGTGAATTTGACACCCCTGGTATAAAAAGGTAAAGGTTCTCACACACGTGTGCTAGTTGTTTCTGGCTCTAGGGGACGGTGCTCATCTCCGTTTCTAAGATGAAGAGCCAGCGCTGTCCAAAGACGTCTCTGTGGTCATGTGGTCGGCATGACTAAATGCCGCAGGCGTACAGAGTGCTATTACCTTCCCACCAAAGTGGTCCCTATTTTTCTACTTGCATTTTTTGTGTTTTCGAACTGCTAGGTTGGCAGAAGCTGGGACAAGTAACGGGACCTCACTCCGTTACACGGCACTAGGGATTCAAATCGCTGAACTGCCGACCTTCTGATCGACAAGCACAGCATCTTAGCCACTGAGCCACCGTGTTCTTCCTGGTATAGGACATTGTAAAAACATGTTTAAGCATTGTCCTTATAACATCTCTAACAAAGTGCTACCTAGATAATTCTTTTCTATACTGGATACTTTTCTGGTGTCTGGATAGAAAACTATCTTTCGTGCATAGAGCCCCTCTACAAGGAAGATGGATGGTTAAGAAGTTTTGTCATGGTCATAATGACTCAAAATAAGATCAGTTTAAAGCAATGATAAAATACTTTAAAATGCAGTATGAGTTGAATCATAAAAGTACATCATTTCTAATTTGTTAACACCAAATGTAGCCTAGACATCATTTGCAAATCTTACCACAGAATGTGAGAAAAGAAACATGGAAACAATCATGAAAACCATAAACTCTATTCAGAAAGTTTTCAAATAATATCACAGCCATCATTCTGTAACCAACACCAGCCTGTTTATGTCAAAAATATTTCAAAACCAGAAGTATTTTATAACACTTGCAAAATCTTGGCAAAGTTGGGCAGAATTTCCTTCAAAGCTAATTTCACAATTTCTAATAATTATTGAAAAATTGGCCTGTTCATTTTTGGTTTGGAGATAGTATGGTGAAGAGCTTAAAATGATGTCCTGAGAGGAGAATACTGGTTTAACATAGTGCTGGCATAATATATTAACCTTTTTCTATTTGCTGTTTTTCTATGTTAAATCTTCCCAAGGTGACTATAAAGCATACACTGAAAAAGAAAGAGTGCAAACATTATCTATCTTTTCTCCTTTGTGGCTAATAGTACCTACAGAAGTAACTGAAGCTTAGCCCAATTTACTAGCATTAATACTCCATATTTCTGCTTCAAATTATTTATTTTGGTTGTCTCTTTCAGTTCTTTTAAAGGCAAACTTTGGCCCCAGGGCTACATGTAGACCAAGAAACCTAGATACGAACCCCACTGCCTCATTAAACCTAACTCCCAAATTGGAAAAAAGATGAAAGCTATTAAATATCCAAGGAATATTCATATTAATAACTTGTAGTGAATGAAATCAAATTCAATTCTCCTCTTAGCTCTGACCATCCTGGCTCCACCCATTTCCTAGACAAAGTTAATCATCATCATCCTAGAAGGAGGCAATATGACTTTCAAGAAAACTACATGAACATATCTAAGCAGTGGTGCAATCCTCCTTGGATCGCCACCAGTTCACTGCAAACGCATGTGGGGTGCGTGGCAAATGTGCAGTGTGTGCATGCATGCACATGCGTGTGCGTGCCAAATGCGTGCTGTGCACGTGAATGCACAGCGCATGCCAAAAGCACGCTGCACACATGCATACACAGCACTCGCCAAAAGTACTAGGTAAGTAGAACAGCAAAGGGGGGGGGGAACAGCTGTGCCGCATGATTTAGCTTCACTAGAAAGCAGGATTTCCTGCTTTCTAGTGAAGCTAAACCGCCTGGCACAGCTGATCATCAGAAATACTGGTTCAGACGAACCGGTAGCTTTTTTTAACTACCAGTTTGCCCGAACTGGAGCGAACCAGTAACATTTCACCCCTGTGTCTAAGTATACACCAGGATATGGGCTTGACTTAAGGAAATTTTTGCATTTTTTAAAAAAAAAACAATACCCATTTCTTTTAGTGCAGCCCCAGAATGCCGTTCAAATGGGTCTTCATCAAAAAGAGTTGTGGCATGGCAACTACTAGCACGAGGAACTGTTAGAATGTTCGAATCAACTTATCAAGTTTATATTGGATGCCATTTATGGAAACAAAGATGGCCACAACTGTGGAATCTGTAAGTAGCCAAAGCTCTCCTAGAGCCTTTGATACGGACTCTGAAAAGTGATATTTGTGAAGCCTTTCCTTTTTATTCCCCCTAATATTTTGTGGTTTATGGAAACTATGATTATAACAAATCTTGTTGGGTAATGATGGTGGACAAGTGTTATCTTACCACAACCTTTTTTAGAGAGAACATAGAGCCGTGATGGTGAACTTATGGCACGTGCGCCACCTGTGGCACGCGTAGCCATATCAGTGGGCACGTGAGCTCAGCTCCCGCGCACATGTGCATGCTGGCCAGCTGATTTTCAGGCCTTCTGGGCTCACCAGAAGTAGGGAAACAGGCTGTTTCCTGCCTCCGGAGGGCCTCGGGGGAGGGAGAGGAAAGCCGTTTTCGCCCTCCCCAGACTCCTAGAAAGGCTCTGGAGGCTGGGGAGAGTGAAAAATGGGCCTACCATGCCATCGTGTGCCAGGAGGAGGGGGGAATGGGGATGTCACGCACACATGTGTGTGGGCAGTGTTATAGAATTATGGGTGTGGGCACACAGAAGCATGTGTGGGGGCAGTGTTATAGAATTATGGGTTTGGGCACGCAGGCGCACACCCATAGTTGTGCCCCCCCGCTCCTGGCATGCAATGGCAAAAAGGTTAGCCATCACTGACATAGAGTCTTCTTTTCTTGAAGTGGCAAGTTTGTTCTTAAGTAAAGGAAGACTTACAACAGTGTGAGAATCATGGTGTGATAGGAAAGAGACCTCTTCTTTTATTTATTGCAATCTTGAGCTGTGTATGTCTGGGCTATTTCTCAATTGCTGCTTCACTTTAGTGATCATTTCTGAAGTAATCTATTTTAATTCTTCCTTGGCTTGGATAATTTCTTCTTTTGTAACAATATCACTACACCACCCCAGTTTTAACTACAGCGCCCTGTATTTTGTTCCTTCTCATACGGTCTTAGTTAAGAATGTCATATGGTATCATCTTTTTTAAAAAAAAATATTCCAGATTTTTACTGATGCACTAGTGTTTTGTTTTGTTTTTTTAAATTAAAAAAAATGACCATGGAGGGCAGGGACCAATAACAGGAGGGGAGGGAACTTCCCTACCCCATTGAAGAATAGCCAATTGAGGGGGAGGATTGGCATCTATCAAAGGCTTGTGCAACCCCATTTTAAACAAAACAGAACGCAGCAGGGATTACAGTTGTATATGTCCTGCAGTTTAGCTCTGTGTCATTATTATTCTGCCTGGACATGTTTACTTGTTTTTAAAAGAAATCTTTTGTGGTTGACACACACACACAAAAAGACCCCGGAGAGCTTTTCAGATGGAAATGCCATGATCTGAACCATTGTATTCTGCCTGCAAATCATGCATTAATCCTAATAGACAGAGTACATCTCTAAAATAAGCCTCTGTCAAAAATGCTCTTGACATTTATTGGTAAATCTCAAAGCGAAGAAGCTGCTCTGGGATATATCCCAGGAAATACATAACACAGAGACTTATAGTTTTCATCCGTACTTATCTTGCCCTGCTACTCCACTCATGTGGCCTTTTGCTATCGCAATGGCCTTTTGCAGGAGGCCCAGGACGGCTATTTTGGGGATTAAAGGTAATGGAAAGTTCCATCTTTTTTACTACTGTCATCCAATGACGTGTTAAGTTTATTTGAAATTAATTCTTGCCCTTCCCATCTTATAATTCTCCGGGTATTGCTGAATAACTACCCCTAGAATCTTTCACTTTTGCTATGCTAGCTGGAATTGACTGAGCTATAGCTGAGCAGTATCTGGAGAACTACCTGGAACCTGGTGAGTTGCCATAGAATTGAGAAATAGTAATGGGCTTAAAAACTAGCAGGTTTGTCAGAAATAAGGCAATTGGGCAATAGTAAAGGTGGGTTTCAGCAGGTTCTGAACAGTTCTGGAGAACCGGTAGTGGAAATTTTGAGTAGTTTGGAGAACCGGTAGTAAAAATTCTGACTGGCCCCGCTCCCATCTATTACCTATTTTCCATTGCAGCAATGTCCTGGTGAAACCTTTCACCATGTTCATCACTTGACCTCACCTGAATTTTCAGGAAAGAAATCCACGTGTGAATGCGGAAAATGAAAGTTCAGTGACATATTGCACTTCATGGCTTTGTGTGCTATCAGAAAATTGTTAACCCATCTGAATATAGTTTGATGCTCTCTAGTTGCCAGGAAAATTCTCAAGCACATCCTTGAATGCTTTCCAGATGATTTTCTCTAGCCTCGCTAACAGATCTTCAAACAGCTTGTCATTGATGACATATCTGATCTGTGGACATGACTTCCTTAATCTTGGCATCGGTAATTCTTGGAAACATCTGTCTCAAATAACAAAAATCTTCACTTTATTTGTTCATCACTTTCACAAATTTTTTCATCAGTCCAAGTTTAATGTTGAGCAGAAGCTTTCTGTAATATGGTATGTAGCAGATCAGGGCTGTCAAACTCTCAGCCCACGGGCTGGATGTGTCACATGCTGGCCATGCCCATACCTGGTTTAGCGAAGGGGGGGGGGGAATCCCGATATGTCATGTGACACAGCCATGACGAAATGAGTTTGACACCCCTGTAGTTGATTAAATTACAAGTTATTTTTGAGATTAGAGCCAAACGTCTATACACCCAAAACTGTTCAGGAAGCAAAATCTTTGTTGTGCAGTGACATCAGGAAAAGGAAACAGGCTGACTATGTGACATTTTCCAACACAGTCGATACGCACACAACTTTTATCAAAAAGTGTCTGACCACTCAACTCTCTACAGCACATCTAACACAAGCTATGAAAAGGATAATGGTGCCATACATCAAAAACATCCCAGAGACAACCAACAGACTATTACAACTACACAACACCACCACAACACACAATTCAACTAAAATCCTCCAAAAAATCTTAAGTAAACCAAAAGACCCAGTGGCCATGTGTACAAAAACTACAATGTAATTTTTAATAAAATTATTGTATAAAAAAGAAGTCAAGGGAAGATATAAAAAGCTGTGGAGGTGCAAATGCAGATACTCATGGAGTAAGAAGGAAGAAAATGCTTTTGTAAATTGTAAATGCTTCAACACTGGAGGTTTTAAAGAAGAGATTGGATCACCATTTGTCTGAAACGATATAGGGCAGTAATGGTTAACCTTTTCCGGACCGAGTGCCCAAAATGCACATGTGTGCGTGCAAATGTGCATGCGTGCACCCGAACCCCCCAAAGCAATGCATGCATGGCCCCTGTGCATCCGCCTTCCGTGCATTCGCACACAGCGCCCACCCTGGTACAGGCGGGGCAGAGACCGGACGATCAGCTGGCCAGCGGGAAACGTGCACGTATGCACGGCGGAGCTGAACTGGGGTGACCGCTCGCATGCCCACAGAGAGGGCACTGCATGCCACCTGTGGCACGTGTGCCATAGGTTTGTTATCATGGATATAGGGTTTCCTGCCTAAGCAGGGGGTTGGACTAGAAGACCTTCAAGGTCCCTTCCAACTCTGTTCTTCAATTCAATTCAATTCAGTTCAGTTCAATTCAATTCTAAAGCACAAGATGCTTAGCCAAAAGACCAATGTCTAGGAAACTGTTTCTGTGCGCAACAGGACCAAAATATCTTCCCCATTGTGAGTGAAATTGCAGACTGAAAGAAATCATTCATAACTTTCACGTACAGCGTGTTTTCAAGAACCTCTCAATGTCCTGCCTTTTTCATGTCAAGATTGTGATGTTCAGGTGATTCTTGTTTACTGGTGCATTGCATTTCAGGATTAATTTCTTTCTGCTCACCCCCAGCATTACCTGCTTAGCAACATCTCTGCACAGTTGCAGAACAATTCCCAGTGCTACAAAAATGATCCAAAACAGACCATCTCCCAGAAGGCTAATTATAAGAAACACTGTATGTTTTTGACAATGGCTTCTGCTACTCAGAAAGTAGAAAGTGACATTTTGATTTGGGATATCAAACATATGTGCAGTAGTGCATTTTCCCCTCAAATATGCTGAGCTGGAATCCCAAGGGTGGTAGAACACGAGAACTACTAACCATCTTCGGGGGTTGATTTCGTGTTGAATATGGCGTACTAAATACATAAAATGCAAATAAATCGTGGTTGAATTGCTTCCTTGGAGAAAAGAGACACGCATCCCTCGCAGAAGCTCCCAAGAACCTTTCAAAAATTGCTCATAATTTTTAATTTTTAGCATGATTTTCTGAAATACAAATGTGGTGATCATAGTTACACTTAATGCACTGTAATGTTAATTCACTAAGAATTAAAAATAAATCAAATTTAACCTTTGTTTTGGTCATACTTTAAGCCTCCAAATCAGTGATGGGTTTCAAATTTTTTTACTACCCGTTCTGTGAGTGTGGCTTGGTGAGCGTGGCATGGGAAGGATACTGTAAAATCTCCATGCCCTCCCCAATCCAGGGGAAGGTTACTGCAAAATCCCCATTTCCTCCTGATCGGCTGGAACGCAGGAGGCAGAGAATAGATGGGGGCGAGGCCAGCCAGAATTTTTACTACCGGTTCTCTGAACTATTAAAAATTTCTGCTACTGGTTCTCCAGAACTGGTCAGAACCTGCTGAAACCCTCCGCTGATCTCAACCAATTTCATTAGCTGTTATTCTGTCTTTTTCAGCCATCTGCTGCAGACAAGCAATTCTGGGATCTTGATCTTGATAACTTTACAAAGGGTTACAGTTGGGCCTGTTGTTGCCATTTCCCTTCCCACTCGTCAACCTGATCCTTAGTATACTATGTAAGGTACCTAAGTTGAAAAGAATGTTCTGGTTTTTTTTTAAACAAGAAAGAACAACAGCAAAAATCTTCTGGCTCCAATCAGATATTATTAAGTCAGCCTAGCCCCACTGTTCTAATGACATTATTCACGCATTATTCTTCTCTCATTGGCTGTTCCTTGCCTTTGATTTCAGTTGTTTTCTAAAACGCCGTTTGCCTCCAAAGCAAATAGAATTCTTAACCTGGAATTCAGGAAACTCCTTCATTTACAGCACACCACTTCTTGTTTTAAATTGTCCTTAGATCACCTTTTCAATTGACATTTGCTACATTATTTAGCCATTGTGCCTATGATTAATTAGCCAGGCATTTTATGTATTTATCAGAGAGCGAGAGAAACCTTGACCCCAGGGGTGAAATCCAGCAGGTTCTGACAGGATCTGGAGAACTGTTAGCGGAAATTTTGAGTAGTTCGGAGGACTGGTAGTGAAAATTTTGAGTAGTTCGGAGAAACGGTAGTGAACATTTTGAGTAGTTTGGAGAATCGGCAAATGCCATCTCTGGCTGGCCCCAGGATGGGGTGGGAATGGAGATTTTGCAATATCCTTCCCCTGGAGTGGGGTGGGAATGGAGATTTTGCAGTATCCTTTCCCCAGAAGTGGGGAGGGAATGGGGATTTTGCAGTATCCTTCCCCTGGAGTGGGGTGGGAATGAAGAATTTGCAGTATCCTTCCCCTGCCACACCCACCAAGCCACGCCCACCAAGCCATGCTTACAGAACCAATAGTAAAAAAAATTGGATTTCACCACTGCTTGACCCTAATAATTTAGAATGAGGATTGTTGGGATAAAAGTGGTTTCAATGAAGTGGTTCTTAAAGCAGCCACATATTTTACAGACAATGATAACTGGTTCTCCTTCCTTATATCCTACTTATAAAATTTAGACTTACAGAGAAAGGCTGAACATTTCTTTGTTTTTGTTTTACCCGGGGCTTCAACTGCCGAAGAAGGGAAGAATAATATAGTGTCACTTTGAGAAAGGGCAAGGTTTATCTGCAAAACTGGGATGTAATCCAGCAGAAGATAAGCAATTTTCAGACCTACTTATTTAAAACTTGCTCATATTTAAGGATTGCTCAGCTATAGTAGCTACCTTGCCTAAAGATATGTGTCTCCCAGCCTTCACTGAGATTGAACATTTGGGAAAAAAACTGGATTTAATCCGGCTCATTGGAAGTAGATTTGTGGGCTGAAGCAACTGGTAATGTTCTTCAAATGGTTTAGACTTCAGGTGCTTCTGAAGGATCAGATTATATGGATGGTAAGTGAATTTGGGGTTTATTATTCCTAATAAACCCCAAGTTCATTTACCATCCATATGTATGATTTTATGGTATAATTTTATTCCTGTAAACTGCCCAAAGCCACTTTGAATGAGTGGGGTGGGCCTATACATTTTCTTAATAAAATAAATACATAAATAAAACTCAATGGCCTGAACCTCAAACAATTAAACTGTGTAAATTATGTTTACAACTGCTAGCAGATATGTTGCTACTTTTGTTCTGCTGCTTTAAACTTAGAAATATTTAAATTGTCCTTTGTAGTCCTAGCTTTATCTTATTTTAACCTTCTTGCACTCTTTTTGTTATTTTATTTTATAACCCTACTGTTCTATTGCTATTGTGTGTTGTGGTTACAGCAATAAACTTAATAATAACTTCAATTCCTATGTTCCAGTCAGTAGATGTTTATTGTTTATTGGGATAAAAACTATTCAGAAGACGTGTGGTCCTACTTTTAATTGTTCTGTATCTTCTGCCAGAAGGCAACAGTCCAAAAGATTGTAAGCAGGTTAAATGCTCTACCCTAATTTATACAGGTTTTCTTTTATCTCCTTGTAAGTGAAATGTCTTTTCCAATAAAGTTTACTATAACTTACAGTAATTAATAATGTATAATATGAATAATCAATAAGAGCAAAGTTGTCTATGGATATACACCCAAAATATAACCCAGCCACCATCTTTTTCCCAGGAAACACAGTTAAGACAAATCATTATATACTGTGATGTGCGAATCCAACTTTTCATTGCAAGCCTGGGCATATTTTCCCAGAAATTCATCTCAGTGAGATTTATTTCATAATACAAATGCTTAAATTTTCAGTCTTACATAAATACATAATAGCACAACATTTTATGTTGCGCTAGGTCATGCAACAACAGCCTAGGAACCATAGTCTAGCAACTACAATTATATTTAAGATATTCTTTTCCTCCTCATTTTATTTTGGAAACTGGTTTTTACTGGCTTTTCTTTAATAGTGTTTTTTTCCCAAAATGTTGTTGGTTACAGCGAACCATGCAATACAGACTGTTTAGCTTAGAGCTTTGAGCTTTGCCAAATTGAAGGCCATGGAAAAGATGTTTCTGATGGCAAGCTAGAACATGAAATGTGTCATTTCAGTCTTCCACATGGAGGCACAACCCAAAGAGAAGATAAATACTGCCCTCCTTCTCTCTCTCTCTCTCTCCCTCCCTCCCCCCTCTCTTTCTCTTTCTCCTCTTGCCACTTAAGTCTTTTCTTGCAATTCCCAGAACACAAATCTGCAGATTTTTTTTCCAGTGTTCTCATGAAGTTGAGGGGGGTGGGAGGAAATCACCACATCAAGCAACCTTGGAGCTTTTCAGAGCTTAGCAGCAGGATAAAATTTAAAAGACAGTTCTTGGCAGAAATAAAAAGGGAGAGGTGCACTTTTTGAATTACCTCCCCCTTGTGCAGTTGAGAATGCTGTAGACCCTCTGTGAGAAGAGGAAGAGAGAACATAGTCTGCTTGATGAGACCAAAGTTTCTTGATATTCAACTCCTACCCTCAAAACGAGGCTATAGAGTACTGTACACCAGAACAACTAAACAGTTTTTTCCCCAACACCATCACTCTGCTAAACAAATAATTCCCTCAACTCTGTCAAACTATTCACTAAGTCTTCATTACTATTACTATTAATCTTCTCATCATTCCTATCACCCATCTCCTCCCACTTATGACTGTATGACTGTAATTTGTTGCTGAATTCTTACGATTTATATTGATAGTTTCCTAGTATGATTTGATTGCTTATTTGTACCCTATGACTATAATTAAGTGTTGTACCTTACGATTCTTAATGAGTATTTTTTTCGTTTATTTTTATGTACACTGAGAGCATATGCACCAAAGACAAATTCCTTATGTGTCCAATCACACTTGGCCAATAAAGAATTCTATGTATTGTTTCTCATAATGTCCCTTTCTTGATGGTGTGTCAAATGATGGGTGAAGACAAGTAATAGATCAGTTTAATAATTATTTAATATAACTTGTCTTATTTACATAGGCATCTAGTGCTCAAACATTACTTTGAAATCTTATGGCAGCTAACATGGGTCCCCCAGTGGTGGGTTCCTCCCAGTTCGGCCCAGTTTGGCGGAGCTGGTAGCGGTGACGATATGACATCACCGAACCGTTTCTCTTTGTTCAGGAGCTGGCCCCTCCCACCCCTGCCTCCCACGTTATTCTTACCTTTTATTTGGCCCTGCCCCAAATCTATTCGCTGCCTCCCAAGTCCCAGCTGATCGGCTAGAAGGAAAAAAACTGTTTAAACTCTTGCCGCGGGGCTTCAAACGGCCACATGACAGCAGTTCAGTGTTAAAAGGCACTGTGGTGGTAGACCGGTGCCTCCAAAAACAAATAGGTAGACCGGTGCCTCAAAAAACAAATGGGTAGACTGGAACGCTCGAAAAACAAATGGGTAGACCGGTACAACTCTGCAAGCAGTTAAAAGCCTGGTAGACCAGTACCTCTGCTAAATCCTAAAGAATTGTCACATGACCATCAAACCATGCCCACAAAGTAAACCACATCCACAGAACCGGTAGTAAAAAAATTTAGAACCCACCCCTGGGTCCCCCCCCCCCCATAAAAAAATATTTCTATAACAACCTACTGAAGGTGGATTGGAAGAAAATGTGCCCCGATGAAGTTTGTATTTGAACAGAAATTAGATCTTGGATGTTCATGGTCGAGGTCCAATTACTATGTACAGATAGTCTTTGACTTACAACAGTTCTTTAATGACCATTTGAATTTACAACGGCACTGAAAAAAGTGACCTATGATCATTTTTCCCACGACCGTTGCAGCATCCCCATGGTCACATGACCACAATTGGGATGCTTGTCGACCGACTCATATTTATGATGTCAGTGTCCTGGGGTCACGTGATCCCTTTTTGCGACCTTCTGATAAGCAAAGTCAATGGGGAAGCCAGAGTCATTTAACACCTGTATTATTAATTTAACAACTACAATGACTCACTGAACAACTGTGTCAAGAAAAGTCATAAAATGGGACAAAACTCACTTAACAAATGTCTCAGCAACAGAAATTTTGGGCTCAGTTGTGGTCGTAAGTCGAGGACTACCTGTGCCACCCAGCAGAGCAGTCTTATCTACACTGATGTCAGTATCACTTGTGGGTAAATGTATATACAGTATAATAGTACTTTTTTTTCCTACCAGGGCCTCCCAGATAGGTTTGATTACAATGACCATCATGTTGGCTGATAAGGAGTCTGAGTAGTGTAGGGGAGTAATGCCTCCTACAAAGGCAGCATTTAAGATCCAGCTGCTGCAATTACTGGCGAGTTCAATCCCAGGCAGGCTCAAGGTCGACTCAGCCTTCCATCCTTTATAAGGTGGGTAAATTGAGGACCCAGTTTGTTGGGGCAATAAGCTGACTTTGTATAAATATAAATATACAAAAGTATGAAGGCTATTGCTTAACGCACTGTAAGCCACCCTGAGTCTCCAGAGAAGGGCAGCATATAAATCAAATTAAAAAAAAATTGGAAGTTGTATCACTCTTACCATATTTGGAGGACAAAAGGTTGGGGAACTGGAAGAAAAAGAGGTCACAAAAAGGTTTTCTCAGCCTCACCCAAAGGTATGAAAATGTATTAGGTAAGGCCAGCAGAACATTCATTCCAAATCAGGGCTGTTATGAGTAATCAACTTCTTTTTTTAAAAAAAAAAGTAAAGGAAGTTTCTGCTGCCGGTGAATTTTGCATTCGGAATTCTGTTCAAAACAGTCTGGATCAAGAATAAATGACTCGCACAGTTGAATCATCGTTTTGTGGTTGAAGAATTGTCATGGGAAGCTTTTCCTTACACAAAAATGACTATTCCAGTGTAATATAAATCAGCTACAGCAGTATCAAGGAATGAGAGTGCTCACATACCCAGATATTCTCTCATCCAGTGTTTCTCAACCGTGGCAGCTTTCAGATGTGTAGACTTCAAATCCGAGAATTGCCCAGCCAGCAATGCTGGCTGGAGAATTCTGGAAACTGAAGTCAACGCATCTAAAAGTTGCCAAGGTTGAGAAACATTTCTCTAATCTGTTTGTGGATTGCTTTTAAGCTCCTGGTCTGAAAGTAGTACAGCAGTTAACAATGTTATCCAGTAATGAAAGTATAGGTAATTCTTGAGTTACGACCATAATTGAGCCCAAAATTTCTGTTGGTAAGTGAGATGTTTGTTAAGTGAGTTTTGGCCTATTTTACAACCCTTGTTGTTAAGTTGTTAAGTGAATCACTGCAGTTGTTAAGTTAGTAACACATTTGTTAAGTGAATCTGTCTTTCCTATTGACTTTGCTTGTCAGAAGTTGCAAAAGGGGATCATATGACCTTGGAACCAGTGGTGAAATCTGAACTGGTTTGCTACTGGTTCTTTGGCTGCGTATGTGCGCTGCATGCTAAATGCATGCGCTGTGCACGTGCGTATGCACAGTGTCCGCCAAAAGGAGGCTTTGGAAGGTAAGTAGAATAGCGAGGGGGGGGATCAGCTGTGCCGCGCTATTTAGCTTCTCTAGAAAGCAGGCTTTTCTGGTTTTTAGCAAAGCTAAACTGTGTGGCACAGCTGATTGTCGGAAATACCAGTTCGACCGAACTGGTAGCTTCTTAAACTACAGGTTCAACTGAACTGGTAGCTAACTACCGGTTTGCCCAAACCGGTAGTTTTTATCACTACCAGTTCGGCCAAACAGGAGCGAATCGGTAGCATTTCACCCTTGCCTGGGACACTGCACTGGGACTCATAAATATGTGTCAATTGAGTCAATTGCCAAGCATCTGAATTTTGGTCACATGACCATGGGGTGTGTGTGTGCTGCAATGGTCGTAAGTGTGAAAAATGATCATAAGTCATTCTTTTCAGCGCTGTTGTAACTTTGAAAGGTCACTAAATGAACTCTTGTAAATTGAGAACTACCTGAATGGCATAATTAAATTTCTGTGTTATGGGCCAGGTTTATTGCCAGCTACAGCTCATGTCATGTTGCTTTGTTTCAAGTCTCTTTCATATTGAATTTGTATGTTTTCCACCTCTAAAAGGTACCCAGGACTGAAGCCGGGAGTGGAGCCGAGGAAGATGTTTTTAAGTGTTTAGAGAGAAATCTGCATTAACTAACTTTTTTTAAAGATAGTTTTTATTAAGCTTTTTACTTTTAAAAACAGGAAAAAAAACAAGGATAAAAACAGAATAAAAAACATGATAAACATAACAATACATTATATGCTATTTTTACAGCCTTCTGTATCGACATGCATATTGTCTATTTTTGTTCAGTTCTTCTACTGAATACATACATTTACATTATATTTATTTACACAATCAATACTATAAGGTTAACAATAATTAGTAACATATAGTTCTTTATTTCAGCGATATTAAATTTCCCAATTCTCATTTAGATTTCTTTTTTCTATCCATTTACAGAATTTGTTCCACACTATAATAGTCCGAATCTTCTTTTTCCTTAATTTCCATTGTCATTTTATCCATTTCTGCACCTTGTAAAATTTTCCTAATCACTATTTCCTCTGGTGGTATATTATTTTGTTTCCACCCTGCAATGGTAATCCTTGCTGCCGTTAGTATGTGAAGTATTAGGTATTGCGAAGATTTCTCTAATTTTGGATCTATTATGCCTAATAGGAAGAGCTCTGGTTTAAATTCTATCTTTTGTAATGTGATTTCCTCCAACCAGCTCTTAATCTTATACCAATTTTTTATTTTATTTTAGGGCAAATCCACCACATGTGGTAGTATGTTCCTAATTTATGGCCACATCTCCAACATTTGAGTGATAGATTTTCCATTAACTAACCTTTTAATCAAAGATCTGTTTCACGTATTGTGCTAAGTCCTGATTTGCTCAAGAGTGATTTATTGATTGATTAAATTATTTATTGAGTAAATCATAATTGGTTGGGTTGACTAGTATACATTGCCATAAAACAGTGTTTTTCAAAGTTAGCAAATTGCTGGCTAGGGAATTCTGAGAGTTGAAGTCCACCCTTCCTAAAGTTGCCAAATTTGAAAAACACTGCCGTAAATCATAGTTTACAAACTCCAGTGATTGAATTAGCATTACACTCTAAATCAAAGTCCAATTACTTTATGCTTGAACATGACATGTAAAACTGAGGAAAAAAATAGAACAGGTGTATACTTTGACAAGGGATGCGGTGGTTCAGTGGCTGAGACACTGAGCTTGTCGATCAAAAGGTCGGCAGTTCAGCAGTTTGAATCCCTAGTGCCACATAATGGGGTGAGCTCCCATTATTTGTCCCAGCTTCTGCCAACCTAGCAGTTCGAAAGCACATAAAAAATGCAAGTAGAAAAATAGGGACCACCTTTGGTGGGAAGGTAACAGCATTCTGGGCGCCTTTGGCATTTAGTCATGCTGACCGGAGACATCTTTGGACAGTGCTGGCTCTTTGGCTTTGAAACGGACATGAGCACCTCCCCCTAGAGTTGGGAACGACTAGCACATATGTTGAGAGCAGTGGTGAAATTCAGCTGGTTCAAGCAGGAGAAACTGGTAGTTTTGGCGGAGGGAGGCTCCGCCAACCCACCTGGATATCATTACGTCCCGTTTTTGAATCTCTGTGCGTGTGCAGAAGGCATGGAGGAGGCGCGCGCACTCATATTTGTGAACCGGTAGTGAAGGTAAGTGGATTTCACCCCTGTGCAAGGGGAACCTTTACCTTTATACCTTGACAAAGCCTACACTTGTAGAATTTTTCCTCATTTTTTCCCCCTCAGTTTTTTTCTGAGGTGAACATTGTGACTTGAGGTTTTCTGCAGATAGAAAGGCATAACTAAAGAGGCACATTCAAAAATTAGTGGAGACATAATAGTCCAATTATCACCTGGTTCCTTCTTGGAAGTTTTATTATGAAAATCAAATTTAAAGAAAGCCCAATGTTTGCCTAGCAATTGTGAGAGGCATTTAGTCAGAACTTCAGAAGTTAATTGAAAGTTGAACCTTATCCCTGTTTCCCTTTCTTTTTTCAACTTGACATTCCTCACTTCCTTCTTAATTCCATCATGGAATGTACGGTTTAACCACAAAACTTTAAATGACCTAGCGTTTCAAATGCTATGACTTCCATGACTACTTTTAACCAAGGAAGATCATAGTAATTTTCTTTGCAGGCTGGCAATTCACTCAGTCAGACTTTTCCTTAATTATGGTGTGTAATATAAGTTCCCACTGGCAAATACAGTATTTCTTCACAGCCTTGCACCTTGTGCAATCTCTTGCACATGTGAAAAAAAATAATTCCAAATAGGCATTTATGCTGACAATAACTGTATTTATTTATTGGTATACCTAGGGCCAATAACAGAGCCTGGTTGCCAGGTGAGCTACAAATTCCCTACATTCAATTTAAAACAAAAAACAAAACTAGAAAAGTTCATACATCTTGCACAAGGATGTTGAAAGCAGGCAATAGCTAATATGAAAATTCTGAAATCCTGCATGATTCCAGGTGATGAGAACACAAACATTTTATGAGATTTGTGGTTTGGTAAGATTTTGTATGATTTAAAAATCTTTAAAAATGGGAGGAAGAAGGGTAAATACTTGAATAAGTTGTAATCCATGTTATATACTCAGAGAGTTCTACGACCTTCACTCCTACCTGAAGTTTTCTTTTCTAAGTCACCTGTTTTTGTCACAAAGCTGCAACGTAGTCAACTATATATCACAATACTATGCCCCAAGAAAAAAGTAAAACAACCTTGTAGCAGGAGAATCTGTGGGTCAAAGATTTGGATTGTATTATAATTGACATAAGACAAAATGCCACCTAGAGCGATGGAAGGGAGATATAAATTTAATAAATAAATATCCATTACCTATTCCTACTCTACTCTACTCTACTCTACTCTACTCTACTCTACTCTACTCTACTCTACTCTACTCTATCCCAGTTGTGAGATTTAAGGCAGCACACAATAAAGTAGCACAGAACAACAGGAATTTAAATGAAGGAAAAATATATATTTTCCATATATATATTTTTCAATATAGGTATAATATATTACAATATACATAGTACCACAGTACCATAGTACTGTCTTATGTCTACGGATATTTACTCATGTAATATGACTGTATTACTATTATCTTTCTCATCTTTTCTTCTACCTTTTCCTATTGGTACCTTATGATTATATTACTTTGTTGTTTGTATGTACACTGAGAGCTTATGCAACAGAGATAAATTCCTTATGTGTCCAATCATATTGACCAATAAAACTATTCTCTTCTCTTCTCTTCTCTTCTCTTCTCTTCTCTTCTCTTCTCTTCTCTTCTCTTCTCTTCTCTTCTCTTCTCTTTTCTCTCTATTTCCCTAAGATAGCTAGATTGTGGGTGTAAAGAGCGAAAGTGCATTTAAAAAAGGACAACAAAAAATGCAGAAAGTTTAAGAAGGGCAACAAACACATAACAAACTTTGAATTTATGGTATCTTAAAACGGCTATTGATTTTTTACGCTCTCGGTCAGGCCCAGCCCAAGAATGACATAAAACAACCCAGCCAAAGTCCAGGTCTTTATTTGCTCACATCATATAAACAGAATCTTGCCAACTAAATCTGAATTACAGGTAATCCTTGCCTTATGATGACAATGGAGCCCAAAATTTCTGTTGTTAAGTGAAACATTTGTTAAGTGAGTTTTGCCCCTTCTTATGACCTTTCTTGCCATAGTTGTTAAGTGAATCACTGCAGCTGTTAAGTTACTAACCTGGTTGTTAGATGAATCTGGCTTCCCCATTGACTTTGCTTGTCAGATGGTCACAAAACAGGATCACATGACCCGGGGACACAGCAACGGTCACAAAGATGAACCAGTTACCAAGGATCTAAATGTTGATCACATGATCATGGGGACAGGAGTGGGCTTCAAAAATTTTAGCAAGGGGTTCTCTGCACGGTTGTTGGGTGGGTGTGGCCATGGTGGACATGGCTTCCTGCACCACAGCGGGGTGACGCGGGGCATTTTTGCCCTCCCCAGGCTCCAGAGGCTTTCCTCGAGTCTCCAGGAGGGCGAAAACAGCCTCCCCAGGCTCCGGAGGCCCTCTGGACGCCAGAAACAGGCCCATTTCCACTCCAGGACTTCCAGTAGGCCCATTTTTCGCCCTCCCCAAGCCTCTGCGCACACCCTGCACTTACCTGCAGCCAAAATGGGCCGCGTGGGGATCCTGGGAGGGGAGGGGCAGGGTAGGTGGGGCCAGACAGGAGTGGGATTTGGGGGTTCTCCGAACTGCACAGAATCGTAGCTAGAGGTTCTCCCAAACCCCTGCAAACCCCCAGCAGCCCACCCCTGCATGGGGATGTTACAAAGATTGTAATTGTGGAAAAATAGTTCTAAGTCACATTTTTCAGTGCCGTTGTAACTTTGAATGGTCACTAAATGAACTGTTGCAAGTTAAGAACTACCTGTACTCTAACCCTAAAGGATATACCCTGGGAGATTCCAGGGAGTGGCTGTCCTAAATCTCTTCCTTTTTCTCAGATCCAGCTTCTCTTGTCTCTTCCTTTCCTCAGAATGCGCTCTCTCTCCACCATCTTCCCCTTCTTAGACACAATCCATCACATCCTCAACAACTCTCCTTTGGTTGATCTTCGCTGATTACAGTTGCAGAAGCAACCCTTTAGTCATTTCCAGAAGCACCCTGGCACCTAGTGCGTATATAAAAATAACATGCAAATTATGTAAGACAGGCAGTTAAGACAAATGACAGCAGCTTTCCAATTTGATCTTATAGCCTTTTAGGCGCTTGCTGGTTTTGTGGCAAAAGATTAACTTAGCTGCTCTTCTGGGAATGATAACTTTTCGTTTTATACTATGTACCTCAGTTGCAAAATACTTTTTTTTTGCAAGCTAAAAACTGATTGGCGGGGTGCTAAAAATAAACTCCGTTCACCTCCTCTGAAGGGAATTTTTTACTGTTCTATATGCTTTCTGCAGTCCCATACAGTATCTAGGTCAATTACAGTTCCCACATATTTCTGTTTTGTTTGCCTGTAAAAATCAATGTATTGAGCTATAAAGCCTTCATTGCTAACAATCTTCCTTGTATACGTATCACAACTACTTCCTCATGACATATATTTTCCCAGCGGTATAAACGTTATTACATCAATGGGTGGCCTTTGATCAAAAACTGTATGTCTCCATAAACTGAAGCATTCTCAAAGATATTGATAATAGGTGGGTTTACAATTCTCTGTACTCAAAGAGGGGAGATCATGTAGAGCAGGGGTGGGTTCTACTTACCTTTACTACCAGTTCGCAACCGGATTACTTCTTTGCTCGTGTGCGTGAAGCTTCTGTGCATGCACAGATCGCCTATGATGACATCCGGGGTGGTGGGAGGAGGCTCCCACTAGTTTAACTACTGGTTCTTGCGAACCGGTCTGAACCAGGGGCAATTGATGTAGGTATTGTAATGGGCAGAAGAAATAACCTTGAGGGATAGGAGGAAGAGCTGCAATCAAGACAAAAGAAACTTGAGTCTGGGCCAGTTCTGTGATCTGAGTAAGTAAATGAGACAAGACCCTCACTAGTTTTCCTGAAGATAAAGGGGGGAAGCGCATTCAGACTTGCAAAATTCTGGTACTATACCCTTATATCATATTTTCCTGAAAATAAGACCCTGTCTTATATTTTTTTGAACCCCGAAATAAGCACTTGGCCTTATTTATGGGGAGGTCTTATTATTTTGGAGCGCATGGAGCAAGACGGGGATCCTCTTGCTATCTTACCTGATTTCTAACTCTGTCTCTCTTACCCTAACTAGAGGAAATGGCGGAGACCAGCTGTGCATGCATTTAAATATTTTCGGGGAGGACTTATTTTCAGGAAGAGGGCTTATTTTCAGGGGAGGATTTATTTTGGGGGGAGGGCTTATTATCCGGGGAGGTCTGATTTTCAGGGAAACATGGTAATAGAACTAGTGTCAACTTGTGTGACTTTAGTTTCCTAATCTATTGTGGAGAGCTGACAGGTATGAAAGACTGAAAAGGACAGAAAGTTAGCGATAGCAATAGCACTTAGACTTATGTACCGCTTCACAGTGCTTTCAGCCCTCTCTAAGCAGTTTACAGAGTCAGCCTATTGCCCCCAACAATTTGGGTCCTCATTTTACCAACCTTGGAAGGATGGAAGGCTGAGCCAACCTTGAGCCTGGTGAGATTTGAACTGCCAAATTGCAGGCAGCTGGCAGCCGGCAGTCAGTAGAAGTAGTCTGCAGTACTGCACTCTAACCACTGTGGCTCATATTAAATGAAATAAATGATAACTTAACTTTGGGAAAGGAAAGACTTAGAAAGAAACTCACAAAACAATCCTGATGTGATGGACAGTGTACCTGCAGGAACAGTAGGGAAGTGCTTTGGCAACATAGACCTTTGCCAAAGAGAGGTCAGAATTAAGAGTCTGCACAATACCAAACTGAATGGAAAAGTGGGGAAAGGTTCACAGTAGTCACAGCCCGGAATCTCTTAGAATACATCTAGATTATAACTTTAGTTTGGCAAGATTCTATCCACTAGGGGTAATCAAATAATGGGTTGATTAGAATATACAGTGTTGTCTCTGGACTTGGGCCTGACAACTGTCTTGATTCTGTCTCGCGTGAGAGGGGACAGAAGGAAAATCTTCAGGCTTTCAAGATTCTGTTATTAACCTTACAACAATTCAGTAGCATCTTTGTAATTTTTGGGATGTTAGTTTTCTGATGTGGCCTACCTTAAAGGGGTGAAAGATGCAGGGTCAAGCAGGGTCAAGCATAACAGTCATCATGACCGGCAGAAGTTCAGGTTCCTACATACCCCAGGCTATAACCTTTACCAGTTTAAAACAAATCTTTGTCAACATATATGCTCATTTTTAATCTCTGCAACCTTATATAAGAACCACGTTGACAGTCTCTGGTGCTCTTTGCTTTCAACAGCAGGAAACCCATGACTCACTGTAAATTGCTATCTTACAAAAAAACCTGCTGGATCTCTCCAATTGTTGGCAGGTTCTTAGGTGAGTTTTATACCATAGTTTTGCATAGTCATCTGGATACAAAACCCTTCTATGATGTCTCAGCCACCTAAAACTCTGCTGCTGTAAATTGAAAGAGAGGGTAGTGTGTACACGTAGCCCTCAACTTAAAGGTAAAGGTAAAGTTTCCCCTCGCAAATATGTACTAGTCGTTTCTGACTCTAGGGGGTGGTGCTCATCTCCGTTTCAAAGCCAAAGAGCCAGCGCTGTCCGAAGACGTCTCCATAGTCATGTGGCCGACATGACTAAACTCCAAAGGCGCACAGAATGCTGTTACCTTCCCACCAAAGGTGGTCCCTATTTTTCTACTTGCATTTTTTATGTGCTTTCGAACTGCTAGGTTGGCAGAAGCTGGGACAAGTAACGGGAACTCACCCAGTTATGCGGCACTAAGGATTTGAACCACTGAACTGCCGACCTTTCGATCGACAAGCTCAGCATCTTAGCCACTGAGCCATCGCGTCCCCAACTTACCTCAACTTACCACAATTTCATTTAGTGATTTAAATTACAGCAGCACTGAAAAAAGTGACTTATGATCATTTTCACACTTACGACTATTGCAGTATACCCATGGTCACTTTTGGACACTTGGCAACTGTGGCAACTGACTCATATTTATGATGGTTGCAGTGTCCTGGAGTCATGTACTCCCCTCTTGCAATCTTCTGAGAAGCAAATTCAATGGGGAAGTCAGATTTACTCAACAACAGTGTTACTAACTTAACAACTGCAGTGATTAATACCCATAGCAAGGAGGGTCATCAAATGGTGCAAAATTCACTTAACAAATGTATCACTGAAGATTTGGGCTCCATCGCGGTCATAAATTGAGGACTACCTGTACTTCAATAGGCTGCAACTAGATAGTGGAGTGAACAATAAGTAGATTATAGGATACTATCCCAAATTTGGAATAGCGGGACAAGGAAGCTTAGATATGTTGCCCCATGGGACCCCAGCACAGGAAATGCTGTCCAGTCATGGGAAGCAGGTATTGGAATATATGCAAAGTTGAATGAAGAACTAAAAAGTACAATGAACTATAGTCCTCAGAAACTTTGGTGTGAAATAGTTCTTCTTTTTTTACAAAAGATTTTGAAGAAAGAAAGGCAAAGACGGAAATATTTGAAACGTATGGAAAATGAGAAGTTGCTGCCATCAACAAGAAACATGAGCCACAGATTAGAAGTTTGGGTAACTACCTAGACAAGAAGTAAAATGATCAGAGAGAAGAAAGAGAGAGAGAATGAGAAAAAACGATCAAGCCAAGTTTCATAAATGTTAAACAAGCATCCTTGAAGTAATGGGGCATACAAGAAACACTAGATAAAACCTGAATATATACCTCCAGTCCAGTATCTCTCTAAGAGTAGCAGATTTACTAACCCTCCTATAAAAGATACACCAGTAAGCATTTTAGACTTTTATGCCCTAATCCTAGTGTTCTACAAATGATTCAGGGAATATCATCTTGGGCTCCCATTTCTCCACTGCAATTTATTTTGCCCAAAGACAAAAGAGAGGGGAATGAAGAAGAAATATTTAAAGAATTATTCAGACATGACTCATTGATAGCTCAAATAATTCAGCAATAGCAGCAGACAACTTTGAAAGAGTTCTGAGAAAATCCAGCAGTTGAGAAAATCTAGCAGTTGAATAAAGAGCATAGATATTTGGGAAGAATCAATAAGCAAGTTCCAGCTCCAGATACTTTGTTCGGGAAAGCATTTCCAAACTAGCATTAAAGCTACCAAACCCATAGTTACTGCAGCCAACTTCTCCTGCCAGTATAACGTTTGAAATAGGTTCCTAACTTTCTAGTGACGAACAAAAGAGAAGGAGTATTCACAGCCTCGTGTCTACCACTCACTCTCCAGTGGAGGCTCCTTGACTTACAGTAATAGTTTTATGTTCAGTTTCCTTCTTCATCCTGGGATGTGCAGACTTGTAGTACTGGTTTGATTTTACCTAGTATAATGGGATACCTTTATTCCCGTGGTGGGATTCAAATAATTTAACAGCTGGTTCTCTGCCATAACGACTGGTTGGGTGGGCGTGGCTATGGTGGGCATGGCTAAGGGGTGTGACAGGCAGCACTCGGCCTCCTGCACTCCCCATGGGAGCAAAAATGGGCTGCGGGGGATACGCTGCACCCCTGCACCCTGTTTTGGGCCTAGTAGGCCTCCCTGCAGCCTCCTGGGAGCAAAAACGGGCTGCGGGTGGCCACACCCCACCCCATCCCATTGCACCCCGTTTGAGGCCTAGTTGGACTTTCTGCAGCCTCCTGGGAGCAAAAACAGGCCACAGGGGGCCATGCCACAAACACCCGTGCCCCATTTTGGGCCTAGGAAGTCTCCTTGAAGCCTCCTGGAAGCAAAAATGGGCCACGGGGGGAGCACCCTCTGTACCCCATTTTGGGCCTAGTAGGCCTCCCTGCACTCATCTGGGAGCCAAAATGGGGCACGTGGGGACTCCTGGAAGGGGAGGAACCAGCTAGCAATTTAACTACCGGTTTGCCAGAACCGGCCTGAACCAGCTGAATCCCACCACTGCTTTATTCCATCTCTTCAGGGATTCTGTGAAAAGTGTGGCTGGTATAGCATTGCTGTAAAAAGAGACCCACACATTCCAGATGTGATGGAATGTTGTTCAGAAGGAGGGAGTCTAGTCCAGAAGAACAAAAGACAACACAGTTTAGATAGTTTGTCTGGGAGAAAGAGAGCTGAAATCTCTCCTCTCCCTACCCCCAGTAGTGCCTAGTGCAGGTAGTCCTCAGCTTACAATCGAGCCCAAAAATTCCTGTGGCTCAGTGAAACAGTTCTTAAATGAACTTTGCCCCATTTTATGATCTTTCTGGCCACACTTGTTAAGTGAATCACTGCCGTTGTCAAATTAGTAACACAGTTTATTTATTTATTTATGTGATTTATATGCCGCCATTCTCCCCAAGGACTCAGGGCGGCTTACAAAAACAATCATAAATACAAATCACAATAAACACAAGTAAAACACATTAAAATCCATTAAAATCATTCTAAAAAGGCTATATAACCCCACAATCATAATGTTCTTTAAACAGCCATGTCTTTAATCCCCGGTGGAAGGAAAGAAGGTCGGGGGCCGTCCTGAGGTTGGTGGGAAGACTATTCAAGAGGGTCGGGGCTCCCACAGAGAAAGCCTTCCCCCTGGGGGCCGCCAGCCAACATTGCTTGGCTGATGGCACCCGGAGGAGGCCCACTCTATGGGAGCGCACTGGACAGTGGGAGGAAGGCAGGAGGTGGTCCTGTAAGTACCCCGGGCCGAAGCCATATAGGGCTTTATAGGTTAAAACCAGCACCTTGAAACGAACCCGGAGAACAACCGGTAACCAGTGCAGCCCGCGCAGGAGAGGTGTAACACAGGAGTAACGAGAAGCCCCCGTAACTACCCACGCGGCCGCATTCTGGACTAACTGGAGTCTCTGGATATGTCCCAAGGGCAGCCCCATGTAGAGGGCATTGCAGTAATCCAACCTGTAGGTGATTACTGGTTGTTAGGTGAGTCTGATTTCCCCATTAACTTTGCTTGACAGAAGATTGCAAAATGTGATCACGTGACCCTGGGACACGGCAACAGACATAAATATGAACCACTTGCCCAAAAATCCAAATTTTGATCACGTGACCATGGGGATGCTGCAATCATTGCAAGTGTGAAAAAAGGACATGTCACATTCTTTAGCACTGTGGTAACTTTGAAAGGTCACTAAAGGTCTCAACTTTTCTAAGACATGTTTTCTAAACATGTCTTTCTTGGTTTTTGGAGCCTCTCCAAGCCTCATTGTGGATTCAGTGAGGAGGATTTTAAACTCTAGATTATGTCGGAGTCGCTTGCAATACCTAGACCACTGGAAGGGGTAGCCCTTATCTGAAGTCACCTGGGTTAAAAGCTGGGATGTGAAAGCTGACAGGTTGATAAAACAGTTCACGACAGTATTCCACCAAGTCCCACCTGGGTAGGGCGGGGGTTCCACTTACCTTTACTTCCGGTTTGCAGCAGGAGCATGCTTGCTTCATGATGACGTCGTGGCGGGTGGGCAGAGCCTCCTGCCGGTTTTACTACCGGTTCTATAGAACCGGACCGAACCGGGAGCAACTGCACCTGGGGGTGGGTGGGGAGGAAGGGGAGATTGAAGGTGAGACTGGTTAACATCCCGCTGATTTTCTCTTTCAGGAGCTTCTTCTCATCTGAGGGGGGGCAGCCTGTCAGACCTGGAACCATTTTGGAAGTCTTCAGGGCTGCCACAGCAAGGCCGGTTGCTGCTGTGGGAACATAAGGAGGGGAGGTAGAATAACTAGACGAATTGTAGCCAAAATAACATTCTTTCCCATGAGAAAGAATTGGACCATGTGATGGACATGTGACCTGGGGGAAAGAACTTTGGGGTTTGATTTGGGTGGGGAAAACCTCGGGTCCTTCAGAGTCGGGTTTTCACCAGCTGTGCCAATATGGCATACCTAATAAATTCTTACTTTGAGGAAACTCCAGGCCTCAGAGTTTTGATTTCGATGCATCTGTTACTTGGAACCCTGACACTCCTGCAGTGTGTAGACAATTCTGCAGGTCCTGTACTGACTCTAATCCTCATGCTAAGAGGATATGATAATTCTGCTGTCCTTTCTTGAGAAAAAGGAAATAAGATAAGCCACCACAAATTGCCCATCTGCAAGAAATTTGGGGCATCCCTTGTCAGTGGAACTCTAGAAAGTATCTTCTAAATATGTGAAAACTAGTTTTGGAATGATTGTTTCCACCTCTCTAATCCTTCCTTTCTGGTATGGCTGACTACTGCAGAATCTGAATCCTGGACTTTACCTTGTTGGTTGTTCTTCTCAACAGCCTCCTAACTAAAAAAAATCGTTCTTTCCAGGTTTATTGAAGTGTGAAATAGTAGCATTCCAGAAATACAAGGATGACCTGGCAGCATTCCCAGCACTTGGTTTTCCTATTTACACACTATTTTATTACGCGGATGTCATGAACAAATAAGAACTGCCACAGGAGTTCTGCCACAGAAGCATGGTGATTAATTTGCCCAGTGGGTTATTTTCCCCCTCAAGCTCAACCCAATTGTACCAGCAGCAGCAGCAGCAATATTACTCATGAAAAAAAAATCCTCCCTGGTGACCCCATTCTTGCTGCAGTGGTCCCACATGCAGTGAGAATTCCTCTTTATCTGCTCTCCATTTCTGCTGCTTTAGTGAAAACATTTGATTTACTTTTACAAACTCCCTGTGTTATCGTCTCCTGCTCACCAATATTAAATCTAGCCTCCCTGTTTCCATGGAAGAAACATGGAAACCAGGGGCAGATTCCAAATCCTGTCGCTACCAGTTTGCTCATGCGCGTGGGCATGCTCGTGCTCGCATGGGGCGCTTCTGTGCAGGTGCAGAAGCGTCCAGGTGGGTGGGCGGAGCCTCCTGTCGCCACTGCTACCGGTTCGCCCGATCCGGTGCGAACTGGTTGCAACTCACCACTGATGGAAACATATCTAAGAAACATGGAAACGTATCTAAGGGGCTGCCACAAAGAAGAGGGGGTCAACCTATTCTCCACAGCACCTGAAGGCAGGACAAGAAGCAATGGATGGAAACTAATCAAGGAGAGAAGCAACCTAGAACTAATTTCCTGACAGTTAGAACAATTAATCAGTGGAACAATTTGCCTTCAGAAGTTGTGAATGCTCCAGCACTGAAGGCTTTTAGCAATAGCAATAGCACTTAGACTTCTTGCTTTTATGGCCCTCTCTAAGCGGTTTACAGAGTCAGCATATTGCCCCCAACAATCTGAGTCCTCATTTTACTCACCTTGGAAGGATGGAAGGATGAGTCAACCTTGAGCCGGTGAGATTGGATCTGCTGAACTGCAGCTAGCAGTCAGCTAAAATACTGCACTCTAACCACTGTACCTTCTTGGCCCTTTTAAGAAGAGATTGGACAGCCATTTGTCTGAAATGGTGTAGAATTTCCTGCCTGAGCAGGGGGTTGGACTAGAAAACCTCCAAGGTCTCTTCCAACTCTGTTATTCTGTTAAGAGCTGAGGATGTGGAAGAATCTTGGCCATGAAACCTCTGCTGATATGGAGAAACCTCATTACAAGAAGCCAACATGGAGATATAAGTCACTGGTGCCATCTCTAGCCAGAAGAAAAGGGCCTCCACAGATTTGTCCTCTTTTTAGTTCTGAAATCTGGAAAATTTCTGCTTTGCATTTCTGCACAAGTTGCAAAAATGTTGGCATTGCTCCATGCCTGTAAAGTTGCAATCCAACAAATCTGTTTATGTATGTATTGACTCCAGATTTTGAGGTGGTCGTGATTATGAACAGATCTGGTAAGTGTTTGCCTACTTTGTCTGGCTCCCTATTTCTCCAGAATTCAGCCTTTCTGGATGTTTTCCTACTCTCATAGACGCTTCTTGGAAACTCCAATCAATGATTTGCTGATTCAGCAATACAAACCCTGGTTCTCAGTGCTCCTGAGATGATTATGGAAGGTTTTCTTCTCATCTCCCATCTTTCTAAGTTATTTTGTACTGCAAAGTATTTTTTTTCTCTAGCATTACTAATACCCAGACCTATCCTTCCAGTGATTACTTCCATCTTAAAGGAATCTTTGTTCTATCATTTTCATGAACTTTTTAAAGAAAATAAATACCAACCATAAAACATCTTTAAAAAGAACCAGAAGCAGACAAGATATTTGAGATATCTCAACTGTTGGATTCTGGATAACCATTTGCCGGAACATCAAATATGATGAGGTGATTCAAGATTGAATGGCAATAGTTTCTAGGGCTGCAACAGCTGGAAAAATTATTATCATGATGTCAAAACCAGTCAGGGATGCCTGTGATCATCCAGAATAGGACTCTTACAGAAGCCAAACATAAAACAGTTGTGTAATGTGGCTGCAAAGAAATCTAACATGATTATAGGCCAAATTAATAGAAAGAAGCACAGTTTCAAAGTCAGGAGAATAACAACTCTATTATATTCTGGACAAGTCAGAGTCCATTGGAGCTGGACAGCTATAATAAATATTAAAACATGCATACATACATTTTCAGGAATCAAAAAGCTCACTTGATTTGAGCAGGACTATGGATAACTTCACGGACATATTCATGTTGTTTTCTTGGCAACACACTAAAAATAAGTAGAAGAGAAGAGAAGAGTTGGAAGGGACCCCTGAGTCCAACCCTCTGCGTAGGCAGGAAACCTTATACCATTTCAGGCAAATGGTTGTCCAACCTCTTCTTAAAAACTTCCAGTGTTGGACCAATCACAACTTCTGGAGGCAAATTGTTCCACTGATTAATTGTTCTAACTGTCAGGAAATTTCTCCTTAGTTCTAAGTGGCTTCTCTCCTTGATTAGTTTCCACCCGTTGCTTCTTGTCCTGCCCTCAGGTGCTTTGGAGAATAGCTTGACTCCCTCTTCCTTGTGGCAGCCTCTGAGATATTGGAACACTGCTAACATGTCACCCCTAGTCCTTCTTTTCATCAGACTAGACATACCCAGTTCCAGCAACCGTTCTTTATATATTTTAGCCCAGTTTGCTGCTGCCTGCTTCCAGAATGTTTCCTGGACTTTTTAATCTAAAGCCCAGAAATTTCCTGGTGGTGTCCCATCCAACTATTAACCAGGTCCAATATTGCTTAGCTTTATGAAGGCCAGGTTAAGATCAGCTTGGTGCTGCTATATTCTATTTTTTTCTTCTTCTGTTCAATTCTCAGAGGCTGCCTGGATAAGTCCCTGCAGTTTTCTTGGCAAGGTTTTTCAGAAGTGGTTTGCCATTGCCTTCTTCTTAGGGCTGAGAGAAAGTAAGTGGCCAAAGGTCATCCAGCTGGCTTTGTGCCAATGGCAGAACTAGAATTCACAATCTCCTTGTTTCTAGCCTGATGCCTTAACCATAGCACCAAACTGTATTTTATACTGTATTTTATAGTGTATGGGAAATGCTACGTTCAATTTTAGGCTTGTACTTTAAGAAAACTGATGATGATTAGCAATGAGAAGATTTATCTTAGAGAAATAAGGATGAAAAGAGGAGGGTGGGGTCTAATTGGAATGATTACACTATTCAAATATTTGAAGGACAGTGTGAGACAACCCTGTATCATAGGGCGGAAAACACTTTGAGTGCTTGTGATTTATATCTTTACAGATATAAACTCTGAATAGATACACATCCTGCATTTTATTTAAAATACACATTCTTTGGTTAATCTCTTTTTCTTTTTAACAATAATCTTTCTCAGAACTGGGCAAATTTGATTTTGTGAGCTACAGCAAACTCCATCAGATGCTCTGTCAATTTTGCATTTTTAAACTTCTCCCGAAAAGCATGTCCCTTGGGAAAAGTGAAAGTTAAAAGTTCTGGTGAGGGGGGAGCCTTTAAACCCAAAGACTATGAAATGTAATGAACTTAAAATTAAACCCACATGATCTCAATCAACCAAACTAATTCAAACCAAGAATACTTTTGTTCCAAGCTTTTGTTTTCAACTTTATAGCCAGGCAAATATTTCTTTGGCTCCTGAAGATGCAAATAATATGATCATAAATGATAATTTATGGGATTTGCAGCTTGAGGGTCAGAAGCCTAGAATAACTCTGCAAATATCTATGCAAATATATTAGTTTCCCATATAATTTTGTCATTTAGCCATACTTAATATTTCAATTCTGACCTTATTTATACTGATTATTATACAGCTTCTCAGAAAATCTATATTAGCATTTTTACCTTAGTTTCTCTGGAACAGTGACCTTGTGCTTTCAGGCCTAAATTAAACCACCCATGAGGTTACATCTTCCCCTTGGAAAAAAACATGCTGTCTTCAAAGTGGCTCATCTAAGCCCCAACAAGGGTCTTTAGATATAATACCTACTGTGTTTCCCCAAAAATACAACCTACTCAGAAAGTAAGTCGTAGCTTGATTTTTACATGTGCACCCAATATAAATCCTACCCCAAAAATAAGCTCTAATTAAGACCCCACCCACTCCAGGATGCAAGGGTAAAAATTAAGCTAAGGTGGGGATGGGAAGGGTGGAGCTGCCCTACTACTTACTTTCGGATAGTTGCAGCCAGGCCTTGCACACCTTGGCCCATTTCTTCTGCTTTTCTGAAGGCCTCTGTAGCCGATAGAAGAGCTCTGGATTGATCCAAAACTCGTTATCAGTTGCAGACGCCTTCAGGAAAGCCTTGCTGGTCTTACTGGCCAAAAATATTCCTGAAGGCCTCTGACAGTGAAAAGGAGGCCGGGGGATGGTGGGGGGTGACACACACAAGTGACATGAGTGGGACAACACCCCCCTCCAAAAATAAGACCTGGTGCCATTTTTGGTGGCAAAAAATATATATAAGACAGGGTCTTATTTTCGGGGAAACACAGTATATATAGCAGCATAAAGAACAGTTAAATGAATTTCTGCAGTTATGTTTTTTGATCATCTGATAGCTTATTTTTTAATTATTATTTGTTGCTCATTGGAACCTGATATTTTGACAGTGCACTATGGTATATTTATATTTATATTTATATTTATATTTATATTTATATTTATATTTATATTTATATTTATATTTATATTTATATTTATATTTATATTTATATTTATATTCCGCCCTTCTCCCTGGGGACTCAGGGCGGTGTACAGCCAAGTAAAAATATAGAGTACAAACATTAAAATACGATTAAAAAGATATATGTAAATTTGGCCCCATAATTAAAAAACAGTAACAAACTAATTAAAACATTTCAAAGTGTTAAGCCAGCCTGGCTTGCTGAAAAAAGAGTTTTAAGGGCACGGCGGAAGGTACCGAGGTCTTGGATTCTCCTTATCTCTGGGGGCAGTTGGTTCCAGAGGGTAGGTGCCCCCACAGAGAAGGCCCTTCCCCTGGGGGTCACCAGCCTACATTGTTTGGCTGATGGCACCCTGAGGAGGCCCTCCCACAGGTCGGTGGGAGGTCATTGGTTGCAGCAGGCGGTCTCGAAGATAACTAGGTTATTTTGGTTTTAATGGAAGCTACTCTTGGAAATTCTGTATATTGAAGGGACACCAATTATCAATACAGAAAAGAAGTAACAACTGATATTCCAAGGGGGAGAAAAAAGCCCCTAATTCACTGAAGTGGATTGAGAGAACATACCAAATCACAGATGTGAAATACTCATCTGATTGCTCCGTCATGGTCTGTGACTGAGAGTGTGTTCTACAAACCTAGCCAATAATGGTTTATTCAATAAGCTATTATTAAATACTCTGTGGCTTAGGGAAACATAAACCCAACCGGTAAGAGTTTTCCATGCAGGTCGCCAGGGAAATAATTTTTGGCAGCAGGGCTGAATGCAAAATTCCTCCTTGGGATTCTGGATCCCTGGAACCAACCCTAATGAACCATCTCTGTATGAAACCTTGTACTGGAGATTATATTCTTTGGTGTCCTTCTTGGGTGGAAAACATAATTTTAAGAAACATCAGGGAAGGAGGCAGCTTCTAAAAGTTTCCAACCAGGATTGTCCACAGAGTGTGGTAAAAAGAAGTCAAAATGGCAGCCACAATGGTGATTCAATGATCCATCTATTTTTTTAACAAGTGCAGCTTTAATCTCACTATAGTGCCATCTTTCCTTTTGTGATGACAACCTGTGAACTCTGCTGGTTCTAACTATCAACTCCAGCAGTGGATCATTTGCTGCTGGGTGGGTAAGAGCTGGTCCCAATATTATGAATCTGGAGCTGGAAAGTGTCTCCTTGCTGTTAGTGATTGATTTCTCTAGGTCTTTTTTTGTGGCTGCCTGGAATAACAAACACACCAAGAGGGCCAGCCTGGTGCCATCTGCACTCCAACTCCCTCTAGCTGCAACCCATCTTCTGCCAAAAGCTGGCTTGATCTGTGCCATGAACCCAGTGGTACATTTGTAGGTGTCCCTGAATTGCAACCTCCAGTGACTTCATAGGACTCAGCTGGATTCAGAAGCTCCCGAGACATGCAGTCATGGGTAAATAACAAGGAGGACCATTCAGCGTCTTGGAGACAATAAAGGCTTTGCATGCCACTGCCTCCACCACCACCACCAGTCTCTCTCCCTCCTCCTCCCCCATTCCAATGCTGCAGCCAAGGCAAGAGTTGGACTTCAGGCAAATGAATAGCAGGTTTGTTCCAAGAACTGCACTTTCCCTCCCACCTAGCAAATGCTTTGGAGAATCCAGAAGGCTACCAAGACTTGATCACTTGTGTGGGTTCAAGAGGACTCAGGAGAAAACCTGGGGAGACTAAAGATGGGATCGGAAGGAGAAATGATCAACCTTCACGTGAGTATTTCTTGGTCATGGACCAAGAGAGAAGATGGGTAAGGAGCAGATCCTGATTGCTTGCTCCTCATTCTTCCTTTCCCGTTTTGTTCTGGTTTATTTTGATGCTTCTTTGGGGTTTTTTTCTCTTTTGCTTTCCTTGCTCTTTCATTGGTGCTGATCATAGGATCCACAGCCTATGTTGTTCTTATCCAGAGATTGATTAACTTGCCCCAATTAATAAAGTTGAGAGGCAGGGAGATAAAAGGAGAACTGTCAGGGCTTTCTGAAAAGGACAAGTAAATGAAGGCAGCCTCATTTTTCCCCTCCTATCAGGTGGAAAACTGTGATTCCATCTCTGCTCTTTCTCAAAAAAGCTCTTCTGTGCTTAATTAAGAAACCGCTCCTGAAATGTTTGCAGGGAAAGAAATAAACCCAGCAAGAAAGCAAGAAAAGGAGAGAGATCTAGGATTCCCATCTAGGACTCCTGAGGAAATACAACCTCTTCATCCAGCCATTTTAGTGTTTGTTTGACAAGGAACGTGTGCTTCCTCAACTTGGCATCCCTTGAAAGGTTTTGGTTGATGGTCTGAATTTTAAGGAAAAAAAATATTCTACCTACAGAAGTACCCAACAAGCGAAGAAAGGGAGCATTCAGCTTAAGAGAAGAATGGTAGACCATAACATGACTTTAGGATATACTGAGGTTGTAATTAGGGTTACCTGGCTTTGGCAGAACTAATCTTGTCTCCTGCGGAATGGGAAAGAAAACAAATACACCCACTTGCAAGCAAACCTCAAATAGCCATCTGTCCCCCTGCCTCCCCCACCCCCAAAAGCAATTACTATCAAGGTAGTACAGGAAGACAAAAAGCATGATGTATGATGGATTTGAATGCTACCTTGTCTAAAACTTTCTTCAAGCAGAAAACAACTATATTAGGGCAAGAAGTTCTCGTCTTGTTCCTTTGATTTCCTACAATAGCTTTCTTCTTTTAGGAAGGATATTTTTAAAAGGAGATTTTCCCAGACGGGCTATCTTTATGGACTTATTAATTCCATTGCTTAGGTTCATACAAAAGCACTGAACTGCCAACTAACCATTCCATCAAATTCACACAACACTATGTTGGGCTAGTCTGCAGTTCAGAAGGTCATTTATTTATTTATGAAATGACTGTGCCATGTCAACCTAGCTGAGCAGTTGGAAGAAGCTGCTTGTCCATTTCCTTCTGCTGCAGGCCTGAATGTGGGTGCACTTGAGCTGTATTCCCAAGGAATTTGGTTTTTTGGGGCCTGAACAGGTGTTTTAATCTGGCCATGGCTTTGAAGGCTAACATGGTTTTTGCAACATGAAGCCCCATTCAGGATGTCGGTTATGCCTCAGCTCCTGAAAGAGAAAGCCTGACTACCATTTGTACTCTATTTCAGGGGTCTCCAACTTTGACAACTTTAAGACTTGTGGACTTCAACTCCCACAGTTCTGGGAATTCTGGGAGTTAAAGCCCACAAGTCTTAAAGTTGCCAAGGTTGGAGACTCCTGCTCTATTTAATACTTTGGGCTACCAGATTTGAGCTGCAAAAAGCCAAACGACAACTAATGGCAGAAAAGATATACATACAGATAACTGGAATCTCTGATGCCACTTTGTGGCTATGCGGATTTTTGCAGTCTAGATCCGATCACTCTAAAACATTTTGCTTGGACTTCCTTTTCTTCCTTTGAAGAGTATTTGCAATGCAATTTGTCCTGAAATGAAGTTAATACTTTATTGGTTGGAATCATTCAAATGGAATACATCTCACTAGTTTTCTTCCAAAAAAATAAATTCTGTTGTTCTTGGCCTGTTTCTAGGCTCAGTTAAAGGCCTGGTTTTAATCTTAAAAGACCCATGTGGTTTATATCTTGGCATCATAAGGACCACATTCTTCCACACAGATCTGCATGAGCAACTGTTTTTTTCACCAGGTCCCTATACCTGGTGGAAAGGAGATGTTTATGACTAGCAAAAGTTTGTTAGAACCAAGTCGGTGTTCATTTACAACAGGGGTCCTCAAACTCGGCAGCTTTAAGACTTATGGACAGCATAGCTGGCTGGAGAATTCTGGGAGTTGAAGTCCACAAGTCTTAAAGCTGCCAAGTTTGGAGACCCTTGATTTAGAATATTCTGCCTCAGTGAATATGGAGAATTTCCACTGGCCCAGAATCTAATTCTGTACACAAAGACATGGCTTCAAGGCTAATAAGTTTTAATTTTGTTTTAAGGCTGCACTATAACTTTACAATATTGTGCAATGTTTGCTCATTTATATTTTCGGGCTGAAGAGAAAGACAGTGAATGACCTCAATAAATCAATGTAAAAATCACATAACAACAATGATTCTTAATATAAAAATCTGTGTTGCAGACTGCTTCCTTTTTTTTTTTTTTTTGAAAACAGTTGTTTTCAGAATTTCCTGTGGAAAGGTAATGACATTAACCAAATTAAATCTGGATATGATCTGAATTCCTATAAATAGGAAACATAAAAAATGTTTCCAAGATATTTTTTTCCCCCAACTCCAGGTGCTTGAATTTTGGTGAGAACAGAGATGTCCTTGTCAAAACACCTGTGTAGGAGAATAACTACTGTATGTTAAGAGCAACGTGTTTGCAATTTATGAGATCTACCGAAACAATTATGCCAGAGGGCTGCTGCCTACATGTCCTTCCTTGAGAGCATCTAAGAACCATCTGGTTGGTCCTTCTCATTAACGCTCCCAATCTGGGCTCTGCCGTGAATGATGGGGAAGGGAACCAAGCATCAGAGGGCAGAATTGTATCTATCATACAATCTGACTGCACTTTCTAAGGGAGGCTGCTGCCTCAAGTGTGAGGGTGGCACTGGTATTTTTATGATTTAGTTATTTTTTATTTTAAAAGAATGCAATAATGCACTTAATAATACATTGGACTAAGACATCCTATTCTCTCTCTCTCCCTCTCTCTCTCTCTCTCTCTCTCTCTCTCTCTCTCTCTCTCTTTCTCTCTCTCTCCTATCTTCTATCTTATCTCTCTGTCTCTATCCATCCATCCATCTACTTACCTATCATCTATCTGTCTATCTTCTATCTCTCCATCTTCCATCTCTATCGCTGTCTCTTTCATCTCTCTATCTCTCCATCCATCCATCCATCCATCCATCCATCCATCCATCCATCCACTTACCTATCCATCCATCTACTTACCTACCATCCCTATCTCTCTATCTTCTATCTCTCTATCTTCTTTTCATCCATCCATCCATCCATCCACTTACCCACCATCTTTGTCTATCTCTCTATCTTCTCTCTCTATCTCTCCATCTCTCCATCCATCTATCCACTTACCTATCTTCTATCTGTCTGTCAGTTTGTCTGTCAGTCTCTCTCTCTCTCTCTCTCAATCATGATCAATAATGAAGAATAATATGAATATTCCATTTCTATCTCTGCAAGGGAGGACGAAATAGCCTTTCTGTCTTTTATCTGAAACAGGTAAAATCTTGGTTGATCCTGTCATAAAACTCATCCAAATGAGTTTTAAACCCAGGTACAGATAGCCCCCATTTAGCAACGACAAGTAGGACCAGCAATTAGATCATTAAACAAAGTGGTGGCTGGGCAGAAGTGCTTAGGATCTAACCTTATATAATGTCCTGCAAAATTTATAAATGCAAGGATCCTTTGTAAAGTTACTTTTTCATTCCCCCAGTAATTGTGAATGGCTGCCAAGTGGAGCAGGCACTAAATGAGGACTACCTATATGTTGAGAATACAACTCCCAGAATTCTCTTCTACAACACCAATTGGGAATTCTGGGAACTGCTGCCCCAGCCTTTCATGAGGCCATCAGCTTTGGAAAGCTGAATTAATTCCTCTTTGCTGATTTAAAGTCCATCTTTTCTGCGGAGCCCAATATTCTTTTTGGCCATGAATGTTAAAACTATGACTCACAATTTATGCTTTACAACTGGCCTTAGAAGGAAAGAATTAGTCAGAAAATGTTACATAAGAAATAAGATTGAGAAATTTAAAACTGTAGAAATACCTGAGTGAAATTGCTTCCTCCAATGGCCTACATGTAGAATCTGTTGCTTTCCCCTTAGGAAATTGAAAAAGTTGCTTATTTCCTGCAAACAGGGAAAAAAATTAACTTAATTCATAGAAATAGTTCTTTTTCATCCCTGCCAAGTTTCTCCATATACTGGGAATAAATATGGTGACCAGCCTCACAAATGGGAGCTGAGTCTATTTATTCTCAAGCATTTTACACCTGGGAATATCTGTCCACTCAATAGTAATTACTTTTGAATTGCAAAGAGAAAACTGATTCATAGGTTTGTCATGTTAACTAGAAGTCGCATATTCTCTATTGCAACCAACTCCATACTGAACTCATTAGCCACTCAAGGAAGTTCCAATTCCTTAATTTGACAAGATATAGTAAAGTAATAAATATTAGATTAAGAGTAATAACGACGTGCACAGTCCAGGATCTAATCAAAGTAAGCACTTCAAAAACCTCAAGATTAATATAATAAGTCCTGGTCTTTGCAGTATATATAGAATTGCCCCCTGGCTTCTTCCAATTGAAGTCACTGAGAAGAGTTAATTATAGAACCTCATTCTGTCTAAATTGAAATTGATGGGATTAAACAATCCTTGATTTTGGCTGGATTATCCAAACATTCCATTTTCCCCTATTAAGCAAGCGGAAGGAGTGGGGGGAAAACCCTCTGTGGATTGGTTTGTTTTACAGTTTGTATGTGAACTATCAACCTTTCTTTATGGTATGGTATCTGACAAATATCCTAAAGGTGCTCGAAAGTGCTAATCTGAATGCTTAAAATTAATAATGGGATTTTAGGCACTTTAACAGAGGATATTGCCATATTTCACAGCAATTTACGTGTGAGAATTTGTAATACAATCAAAGGATGGGAGATGGGAGGCTAATGCTCTACTGCAGGGTTTTATTTATCAAAACTAGGGGGAGCAAATGTCTTTGCTCTCCAGTGTTCATCTGTCACTGAATATTAAAGAAGCACGAGATATTTCACCAGCTCTGGGATTTTCCAGACGAATCGAGACTGAAATGTACTCAAGATTAATCCAGAATCTTCTGATGATTTTCTGGTCTATTTGTATATCAGAATGTTATAACCCATGACGGCGAACCTATGGCGCGCGTGCCGGAAGTGGCACGCAGAGCCATTTTTCTGGGCACATGAGCTGTCACCCAACTCACCTGCAGCTGCGCATGCAACCACACCCCAGCTGAGGTTCGGGCCTCTGGTGCACATGCACGCAATTCAGGGGACCCAGCTGGTCTTCGGAGCTCTCCTGCGCATGTGTGCGCTTTTGCACATGTGCACGAGAGCACTGGTGCACAGTACATGGAGGCGCAGATGGCATTCATGCTCGTGCATTGCATGTGCAGATGGTGCGATTGTGTGAGCGGTGCACGGTGGGGCACATGCGAAAGCTGTGCACATGCGCAGATTTATTTATTTATTTATTTATATGCCGCCCTCCTCCGAAGACTCAGGGCGGCTTACAATGCACTTATAGCAATAGCCTTCATTCTTTTGTATATACCTGCTTATTAGGGCTTTTGCCCCCCCCCCAATAAGCGGTGTTTCTACAAAGTCATTTTATTGCCCTCACAATCCGGGTCCTCAATTTACCTACCTCAGAAGGATGGAAGGTCAACCTTGAGCCTGTTGAGATTTGAACTCTCACTAATTGCAGGCAGTTGGCAGCTAAGTGCTACATAACAGCATTTAGTTCGCTGCACCACTAAGGCTCTTGGTGCGGTTGCATGTGCAGTGCATGGGGGAGAAGCGCGGATGATACGCACGCGTGCGAGGCACCCGTAGCATGTACCTGTTCGTCACTCGGTGAGTAAAAGGTTCACCACCATTGTTATAAGCCCAAGCATATTTAAAAGTTTGCAAATCTAAAGCTTGCAGATGACTACCAACCAACCAACTAACTGAACAGTTGTTTTTGCTGGCCCCAAACTGAAGATGTAGAACCGTTAGCCAATGAAGAGCCAAAGTGGCACAGTGGTTAGAGTGCTGTACTGCAGCTACTTCAGCTGACTGCTAGTTCAGGAGATCAGCAGATCAAATCTCACTGGCTCAAGGTTGACTCAGCCTTCCATCCTTCCAAGGTGGGTAAAATGAGGACCCAGATTATTGGGGGCAATATGCTATTTAGTATACTGTCAATTGTTGTAAGCCGCCCAGAGTCCTCGGAGAGTGGGCGGCATAGAAATATAGATTAATAGATAAATTATATGCTTGCCAACCAGTAACTGACTGTCCCCCTTTACCTCGTCAGAGCTGTGCCTAAATGCATATCCATTCCGCCTCTTCATAAAAATAAAAGAAAATAAATTGCTAGCATTCCTGCATATTTCTGTGCTTAGCATATGGCAAACGTCCACTGCATTCAACATTTCTTTCTCTGTTGAACTTGAAGTTTTGAATTTGCGCTCCTTTATACAGATGGTTCTTGACTTACAACCGTTGTTTTGTGTGTGTGTGTGTGACCATTCGGAATTTAACCGACACTGGAAAAAGTGACCATGATGACTGTCTTTCATTCTTCAACCATTGCAGCCCCTCCCATGATCACATGATCAAAATTCATATTTATGATGTTTGCAGAGTCCCAGGGTCATGGGACCATCTTTTGCTACCTTCTGACAAACTAAGTTAATGGGGAAGCCAGATTCGCTTTACAACGAGGTTACTAATTTAAGAACCGCAGTGATTCACTTAACAACGATGGCAAGAAAAGTTGTAAAATGGGGCAAAACTCACTTAACAAATGCCTCATTTAGCAGCAGAAAATTTGGGCTCAGTTGTGGGCTCAGTTGTAATTCAAGAACTGCCTGTATAACTTCAGCCTGGCATCTTTAGACCTGAGACATGTAGAAAGAATTCCCTCCAGCAGAAATACAAAGTAGCTTATCAAATATGAAGCAGGGACGTTTTGCCAATCCCAAAATTGTATTCACTGTCTTGAATCCACATTTCCTTTCACGGGCCCAAGGACAGATAAAAATTGTTTCTAATCCCAGCCACTTCTTGTAACATTTATTGAGCAACAGAGTTCAATCTCAGCTCACTTCAGGACCATATTGTCTTTAGATCTGAGATACCTTTGTGCATTTAGCCCAAATCTGAAAAATGTGACTTTGGGACAAGATCTTTAAATGAAGAATGACTGAAATCTAAAATGTAGGAAATCTGCTTATATGCAGAGTGGGCATAAGAATGAATCTTAGTATTTTACTAAAAATCGAGTCCTTAGCATAATGACTAAATATAATTGAATTAATTTGCAAACAAAAATATGTATAGTTTTTCTAAGGGCCAGCTCACATTCTCATTTTGCAATAAGTTATGGCTACCCACATAAGAGAACAAGATCAGAACCTTGGTTGTTTAAACGTTCAATCTACCAAAAATCAGGAATGAAATTTCTGGTTGAAATTTATTTCCTGGTCTGATCTACCTAGTGGAGCTGAGGAACAATGAAGTTGATGGCAGTGAAGGTAATTGCAAGTCTTTTTCAAATGCTCTTAAGGGTCTGCTGAAGGAAAATGGAGGTGTAGATGTTTCCAAAGTGCTACCCAACACCCAATTATTTATTGGTTGGGTTTAGGTTGCTTCTTTGACATTCGCAGTTCTAAGAAGTAGGCAGTAACTTCTTAGTATTTAAATGGCTATTTTGATACAGTGAAAGTACCAACTAGGACTACTGTATTTCTCAGAATAAAACGCACCTTTTTCCCCCCTAAAAGGGGGTGAAAATTTGGGTGCGTCTTATACAGCGAATGTAGCCTCACCCACCCACTGGTCCTCACCCTTCGCCCTCTGCCTCCCAGCAATTTACCTTCTTGCAGCAAGCAACAAGAAGAAACAGCCCATTTCAGCTTCAGCACATCCTAATTAGCACAAATCAATTATCCTTTGGATCGGCTTCCCAACTCTCAGCTGTTTCAGGCTGCAGGGATTGCCACTGCCTATGGCACTGCCTATACGTGGGCCTCTGCAGCTTGCTGCAAGGAGGTAAATTTCTGGGAGCAGATTTTTTTTTCTTGTGCTAATCAAGCTATGCTGAAAACGAAAATGAAAGTAAAGCAGGCTGTTTGCTGTTTGCTGCAATGAGGCAAAATTGCTGGGAGGCAGAGGCAGATTTCTTTTTCTTGTTTTCCTCACCAAAAAAGGTAGGCGAGTCTTATACTCCGGTGCGTCTTATACTCTGAAAAATATGGTAGTTGTTTTGACAAACCTTAGAAAAGTATCTGAAGGAATATTCAGATAACAGGAATTCAACTGGTAACTTGAAGCCAATATTGGTGCCGGTTCTTTTATTTTCTAAGACCACATTTGGACTTGCTCAAGAATCTCTTGGTCCTGGTTATTCATAGTGCTTGCTGGTTGTTGATCTGATAAGAGGTGTCAACTTTCTTTGGTCTGCACTATGCCATAAGTAGGACATATTAAGGGCCTATCTGTTTTCACTGGTCTTGCTCCAGAATGAAAGTGTATGCGGTATGTCGTGTATACAACACTGTGTACTTATTTCCCCGTTGAAAGAATTTTCTTGGCATCTGTGGCTTTAAATGTGTGGCTTCGGAGCAGTTACAAAATCTTTGCCTTGAAAGCAGATTTGTTTGTATCTGCAGGGATGGCTAATTCCTGCATGCTTTCTAGTACCGCAAAAGCCCTTTGCCCTTATTTAGTGATATTCCTAGAAAAAGTGCTGACCGACTTGTATTCTTCTGCTTAGTGGATTTAGGAACGGTTGTCTGAGGCTCAACTCCAGGCAGCAGCAGGGATCTGTGATCAGAATTCCAGATATCTTTTTTTATAGCTTAAAAAAACCTCCCAAAACATTAGAAGAGATGGCTTGAACTGGGATCCCCAGGCTGAAAAGAGAGGCTGAATATTTTGAGGAGAACATAAAAAAGACATAGATGCATGACAGAACTGAACGAAAAGCTGCACTGGGGAATATCTTTCTGCCAGCACCAGAAGATGATAGTAGATCCAGAGAAAGCTGGGGGAACATAGAAGAGGTTGAGAGCGAGCTTCACAGGGTCTGTAGAAGCAAGCGGAACTGAGAAGAAATTCATTGTTTTTAAAAATTTTTAATTTATTCTATTTATTTGTTGAGTATGTATTAGATAATATATATAAGTATAAGCTTGAATTGAATAGATAAAATGAATACAATTAAAGGGAACATTAGGACAGGGACGGTAGGCACGCTGGTGCTCTTATGCATGCCCCTTACAGATCTCTTGGGAATGGGGTGAGGTCAACAATGGACAGTCTTAGGTTAAAATTTTGGGGGGTTTTGGGATGAAACCACAGAGACAGGTAGTGCATTCCAGGCATTGACCACTCGGTTGCTGAAGTCATATTTTCTGCAATCGAGTTTGGAGTGGTTCACTTTAAGTTTGTGTCTATTGTGTGCTCGTGTATTGTGTAGCCAAATATCTGATGTAGCCAAAATATTAAGCCATTTGGATATAGCCAAAGGATTGTGGGAATTTTATCTTCAAAAAGAATCCAATTTTTTATGTTTAATAATTTAGGGAGCTTCTGTGCAAACTTTTTATGGTGCTCATAAATCAGTTCCGTGACTATACACAACATCATTTCTATTTGGCATCTGAATTGATTGCCTTGCAAAAGGAATCACTCTTTTTGGCTGGGAACCGGGCCTCTGCAAAGTCCAGGTCTGACAGGTGACCCGGGTGAAATTGACGTGCTCCTGTCAGTTCCGGCTTTTCTTTAGCAAAGGAAATTGAGGGAGGAAGAGAGTTTGATGCTGCAGGACCTGTACCAGATTGGGGCAGGGCAGAGAATTTTGTTCTTTGTTCTCTGCATTGCATGTCAGTAGAAGTGAAAGCAGTCATGAATCATCGGTGGTGAAAGAATGGCGGGAAAGTGCCCTAAAGGATATAGTCACTTCAGGCTTCTCTGAGAAGAGGTTTTCTTCCCTCCCTGCAATTCCAAATCTGAAAAACAAAAAATTAGAAGAGTGAACAATAGGAATGAAAGATGTAGGCCTGAGAAAATATTGAGATAATGTCATGGGTAGTCACACAAAATGGCTGATATCAGTGGTGGGTTTCAAAAAAATGTTACTATTGGTTCTGTGGGCGTGGCTTGGTGGACATAGCATGGCATGGCATGGTACAGCTTGGTGGGTATGGCAGGGGAAGAATACTGTAAAATCTCCATTCCCACCATTCCAGGGAAAGGATACTGCAAAATCCCCATTTCCTCCTGATCTTCTGGACTTGTGGACCCAGTTTGTAGGGGCAATAAGCTGACTTTGTATAAATATACAAAAGTATGAAGGCTATTGCTTAACGCATTGTAAGCCGCCCTGAGTCTCCGGAGAAGGGCGGCATATAAATCAAATAAAAAATAAATAAATAAGAGAATAGATGTGGGCGGAGCCAGTCAGAGGTGGTATATACTGGTTCTCTGAACTACTCAAAATTTCCGCTACTGGTTCTCCAGAACTGGTCAGAACCTACTGAAACCCACCTCTGACTGATATATGTTGGCCAGTTAGAAAATACCCACTTATTAGAAGATAAAGATAGTCCACATTTCTTTTCTTCCTCCAAGGCAGAGTTTGCAACGTTTTTAGCTTCGTAGACTGGCTGGAAGGGAGGGGTATGGTTCCACGTGAGCAGGAGGCAAGCACGTAAGCATGCTGCTTTATTTGCACGAGCGGTGGGCAAGTGCAACCACCTCGCGGGCAAATGGAGCACATGCATGTACGCTCCCCCGTTGTGCAAACAAGGATGCACGTGCACTCACCCACCACACTTCTGCAGCCTTGTTCGAAATTGCTCAACGCCCAGAAGTTGGCCGTGGCCCAGGGGTTGGGGACCTCTACTCCAAGGCATTCTTTTTCTCTTCAGCTAATTTTTTTCCCAAGTTAATTGTTTTAATGCATCAAATACTAACAACATATTATAGAATATACCGTATTTTTCGGAGTATAAGACTCTCCGTACTATAAGACACACCTACCTTTTTTGGGGAGGAAAACAAAAAAAAATCTGACTCTGACTCTACCTGCCAGCAATTTGCCTCCTTGCAGCAAACAGCCTGTTTCATTTTCATTTTCAGCACAGCCTGATTAGCACAAGAAAAAAAAAATCTGCCTCTGCCTCCCAGCAATTTGACTCCTTGCAGCAAACAGTCCGTTTCAATTTCAGCTTCAGCAGAGCCTGATTAGCACAGGCAGCTGATTGTCGGTTGGATAGGCTTCCTGAAGATCAGCTGTTTCAGGCTGCAAGGATTGCCATAGCCTATTGCTGCCTCCGCGCGCCCCATTTTCCTGGGGGCCAGCGGGTGGGCGGGGCTACATTCTGTGCATAAGACACACCTAAATTTTCACCCCCTTTTGGGGGGGGAAGGTGCACCTTATACTCCGAAAAATACTGCGTTTTAAATAAAGTTGATACTAGAAAATGGCATTTGTTTTCCTTAAAAAACTTTGCCTGCCTTCCTTCCTTCCAGAGGGATAGAATCAAAATCCTATAATACCACTTTATAATGCCTTGATAAGGCCACACTGGGAATACTGCATCCAGTTTTGGTTGCCACAATGTTAAAAAGATGTTGAGACTCTAGAAAGAGTGCAGAGAAGAACAATAAAGATGATTATGGATCTGAAGGCTAAAACATATAAAAAACTGGATATGTCTAGTCTGATGAAAAGAAGGACTAGGGGAGACATGATAGCAGTGTTCCAATATCTCAGGGGCTGCCACAAAGAAGAGGGAGTCAAGCTATTCTCCAAAGCACCTGGGGGTAGAACAAGAAGCAATGGGTGGAAACTAATCAAGGAGAGAAGCAACTTAGAACTAAGGAGAAATTTCCTGACAGTTAGAACAATTAATCCGTGGAACAACTTGCCTCCAGAAGTTGTAAATGCTCCAACACTGGAAGTTTTTAAGAAGAGATTGGACAATCATTTGCCTAATATGGTATAGGGTTTCCTGCCTGGGCAGGGGGTTGGACTAGAAGACCTCCAAGGTCCCTTCCAACTCTGTTATTCTGTTCTGTTCTGTTCTGTTCTATCTTCTGAAATTTAGGAATCTGATAGGCAAAAAGAGTGGTATTATATTTGGGTTGGGAAAAATAGAAGGAAACATGATGTTTCCCTACCATCTTGCTGATTATTAGGGAATATCTTGTCCATATAATAATTATTTTAATTTTAAACACTTTATGACGTTCATCTTGAATGGCTAAGATCTGCCTCCAGTCAAAATGGATACCTATTGACTTATATAGACACATCCACATAGCTTTCCTGTATTTTCTTATTCTGGGATTTCTTTTTCAGGAAAAAAAGTCCAAAATATCCAACAAGCTTGACTTTTCCTGCTAGTGTCCCATCCAAATACTAATCAGATCAATTAAAAAATGGTGCCTTCAGATTTACCATCTAACATGTCATGACTCAAATGTAAAAAGAAAGAGGAAGAGGGGAAAATCTGAGAATTTTCCTTAAAAATAGAATATCTACAAAGAGGAATAGTAAACTGTTTTGCCAACCTGCATTACGCTTAAGAGATTCTCAGCGCCAGGCTCATTCAGGGGCCTTCTGCCTCTAACAAAGACTAGACTTTGCCTCACTTAATCTGTTTAGGAGGGTCTCAGTTCAACTGTTTCCTCTTCCTCTTTGAGCCTAAGCCAAACAGGATAATTTGTTATGTTAAAGTATTAGAGCAGGTTTCCCCAAGTTTCAAGCCAATATGGCATTTGGCCACATAAAGAAGAGGAAGGAAAGAGACACTGAGTTCCATCTTTCATTGTGATTCGCCAGGTTGCCACTCTTCTGTATGAGCATCTGTTTTCCATTGTATTGTATCGCAATATTGATATTGGCTACCATACAAAACTGTATAATAGATAGGAAACACTTCTTCAAAATATATATATATTATTATAACAGCATAATTGCCAACCAATGCAATTTAAAAAATAGTGTGTGCTTTTTTAACGCTTTTTAATTTTCCACTCTTTCCACTTTCTTTCAACATCTATTGTAACCGATACCCTTGATTAATAGACTAGACTAGACTAGACTAGACTAGACTAGACTAGACTAGACTAGACTAGACTAGACTAGACTAGACTAGACTAATAGAGTTGGAAGGGACCTTGGAGGTCTTCTAATCCAACCTCCTGCTTAGGCAGGAAACCCTACACTACTTCAGACAAATGGTTATCCAACCTCTTCTTAAAAACTTCCAGTGTTCTAATATATCCAAACTTTTAATTCTCAGTCTTTTTACACCTACAACTATTGTTCATGTCACTATACCTTGGCCTACCCAATAGAGAACTGAACGTAATAATAAAAAAAGAGCTAAATTAAGCCAGAACATCTGAATGAGGGAGATGGTCTTTAATAAACTCCTTTTAAAAAATAGTATGTTCCATTAATATATTTCATATTTATGTTCTAGCCTTAGCCATGGAAACTCATGAGGGGATTTTAGGCCAATCATTATCTTAGGATCATTTTCATGTCCTCCTGATGACAGAATGGGCATACTCTGGTAACTATGACCTCATGGCATGGCCTTCATTTCATTTCAAGCCCACGACTGAGGTAGCTGTCTTCAACTCTTTCAGTTTTAAAGTAGTGTTCCTGTTATCTTCAGATATCATTTTTATTGCAGTCTAGTATGCATATATGAGGGACATGGTGGCTGAGTGGCTAAGATGCCGAGCTTGTTGATCGAAAGGTTGACAGTTCAACGGTTCGAATCCCTAGTGCTGCATAATGGGGTGAGCTCCTCTTACTTGTCCCAGCTTCTGCCAACCTAGCAGTTCGAAAGCACATAAAAAAATGCAAGTAGAAAAATAGGGACCACCTTTGGTGGGAAGGTAACAGCATTCTGTGCGCCTTTGGCATTTAGTCATGCTGGCCACATGACCAAGGAGACGTCTTCGGACAGCACTGGCTCTTCGGCTTTGAAATGGAGATGAGCACTGGTCCCTAGAGTCGGGAACGACTAGCATGTATGTGCGGGGGAAACCTTTACCTTTACCTAGTATGCATATAGATTATGTGATTGATGATGTGATCAATGATTGAGATCTAGCCATGGCTGCTTTAAGTGGTTGCTGGCACATTTCTTTCCCCTTGACGGCCATCTTGGCTGAGGCTATAGGACAGACTAGCCATCTGGTTTCTGTAGAGGCATCTGGCCAAGAAATGGCTGATCAGTGTTTTCTGAAGTGATTGTCAGATCTCCTACTGACTTCTTTTTTTATTTTATACCCTTTTGCCACTTTCCTATTGCTTCTGCTATTACTTACTTTTGATAGGAGCAGCACCATTTTGCCTATGACACTGTATGTATTAAGTGACCTGCTGCCAACAACATCATTCCTTTGCAGCAATTGTTGTGAGTGGACTTCACTTGTTCTTGACTGCTTCCTGTACTTCGGGGGTGTCAAACTCGCGATGTCATGTTATGTGTCTTTTTCCCCCTTCGCTAAACTGGGGGCAGGGTGGCCAGCACATGATGCATCTGGCACCCGGGCTGCAAGTTTGACACACCTGCTCTATTTCAATCTGGAGCTTTGACCTGTCAGATGGCCTATTTTTTGAACCTGGGTTTAGTCCCCTTTCAAAAGAGAGCTAAATCTGTGTGTCTCCAGGGTTGACATAAGGAAGGAGAGGAGAAACTTGACTGTTCACTTACTTAATTCCCCCTGAAGATACTGTCTCCCAGGAGATGGGATGGGAAGGGGGGGGGCATTCCTGTGAACTGAAGTAGTAGGGATGGGGAGAGTGGCTTGGAAGATGGCCAATGAGACACAGAGAATTGGGGAACGGAAAGGGAGGGTTTGGAGGGCAACAGCTAGTGCTGACTGCAATGAGTCAGGGATAGATAGTTATGCTCAATAAAGAGAAAATTTCTTCAAAGATCGGCTGTTTGGAAATTCAATTTATTTTGAGATGACATTGTAGCCTGACACTGTGCTTATAAACCATCTGTTAGACCAGGGATCTCCAACCTTGGCGACTTTAAGACTTGTGGACTTCAACTCCCAGAATTCCTCAGCCAGCTTTGCTTTGCTGGCTGAGGAATTCTGGGAGTTGAAGTCCACACGTCTTAAAGTCGCCAAGGTTGGAGACCCCTGTGTTAGGCAACAGGCAGAGAAAGCCTCAGTACCTGCAACCTGTTACCAAAAATAGGTAGCTAGACTATCTGATAAAAGTCTTCACTTAAGGCTTCTCCAAATTTTCCATCCCATAGAAAGGAAAGCATTCAGCAGCTGTTTCTGTTGTACCTGGGTGGGACAGATCAAAGCCATGGTTTTCCTCAACTTTTTTTCCTCCTATTCAATCATATCTGATTCTCAGAGATTGCCTGGACAAGTCCCTGCAGTTATCGTGGCAACATTTGTTTTTACATTCCCTCTTTCCTAGGGCTGAGGGAAAGTGACTGGCCCAAGATCACCCAGCTGGCTTTGTGCCTAAGGCAGGACTAGATCTCACGGACTCCCAGTTTCTAGCCAGATGTCTTAAACACTTCATCAAACTGGCTCTCTTTCCTTAACAATAAATAACAGTGTTAATAGTAAATAAACTGTTAAGTATTAAGTAAATAATACTTCCTGTATTATAATAGCAAAAACAGCATCAATCGCTGTCCTTGTTACTGAAGTGGCATGGACAGGACAGTTTATTTTGAATTTCTTTTCTACTGGCTCACAGAGAAGAATATACATGATTAAATCATCCTTTGCTCTTGGCACCTCTACAAAGATCTTCTGATGATTCTAAGTCACGTGTAGATCTGTACGATCACATGATATCTGCTGTTTTTGAGAGTGGTTGTTTTTGGCTGAGGTTTATTTAAAAGAAGTGTGTTTTTCCCCACAGCTAACTACAACTCCACTACATGTTAGTGGGGCTAACATGTAATCCAATTTCCCATTGACATGAACACTTGTCTCTTCTAGTCTTCCAGGTATGAGGACTACCTGCCACCATCCTGCAAATCAGTGATGGGTTTCAAACTTTTTTACTACCGGTTCTGTGGGTGTGGCTTGGTGGGCATGGCAGGAGAAGGATACTGCAAAATCCCCATTTCCTCCTGATCAGCCGGGACTCTGGAGGCAGAGAATAGATGGGGGCGAGGCCAGTCAGAATTTTTACTACCGGTTCTCCGAACTATTCAAAATTTCCACTACCGGTTCTCTAGAACTGGTCAAAACCTGCCGAAACCCACCTCTGCTACAAATGCATCATCGTCTTTGGAGTATTACAGAAAATTGTGGCAAAATGGCTTCTTTCATAGCAACATGGATGGGATGAGACAGGAGACTATTCTGTGATTTCCTTTTTTAATATCATGTTTCCCCGAAAATAAGACCAGGCCTTATATTAATTTTTGCTCCAAAAGACGCATTAGAGCTTATTTTTTTGGTTAGGTCTTATTTGGGGGGAAATAGGGTACTAAATGCATCCATCTGGCTGACAATCTTAACTTAGCTAGGGCTTATTTTGGGAGGGTTGGGCTTATATTACGAGTATCCTGAAAAATCATGCTCGGACTTATTTTCTGGTTGGGTCTTATTTTCAGGGAAACAGGGTATATATAGAAGGAGAAGGGAAGTTGTTATTGTTCCAGAACTAGCAGAAGTTCAAACAAAGGGCACTGATTTTTTTTAAAAAATCTTCCTTCTCTTCCTCCTCCTCTATGGCTGAGCTCTGGTTGACTTACAGTGATCGTTCCATGTTCTCAGTGTTTCAAGTGTGACTTTCAATCACTTCCAAACGGCTCTGTAGGAACTGGGAACTGAAAAGGGTGGCCCTGTGAAGTGCCTTATCTTTCATTCAGCTGGTATTGCTGCCATCTGCATCTGGTTCTTATTTGCATTTGTCAGAGTGCATTTTCCATCAACCGGGCCAGTGACAGGAAGGTGGTCTGGAGAAAGCCTTCCTATCTCTCTGGGCTTAGCATGGTAACAAGCTCCTGCTTGAACACTTGTTAATTATAGCTAACTGCCAACTGATGAGCTATGAAAGTACTTGATTAGTTAGAACAATGGACCGGACTAACAAATATTTGACACCTGAATCTGGATGCTATTGGTAGGCTGCCAACACTGTGGATAGACATTCTGAGAGGGAGATATTTTAATGAAGCTGCTGCTGTTGTTTGATCATGAAGTGGAGTTATCTTCTACCACTGTAGCAACTGTGTCACAGAAGCTCTGTCTACATGTTTCCATCTAGGGAAGTCATTTTGCTAAGGGAATGAAGGAAAGAGCCATCTTATTGGAATTCAATGTAAGGTTGCGGCTGATGCTTGTGAGTTGGCCAGGACAGGCTTGACTTCTCTGCCAAACTTGCCTACAATAATTAATTGATGGATGCAAATTTCATCGATCATCATGAGCTTTGTCGAGGGTTCTTCCAGAATTACTTGAAGGAAGAATCTCCAAAGTGAGGTGTGCAACAGAGGTGGGTTTCAGCAGGTTCTGACCAGTTCTGGAGAACCGGTAGCAGAAATTTTGAGTAGTTTGGAGAACCAGTAGTAAAAATTCTGACTGGGCCCTCCCCCTTCTATTCTCTGCCTCCCATGTCCCAGATGATTGGGAGGAAATGGGGATTTTGCAATATCCTGCCACACCTACCAAGCCACACCCACCAAGCCATGCCACATCCACCAAGCCACACTCACAGAACCTTAGTAAAAACTTTAGAACCCACCACTGGTGTGCAAGACTAATCACTGGGGACTCAGTGGTGGGTTTCAAATTTTTTAATTACTGGTTCTGTGGGTGAGGCTTAGTGGGCAGGGCATGGCTTGGTGGGTGTGGCTTGGTGGCTGTGGCAGGGGATGAATACTGTAAAATTGCCATTCCCTCCCCAATCCAGGGGAAGGTTACTGCAAAATCCCCATTTCCTCCTGATCAGCTGAGATTTGGGAGGCAGCGAATAGATGGTGGCAGGGCTAGTCAGAATTTTTACTACCAGTTCTCCAAACTACTTAAAATTTCCACTACCGGTTCTCCAGAACTGGTCAGAACCTGCTGAAACCCACCTCTGACTGGGGTGTAGGAAAACAAAATATTAGAATTCCTGTTTATATTCTTTTATCTAAAAAACTTTAACAGAGCTATACTAAATAGCCTGTTTCCCCCCAAATAAGACATCCCCTGATAATAAGCCCAATAGGGGTTTTGAGCGCATGGCAATAAGGCAAAGTGCTTATTTCAGGGTTCAAAAAAATATAAAACAGGGCCTTATTTTCAGGGAAACATGGTATATAGAGTATAGAAAATAAAAATGTATTCTTGGGGTTATGTTTCATAATGTATAATAGTAAAAATGTGTATACTTAATTAAAAAGTGCATGGTGAAAAGGATTTTGAACCCTAAGCCATGCAGATTGTGTTTATTTATACTTTTACATCAGAAAATGCTGTTGTTATCCTCTCTATCAAAATTCTATGGAGCTTCCAGAATCAAGAAATAATAAAAAAAATAATTTTACTTTTCATACCGCGCTGAACATTTCTAATTAGATATTGGAAATGTAAAGTCAGGAATTTTTTTTTTTTTAAAAAAATTGGCATCAGCTAGAAATCACATTATGAAGGTTACCATGAATAAATGAAAATTGGATGGTTTATTATTAGCTAATTAACTCTTGCACACAAATTTAAAGACAATTATGTGTCAAACACGACTTCTAGCAATTACATGGATCCATCTGTGTGATTTTCTAGGCAATGTTACAAAACAGGTTTGCCATTGCCAATTTCTGAATTTTTTTTAAAAAAAACCTTTCCATGCTAGTTTACAATATGGTATTTTTTATTAGTTCCCTATCTAGGCACTTATCTGGCCTAACCTGACCTAACTTCTGAGCCTAAACAACTCGACTCAAGCACTATTGCTTACTGAAATAGATATTCTTTTGGGTCATTGTTGATTTCCCTTAGTGTCTAAGTTAAGATTGTTTCATTACATCATAACTGCAGATAAAGCATTATAAAATAGAAATGATAACTGAATGCAGTGGAATTTTTGCAACAGAAACTACTGTTTCCCCGAAAATAAGACCAGGTCTTATATTAATTTTTGCTCCAAAAGGGCTTATTTTCTGGTCAGCTCTTATTTTTGGAGAAACAGGGTAGAAATCGTTAACAGGGTAGAAATTGTTAATATATTAACAATATATTTTAAATATATTGCACCTTGAAACCCAAGGGAAGTTTAAATATAATTTCAAAAGTGAAATTAACATAAGGTTGCCTAAATTATACAATGAATGCTAAGTATCACATTAATTTTGATGGTCTCATTCTTGCTCAGCTTGATTCCTTTTTGTAAAAAAAAAGTTTACAGTAAAATGGGTTTGTGGGTTGGGACACGTTTCTCCAAATATATTCATGTCTGCAATTCTGCCTATTGTACATTCATTTTGGGCAACAAAAGACTTAATGTAAGTTGTACACTTGCTCATGACACCACACATTTTTGTACAAACTGTTCTTCACCATACCCTGTTGCTGTTTCTACTGGAGAATTGCTCTGCTAAATTCAGAAAACTACAAATTTAGAAGAGTAGGTGAGTTTCAGTTCATGTTCGGTTTTGCATACAAAATGGAAACTAAATGAATTTCACCCATTCCTATTTTTACCTAGCACCTAATTTGCCCACATTGAAGGATAAGGGGTGTCACCAGAGCTTTTGATTGAGTTCTTGACTTTTCAAGCTCTCCAAAGTCAAATCTCAACTTCTGCTGATTGCCCAAGCGACATTTTCTCTGCAAACTTGAAAAACACAAAAAAAACCAACAACCTCAGAAGGATGAGCCAATCTCAAAATATCCAATCATTTTAACAAAGCGACTTCACACTCTGCATTATTAAGGGTGAAGGGGGAAGATATAAAAAGACCCATTACGTAACTCCCACCAAAGCTAATAGAATTAAAGGGATTAATTTAGTCTTGAGGGCAACAATCAGGCTGAAAAATCTTGTGACAACAGGCTCTGTCATGAATACATTCTTGTAGAGCAGGCAAAACAACTTCTCTATTTCCAGCTTCTCTATTTGCAGTCCCACAGCCTCAAGAGAGATGGGGCAGTTTACAGCCTAATCCCATAGAGCCTTTTTTTCTACTCCCCCCCCCCCCCGCATCTCCCAAAAAAACAACAGTATTTTGATTTACATATACACTGGATTGCACCTTCAGTCTCAGATTTTGGAAGTTTCTTTACTTCTGCCTTCTGTGCTTGCTATAGAAATGGTCTCATACGGAGGCTTACTCAAGGTATTAAAACTTTAATTAAAAGCCTCTTCGAAAAGATTATCTTCACAAGGTCTTTTTAGAAAGCCAAAATAGAGGTTAAGTCATTAGCTCCACGGGAAGCACTTTTCTCTCTCTCTCTCTCCAAAGGATTACAGCGAATAGCTCGTTCTTGAGATGTTACCTGGATATGTAGGCAAATCTCAACAGATTGCCTCAATTAATGTGTGGAAGATCCATCTTAACTAGCTGAGATCTAAGCTATGCAGGTGCATGGCAACAGAAGTCTATGGCCTTATCGCTTTATCCACCTTTCAATGTTTGTTCCCTGAAGTAATGATCTCACTTTGCCAGACTGTAGTCGGGCTATACATAGACTCTCATCCGTATTGCTTCCTGTTCCTTTTCTGTGCGTGAATTTCAGTTTATACTCTTATAAATGGAATTTATTGTTCTATCACCGCTCAAGTAAGTTATTAGCACTCAGGGGAGCGCTAAGGTCTATTAGCACTAAAAAGAAGAGCCTTAGCAGGAAAATGAGCAGCATATAAATTTAATAAATAAATAAGCAGAGGGATCCATGCTATTCATCTATAAGCGCATGGACTTCTACTTGTCCGTAGATATTGCTGGAAGATACCACATCCTTCAATTCCAGTGATATGAATATGGGTCTCCAAGAACACTTCATGTTCCAAATGCAGGTAGTCCTTGATTTAACAACCATTTGTCGAGTGACCATTTGAAGTTACAACAATGCTGAAAAAAAATGATTTATTGCTGGACCTTCCCATCCAGCTCCTGATAAGCAAAGTCAATACCGATTCTCTTAATGATGGTGTGATTCATTTAACAGCTGCAGTGATTCATTTAACAACCATGGCAAAAGTCATAAAATCAGGTGCAACTCCCTTAACTGTCGCTTTGCTTACCAACAGAAATTCTGATGATCCCAATTGTGGTGGTAAGTCAAGGACTACCTACATTGTCCCCATTCATGAGATAGCTATTTTCATGATAGAGGTTAAGCTATTTATGGTATTGGTGCAGACTGTAAAAAAAATTGAAATTCCTTAAGGAGACTTTATTGAATACCACTATTGTATAGTGGGCTTCAGTAGGCAAGAAACAGACCAGTATAGCTACACCAACATTTATTGACTCAAAACTGGAACTGAGGAACAGCAGGCAAATGCCTGTAATTTATACTCTGGGCCCATAGGGCCTTAACCAATCATAGTACTTGAAAAAGCCCGCCCAAATATGAATGTTCTAAGTTTCCCTCCAAAACAGTTGGAGTTAACAGTTAGGGTCATCTAAAGGTTAGTTTCACTTTAGCAGGGCTTAACACAACTATATATATTCAATGCGTAACAGCCATTTTAAGCTTTATACAGTTAGTCCTCGACTTACAACCACACTCGAGCCCAGAATTTATTGCTAAGTAAGTTGCTAAGTGAGAAATTTGTTAAATGAATTTTGTCCCATTTTATGACTTTTCTTGACACAGCTGTTCAGTGAATCACTGCAGCTGTTAAATTAGTAACATGGTTGTTAGGTGTTCTGCCCTAACTATGGACCCCAAAGAACACAGCACACACAAAGTCCATACAAACCTTAGTTTATTAATTAAGGACTACTAATGAGCTTTCTTAGTAGTTGTACGAACACAAGTACAGTTTAAATCAGTCTTTTCTGAACAAGGGCTGTTAATTTAACTTCATTAATAGCTGACAAGAATCCAAAGAATAATAACTCAATTCTGAGGCACAGTATTTCAAATAACTGTAATCTTACTGTGGTTGGTGTAATGTCCAGAAGCAATTTGCAGGAAAACTGACAAGAGAGAAACAAGAGCCAAATCAATCAAGACGCGAAGGAATATGAACGAAGTTGTTTCCTGCAAATTGCATCAGTCGTCATCCTTCCTTAAATAGGCTAGGGGAGTGGTCAATTATCCCCAAGCCTTACTCTCAAGGATACCTCCTCTTGAGGAGCCACTCCTGCCTTTTAACAGCTCTGTGCGCTCCTGCATTGAGAAGAGGTTCCTCCTCTTCTTCCACTTCACTTAAAGGAGCTTCTGGAGGTTCTGAAGGCCCTGGCTGAATCCCCGCCTCTGGCACGACATCTTCTCCAGCCTCCTCATTGTCTGACTCGAGCGCCAGCTGCACAGGCTGCTGGCGCAGCACCACACCAGCCTCCTCGCTGTCAGAATCAGCTACTAGCTGCACGGGCCACTGACGGGCCACAACACTATGTCTCATTTCCCAGTGTTCTGATTGATACAATAAGTTTTTCTGAAACAAAAACTAATTGCACGACATCATACAATGTTCATAGTAGTTGCTGAAAATGTCCCTAAAATCTGTGATCCTGGAACTGCTGTATCTTTGCACTTGGAAAAACTGGTATTTTAACAAGGATGGGGAAATTTCCTGACAGAACAATTAATCAGTGGAACAACTTGCCTCCAGAAGCTGTCAATGCTTCAATGCTCCAACACTGGAGGTTTTTAAGAAGATGTTGGATATCCATTTGTCTGAAGTGGTGTAGGGTTTCCTGCCTAAGCAGGGGGTTGGGCTAGAAAACCTCCAAGGTCCCTTCAAACTCTGTTATTCTGTTTAAATGTGTCCCGGAATGTGCAATAATTCAGCAATGGGGAATTTATTGTCCTCCAGCTACTGTATAACTGTATAAGATGCGCAGAAGTGTTGTGCGTGTGAGCGAGCGAGCAAGCGCCCATAAGTGAACCAATAGTGACGGATTTTGAAACCCGCCCTCAATGAAATCAAGTTTGACACCTCTGTTCTAGATTGTATCAGTGCGTTGTCTTTTTCTAGAGTATCTGCTGTATTCTCATTAAGTCATGTGAACAGGCTTTCCCTTTTGCCCCAGGGAGTGTTTCACACACTTGTGTCTTTATACAGATATGGGTTCCATCCAAATACTGTAAGCCGGAGAAGCAGACAGAGCTGAAACAAAGCATACTTCTTCTAAGATAAAATGCACTGGGCTTAAAGCCTGCTTTAATTGTAACACATATCATTGTTATCTGAAAGCCTTAAAATAAACATTTTAACTAGAATAACCTTATTCAGCTCTCTTGAAGAACTAATGGGGATTATTTAAGACATTCTCAAATTAATCTGGCTGAAGGCAAGTAAAAACACCCTGAAAAAATATATAAGCTAGTTTCAGCCTTCCTGAACCACCCAGCTTTCAGATGCGCGAGACTAAAATGTTCATCATGCTGTGCCGATAAAGAGATGGGAGTTGTAGTCCCACACATCTGGGAGGCCACCCAGTTAGAAAGGGCTACTTTTAATTTCAAGTGGTATTATTTAAAAACAACTGCTAATCTTTTTTTTTTTTTTTTTTTTTTTACAAATCTGGCTAAAATGATTTTAATCAAAATACTTTCTCAGCCCCAAACTTTCAACTTTGATTAAACGCATTACTATAATCTGTGTTGGAAGTAACTACCTGGGCATATTGAAAGGCATGTCTTTGATCCCATTCCAGAGTTGAGCTCTAGCAGATTTAAGAGAGCAGTGATCCAAATGAAATCCTTGGGAAAATAATCCTTCCTAAGCAGATCTACAAAGCTTGTGTTGTCCTTCTCCAACCTGGTGCCCTCCGATATGTTCGTCTGCCATTTCCAGATTTCTCCACCTATTGGTAATTCGGGTGTGAAAGTCTGGAAGCGACATCCTTAACATTTATGGAAGCACCAGGTTGGAAATGCTGCCTCGCCGTCGCCGATTTCCTAATGCTAATTGTGAAGCGATGTTATGATTTCACTCATTGGTATGAATGTCTGAAACTCAGGGAACTCAAGCCAGCTTGGCGGTGAGCTCAGGTATTTGGGTGGGGAGAACTTCCATTTCAATGGGACACTTTAAAGCCCTTCCTGCTGACTCAGTCCCACAATACACAAACAGGAGCGCTTGGGCTCCTGGAGAAGTGGGCTGATTAACTGTCTGACCCACTGCAGGGAAAGGTGTCTCTGTGATGGTTGTCGATATTAAAACAAACACAAAACGAGAGAAGGAGGAGTGGAGAGAGGAAATAAACATGGGTGTGTGCTTGTGGAGACAAGGAGGAGCAATTGTGCTTATTTTCACTGCTGAGCCAGGAGTCTTGCAGATTAGCACCCATTTGCATGGCAGCCAGCAGGCCGTCTCTGGACAAAGGGCCGTGATTCACCTCTCTCTTGGCATCTGTAAAGAGGCCCATTTTTTTCCAAAGTGAGACCTAAGGATACCTAAGGATAACGGGAAGAAGGAAGGTCTAGTGTCATGATGGTGAATCTATGGCACGCGGAGCCATATTGGTGAACACGCGAGTGTTGCCCTAGCTCAGCTCCAGCATGCATGCACGCACTGGCTAGCTGATTTTTGGGCCTTCTGGGCCCACCAGAAGTCGGCAAATGGGTTGTTTCTGGTCTTTGGCGGGGTGGGAGGCTGTTTTCGCCCTCCCCTGGCTCCTAGAAAGCCTCTAGAGCCTGGGGAGGGCGAAAAACGGGCCTACTGGGTCAACCGTGCTATCACATGTGAAAAGTGGGAGGAGCACAGGGCGGTCACACATGCATGTGGAGGGGGAGGGCGCATGGAATTATGGGTGTGGGCACGCACGTGTGCGACCACCCCGCACTCCCCCCGTTTTTGGCACGCGATGGCAAAAAGGTTAGCGATCACTGGTCTAGTGGTTAAGGCACCAGGCTAGAAAGCAAGAAACCACGAATTCAAGTCCTGCCTTAGCCATGAAAGCCGGCTGGGTGACTTTGAACCAGTCATTCTCTCTCAGCCCAACTCACCTCATAGGGTTGTTGTTGTTGTGGGGAAAATAGGAGGAGGAAGGAGTACGGCGTGTGCTCCTTGCCTTGAGTTAAAATAAGTAAATGCAGGATATACTGTATATAAATAAACATGAGGAAGGGCCACTAAGAAGACAATGATCAGATTAAAAAAAAACTGAATCCAGACAAAAAATGTAACCCAAGAAAATGTCTCGAACAAGACCTCCTAGTCTTGCTCTCAGGAAAATAAGGCAGGGGAAGAGGGAAATTTATGTTGTGATAACCTTACAATAAAAGTAGTAACCTTTTGATTTCCTAGTCTGGCCTATCTCAAGCAGCTGACTCTAGTCTTATTGGGACATTCCACTCATTCACACTTATTCGTTATATGTGCATTTTTTCCCCTAGCAGTCATTGGTAGTGATGTGAGGAAGGGATGGCATTGAGACTCCAGACTGCAGTCCCACCACAGCCCTTTCCTCCTCATATCTCATTTCTGATTAAAAAACACCGCTACTCCTAAAGCTATGATATTCAAAGCAAAAAGTTCAACACCACTAATTTATACCAAGGCCCAGTCCAAAATGCGATGGGTATCTATGGTTGGCCTTTAAGCCCTGAAATGCCAGGTTTGTGAGTAATTTAAATCGTGCATCACGAAGGAGGAGAAGCTTCTTTGCATACAGATCACTAAGTCTCCGGATTAACAGAACATAATTGCTACATCCACACAACATGCTGTTTACCAACTCTGGGCTGCAAACATTCCAATGGCAACAGCAAGACACAGAAAATGACTTATGCTTGTCAGAAATGTATGGTCCAGATTTAGTAGCTTTGCGGTAATGTACATAAACTATAATGATTTCATTAATGTGACATATGAAGCCAATTGTTCCCGCAACTTGCTGTACAACTATTTATTCACCTATATTTGAACTCATGTTGTATGATCTTAGCCTTTGGAAAATAGCATTCTTCAGGAAATGGATATGGGAACTATAAGTTATAGCAGTGTATTTCCATCATGGCAACTTTAAGAAAGATGCCTGGATTGCTGACTGAGGAATTCTGGGAGTTGAAGTCCATGCAACTTGAAAGCGGCCATGGCTGGGAAAGACCGGATCACAGGATGTATTTGTTAATTTTGGAATACATGAGGAGACCAGCCAATGCCCTGTGAGGTAGGAAGTGCATATTGTTATGATAGTTCATAGTTTTGAAGCAGTTGGAGTGATCCAAAGGGAGGCTCTCAGAAGATACATTTTTTAATAGGTTTAACCTTCCTGAAGAGGTTCCATAAAAACAAGCTTGCAGGTTGCCAAATTCAACGGCAGAGACAAAAGGATCGGAAAAGTTCAGCTAAAGCAACACCTATTATCTTGTCTCACTTGGCTTCTCCTTTTTGCAGGAATGTGAAATGTCAAAGGTTTGTTTTTACCGAAAACAGTTTTTAATGTGAAGGGGAATGAATTTTCCCCTCGTTTTGAGGGTAGTATCTTTTTGTTGGTGTACTGGGCAGTAATGACTGGAGACACGCCCTAGCTAGCTTCATGGAAAGTTGGATGTTTTTACAACTCTTGTATTTGATGATGAAGTTGGGTGTAGTTCCCCACTAAGGCAGAATGAGTGATTTGCCATAAACAGTATCCGCTTGCATTTTATGCCAAGGTTCACCATCCCAAAGCAAGGTCTCTATCTAGCAAAAATTATATGGCAGCTAAGCCTCGACGTCAAGAGAGGTAGGGAATCTCTTGTACAACTATTGCCAACCTGGTATCTTTGGACTTCCTGTTGCCCTGCAATTATGGGACGTCAATGCTTCATTAGAACTGGAGAATCTTTTGACATCTAAATAAAACCCATCCAAAAGAAAAAGAAAAAAAAAACATCAAAGAGGAGGCCTCTAAAGAAAACAAGATAGGGGCAAACTGTAACATGTTGAAAGTTTATGGAGATTCTCAATCATCCAGGTCATGGTTGTTCCAAAGGGGCTTGTTCAAAAGATAACTAGACTTTTTTTGATTTCCCCCCCCCCCTTGAAAACACTTAGCTTCTCATCCAAGAAGCTTCTTCAGTTCTGACTGAATGGATGGATTTATATCAGGGGTGGGCTTAAATTTTTTTAGCAAGGGGTTTTCTGCCTGGTGGCTGGGTGGGTGTGGCCATGGTGGGCGTGGCCTAGTCGGCCTCCTGCACCACAAGCGGAAGGGGGAATTGCCTTCCCCGGGTTCCGGAGGCTTTCCTCGAGCCTCTGGGAGGGTGAAAACAGCCTCCCCAGTCTCCGAAGGCCCTCTGGAGGCCAGAAATGGGCCCGTTTCCAGCCTTCCCGAACTTCCATTTTTTGCCCACCCCAAGCCTCCATGTACACCCTGCACTTACCTGCATCCAAAACGGGCCGCGTGGGGAGGGAGTGGCGGGGCGGGGCCAGCTAGGAGTGGGATTTGATGGTTCTCTGAACTGCACAAAATTTTAGCTAGAGGTTCTCCCGAACCTCTGCGAACCCCCAGCAGCCCACCCCTGATTTATATCCTCTGCAGTCGTCTGGTGGTTAGCACTCTGAAGGCCAGTTGCTAGTTCTCTAAAATGTTAATTTTTTAAAGGGATCTAAAAGCCTTAAGCCTGACTATGTTGTATTAAGCTTGAGCCATTGTTTTTTTAAAATGTGGGGATCAGGGGATGGGAAAATAAAAATAGTTGAGAATTCACGTTAGTGAATTTGTTTTCTGCGCTTGCAAAACTGAGCGTGCAGGTTACCCGATCCATCTTATATTTCTCCAGCGCCATCCTCATTCGACAAACTGCAATTCTCAGAGTTCTTTGGAGAAACTCTCGATGCTATGAAAAACTGCTCTTAAAATGATATAGCTTTGTGTACCTTGGCAGCCACGGAATAGGAAAAGGAGGAATCTTTCAGTTCATAGAAAAAGAAGCTTGCCTGGAGATGCGTTGGCATACCCCACCCCACCCTCTCAACCTCCCACCCTCCCTTGCCTTGGGAATTGCTTACAGTGGGGTGTGTTTTTTCTCTCTCAAGTTTTTCATTAGTTTAGAGAACATTCAACAGTCTAGTCTGGAAAATAGGCTTGTAGCAAGCTGCCTTGGCACCAGCGGAGAGGCTTCAATTGAAAGGCTCAATGTTTGCATGAAGGAACACGTGATGGGTATCAAGAGCTAGCACCTGAATAGGCCCATAGCTGAAGTTTACTCTGGGGATTCCCTCTAAAAAAAGGCTGTGTGAATTCTCCACAGTATTCCTATGTTGCCTTGCTACAGAGCACTATGTGGGAAATCTTTGAACAGCGGAGACCTAACTTTTTGTGGGAAGGTTAAGCAGTGGGTAGGTGGGACGCGGTGGCTCAGTGGCTAAGACGCTGAGCTTGTCGATTGAAAGGTCGGCAGTTCAACGGTTCAAATCCCTAGTGCTGCAGAATTGGGTGAGCTCCCATTACTTGTCCCAGCTTCTGCCAATCTAGCAGTTCGAAAGCACATAAAAAATGCAAGTAGAAAAATAGGGACCACCTTTGGTGGGAAGGTAACAGCATTCCGTGTACCTTTGGCGTTTAGTCATGCCAGCCACATGAGCATGGAGACAAGACGTCTCCATGCTCATGTGGCTGGCATAATTAAACACCATGGCTGGCTCTTCGGCTTTGAAACGGAGATGAGCACCGCCCCCTAGAGTCAGGAACGACTAGCACATATGTGCAAAGGGAACCTTTACCTTTAGGCCGCCATTACTTGTTTTAGAAGATTGCCTGAAAAATCTTAGAAAAGAACAATTCTCTTTGACCAACAACATGTCATTTAAAGAGAAACCATTACAGTCCTCAACTTACAACAGTTCATTTAGTGACTGTTCGAAGTTACACAGACACTGAAAAAAGTGGCGTATGACTGTTTTTCACACTTACGACTGTTGTAGCATCCCCATGGTCATATTTATGACAGTGGCAGTTTCCCAGAGTTTTGTGATCACCTTTTATGGCCTTCTGGCAAGCAAAGTCAACGGGAAAGCCAGATTCACTTAACCACCTTCATAACTTAATAACTGTCATGTGACAAGAAAGGTTGTAACTTAACAAATGTCTTGTTTAGCAACAGAAATTTTGGGCACAATTGTGGTCATAAGTTGAAGACTACCTGTATATAACAAAGGAGGGGTTGGGAACATTAGATAGATGTAGGGAGCATGAAAACTTAGTATGCAAATATTATATTTATTAATTTACTATTTCGACCTCCTCTAATCTTAGAGCCTTCCAGAGGTGTTAGCCAAAGGGATTGTGAGAGATGGTATACATCTGGATACGAGAAATGAATGCATTTATTAGCCAAGAGGTTCCAATAGAGTACTTATTAATTTCTTGGTAATATTGTGGGACATTTCCCAGCAAATGTGAATTTGCCACTCTTCAAAAGCAAGAAAGACTCAGTGACCAGGGTATTAGAAACAATAATAATAAGACTTGTCTCTATATTACATATTGCCTTAATCTCCTTCCCACTCTTAGATTCTTTGAAAAACAAGTCACATATGGTAGATTGAGAGAAGCGATGGTTGAGCATGAATAAATGCTCTATGTGGGATGAAGCTGTTCCTGATCATTAGAATCCAAGGTCAAGAATATGAGTCCAAGGGAGGAATAGCTTGTTGGAAGATCAAGATCATGAAACAGAAGGCAGCGGACACACATTGTTCAAGTAATGAGTAGCCTTGAATTGCAGACCGGCTATTACCTTATGACTCATCAACTTCAAGGAGTTGTTGATCTTCTTCCATAGAGAAGTTGACTTGGCGAATGAGAAACAAATTTGGAGACAGTTGAGAGCTATGTGAGTTGGGGTATCCCAGAGAAGCGCACCCCCATTCTAAAACAAACTTCCTTATGAGAAACACTTGGGTTGCTTATTGGTCCTTTGCAATCAAGCAAAATACATTTTTACTTCCAAGAAGTTTCGATGTCATTTTAATCCTACTGGCTGATTTATAGTTCCTTTTTTTAAAAAACAGTTTAATCTTATGCATCCTTTCTCAGAAATAAGAGACATTGAACTCATTGATTACTTCCTGTAATGGTGCTGAGATAATTGTACAGCTTTAATATAATACAGTATGGAGTGTTGTTGTTTTTTTAATTACGACCTTAATTTAGCTTTTTAAATCACGTTGAAGAATGGTGTAAAAATAAATAGCATAATTAGCCAGATCAAATAGTTTCCAAATAGCCAAATAAGTTGCTGTATCTAAGCAGCTGAAAACAGAATGATTACATCATGGAACTGGAATACTATTACACTTAGAAAACAAAAAAGGAAACGGAAGAGACAAAATGGATGGCCTAGCAAAGAAAATACAAAGCTAGTCAGTAATGATGTGTCTTCTTTAACAGGGCAGGCATAATTTAAAGGTATGGTGAAAATTCTGTTGAAATAAACTCTGTGCTGATGTTCAGACAAGGGTTATGACACTTGGGACCATGACATTAAAAAAAGTTAAGGATAAAGAAATGGTGATGCACAATCTTTATATAATTTTTGACCAAAATTGCACTGAACTGGTTGTAAGATCTCCCTGGTTTTTTTTTTCCAAAGTGGCATAGGCTTATATTTAATTGCTCAATGAATCTTTAATTCCTGTTTCTTTTCTAAATTGTATTAAATAATTAATTTTCCTTGTTAGTATTTTGCTTGCTTCATTGGCATCCTTCAGTCTCAAAAGACTATGATATCGTGCTCTGGAATGAGGTCCTAAAACAGCATCTAGTGTGACTAAAAAGGCCAATTCGAGAGTGGCAATCCCTTCCACACTGAGGGCAGCTACATGCCCTTAGTGTGGTTGCTTGCTTGCTTGTTTTTATTAAGCTTTATTAAATTTCAGAAAAATACAAAGAAACAGAAAATGGGAATTATAAAAAGAAAAGCTCAAAATAGAGCAAAATGAGTTGTTCAAAAAAGGATAAAAGGGGGAATGAAAAAAAAAAGAATGACTTAAATATGAGCCGGCAGGGTGCTGCAGCTGCCAAAAAAGCCAACACGGTCCTAGGTTGCATTAACAGAGAGAATCAAGATCATGTGAGATATTAATACCACTTTATAAAGCCTTGGAAAGACTATACTGGGAATACTGCATCCCGTTTTGATCGCCACGACATTAAAAAGATGTTTAGACTCTAGAAATAGTAAGAGAAGAGCAACAAAGATGATTAGGGGACTGGAGGCTAAAACATATGAAGAATGGTTTCAAGAATTGGGTATGTCTAGTTTAAAGAAGGACTAGGGGTGACATGATAGCAGTCCTCCAATATTTAAGAGGTTGCCACAAAGAAGAGGGAGTCAACCTATTCTCCCAAGCACCTAAAGGCAGGGCAAGAAGCAATGGGTGGAAACTAATCAAGGAGAGAAGCAACCTAGAAATAAGGAGAAATTTCACAGTTAGAACAATCAGCGGTGTGACTTGCCTCCAGAAGTTCTGGTGATCCAACACTGGAGGTTTTTAAGAAGAGATTGGATAACTATTTGTCTGAAATGTAATAGGGTTTATTGAGAAAACCTCCAAGGTTCCTTCCAACTCTTGTTATTCTGATATGTACTACAGAGCTGTACAGAAGGAGGGAAAATATTGTAGAAAAAAAGATAACTTCAATATGTATAAAACGAATTTGTATGTGAGCATTTAAAATTACTATGATTTCAATGGAAAGGCAATATTTCATCCCATGATATTGTTATCCTTGAGCCCTGTATCGGTTTCATGTCTTGCCTCATGCTAACTTTTGCTGCACATCTTCAAGGCCATAGTTTTCCCCATTGTGTTTCTTTTTAGCTTTAAGTTAGACCAAGTCAACATTCAGAGCTGCCTCCCTATGGAAAGATTACAAAAGTAGGGCCTTCTATGCTTCGAAAAACATGGAGGGGGAAACAAGACAGATTTATGTCAAATTAGGAGGAATGCAGAATAATCTAATGAAACTGAAAAAAACAAGAGATTCAGGCCAGGGGTTGGGTTCTACTCACCTTTAATACCTGTTCACAATGGGGCCGCGTGCATGCTCTTCTGCGTATACGCAGAAGCATTCTGATGACATCGGGATCGGTGGGCGGAGCCTCCTTCCTGTTTTACTAGCGGTTCTATAGAACCGGTCTGAACCGGGGGCAACCCACCACTGATTCAGGCCAAATAAAAAGATGTTGCTTTCACACGGCACTTAGTTGAACTTTGAGGTGTATATCTATAGTGCTCTGTTGGGCAACGGGGGGTTAAAGACTGAGGCAAGACAGGTTTGAAAATTAACAATCCTTTTATTTTACTTAACTGACAGCAAGAAGAAAATAGGAACAGAACAACAACTTGCACGTTTGACAGCTATTTATACGATAGTTGTCAAAGTGTTCAATCAATGGCAGGGTCTGGATTCTCCCACCTGAACAGCAGCATCTTAGCCAATCAGGGACTCAGGTCGTAAGTCCAAGGATTTAACACATGGCATGCAGTGATTAACATCTACCTAAACATCTTTGAAATGAGATTCATGGAGAATGTCTATGGGTCAGGGGCAGAGATGGGATTCAGCCAGTTCTCATCACTTTGAAAGAACCGGTTGTTAACTATCTGAGCAATTTGGAAAACTGGTTGTTGGAAGAAATCATTAGGGCAGAGAACCGGTTGTTAAATTACTTGAATCCCACCACTGGTCAGGGATGGTATTCACTTACCTTCGCTACCAGTTCGCAAATGGGAAAGAGCGCTTGTGCGCTTCGCTCTCATGCGCCACCTCCGTGCACATGCAGGACCTTCTGCGCATGTGCAGAGCATAAAAAACAGGACGTGATGACATCCGGGCGGGTGGGCGGAGCCTCCCACAGCTGCCACTACCGGTTCACCCAAACCAGATAGAACTGGCTGTATAGCACCACTGCTATGGGTATTAGAAGATGAGCACTAGATAAATTCACTTTAATTTCAGAGATAGTAAATCTATGGTTACCAGTTGCTGGAATTCACAAATGGGAGCCATGCCTTTACTCCCAAGTCTGATTCTTCTAACAGAGGAGTATCTTACATAAAAAAAGAAAAATTCAGCTCCCACAGCATAGTGCAGTGATGGCTAACCTTTTTGCCGTCATGTGCCGAAAGAGGATGGAGCACGGGAGGGTCGCATGTGCACGTGTGCACACCCATAATTCAATGCATCCCACACGCCTATGCATGTGCGAGTGACCCCCCCCACGCTCCCCCCCTTTTGGCACGTAACGGCAAAGAAGTCAGCAATGGGTCTGGTAAGCCCATTTTTCACCCTCCCCAGGCTCCAGAAGCTTTCTGGGAGTCTGGGGAGGGCAAAAACGGCCTCCCCCACTCATCCCGGAGGCCCTCTGGAAGCCGGAAACAGCCCATTTCCCGACTTCCGGTGGGCCCAGAAGGTGCGAAAATCAGCTGACCGGCATGCACATGCATACTGGAGCTGAGCTAGGCAATGCTCGCGTGCCTACAGATATGGCTCCGTGTGCCACCTGTGGCACATGTGCTATAGGTTTGCCATCACGGGCATAGTAGATAATATGAAAGTGACTCTTCATTATTCTTCTAACTTTACTGGAGAGCGTGTATTTGTGCATATGAGTTGGCAACAGAACCAAGCCCAACAATTTATGGAGTGAAGCTATGAGTTACAGAGAAAGCTGTTTTCTGTTAGAACATTATAGTGCTTGTCATTTCTCTTGAAATTGAAGAAGGGTTGGAATGTTAATTTTGTAAGCTTCTGGTTACATTCAGCGTCACTATAAGTATAAATAAACCACATCACAGAAACAATATATGCCCCCAGTGACCTTGTTCCAAGGGAATAAAATATCCTGGTTGGCATTTCCATCACTGGAAGTCTTAGCACCTGGAGAATTGGACTAGAGATAGATTTAATCTGTAGTCAATGCTTACAAAACCTGCACTATGGGTGTCCCACGTACCTGAATGTGGTAATACACCTATGGGCAATTTCATAGTCCCCACCAGGCTCTACACTGACCCTCATTTTATTTTTATAATTTTATTTTTTCAAATTATTTTTGAAAAGGAAAGCTAGTATGGATTCCCAATTTCTATTTTCAGGAATACTCCTCAAATCTTGGCAGCTTGAAGATGGCTAGAATGTTCTAGGGCAGGACTGTCAAACCCGTGGCCCATGGGCCGGATACGTCACGTGCTGGCCACGCACCCACTCCCCCAGTTTAGCAAAGGGGGAAAAAAGTCCTGATACGTCACATGACGATGCAAGTTTGATACTCCTGTTCTAGGGGTTGAGGCTCTCACTTCTTCAAGTTGCCAAAGTTGAGAAACACTGGCCTGGAAGAATTCTTATAAAATAAAATGATAGGGAACTGCAGTTCAACATTCATTTGAAAATGTGCTAAAAGGGAGGGAGGGAGGGAGGGAGGAAGGAAGGAGGGAAGGAAGGAAGGAAGGAAGGACTTGGATGGTCTTCAGAAGGAACATCAACTTTATCTCTGGTTTCAGATCTATATGTTGTTTTATCATTTTTTCCAGTCTGTGTGCATTTTTGTCCAATATTTTCTCGCTCTTGGGCATGTCCACCACATGTGATAATATGAACCAGATGTTTGATTACACTTCCAACATTTATCCGATCTATCTTTAAACATTTTTGCCAGTCTTGCCGGTGCAAAGTGCCATCTATAAAACATTTTATACAAGTTTTTCTTATATGCAGTTGACATCGTCCAGAAGGAAAGGAAGGAAGGAAGGAAGGAAGGAAGGAAGGAAGGAAGGAAGGAAGGAAGGAAGGAAGGAAGGAAGGAAGGAAGGAAAGGCTTGGATGATCTTTAGAAGGAACATCAACTGTTTGCCTTCTGCTAAATGGTCAAATCCATAATGAATGCTACTTTGTCACAATGCTCATCACCTGCTCTTAAGATTCCAAGTATTTCCACAGGCCCAAAGAATCTGGAATTCATTTTCTACAGGGGTGTTGTAGCAAAGAAATTTTGTCAAAATTATGAACAGTATTATGATGTCTGCTCCTTATGTACTTGGGTGTGTTGTTATACAAATACAAAAAGGCTCGAGTTTGAATTGCAATGTCATGATCTCTGTTTCATCATTTGCTTGGCTGGTCCCACCAGAAGATGCCATTTTGATTAGTAGCATAGCCTTAAGCAAGCTTGGGAGACAATTGAAGCATTCTGAGATAAATTGGATTTTTCGCTTTTTTTCACATCTCATACAAAACCATGGTGTATTAAAGCCATATGACTGTTGCTCACAACATCATGCTTACAAACCATGCTTTATGCTCTACAGTTATGGAAGTGCAAATAGAATAACTCAGTGTTATATGCATGTAACAGGTAATGATACCAAGATACTAACATCTAAGCAGATAAAACATAATATAGATTGGCAGAATAGTGTAATTCTTTTAAATATATGATAAAAGAGTGAATGATCTGATGGAGCTAGTTTTCTCACTAGAAAAGTGTAATTGTGTATTTATGCATGTAAGGCAGGGGTGGGTTCTACTTACCTTTACTACCGGTTCACAATGGGACTGCGTGCACATGCTCTCTTGCTTTGCTTGTGCGCGTGCTCTTCTGCTCATGCACAGAAGCATTTTAATGACATCGGGGTCGATGGGTGGAGCCTCCCACCGGTTTTACTACCGATTCTATAGAACTGGTGCGAACTGGGGGCAACCCACCTCTGATGTAAATGCATTTATGTTTTGGCTCCAACTTTACCAAAGTATTACATTTTAGAAGAGATAACCTACATAATCGTTTTAAAATCCTTGTCCTACATAACTTTGTTACAACTGAGCCCACTTCCTCCCCATATTAAGGGAAAAAAACTGAAGTATTTTCCATTGTCAAGGTGATCACATGTAAAAACTAAAATTTGGTCCAGATTTTTTCAGTCTGATGGAAAAAAAAAGTTGGAGAAATGCAAAAGCATAACAGATGCCGACTTCAACTTTGTCTGGGTAGTGCCCTTTAAAGTTTTTTAATCAGTTCTCCAGTCCTGTTGGCAAAGAATTGCTTTCCATCCTAGAAGCATGACACAGTTTTGGCTTACACTGTAAATGAGAATAATTTCACAGTGCAGTCAATTACACTCTCTCTGCTTTTAAAGCTGAATTGTCGAATTTATTAATGGGGAAGTTTGCAATAGGGGAATTGAAGGTGCCAATGACTTGCAGATGGTCCACTGAAGCAACTTTTGATTTCTGTTTACAAAACTTTCTAGCCAAGCTTCCATTTTCCATCCCAAGGTTATCTTTGCCTTCTGTTCTTCCCCTAATTGTACCAGCCAAACTGAGGAGTCAAACTGCCGCACTCACATAAAACGGTCAGCTTTTGAACGAGAAAACTGATTTCCTCTTGACCTATTTCTGAAGCTAAATTCAGCCAGAGCAGATGAAAGAAAACCCAAAGAAGATGGGAGGGAGAAACACACACTTTCCAAGCTTCGTGCTTTCATAGTTACCAGCTGAACAGGCAGTCCCTTAGTTCAAGAAAAGCAACCTAGAACTAAGGAGAAATTTTCTAATGGTGAGAACAATCAGTCAATGGAACAGCTTGCCTTCAGAAGTTGTGGATGTTCCATCACTAGAGGCTGTCAAAAAGAGACTGGACAACCATTTCCCTGAAATGGTATAGGATCTCCTGCTGGAGCAGGGGGTTGGACTAGAACAGGGGTGTCAAACTCGTGTTGTCACGGCAGCGTCACGTGGACATATCATAACCTTTTTCCCTTCACTAAACCGGGCGTGGGCATGATGCACCAGGCCTGCGGCCTACGAGCCCTGGACTAGAAGGCCTCCGAGATCCCTTCCAACTCTGTTATTCTACATTCTATTTTTTCCTGATAGGTAGATTCGTCAAGAGGGTCACTATATTTGATGGTGAAACTCAAAGTGGCTCATCAGGATGATGTTGGCTTTATGATCCCAAACAAGATGAGATGGTGGCAAGTCCACTTTGCTGAAAACTAAGGCTACCTCAGTCACGTCTGAAAGGAATAGTAGGAGCAGGGAATGGACTTCAGCCAGAGTTTTAGTTTCGAGGTGGGATGCAGAGAGAGGACGGGGAAGGTGTAGGGGTACAACCAGGGGTGTTTCCACAGCGAGGTCAGAAAAATCAAGATGGCAACCACAACGGTGTAATGGAAGCTTTGTGTGTCTTTTTAGGTGCATCAGCTTCTTTAATCAGAAGACCAGATTTTTTTTTATGGGGAGGGGAATCTAATCAATTTCTGATACTTAAACTCATATTCATGGTGATTGTAAATACATTTTCCTCAGTAGAAACAAAGAAGTTTGTTTCATAGCCTTAAATTTGGAAAGACTGGAACTATGAAGCACAGATATTGCTCTGTGTGGGATGAAGCTGTTCCTGATCATTAGAATCCAAATATCTAATTTCTTTACCGTAAATTCTGCTCAATATCCCCAGTAAAAATGTTTCTGGTTTCCAATCCACATTATAGACAATTATCTCTTCAATCCAACTTCTAATTTTAATCCAATATTTTTCTGCAATTGGTAAAAAAGTCACCGGAACATATTATCATCTCTGGTGGACATGTCCCAATGCGAATAACAGATATCTCTTGAACATTTCCAAAAGTGAGTTATGAGAACTTGGCAGTGACAGATATTGTACACCCACACTGAAAGAAGGAGGATGATCTGAAAAAAAATTCAAAGAAGCCATTTTGAGACAAAGAAAGAAGCAAGCAGTTTTTTTCTGGAGTTCTGGAAATATGGTAGACTCACAGAAACTGTTTTTTCCATCTATGCTGTAGCTGAAACTTTCCCAACTTGATCTGTTGGACAAAGAAGACAAAAAAACCAACCTCCAACCAATATGGCCAGCTATGTTGTTCAAGAAACCTCAAGAGTTTTAACAGAATAATTCTGGAAGGTACCATATTGGAAAAGGCAGCTTTGGAGATGTACTATAAAGTAATCAAAGCAGAGGTGGGTTTCAGCAGGTTCTGACCATTCTGGAGAACTGGTAGTGGAAATTTTGAGTAGTTTGGAGAACGGTAAATACCACCTCTGACTGGCCCTGCCCCCATCTACTCTCTGCCTCCCGAGTCCCAGCTGATTGGGAGGAAATGGGGATTTTGCAGTAACCCTCCCCTGGAGTGGGGAGGGAATGGAGATTTTACAGTATCCTTCCCCTGCCATGCCCACCAAGCCACGCCCACTAAACCACACCCACAGAACTGGTAGTAAAAAATTTTGAACCCACCACTGAATCAAAGGGTATGTCAAACTAAAGTCAATTTCAGGCAAACATTTTAGAATTCCTGATGAAGTACTCAGTGAAGGAATCTCTGGAAGAAGAAGCATTCATTATCATTAGCCAACATGATAGAAGATAGAATTGCAATGAATAGGTTATTTAACAAAACATTGAGTTTCCTGGGATAGCTTATATGACAAGCTGTAAGATGTATGCCAAACTATAGACCAGTGATGGCTAACCTTTTTCCCATTGTGTGCCAAAAGTCGGGGGGGTGCTGGGGGGTCCACATGCACGTGCCCACACCCATAATTCAATGCGCCCCGCCCCCTGCGCCATGTCCACATGATCCCACTGAACTCCCCCCACTTTTTGCATGTGATGGCAAGGTGGCCCCGGTAGGCCTATTTTTCACCCTCCCCAGGCTCCAGAGGCTTTCTTGGAGCCTAGGAAGGGCAAAAACGGCCTTCCCACTCACCTGGAGGCCCTCTGGAGGCCGGAAGCAGTCTGTTTGCTGACTTCTGGTGGGACTTAGAAAGCCTCTGGAGCCTGGGGAGAGCGAAAAACAGGCCATCCCTCCCCCAGAGACCCTCCAGAGGTTGGAAACAGCTTGTTTCCTGACTTCTGGTGGGCCCAAAAATCAGCTGGGTGGCGTGCGCATGCGCGCCGGACCTGAGCTAAGGCAACGCTCGCGTGCCCACCAATATGGCTCCGTGTGCCACCTGTGGCACGCGTGTCATAGGTTCCCCATGACAGTCATAGACGGTCTATGGACAAAAAGATCACAGCTAGTTGAATAACTGAATCAAATATTAATCTTTTTTTAAAATCATAATAGAGTGGTGCAAATCGCTATCCCAGATCACATTTCATTTCTACAGAAAGGACTTGAATGAGGTTGTAGAGGGCATGTTAGGTTATTATTATTATTATTTATATTCTGCCTTTATTATTGAGATATTTTATATTGAGATATTTTATATTGAGATACAAAATATTGTTAGATATTTTACAAATATCTCAAGACAGCAGACATACAGTATCCAACAAAACTTTCTCCTCCTAAGTTCCTCATCACAGCAACCCCGTGAGGTAAGTCGGACTGAGAAAGAAGGAACAGCCGGCTTTCATGACTAAGGCAGTACTCAAACTCATGGTCTCCCACTTTCTAGCCTGGTGTCTTAACCACCGATTAAACAAAATGGGCTTATATCACCTTTCAAAGTTTACACATTATAGTAAATTATAATACATCGGTTGCAAGCAACTATTTGCTGGATTCACACGATGCGAAGGAACATGGCTAAGGCAGGAATCGAACTCATCGTTTCCCACTTTCTAGCCTGGTGTCTTAACCATCGGCTAAACAAAACGGGCTTATATCACTACTTGCAAGGTTTACACATTGTACTAAATTATAATACATGGGTTGCAAGCCACTATTTGTTGGATTCACATGATGCGCTAACTCAGGGGTCTGCAACCTTAAACACTCAAAGAGCCATTTGCACCCGTTTCCCACAGAAAAGAAAACACCGGGAGCCACAAAACTCTTCCCGTGTCTGACTAATTCTTGAGCAGCCTCAAAACTAGCATATATAGTTGAATTAAAAATTCTGTTTTCTTCTGAAATTTTTCTTTTCTTGGATTTATCCGTGGTTGGCCTACCGGGGGTTGAAAAGCTCAATAAATTGCATGCCAGCAGGTGTCGCATATTGGTGGTTGTGACGCATATTTTGAGTGACAGGGAGCCGCAGCAGAGGGTGAAAGAGCCACATGCGGCTCCAGAGCCACAGGTTGCTGACCCCTGTGCTAACTACTACCAACAACCAAAACAACAACATGGCTTAGCAAGATGTGTGAATCTACTGATGATTTTAGGAATCATCACCTTTAACTGAATCTGAATCTTTGAGGTTCAGTTACCACCTTTGCAGTAGTTACTGTAAGTATTCTGGTTTTGGCTTGTGATGCCAGTATGAACACAAACAATCACATCAAAAAACCACTCCTCAGTCCTTATGGAGTAGCTCTCAATAAGCATTATTTCTTCATTCTAAATAAACTTCATTAATCCCTGGGATTTTTTTTCCTGCTTTTAAACTTTTAACCCCTATACTTTCAAGTTGTAATAATAATAATAATATAAGAAGCTGCTGAATTTCACAAATGGACTCCTGCGGTTTTTTCAAGAAGGAGAATATATTATCTTGATAACACATGGCCCCTTTTAGGTCTTATCACATTTAATCCATAATGCACTGAAAATCTGTCCAAGGGGGGGGGGGGGAGGTGACTAATGAATGCCTTTGGAAAGATTACTGAAGAAAAAGAAAAGAGAAAAAGAGTATAAAGCATGTTAGGTTTACCACTCAGCACCACCTACTGGCTATCCTCTAGAGCTGTGTGTTATTTAAAATCAGATAAGGGAAAGTGAAATAGAAGAGATCAAAGAAGTGAGAGAAAGAAAATAAAGATGAATAGATATAGTAATAACAATGTTAGAAAGTGCCACGTTGTTGATGGTGATAAGAATTAAACATACAACATGGGGATTCTTGTTGTTGTTAGTTGCGAAGTCATGTCCGACCCATCGAGACCTCGTGGACAGCATTCCTCCAGGCCTTCCTGTCCTCTACCATCCTCTGGAGTCCATTTAAGGTCATGCCTACTGCTTCAGTGACTCCATCCAGTGACTCCATTCAGTGACTCCATCCAGTCATTCTCTATCGTCCCTTTCTTCTTTTACCCTCAGTCTTTCCCAGCATTAGGTTCATCTCCAGTGAGTTCTTCCTTTTCATTAGGTGGCCAAAGTATTTGAGTTGCATCTTCAGGATCTGGCCTTCTAAGGAGCAGTCAGGGTTGATCTTCTCTAGGACTGTCTTGTTTGTTCACTTTGCAGTCCAAGGAACTCTCAGGAGTCTTCTTCAGCCACCTAAGCTTACTGGAGGACTTCTGGATCAATCACTCTATCATTAAAACTCAGACCACGTGTTTTCTGATTAGTTTTTATCCCAGAGCTATAATTGCACTCAACAGTGAACTAAAGGGCCACCATCAGTGAGCTATTGGACAATATTATTTGGTCTGTTGTGTGGATGTTTGGGTGGTTTAGGGTGGGGAATTGTGGTGGGTGGAAGTGTGTTTGTGGATTGTTATGTGTGTTGGACCTGGTCTTTGGGTGTTAAGTGAATTTCTTTGTATGGGTATACTGTGTATACACGTACAATGACAATAAAGTTGTTATTGTTGTTGTTGTTGTTGTTGTTGTTATTTAATCTGAAGTGAGATTCACAGCATTTGAGGCTGGTTAATAGCTCAGCAGCTCAAGTCCTAACCAAGGACTTAGGAACTGTTAAGGTATTGTCGGATGATGTAAGCTGTTCCGAGTAAGGTGGTTTTTTGTAGAGTCAAAATGTTCAAGTCCGGTAAATTTAGAATGTCTAAATAGTGGGGTAGCCCTTTGGGTATTGCTCCAAGGGCTCCATTATATTATTATTATTATTATTATTATTATTATTATTATTATTATTATTATTATTATTATTATTATTATTTCTGTTTTTAAGTTATTTTAATAGCAAATAGCAGATCCAGTGATGATTGTCTTCTGCCCTGATCTGGAGTTCTCCAAGTGACTTAGATTCCAGCTTCCATAATTCCTGTGAATATGATGTTGTTAGAGAGCCGTTGTAGTGAACTCTAACCCTGTTGAGCGAATAGTCCTGAATGGAAACAACACCTTTTATAGAAAGTGTCACTGAGTCTCACTTAGTACTCAAGTGCAGAGCAAGTAGCCGGGTAACTCGATAAAGCCAATAAACATTGCATCTATTGTAGCTATTGTAAATATTGCAAAGTTCATATTTAATGGGCACCCATAGACTGGTTTATAAAGAAAAACAAACATAAAGATTGAAATCTGATATCTCTGGAGGGCAGCAGGTTGGGAAAATCCATGACGCTATGGCTAGCGTTGACTTTTCATGGCTTCGCAAGTAGCCCAAGGGCTGGTTTGTCTGAGGCAGGGCAGTAGATGCCATTGTCATGGTGGTGTAACCCCCAAGGACAGACAAGTCACATGTGCACTTGAAGCAGAAAGTCTCCTATGCCTTATATGCCCTTCCTGTTTTCTTGGCAATACTGTATGTATTTTTATTTCCATAATGTTCTCTAGCCCACCTATCCCTGCATACACATCCCTCACCACCCTGAGTCCTTCAGGAGAAGGGCGGTATAGAAATAAAATTATTATTATTATTATTATTATTATTATTATTATTATTATTATTATTATTATTATTATTATTATTATTATTATTATTATTATACAGTAATAGAGTTGGAAGGGACCTTGGAAGTCATCTTCTAGTCATCTAGTCCAATCCCCGGCTCACGCGGGAGACCTATACTAGGGATTTGAACTGCTGACCTTTCTGATCGACAAGCTCAGCGTCTTAGCCACTGAGCCACCTAGCCAGGCTTTGAGCCACCTAGCCAGGATAATATCATAATGACAGATACAATACTTTCCTATCCTTTTGTGATATTCCAGGTCTGCCTAAGGCAGTTGCCCTAATAAGACTGCTGCCATGTTACTTCATAAATATCTGTCACATTGGAGCAGTGGTGAAATCCAAATTTTTTTTACTACCGGTTCTGTGGGCGTGGCTTGGTGGGCATGGTGTGGCTTGCTGGGCGTGGTAGAGGAAGGATACTGCAAAATCTCCATTCCCTCCCCACTCCTGGGGGAAAGATATTGCAAAATCTCCATTCCACTCTACTCTGGGGTCAGCCAGAGGTGATATTTGCCAGTTCTCCAAACTATTCAAAATTTCTGCTACCGGTTCTCCAGAACCTGTCAGAATCTGCTGGATTTCACCTCTGCATTGGAGCCCTTGAAATAGTCTTTCTTTCTTTCTTTCTTTCTTTCTTTCTTTCTTTCTTTCTTTCTTTCTTTCTTTCTTTCTTTCTTTCTCTCTTTCTCTTTCTCCCCCTCCCTCCCTCCTTCCCTCCCTTCCTCTCTCTCTTCTGGTGTGTTAACCACCAGACCAAACTGCCTCTCTGTTGCTGGCTTTCTGTATAGCTGGAAACAACTTTTCAACTTTTCTCACGGAAAAATAGATTTTGTTTTTCTTAGTCAAGACAGGCAAATTTGCAAGCCAAGGATCAATCAAGGCCACAACAATCTTTAGCCTGAGCACAACATCAGAAAGAAAAAAATGTATATGATGCTGAGCTCTTTGAAAGATAGATGGACTATCATTCTAGTAAAAGGATAGATAAATAAATAAAATGACTTTCTTGCATTTTTTTATACTTTATTTTGGTGGCAGCAACTTGAGGACTGAGTTCAGTTATATTACCTGAATTCAGTTATGTTAGCTGGGTTCAATTATATTACAGTTCTTACGCTATAAGTTTCATTTCCTCCTCTCAAGTGATTCAAGAATTTATACAAAGAGTATATCTTGATTTTCTAGTCATATCAAGAAGATTTAATTTCTGTTTGACAAAGAGACATTCCAGAGCAAGGCCCAGCTTTTCATTCTTATTTTCATCTCTGCCCATGCGAGAAACAAAAATGATAGATTTCATTGGGCCAGCTGCTTGATTTGTTCAATAAACTCAGAAGCATGCATTTTATGGATTCTTTCAGGAATTTTATTCAAAGCACCAAATAAAGAGAACAAATTCTTATATAACTCCTTGTCAGTTGTTTGGCAACAGTGTGAATGTGCTGCAGTACTGATTTTATATTCTAAGTATAAGAGCACCAATACAAGTTTTTTTAACATAATCCGTCCACAGTTTCGGTGTTGGATGTAATTCACTATTTCTTGAGCTAGTCTACTGTGACTGGATGGCAGTAGTTTGCATGGACTTCTTTTTTTCCAAAGGTTCAACCAAGTGAAAACTCAGGAGGGGCAATTCTAAATTGTTTGTAACAGATTGGAAATTCAGGAGATGTGAATTTGCTGATAGTATTATTTCAAGGGGAGACATGATAGCAGTGTTTCAATATCTCAGGGGCTGCCACAAAGAAAAAAAGGTCAACCAATTCTCCAAAGCACTTGAGGGCAGGACAAGAAACAATGGATGGAAACTAATCAAGGGGAGAAGCAACCTGGAATTAAGGAGAAATTTCCTGACAGTGAGAACGATCAATGGAACAGCTTGGCTCCAGAAGTTTTGGGTGCTCCATCATTGGAGGTTTTTAAGAAGGGATTGGACAACGATTTGTCTGAAATAGTATAGGGTTTCCTGCCTGAGTAGGGAGTTGGACTTGACTAGAAGGTCTCCAAGGTCCAAGGTGAAATCCTATTGGCTCTGTCCAGCTCGCGTGTGGTGGGAGAAGCGTGGTTCGGCGAACCGGTAGTGCCGGCAGCACGAGGCTCCGCCCACCCACCAGGACGTCGCTACTTCCTGGTTTTTAACCCTCTACACATGCGCAAAGCCTTCTGCTCATGCGCAAAGGGTCAAAAATCGGACGCACGCACTTCCAAACCTGTAGGGAAGGTAAGTAGATTTCACCCCTGCTTCCAACTATTATTCTATTACTCCGTTATTCCAGGAGTATTCAGATCTGGAGAAAATACAAATTTTGGAACTAAATGATATTGACATGTTATATAACAAAGGACCAAAACTGTTGATCAAAAGTTTCAAACTACCGTATTTCCCCGAAAATAAGACCGTATCTTATATTTTTTTGAACCCTGAAATAAGCGCTTTGGCCTTATTTTCGGGGAGGTCTTATTATTTTGGGGCACGTGGAGCAAGATGGGGCTCCTCTTGCCATCTTACCTGATTTCCAGCTCTGCGCTTAATATTTTCAGGGAGGGCTTATTTTAGCGCATGCGCCTGATTGAGCTTATTATCAGGGCATGTCTTATTTTTGAGGAAACAGGGTAAATATCATTGCTATATTTTCTGCTTAGAATTTTGTAATAAAAAACTGTCCACTCATGGAAAGCTTAGTTTTCATTATACTCTTCCCTGTGTAAGAATAATTCGAATTTGTCTACAATTTTTATATCAATGTTTTCCCACATTCCTGCTAACCTACTTTTTATTTCTATGCATGTTTTTAATTTAGCCTCTTCTGCTTCCTCACATATTATGTGACGGCAAGTACCATGACTGCTAAATAGGCCGGATGCGAATATGCTTTAGAGATCAGTTTACACATCCTTTTTTAAAAAAATAATTATTCTAGATAATCCTCCTTGTCAGTACTTATGACAAGTCTCACATTAGAAAGGATTTTCCCCAGGAGCTACAACAAATGAAATAGTATTAGGGAGTGGTGAGAGCTTCTGCCAAGCCATTTTTAACTTCATGTTAATTTGAACTTAGTTTATACAAAATGGACTTCTGAACCAAGAATGAAATCCAGCAGGTTCTGACAGGTTCTGGAGAATCTGTAGCGGAACTTTTGAGCAGTTTAGAGAACCGGCAAATACCACCTCTGGCTGGCCCCAGAGTTGGGTGGGAATGGAGATTTTGCAATATCCTTCTCCCAGGAGTTGGGAGGGAATAGGTATTTTGCAGTATTTTGCACCCTGGAGTGGGGTGGGAATGGAGATTTTGCAGTATCCTTCACCTGCCATGCCCACCAAGCCACACCAAGCCCGCCACAGAAACGGTAGTAAAAAAAATTGGATTTCACCACTGTTCTAAACCTCCTAGTTTAAAAAGGAAAAAAAAATCTTCAAATGATTTTTCAATTCTGCTAAGCAATACAGGTAGTTGTCAACTTATAGTTACTTGTTTAGCGACTGTTTGAACTTACAGCGGCACTGGGAAAAGTGACTTATGACCCTTTTCAATACCTATGTCCATTGCAGAATCCCCATGGTCATATGATCAAAATTTGGATTCTTTGCCATTTGTTCCACTTTATGACAACTGCAGTCTCCCGGTGTCGTGCGATCACCTTTTGCAACCTTCCCCAAGTCAATGGCGAAGCCAGATTCACTTTGCAGCTATGTTACTAACTGTAGTGTTACTAACTTGCTCTGTGGCAAGAAAGGTCATAAAATGGGGCAAAAACTCACTTAATAACTGTCGCGCTTAGCAACAGAAATTTTGGATTTAGTTGCGGTCATAAGTCGAGGACATAAAACGTTGCCAAGATCATCTTGGCTTGAGAACGTAACAGTCCAGTTCTTTCATTTGGCAGGATAAAGATCGGCTGCCCTAAATGGTGCCAAGTGTTAGCAGTTAAATTTTTTGCATTTTTGCATTTCTGTTGCATTTTTATGTCTGAGGAAGTGGTGGGATTTGTGGGATTTTTCTGCCTCGTCTGCCAAAATATCTTTGAAAATAGGAACTCTGAGTTGAGCGATGGGGGTTGAGCGATGACCATTGGAGAGTTAAAGTAAGACAAATTGTGCTCCCTTCCCAGCAAAGAATTTAGAACCGGCCAAATTATTTTGCCACATTTTGTGTTATTTACACATGATGCATTATCTTCAGAGGTGGGTTTCACGTAATTTTACAACCTGTTCTCCACGCACCGAAAATCGGATCGCTCGCGCGTCTTCCATGCATGTGTGCGGTCTTCCACGCATGTGCTTTGCTTGCATGTGTGGCTTGCAAGCATGCGCGCAGCTTAGAAAACGTGGCTAAATAAGATGGCATAGCGTTAACCAGCGAGCTTCTGCTACCGGTTCACCTGAATCGGTTCGAACCGGCTAAATACCACCACTAATTATTTCCCCCACAATGGCAATTCAAGTAAATTAATAAAGGCGTTCAATAATTAATCATTATTACTACGGTTCCAGAAATTCACATTGCTCATTAGTAAAATGAGTCCTGAACATTTACTGAGTCAGAGATTTTGAGTTCTAATGGTTAGAGTATTTTATCATTTATGTTTAATTTATTATATTTATAGCCGAGAGGGTTACAATGGCTTAGCGGTTGAGATGCTAGGCTTGCTGGCTGGAAAGCTGACAGCCCAGGTTTGAGACCCGAGTGCCGCGGGATGGGGTGAGCTCCTGTTACTTACCCCTGCTCCGCCCCAATTAGAAGTTGAAAAGCATGCAAATGCAAGTGGGATGGTGGGATTCAAATAATTTAACAACCAGTTCTCTGCCCTAATGATTTCTTCCAACAACCAATTTACCAAACTGCTCAGAAAGTTAACAACTGGTTCTCCAGAAGTGGTGCGAACTGGCTGAATCCCACCACTGAAGTAGATCAATGGGTACCATTTCGGTAGGAAGATAACAATTTCCGTGTGCCTTGGCATATAGTCATGCTGGCCACACAACCACAAAAATGTCTTTGGACAGCACTGGCTCCATTGGCTAAGAAACGGAGATGAGCACTACCCACTAGAATTGGATAAAACTGGACAGTCATACACTTATGTCCTCCATCACAATTCAGAACAGTTCATTATCATGAAATAATTCAAATAGAATATGAAGTACTTTTTATGGTGCTTCTCACTAAGGTTCAGTGTTAAGTGAGCATATTATGGTATACCCATGCCACTCTGTTCTCAACCAGTTGCATTTCTGAGTAGTCTCAATGTCGAATGCATTGGAATAGTTCAAACATATGGTGACTGAGGATTGAAGTACTGTGCTGTTCTCCTAATGCAATACAGGTATCCTTGTTTAATGACCATTTACTCAGCAATCATATGATGGTCTGAATGAATGGCATTTAGGACCTGTCCTCAAAGTTATGGCTATTGCACTGCCCCTGCAGTCACATGGCCAAAACTGAAGGCTTGTTCATCAACTTCATGCAGATATTTTTATCTTATTTATTATTACACTTAAAAACTATCTTCTAATTGACTCAATTCAATTCAATTTCAATTTATTGCAGTCAAACACCAAAACAAAAACAAAATGAAATTCAGGAGAATTAGTAGTAAAGATAAGTAGAACCCACACCATGTTTAAGGGATTCCTTGTTCAGTCTTTTCCTATCTAACATTCGCTGGTTGTCATCATCAGCATCAGCATCAGTCTCCATTCCTCTCCTCCTCCTCCATTGTTCATTTTTGGATTGTAAAGGGGGCAGTGCAGCTTCCTAAGTAAGACTAGGCCATCAAATATAATATCTTTAGTGGAAAGCTGTGCCCTTTAGGAAGCTGCTGAATTGCTATTCACAATAGCCTTAGACAGCCTGGCCAGAAAAGGAGCATAGATTTCTCTGCCTGTGTCTATGAGCTAAGCTACCTGATATTTAAGGGGTGAAATGGCCAGTAAAAAAAAAATCACGAATAAAGGACAACTTGCCTATTAAAGGTCATTTGACTGATCTGTGGTTTATTTTCAACCCTTCATGAACTGCTTTATCATGGAATAATCCCTAAGCAACGCATAAAGTAATTATATATCTTGGAATTGATTCTAGCTTATCAGACATGGTGTTGATCAAAAAATCCTGGGAGCCAAGCCATCATGTAACCGCCGACTCCTTACAAGTTCTTTGGGATAAAGAAAAATGGCTGTAAAGCAATTCCACTGGCAAAGAGGACCTGAGTGGGAGATAGGGAGGGAAGCAAAACATGGGGGAGGCTCTGAACAATGTCTAGATAAGCTTAAATAAATGGGGGTGGGGAAGCCAAGCAAGAGAAGCTGGTGCTGAGAATGCACTTGATCTGACAAGCAAACTTTCTGATGGCTCCGTAAATCCAGTCCAGACAGCTGAGAAATTGACTCCAGCTTCAATGTCAGCCAAGGAGCAAGGAAAGAAGGGAAGGAGAAGGCCTGAATCTTCTGTAGGCAAAGTTTGCTCTCTTACTCAGGGGATATCTGTGCTGCTTCCTATCAGCAGGGGGATGGGTGAGTCTCAAATATCAGCAGTAAAATGCATGCATCTTCAGTCTTTGTATGTGCTGAGTTTAAGTAGGCTTGTTCCCCAAGTAATTGACTGGGATATGTCTTTGGATGGTAATTGTGCCAATGATAGGCTGATGTATCTCCATAACCTCAAATTGGAGAAGGATGGTGTAGTGTTTAAGGTAAAGGTTCCCCTCACACATATGTGCTAGTTGTTCCCGACTCTAGGGGGTGGTGCTTGTCTCTGTTTCAAAGCTGAAGAGCCAGCACTGTCTGAAGACATCTCCGTGGTCATGTGGCCGGCATGACTTAACACCAAAGACACATGGAATGCTATTACCTTCCCACCAAAGGTGGAACCTGTTTTTCTACTTGCATTTCTTTTACATGCTTTCGAACTACTAGGCTGGCAGAAGCTGGGACAAGTAATGGGAGCTCACCCCGTTACGCGGCACTAGGGATTCGAATCGCTGAACTGCCGACCTTTCGATCGACAAGCTCAGCGTCTTAGCCACTGAGCCACTGCGTCCCCTGGTGTAGTGTTTAGGAACCCTCAAAACTAAATTATTGCCGAACTGTATCAACCCTGAAGCTCTTTTGCGAAACATTAAGTCAAATATATACAGGTATATATTGTCCTTGACTTACATTTATTCAGTGATTGTTAAAAATTACAATGGCATTGAAAAAATTGACCCATGACCATTTTTCACATTTACAACTATTGCAAGCATCTCCATGGTCAGTGATCAAAATTTGAATGCTTGGAAACTGGTTCATATTTATGACTGTTGCAGTGTCCCAGGGGGCGGGGGGGGGGGGGAGATGTGATCACTTTTTGCGACCTTCTAACAATCAGAGTGAATGGGGAAGCAAAATTCACTTCATCACCCCGTTACTAACTTAGCCGCTGCAGTGATTCACTTAACAAGTGTGCCCAGAAAGGTCATAAAATGGGACGAAACTCACTTAACAAATGTCTTGCTTAGCAACATAGATTTGGGGCTCCGTTGTGTTTGTAAATCAAGGGCTATCTGTATTGTAAATCGAGTAAAATAATGCATAGTTTTCTTAAGGAATGCCTCTTGGAAACAGGAAACAGGAAATAACTATAATGCATGGCAAGAGAGACGTTCCCTTATGTCAGAAATTGGGGTGGTTTCAGACTGAAACAGGGCCTAGTACGCTTCCTTCTAACTTCTTGAAATCCTTGGTGGCACAGCGGACTAAACTGCTGTTAAAGTAGCACTTAGCTGCCGCCTGCCTGCAATTACTGTGAGTTCAATTCTCACCAGGCTCAAGATTGACTCAGCCTTCCATCCTTTCGAGGTACGTAAAATGAGGATCCGGTTTGTGGGGGCAATAAGCTGACTTTGTATAAAATAGAATACCGCTCAGGGGGGGGGGCAAAAGCCTTACTAAGCAGGTATATACAAAAGTATGAAGGCTATTGCTTAATGCATTGTAAGCCGCCCTGAGTCTCCGGAGAAGGGCGGCATATAAATCAAAGTAATAAATAAATAATAAATAAATAAATAAATAAATTTATACAGGCTTGGGGCTCAGCAGGCTTTCTCTTTCTTCACTATTTTGCTCGGGGTGAACTTGGTGACATCTGTGGATATCCACATGGTATTGGACACCTTCCTCGGTATCTGTTTATATGAAATTGTGTACTCGATATATGTGGTTTGAAAAGCAAGACAAGGTGTAACCAGAGATAAATACACACATTCTGAATGTGCAACATAAGCCTTTGCCAAATAAAGATTGTGGAACAGGCCTTGCCACCACCCCAGGTGGTGGTGTAGCTCTCCAAAACCTCAGGAGCTGAGAATTCTTTCTCAGTTTTCCTTCCTGAGATCATTTTAAATGTGAAATACCAGAACTGAACTTGGAGCCCTCTGCATATAAAGCATCTGGCCAGCTCTAACTTTAGGGCGCTGTTCCATGGGGTTGATACCAATTTCGCTTGGAGAGCTTCAACCGATGCTTAGATCTCCTCTGAACTCACTTGGATGCGCACATGATTCATTTGGGGCAGATTGCACCTGTTGCAATGCAGGATATAGTATATCCACAGGCACATAAATATCAAATTAAAAGGAATTGAATTGGGTGTGAATGTTGAGCCAAGGTTGTTTGCAACAGTATCCAGGACATTAATCTTTGCATACTTTTGGACATGCCCATCCCATCCTGATTATGCTGTAACCTAACACACCAAATGCTACGGGTCTTGCAGAATACTGTTTTGAATGACTACGGCTGACCTAGGTCGTTTTCAGGTCAGCCAGCCTCCTTGGGTTTATATTCGCACATGATATTTTGTTTTTAAGTGGTTCCCTTGACTTACTCCTAACTTGGGAGGGGATAATAATACAAACTTAGAGAAGTTTAGTGCACTTTCCAGTTGCCAAAATTAGCTTGTCAGGGCCTTAGACCACCAGCAATAGTTCTGTGAGCTTGAAGAATTCCAGAAACAGTCCACATCCTACATGACTTGTTTGAAAGGATTTGCATTAATTCCATAGACTTTTATGTACAGTGGCAAATCTAAGAATGACTGAACCTTCTGTTTTGATTATTGTATTGAGTAATGCATTTGTAGTGGAGCAACTCAAGGTTTGCATTGCAGACACCAATGCATGGAGGGAAATATGCAGTGGGATCAGTGGTGGGTTTCAAAATTTTTTACTACCGTTTCTGTGGGCGTGGCATGGTGGGCATGGCTTGGTGGGCGTGACAGGGGAAGGATACTGTAAAATCTCCATTCCCACCCCACTTCAAGGGAAGGATACTGCAAAATCTCCATTTCCTCTTGATCAGCTAAGACTTGGGAGGCAGAGAATAGATGGTGGCCAGGCCAGTCAGAATTTTTACTACCAGTTCTCCAAACTATTCAAAATTTCCACTACCGGTTCTCCAGAACTGATCAGAACCTGGTGAAACCCACCTCTGAGTGGGGTACTGCAAGGCGACCTGGAGAAGAGTCTAGTGCTGGGAAAGATTGAGGGCAAAAGAAGAAGAGGACGACAGAGAATGAGGTGGCTGGATGGAGTCACTGAAGCAGTAGGCATGAGTTTAAATGGACTCCAGAGGATGGTAGAGGACAGGAAGGCCTGGAAGAACATTGTCCATGGGGTTGCGATGGGTCAGACTCAACTGCAACTAACAACAACCGCAAGACTCTATCATAGATCCAGTATTCTTCAATATCTTCATCAATGATTTAGATGAGGTGATAGAAGGGGAAATTTACAGATGACACCAAGCTGGCAGGAATGGCCAGCACTCCAGAAGATAGGCTCAAGATACAGAAGGATCTTGACAGATTCGAATACTGGGCCCTAGCTAACAAAATGAAATTCAATGGTGAGAAAAGTAAGGTTCTACATTCAGGCAAGAAAAAACAAATGTGTAGGTATAGAATAGGTCAACAGTACTAATTGCAAGAAGGATCTCGGAATCCTAGTGAACAAGGATTAAATATGAGACAGGAATGTGCTGCAGCTGCCAAAAAAGCCAACACAGTTCTAGACTACACTAATAGAGGGATAGAATCAAGATAATTTAAAGTGTTGGAATTATTTAATAATGTCTTGGTAAGATCACACTTGGAATATTGCATCCAGTTTTGGTCATCACAACATAAAAAAGATGTTGAGACTCTAGAAAAAGTGCAGAGAAGAACAACAAAGGTGATTAGGGGACTGGAGGTTAAAACATCTGATGAATGGTTGCAGGAATTGGGTATGTCTAGTTTAAAGAAAATAAGGTTTAGGGATGACATGGTAGCAGTCTTCCAATATCTCAGGGGCTGCCACAAAGAAGAGGGAATCAATGTCCAAAGCACCTGAAGGCAGAACAAGAAGCAATGGATGGAAACCAATCAAAGAGAAAGGCAACCTAAAACTAAAGAGAACTTTTCTGAAAGTTAGAACAATTAATCAGTGGAATGACTTGCCTCTAGCAATTGTGGGTGCTCCAACACTGGAGGTTTTTAAGAAGATTGGACAACCCTTTGTCTGAAATGGTATAGGGTTTATTGAGTAAAAGGTAGGACTAGAAGATCTCCAAGATCCATTCCAACTCTGTTATTCTGTTAATTCCGTGGCTATATTCCATTTAATTATCTTCTAAACTTCAGAAAATACATTGCCCCTTTGTTTGCATGTTGAAGGACAGGACTTTCATGTTCATATCAACTTTTTGGCTTCTTATCATTGTCCCACTATTGTGAGGATTTAAGATTTAATATATGGGGACCGTGTGCTCTCTCTCCCCCTCCCTTCCTCTCTCCCTCTCCCTCTCCCTCTCTCTCCCTTCCCCTCTCTTGTCTCTCTCCCTCCCTCTGTCTCTGTCTCTCTCTCTTCCTCCCTCCCTCTCTCTCCCTCTCTCCCTCCGTCCCTCCCTCCCTCCTCTCTCTCTGTGTTTCTCCCTCTGTCTCTCTCTCTCCCACTCCCCCCTCTCTCTCCCTCCCTCCCCTTCTCTCCCTCCCTCCCTCCATCTCTCTCTCTCTCTCTGTCTCTCCCTCTGTCTCTCTTTCTCCCCCCTCTCTCTCCCTCTCCCCCCTTCTCTCTCTGTCTCTGTCTGTCTGTCTGTCTCTCTCTCTCTCTGTGTGTACACTCACACACACTATACATATACACATAATAGTGGACTTTTTAAAACACATAATTACAATTTTACTGACTTTCTTCCCTGTGGGATATTATACAGACTCCTTCAGCCCCTCATTTAATCCATATCTTTCTTAATCTTCACATTCATAAATCATCATGTCTTTTCCTTCATCTTTCAGCAAAAAGTCCATATAAGGTTTCCAGTCTGTTAAAAAATGCTTTAGTTGTTTTTTCTCTGACCAAACTTTTGCCATTTTGCAAATTTGAACACTGCTTCTTACAATGAGGTGTCCTGAATTGGAGATAATAGGGGAGGTGGATTCCAAGCAACACAGCATAAAGTAAAAATATTACATCCTGTGATTTAGAAATGAATGCAGTCTGAAATTGAATTCTCCTGTTTTGCAACTATTTCACACTGCCACCTCATCCGTTACTCTACTTTTTAGTGATTCTATTTATCTAGCCAGATATTTCCCATCCTATACCTTTCCATTTCTTCACAGATTTTGTTTTAATTTGAGAAATGTCATTCTGACATTTTCAGCTCTTTTCACTAATTTATCAAGTCATTCTGAATGGTGGTGGTGCAGTAGTTAGAATGCAGTATTGCAGGCTAATTCTGCCAGCTACCAGCAGTTCAATCCTCTCAGGCTCAAGGTTGACTCAGCCTTCCAACCTTCCGAGGTCAGTAAAATGAGGACCCAGATGGTTGAGAGCAAAATGCTGACTCTGTAAACCGCTTAGAGAGGGCTGTAAAGCACTGTGAAACGGTATGTACAGTAAGTCTAAATGCAATTGCTATTGCTATTTCTGCCTTATAATAACAGAGTTGGAACGGACCTTGGAGGTCTTCTAGACCAATCTCTTGCTTAGGCAGGAAACCCTATACCACTTCAGACAAATGGTTATCCAACATCTTCTAAAAAACTTCCAGTGTTGGAGCATTCACAACTTCTGGAGGCAAGTTGTTCCACAGATTAATTGTTCTAACTGCCAGGAAATTTCTCCTTAGTTCTAAGTTGCTTTCTTCTTGATTAGTTTCCATCCATTGCTTCTTGTCCTGACCTCAGGTGCTTTGGAGAATAGCTTGACTCCCTCTTCTTTGTGGCAGCCTCTGAGATATTGGAACATTGCTATCATGTCTCCCCTAATCCTTCTTTTCATTAAACTAGGCATACCCAGCTTCTGCAACCATTCTTCATATGTTTTAGCCTCCAGTCCCCTAATCATCTTTGTTGCTCTTCTCTGCACTCTTTCTAGAGTCTCAACATCTTTTTTACATCGTGATGACCAAAACTGAATGCAGTATTTCAAGTGTGGCATTACCAAGGCATTACAAAGTGGTATTAATACTTCACGTGATCTTGATTCTATCTCTCTGTTTATGCAGCCTAGAACTGTGTTGGCTTTTTTGGCAGGTGCTGTACACTGCTGGCTCATATTTAAATGATTGTCCACTAGGACTCCAAGATCCCTCTCACAGATATTACTATTGAGCAAGGTACCACATATATTGTATGTGCATTTTGATTTTCTTGCCTAAATGTTTAGGCAACCTTACTTTTTTCACTATTGAATTTCATTTTGTTAGATAGCGCCCAATGTTCAGGTCTGTCAAAATCCTTCTTTATCTTAAGCCTATCTTCTGGAGTGTTGGCTATTCCTGCCAGCTTGGTGTCATCTCAAATCTGATGTGTACCCGATCTATCCCCTTGTCCAAGTCATCAATGAAGATGTTGAAGAGTACTGGGCCTTCACAGGAATTAACTGTCTTTCAGGGTTTCCTGAAGGCTAAAAAACCTGAATTTAGTACATCTAGATTCTTCCTGCAAAACCAAATCCGTTTCTTCTTCTTGTATCTTGCTTGCAGTTCTGCGCCAGCATCCTAGAAAACTGATGGAGAGGTGAAAGTAAAGATTGAGAATTAGTTTCCACTTAATTCTTAGGGAAGGACTGCCGGCTCTTGCCGTCTGCCAAATACAGGCCATAAACCTGTCCGCCAACATCCTTTCGTCTTGATTTACCTGTTCTTGAAAAGTTGCATGCTTTAAAATCCCAGCCAAGACTTGTTCTTGTCATGTATTTCCAGTTGCTCTGCCGAAGGTGTCAATGAGATGAGTGGCAAGAACTAAAATTCATCAAGCGGTGTTTGCTTAAGCTGACATTAGGAGACCCTCTTCAACTCTCTCTCTTGATCACCGTTGGCAACTTTTCTCTCTCCTCATGACCTCGCTCACAAAAATCAACATTTCAGGGGAGCGAAGTAAAATAAGACTTAAATTTCGGAGGTTTGCTTTTTTCTTAGGCTGCACAAGTCCTGAAACTAAGCCTGGAGCAGTATGCTAGATCCTGCAATAAATACTGCTCTGGGCTTAGTTTCTATGCAAGGCTGGGAGGAAAAAGTTGTTGCTGTTTAAAGACTTATTCAATTTAATGTGACTCTTAAAGCAGTAGCCTCTTTTTCCAGGCTTGTATAGGGAAAAAAAAGAAGAAGTTTGGTTGTTTTAATGAATAGCAGGTGGGTCTTGCACTCATGTGAGGTCTGAAGCAATCCTTCCTGGTTGTTTTCTAAATGTAAACAGCTGTAATTTCTACAGCTTTGCCCAGGGAGAGATGCCAATCCTCTTTCTATCTTAGAAAGTTTCTCAGTACTTTAATAGTACTTTATTTTCTTGGAAGGTTTCTACATTTGAGCAAGAACTAATAGACAGCTGATCCAGTGGTGGGTTTCAATTTTTTTTATTACCGGTTCTGTGCGCGTGGCTTAGTGGGTGTGGCAGGGGAAGGATACTGTAAAATCTCCATTCCCACCCCACTCCAGGGGAAGGATACTGTAAAATCTTCATTCCCTCCCCAATCCAGGGGAAGGTTACTGCAAAATCCCCATTTCCTCTTGATCAGCTGGGACTTGGGAGGCAGAGAATAGATGGTGGCCGGGCCAGTCAGAATTTTTACTACCGGTTCTCCAAACTACTCAAAATTTCTGCTACCAGTTCTCCAGAACTGGTCAGAACCTGCTGAAACCCACCTCTGAGCTGATCCCAAATGGAAAGCGTTATCCCAAACACTTCAGTTTCCCTGTCCTAACGTTGGGGTTGTCTATGAATCCTGCTCAGGCCATTGGGTAGCAATAGCAATAGCACTTAGACTTATATACCGCTTCACAGTGCTTTACATCCCTCTCTAAGCGGTTTACAGAGTCAGCATTTTGCTCTCAACAATCTGGGTCCTCATTTTACCAAACTTGGAAGGATGGAAGGCTGAGTCAACCTTGACTTGGTCAGGATCGAACTGCTGGCCGTCGGCAGAATTAGAATGCAATACTGCATCCTAACCACTTTGCCACCATGATAGGGTGGGGAATTATACTTTACCACTGAGGACACATCTATCTTGCCGCTCTTTTCATTTATTTAACTTATTTAGCCAATTTCTATAGCCACCTATCTCAGCCAAGTGACTTTTTCTACTCTACAATCCCACAAAGGTGCTTTGAAGACAATCCATGACTGCAGGCCTAGGGTAACTTTTTTTTGACACAAAACATTCAGATGAAACTATTTATGGCTTAATATTTGTGTATTATTTAATGAAACAGGAGTCTCAAAAGACGCATTGTGAGATTTTTTTTTTCTAAAGAACATCACATGACCATTAATATAATATGCTTTGGAACTTTTGAACATTGTGTTTGGCAGTCCCTGAACTTTTGAATAGGACATTTGGGAATACCATGATGGGTTTAAAGAGAAGTCTCAATGTCCTGGTTGTTTTATTTATATTCTACCTTTCCATAGCATGTATGGCCAAGATGGAACCTCATCATTTCCCCTACAACATGAATTAAAGAGGTGTAGCTTCTCAGTCATCTTTCAACCTGGTGCCTTGAAGATATGTAGGGGCTACACCCGTGGTGGGTTGCTACCCGTTCGCCCCGGATCGGCCAAATCAGTAGCAGCAGCGGCGGGAGGCTCCACCCACTTGCCTGGACACTTCTGCACATGTGCAAGCATGTACACACCCATGAGCGAACTGGTAGCGATGGGATTTGAAACCCACTACTGGGCTACACCTCCAGTCAGCCATATGAACTGGGTGTTCTGGGAATTGTAAGTTCAACCCTCTTAAAGACAGTAAGTTGGGAAAGGCACTTTGTGATGGATAGGTGATGGATGACTGTTGGAATAAATTAGAGATTACCAGAGCGATAAATAGGTAGTCCTTGATTTACGACCACAACCAACCCCAAAATTTTCTTTGCTAAGCCAGGCAGTTGTTAAGTTAGTTTTGCCCCATTTTTACAACCTTTTTTTGCCACAGTTGTTAAGCACATCACCACACTTGTTAAATGAATCTGGTGGTCATTAAACGAATCTGGCTTCCCGCATTTACTTCATTTGTTGGAAGCCAGCTGAGAAGGTTACAAATGGTGATCCCATGAGCCTGCGACAGGGCAACTGTCATAAATACATACCAGTTGCCAAAGGTCCAAATTCTGATCACGTGATCATGGGGATGCTGCAATGATCCTAAGCAGGAGTGGGTGCCACTTATCTTTACTAACGGTTCACAATGGGAACGTGCGCTCACGCTCACTTTGATCGTCAGTGATGACGTTGGGGTGGATGGGTGGAGCCTCCCACTGCCATTACTACTGATTCGCAAGAACTGGACTGAACTGGGAGCAACCCACCACTGATTTTAAGTGTAAAAACCAGTTATAAGTCACCTTTCTCCAGTGCTGTTATAGCTTCCAACAGTCATGAAATGAACGGTGGGAAGTGGAAGATGTATGCATTTAAAAAGATGGGTTTCCCCTTGTGTCGAACTGTTGCTGTGGGAAGTCAAAACAAGCTTTTTGCAACATAGGGGCATTTTACATTCTTCCTCTGCCCCTTGGCTCCTGGCTCACGTTCAAGAAGAGGCCTCAGCCCTGAATAGTCTCTGTATCATCTTCTTCAGACATCATTGTCTGATTGTGCAGCCTTAAGGATCCCGGACTCCTACGCCCAGTTGTACATGCTGCCTCTTTTGTTTCCTTTGTGTGAATTGCCAGGGTGTCTCACTCTGTTTGATTTGGCATTCCACAGCGGCTTACTTGGAATTAATGGCCTCTCAACCAAGTGCCTTGAGAGTTGCCAGCAAATACTCTTAAAGAGGAGAAGATTATTTATCATTCATATGATTCCTCCCTTCCTCCCTCCCTCTCTCTCTCCCTCCTTCCCTCTCTCCCCTTCCCTCCCTCCACCTACCTACCTCCCCCCTCTCCCCCCTCCCTCCCTCTTTCTCTCTCTCTCTCACACACTCACACAGCACTCGTATCCTGCTGTCCTTCCCTCTCCCCCTTCCTCCCCTCCTTTAAGTCACATGCAAAAAATGAAGTAATATCAGTTTTAGATCTTGGAATAACTCAAAAGAAAGGAGCGGTTTCTCCTGGCATCTGGTAACAACTTCCAGATGAGTAGCAGAAATAGCCTATTATTTGACTATTGATGTAAGGAAGTTTCTATCCTTATACGTATTGGCATAAACCAGGGGAGAAATCCAGCAGGTTCTGACAGGTTCTGGAGAACCGGTAGCAGAAATTTGAGTAGTTCAGAGAACTGGCAAATACCACCTTTGGCTGGCCCCAGAGTGGAAAGGGAATGGAGTTTGCAATATCTTTCCCCCAGGAGTGGGGAGAAATTGAGATATTGCAGTATCCTTCCCCTGTCATGCCTACCAAGCCACACCACACCCACCAAGCCACGCCCACAGAACCGGTAGTTAAAAAAAATTGGATTTCACCACTGGTATAAATTTATTTATTTATTTATTACATTGGTTCGATTTATATGCTGCCCTTCTCCGGAGACTCAGGGCGGCTTACAATGCGTTAAGCAATAGCCTTCATACTTTTGTATATACCTGCTTAGTAGGGATTTTGGGCCCCCCCAAGTGGTGTTCTTTTTTATACAAAGTCAGCTTATTGCCCCCACAATCCGGGTCCTCATTTTACCTACCTCAGAAGGATGGAAGGCTGACTCAACCTTGAGCCTGGTGAGATTTGAACTCGCAGTAATTGCAGGCAGCTGGCAGCTAACTGCTACTTTAACAGCACTTTAGTCCTCTGCACCACCAAGTCTCCTTTGTTTTGATGGTCTTCAAGCTGCTGGCCATTCTTAGTGAGCTTTTTAAATGGCAAAGTAGTATAAACAGATTTAATTTTTTTTTTTAAAGAAAAACTGTTGTGATGGGCAGTTTTGCCCATCACATAGTTGCCTCAAGAATAGAGAAAAATAAAGGAAAGCACACAAGGCCTTTGGCAGATTTATTGAACTTCAAACTCACCAGCTTCTCCTGCCTTTAGTTCTGCTGCCATTGAGACTTGTTTTTTTTAAAAAATAAGATGCTCAGGCTTTTTTTGGTATGACTCTCAGCTTCTGAATAGCAGAATAACAGAGTTGGAAAAGTCCTTAGAGGTCTTCTAATGCAATCCAGTGTTTCCGAACCTGTGGTTTGTTGACTCCTGGGGGGCTGCAATGTCCTCACAAGGGATCTGCGAAGGCTTGAAGAAACGTTATGATTTAAATCTTGAGTTAAGTCTTGGGCAGGGGCCGGCAGCCTTAAACACTCAAAGAGCCATTTGGACCCGTTTCCCACAGAAAAGAAAACACCGGGACCCACAAAACTCTTCCCCTGCCTGACTATTTCCTGAGTGGCCCCAAAACTAGCATATATAGTTGAATTAAAGATTCTGTTTTCTTTGGAAACTTTTTTTCCCCTTGAATCTAGAATCTCCTGAATCTTGAATCTAGAATCTCCTGGATACTTTCTGTTAGAGGGAATGCTCTAACAGAAGGTATCCGGGAGATTCTAGGGACTTCCTCTGCATAACAACGGCAGCGACTGACTGGATCTGCAAACTCGACATCAAACTTTGAAATGTTATTTCTGTTTTCCTTTTAGGTTTTCTTACTGCTTTTTTTTATTGTTTTAATTGTTTTTAACCTGTAAAAATGAAGTGTTTTAATACTGTGTGTGACCAGCCATACGCTAAATAAAATAAAATAAAATAAATAAATAAATAAATTTTTTTTTTCTTGGATTTATCCATGGTTGACCTACTGGGGTCAAAATGCTTAATAAATTGCGTGTCGGTAGGTGTCGCATATTGGCTGTTGTGATGCATATTTTGAGTGACAGGGAGCCATAGCAGAGGGATGAAAGAGTCACATGCTGCTCCAGAGTTGCGGTTGCGGATCTCTGGTCTTGGGGGTCCGTGGCCAAACTGGCCATGGTCTGTGTCCACAAAAAGTATTTAAAGGGCGTCCATGGTGAAGAAAAGGTTGAGAACCACTGCCCTATTCCAATTCAGACAAATGGCTGTCCAGTCCAGAGGTGGTATTCAGCAGGTTCTGACCAGTTCTGGATCAGAAATTAGTTCGGAGAACCGGTAAATACCACCTCTGACTGGCCCCCATCTAGTCTCTGCTTCCTGAGTCCCAGCTGATGGGGAGGAAATGGGGATTTTGCAGTAACCTTCCCCTGGAATGAGGTGGGAATGGAGATTTTACAGTATCCTTCCCCTGCCATGCCCACCAAGCCACGCCCACCAAGCCACACCCACAGAACCGGTAGTAATAAAATTTGAATCCCACCACTGGTCCAGTCTCTTCATAAAAGCCTCGAATGATGAAGGACTGTACTGTAAAACAGCTCCTGTGAGTAGAAATCAAAGATTGGGACCATTTACCCATGATGAAAATAAATCAGAATGTGGTTCAGCATGTTATACGAAACTTACTCATGGTTTTTTTGTGGGGGCAATAAGCTGACTTTGTATAAAAAAGAACACCGCTTGGGGAGGGGGGCAAAAGCCCTACTAAGCAGGTATATACAAAAGTATGAAGGCTATTGCTTAACGTATTGTAAGCTGCCCTGAGTCTCTGGAGAAGGGCGGCATATAAATCAAACCAATAAATAAATAAATAAATTAGACTTATAGTGATGTGTTGTTCTTTGTTATGGCTGCTGAGAAATATTAAGTGCACGGAGGACAATACAAAGTGGTAATGATAATTGAGACTGTGAGTTCTAATCCCACCATAGTCACAAAGCCAGTTGGGTAACCTTGAGCCGGTCATTTTCTCTCAGCCCTAAGAAAGAGGCAATAACAAAAAACAACAACAACAACAACACAACAACCATGTTCAAGGATTTCTTTTCCACAATGTAACAGCTAAAGAGGTGAGGCTCCAGATTCAGGATTAAAATACATCTGTAGGAAATCTTTTGGATTGTACCCAGAATGCTATTATTTCTCCAGCAGTAGTACAATTGCTTTGGCTCCTTGCAACAAATCCAGTGTTCTATTTTGTTCCCACATCTACACCCTCAGCACAAGCATAGGCTGTAACAAATATGCACACAAGATTAGAGATGCCATAAGGTGTTGCCATAAAGAAGAGGGAGTCAAACTATTCTCCAAAGCACTTGAGGGCAGGACAAGAAGCAATGGATGGAAACTAATTAAGGAGAGAAATGTCACTGTGTTATTTGTATTTGCCAGCTGAGCTTCCATTCTGAACATTATGGTAGCTTGCCAGAGAACCTTATCTCTGAGCTAAGCCTGTTGTGTGATTTTTGAAGCTACTGCGCATGTCTACACTTTCTTTCTTTTCTAACTTCCTAATTTACTTTTCCTTTGTCTGTCTCTGAGATATCACTGTTGGTAAAAGATGTAGTTACTGTATCTAGTTTTTTTTACCTTTAAAATAAAATGTTTCTTAGAATGTATACTTTGGGTTTTCTTTCTTTGAGAGTATGCACCATGGAAAACAAGATCCATTCACCTCTAATTAATTAGTTTCCCCAAGGAGGGAACGAGGCTGATTCATGCTTCGACAAGAAGCAACCTAGAACTAAGGAGAATTTTCCTGGCAATTGGAACAATTAATCAGTGGAACAATTTGCCTCCAAATGCTCTGAAGTCTGCTACCGATTCGCTTTGCTACCGGTTTGCTTCTCATGCACATGCACGGTGTGTGCCAAATCCGTGCTTTGTGCATACATGCGCACTGCAGGCGTTACTGCGCAGCGCTGAAAAAGGAGGATTAAGAAACCTTTTCTGAGTCTGCAAAGGTAAGTAGAATAGCAAGGGGGGGGAAACAGCTGTGCCGCGTGATTTAGATTCACTAGAAAGCAGGATTTCCTACTTTCTAGTGAATATAAATCATGTGGCACAGCTGATTGTCAGAAATACTGGTTAGTCCGAGTCGGTAGCATTTTTTTAATTACCATTTTTCCTGAACCGGTAGCATTTATTACTACCGGTTTGGGGCGAACCAGTCCGAACCAGTAGCATTTCATCCCTGCTCCAGAAATTGTGAATGCTCCAACACTGGAAGTTTTAAAGAAGAGATTGAACAACGATTTGTCTGAAATGGTATACAGTTTATTGAGCAGGAGGTTGGACTAGAAGACCTCAAGGTCCCTTCCAACTCTGTTATTCTGAGATGGCCTGCTCTAATATGATATATACCATCATCTATCAGCAATTTCTGAATTCTGTGTAGGACAAAAGGAATAAACTTTGTGCAAAATAATTAATGCATTTGAGCAAACGTTTGACCAGAACTCAAAGCTCAGACAAAGTAATATCAGGGTGTTCTAACCTGCTAGGATATTCTGCTACAGGCCTGAAAGTGAGTATTTTAGAAAAACAGGATTTTAACAACACCAGTAAATGAGGAATTGCTGGGCAACTTCAGGAGCAAATCCCGAAGATCTTAATAAACGTAATGGATTTAACTCATTGATAAGGTATTTGTAATCTGTTTTACTTGTATCTGCATAATCAACCTTTCCTTTCATCTCACCCCAATTTAAATACCAAAATATCTTCTGATATTTTGCTATCCTAAACTAACAGGATCGAACTCGAGCAAAGGAAGTCCATGGCACCTTGGCTGCCTCCAGTTGGTCACAGAGAGAGCTTAACCTCTCTGAGGTGGCTCTGATTCTGTGACTGTCCTGTGTGGGCAAACACTTTCCAATTCAACAAGCCTCTACAGTTCTACAGTATTCTACAGTTCTTCCAGGAATGTTCTAGTGATATTCTTGGTCTCATTCATCCCCCTTGTCTGTTATCTTCACCTTATTGTATTTCCCTCACTATTACAAGCAGAGTCCTTCTTTTTTTTAGTTCATCACCTGTTTGCACCACATGCCCAAATGTATGTATGCTTGCTGATCCTGCCTCAAGAGCAGCCAGTCTATTTGTTCAAGGACTGACCAGCAGTTCATGATATTCTTAGAAACCATTTCCAAATCTATAATTCACAACTATTTATTTTCTTTCTTTTGTTCTTTCTCAGTATCTTGCTTTCATAGCCATACATTTCCATTAAGAAAGTCTTGCTTTAACTATTCCTATCTTTGTTGGTATTCTGATCCTTGATGGTCTTCTTTATTTATTTACTTTATCACAAATAGACTCTAAGGTTTAGACTCTTATCTAAGTTTATCCTACCTCCTACGGATCCATCTCCTGACTTATCTAGCATGCTGTCCATTTTTATCCATTCTTGAGCTCAATAAAGTCATCCGTTTTGCATTTATTAATTACACAGATTGGCATTACCTTTGTCTTTTTTTCAAATATTTAACTTTTTTTGTTTTCCATTTTTTGCTTTTCTAATGAGCTCTTTTGAGCCTGATACATTTTCATCTGTCAAAGAATTATCTTCTCCATATTGAGATTTGTAATTTTAAGTGTCCAGTTTTTATGTCAGCTGCTATTTCTTCTGATACTGCAACTTGTGATGTATGTTCCCTGTACAAGTTAAACAGATATGAGGTCAATGTGCATTTTGACCCTTTTTTATTCTAAATGGTTCTATTCCTCCAAACTTCATTCTTACGGAAGCTTCTGTTTCTTTGTGAAATCTTCCTTAGTAGAATAATCGGATATTTAGGTATGCTTAGGATAGATTCTTCTGCCAACCTAGCAGTTCGAAAGCATGTAAAAAATGCAAGTAGAAAAATAGAGACCACTTTTGGTGGGAAGATAACAGCATTTTGTGCACCTCTGGCATTTAGTCATGCCGGCCACATGACCACGGAGATGTCTTCGGACAGCGCTGGCTCTTCGGCTTTGAAACAGAGATGAGCACCGGCCCCTAGAGTTGGGAACGACTAGCACATATGTCCAAGGAGAACCTTTACCGTTACCTTTTAGGATAGATTGGGAAGCCAAAAAAAAAAAAAATCATTCTGCAAGGTGATAGTGGCAAATCTGTGACAAGCCAAAAAACAAGTTCCAAAGTCCCAAGGAGATTACTTGACCATTACTAATGCATGAAAGTTGTTTCTTGAGGCAATAAAACAAAGATATTAAAAATGATGTCACAAGTTATTTCAGTGTTTTGAGTTTCTATACATGCCCTTGTTTATTGGGTCATTGATTTCAGTGGAGAAAAACAATGGAGAAAATTATATGGCAAACCGAGGGAAGATACAGTAGGTGTGCCAAATAAAGACACAAGAAACACCACAAGAGCCGTGGTGTGGCAGTGGTTAGAATGCAGTATTGCCAGGAGTTCAATCCTAACCTACTCAATGTTCACTCAGCCTTCCAATGTGGGAAGCTCCTCTCCCCCCACAAGGAATGAAATATTTGGGGGAATATTAAAAAGGCAGAATAGAATATTTCCCCTAAAGGAGAAATGAAAAAGAAAAACTTAAGGGAGGCAGAAACCAGCCCCCATTTCCCTGCCCCAAGCAGAAACTGAGAAGGCCAGCTTTCAGAAATGCAGATTTGGTAATCCATTCAGAAGGACTGGGTCAAGACAGAAACTCAGATAAGCAAGAAACAAAAGGTTGACACAATTACCTCAGACAAACACCTAGGATTTGCATTACCCTTTTGCCTATAAAGCCAGCCATGACTCCTACATGACTCCATACCAGAAAGTATAAACACCCAACCCCTCTAAACTCCATTTTGTCAGCCGCACCAGAACCACAAGCCCTGGTGGTTCTGTTCATCAATAAATGGACCTTCTTTCCCATCAGCCTCCAGCCTTGTGCCATTTCCAGAGTCTTTCTCCCAGTTTGGAACTGAACCAGATGGATTTTCCTTCCAACACCATCTTTCTGAGGTCGATAAAATGAGGACCCAGATTGTTGGGGGCAATATGCTGACTCTGTAAACCGCTTAGAGAGGGCCGTAAAGCATTATGAAGCGGTATATAAGTCTAAGAGCTATTGCTATTCTCCATCCAGGTCTTTCAAAAATTCGGCAGATAGCACTCGCAGCAATGAAACGAGGCATACTGGGATAAAGACTATGGGCTGCTATAAGCAACATTACTCCCAGCAGTTACAAGAATCTCTCACTCTCATTTATCTGGATAAATAGGCTCAGGTGCAAACAAATAACAAGAGAAAAAAGAATAAATGTATTTTGCATTTTTAATTTGCATATATGTAAATGCATTTTAGGGATGTGGTGGCTCAGTGGCTAAGACACTGAGCTCATTGATCAAAAGGTCGGTAGTTCAGCAATTTGAATCCCTAGTGCCACGTAACAGGGTGAGCTCCCATTACTTGTCCCAGCTTCTGCCAACCTAGCCGTTCAAAAGCATGTAAAAAATGCAAGTAGAAAATTAGGGACCACCTTTGGTGGGAAGGTAACAGTGTTCCGTGTGCCTTTGGCATTTAGTCATGCTTGCCACATGACTACGGAGACCTCTTCGGCTTTGAAACGGCTCTTCAGCTTTGAAATGGAGATGAGCATCGCCCCCTAGAGTCAGGAACAACTCGCACATATATGCGAGGGGAACCTTTAAATGCATTTTGCATTTTTAATCCAATATATCTAGAGGGTGTCAGGCTGGAAAAAGGTAATAAAGACTGGTTTTAATATGTTGCACTATCTGTTTTTGGAATTCTGATTGTGGATCACAATCTAGTTTTGTTTTGGCTAATAGAGTCCAGCAAAAAATTTGGGAGAACTCCTTTGCTATTTTGGTGTTATTGCTTTACATCCAAAGAACATTTTGTGCATCTACCTATAGCAGGAGGGCAAAGTCATTTCCCTTCCTGATTCTTAATGTTGTTGTTTTTTCTCTTCCAGGCCTCTAACCCTGGTTTCACTGGGGAAAGTGTAATCAACATAAACCATTATGCTACCAAGAAAAGTGTGGCAGAGAGCATGTTGGACGTGGCCCTCTTTATGGCTAATGCTGCACAGCTGAAGGCAGTCCTGGAACAGGGACCTTCATTCCACTATTATGTGGCTCTGATAGTTCTCATCAGTGTGTCCCTCTTCTTCCAGATGATCATTGGGATTCTCCTTATTGTGATGGGTAAGATGGTTTTTTTTTTTTTTTGCAGGCCTTTAATTCAGGGGTGAAATGCTTCCGTATCAGACCAGATTTCCCGATCGAGTAGCGATCTTGGCCGGCGGTTCGGCGATCTGGTAGTGATGGTGGAGTAAAGCTCCGCCCACCCGCCTGGGTGTTATTACTTCCTGGTTTTAACCAGGAAGTAATGTGTTTTTTACCTTCTGTGCATGCAGAAAAGGTTTTGCGTATGTGCAGAAGGTCTGCATGTGCATCTCACATGCATGCGAGCGCAAGCGAAGTGAGCACATGTGCATGGCGCGTGCATTTCCAAACCGGTAAGGAAGGTAAGTAGATTTCACCCCTGCTTTAATTTCATGGATGGTATAAAGAGAGCTTTCCTGTTCTTCGTTTCAAACTGTAGTTGAATTGTTTGAATCATTTACAGGAGTAGCTACTGTATGTAAACAGTCCCCAAATGCAAATGCCTAAACTAGCCCCTAGAATTACTCAAGACCAGCCTTTTCTGATATGGCGCCCTTCAGAAGTGCTAATATTGCTTACTGGCTGGGGATTTGTGACTGCAGTTTCCACCTGGTTAACAGCCAGACTGCAACTTTTTTTGGTGGGTAAAGATTATGGAAAGCACGCTTAGAAGAACTAATGGTTGAGAAAACTGGTTGGCAGATGATTTCTCTGACCTACGGCCAGTGGTGGGTTTCTCCTGGTTTGCCCCGGTTCGCCCCTGTAACGAAGATAAGTGGAACTCACTACTGCCTACGGCTCACCTTGTCATCTTTCAAATGTTTATTTTATTTATGTATTGGCCTTTATTGAATGAGTCAGGCAAACCATAGCAAAGAAAGAAAGAAAGAAAGATGGGAGAAAGGAGCAAAACTACGACAGGGAAAATGATATCTGTAAGGGATTCTCCTATATGTATATAAGAACATTTTAATATTAGTTTCAATGAAGGATGTTCTAATTCCTTGTAACCATCCATATATAATCTATGTCTATAAGCAACATGTTCATAAATAGCAAGTAACTTCAACTCTTCAGTCCATTCAGTGATATCATCCTATTGTTGAAAGACTTAATAAGAAAGGCCATGGGAAATTAATTTTTGTTGCCCAGCCATCAGTTTTGTATAATGGGAGGTCATTCAAAAGAATATAAAAGCCCAAATATAATGTTTTTCTCAAAGAAAAAAATATTATATGTAATTACTTTTTCCTAGAATATAATAATTTTAGGGCATTGAAAATACAGGCAGTATTCGAATTACGGCCACAATTGATCCCAAAATTTCTGCTGCTGAGTAAGACTAAGTAAGTAAATAAGTAAGTAAGACTGAGTAAGATTAAGTGAGTTTTGCCCCATTTTACGACCTTTTTTGCCGCAGCTCTTAAGTGAATCACTGCAGTTGATAAGTTAGTAACCCAGTTGTTAAGTGAATCTGGCTTCCCCATTGACTTTGCTTGTGAGAAGATCACAAAAGGTGATAATATGCCCCTAGGACACTGCAACGGTCATAAATATGAACCAGTTGCCAAGCATCTGAATTTTGATCACATGATCATGGGGAGGTTGCAAAGGTTGTAACTTACTGTAGAATTAGAATAGAATAGAATTTTTTATTGGCCAAGTGTGATTGGACACACAAGGAATTTGTCTTGGTGCATACACTCTCAGTGTACATAAAAGAAAAGATACATTCATCAAGAATCATAAGGTACAATACTTAATGTTAGTCATAGGGTACAAAGAAGCAATCAGGAAACAATATCAATATAAATTGTAACGATACAAGCAACAAAGTTACAGTCATAAGTGGAAGGAGATGGGTGGTGGGAACAATGAGAAGATTAATAATAGTGCAGACTTAATAAATAGTTTGACAGTGTTGAGGGAATTATTTGTTTAGCATATTAATACAAATGATAGTTGGTTAAATAAACTGTAATCTGAGAACTACTAAAATTTTTGACACTGACATTAAGACAGTTTCCTACTGCTTAAAACAAAACGGGAATCTCCAATATCTTGTCCTATTCCGTCTTTAAAACTCGCGCAATTTAAGATCCAAGGGATTTATCAATAGTGAATTTGCTGCCTCCCCAGTCCCTGTTGGACTACAATTACTATCAGTCTTTGTCTATACTAGTTGGAGTTGATGAGAAGCGAAGCCTTAAACAATACTAAGCTTGGAAGCCTGCAATTAACCAGGTCACAGGGAGCAATCAAATTTCCATCACAGTGCTCTTGATGGGGAAACTTTGATACTTGCTGTCAGCAGCCATGAAAATATGGATGTGATTGTTGCATGTTGCACTCGAAGCTGCCTACACACCACCCTGCATCGACCCAGTTCTTAAATAAATCCACCACCCTGGCGGTTCTTTTCCTTCCCTTTGTAATCGCTCTAGCATAGTTCTTTGAATCTCTGTGGTTACAGATAGAGGAAGCAGTCTCCACAACTGTCTGGGTTGGTCCTCCATGCTCCTTCCTCTTGTTTCCCCCCCTCCCCCTCTGCCCTCCCCCCATGCCCTTGCATGATAAAAGCAGCCAGTCTTTCTCTCCTTATGTGTTTGGCATTGAAAGGAATGACAGGGTCATGAACTTGAGCTCCATACAGCTGCAGTCCTGCTGTATCAATAGAAACTCTCTTCTATATATAGAGGCTGATTGTTAGCATTCCCAACATGCATGGATCTTCCTGCACCCCTTGGCTTTCAGCTTCTTAAAAAACTCTGACCAAGTGTGGGGGGTCCAAAAAGTGACATATATATATATATATATATATATATATATATATATATATATATATATATATATATTTTCCAATGGGTCAGTATCATCCAATCCGTTCTTAAAAAGCAATCAGGCCCTATAGGATGGAGAGTTGCATTTGGTTTTCAGTTAAACAAACTTTGTTAAAAATCACTAGCTGGTTGGGCAGCTCACCAAGCACCAAGACGCCTTTTGCTATTGGTTCCACATGTCATTTGCATGACAGCAAATCCTGCTCCTTGGGGGGGGGGGAAGTAATCAGGAAGGGCCACATGTTTCCTGTCACCTGTTCTCCATATGCACGTTTTATTTTAAGAGTGGTGTAAACTTATATTACATCAAGGAAATGTATTGTTTTTGCATTCTCCTCTTTGCTAAGCAGTGAGAAATTCAAGGAGGAGAGAGGACTGGGGATGCAGTCTGCTTCTGAAATATTTGATTTAGCTATAAATATGCAAGTCAAGACAAGCAACCATAACTAATTGAAGCCCTGTTTCTCAGCTTTTACATCTCACTGTTTTGTAGACGGGGGGAAAAATAATCACATATATCCTGTTTCTCCGAAAATAAGAGCAAACTGGAAAATAAGCCCTAGCGTGAGTTTTCAGGATGCTCATAATATAAACCCTACCCCAAAAATAAGCCCCAGTTAAGATCGTCAGCAGACGGAGGTGTTTAGTACTGTATCTCCCCCAAAATAAGACCTAACCGGAAAATAAGCCATAATGAGTCCTTTGGAGCAAAAATTAATATAAGACCTGGTCTTATTTTGCGGGAAACATGATAGGATTGGGAAGATGCTTCATTGATTTTTGGGAGAAAAATCAAATAAGACCATCTTAATACTCAAGTAATCATAAAATAATTCAATGCATTTTTGTGATTTTATGTGTTTTCTGAGTCTCGAGGAAAGGCACCTGTAATTGAAAGGAGGGAGGGGGTCAAGAAAACAAACTACCTCTGTGTGAAATTTTGACCAGATTGGATTTAATGCTTATAGTTCGACTGAATCTGAACGATGCGGCAAAACAGCAACTCCTGGACTTACTCAACAATGTTACCACGATCCTCGTTTTCATCACAGTCATTATCAACATCTTCATTACAGCCTTTGGGGTACAAAAGACAGGGCTGTATCCAAACACTTATGGACGAAGGTTCTACTAACTCTTGAAAGGGTAAGAAGGGGATGGAATTCCTACCTAGCTCTTCCTTTGACTAGGTTGACATGTCTTGGTGGATCCATTTTTCTTCCCATGCTTTCAACTTTTAGCTGTCTGGTTAGCTACTTGAGGAAAAGTAACTTGGTAAAGTGTTACCAATTTGGAGAATGGACAGAGAAATGTTAAGATGAATAAAAAAGTAGAAGGTAGTGTGTAGTGTGTAGTGTGTAGTGTTCTGAGGGGAACAGTTTAGTGTGTAGTGTTCTGAGGGGAAAGTGTATAATATTCTGAGGGGGAAGTGTGTAGTGTTCTGAGGGGAAAGTGTATAGTGTTCTGAGGGGAAAGTGTGTAGTGTTCTGAGGGGAAATTGTGAAGTGTTCTGAGGGAAAGTGTGTAGTGTTTTGAGGGGAAAGTGTATAGTGTTCTGAGGGGAAAGTGTGTAGTGTTCTGAGGGGAAAGTGTATAGTGTTCTGAGAGGAAATTGTGTAGTGTTCTGAGGAGAAAATGTGTAGGGTTCTGAGAGGAAAGTGTGTATGTTCTGAGGGAAAGTGTGTAGTGTTCTGAGGGGAGAGTGTGTAGTGTTCTGAGGGGAAAGTGTGTAATCACATTGAGGGGAAAGGATGCAAAAGAAGCAAAAAGGGCTTTGTATTTGAGATCAGGGTGTTACATAAAAGCAATGTGTATGCTAAAAGAACTCAAGAATAAACGAGGATTGAATGAATTGAGGCTGAATATAAAAGCAAGTGACCATCCCAAAGAAGCACATTAAGATAGCTTGGTCATGTGGAGAGAATGAATATGAACTGAGTTGGATGCTTGAAAGAAGAGTGAATGAGTTGAGAAAAAGAAGATTGGGAAACTTGTGGTTGGAGGGAGCTAATGACACCCACAAAAGAGAGAAGAGTTGAAACAGCAAAAAAGACGTATGAATCAGAATATGGATGTCATTGAACCAAAGACATTTTATAAAGATATAAAGAGAACAATGTTGGCGTAAAATAGTTTTAGCCAGTGGTGAAATGTAAAATTTGTTACTATTGGTTCTGTGGGCATGGCTTGGCGAGGGGGGTGGGGTAATATGACTGGGTGGGTATGGCCAACTTTTTTTTTTTTTTACTTTTAAAAGCATTTTTTTCTACAATCTCTTCCGCTGAAGAGGTTGTAAAAAATGCTTTTAAAGTCTCTGATGATCCCAGCTGAGCCACGCGATCATCAGAAGCTTTTTTCTTTACTTTTAAAAACATTTTTTCAGCCAAAGAGGTTGTAGAAAAAATGCTTTTAAAAATTAAAACAAAGCCTCTGATGATTGCATGGCTCAGCTGGGCAATGGGGGGCAGGGGGAGGCAGGGATTTTTGCTACCAGTTCTCCATCGCCATGTTGCCATCACGTGACGTATTGCAATGTGTTTTTCCCTTTGTGGAGCTGGGATGGGTGTGGCCTACATGTGATGCATCCGGCCCATGGGCCGCCAGTTTGACACCCCTGATGTACCTGTAGATCAAATGTGAGTAACTATGGCAACTCTACAACCTGTAGACTTCAATTCCCAAGAATCTCATGGCTCAGGAATTCTGGGGGTTGACGTCCACAAGTCATAAAGTTGCTGTTGGTTGCCCATCCCTGAAGTAGAGAGATTTTCTCCAGGAGAATCTTGGATAAGCTTGCCAATTCTAAAATAGAATATCATGATGTGTGCATGTGTATTAATTGTTTCATTTAGTACTGAAAAAAAAAATGTAGTGCAAACACTTCTTTTTAAATCAATTTTATACAAATAGCTCTGGAAGCCATTTTGGACAAAGAGGTGGAGAAACGTATTTTATAACTTTTTTAAAAAAAAAATATTTCATGAGTTTATTCAATTTACCCCCTTTACATTCCATCAGCTGTGTTGGGATGGGTAGTGTGCATAACAGTCCTTAACCTTTTGATTTTCCTTGCAGGATGGTGCACGCAGCAGTTGACCGAGAGATCTTTCTGCAGACCTCAAGCCTGAAGGCCACCCTTTGATTTTGTTCCATTTATAAACTCCCTTTTTTCTCTCAACCTTTTTCTAATCTATCATTCCATAACCAGCTCTACACATCATTCTGGAAAAAGATTGCATACAACTAAAGCAGTGGTGAAATCCAAAATTTTTAGAAGGTTCTGTGACTTGGTGGGCATGGCAGGGGAAAGATACTGCAAAATCTCCATTCCCACCCCACTCCAGGGGAAGGATATTGCAAAATCTCCATTCCCACCCCACTCTGGGGCCAGCCAGAGGTGGTATTTGCCAGTTCTCTGAACTACTCAAAATTTCCGCTACCGGTTCTCCAGAACCTGTCAGAACCAGCTGAATAGCACCCCTGAACTAAAGCAACTTGATGAGAAAAGGCACAATAACATAAACAGTCCAAATCCCCAAAGGCCCCACTATCTATATAGATATGGGAAACCTATTGCCATGTACAGTTGTTGGAATCCAGTCTCAGCCAGCATGGCCAATAGTTTGAGATGATAGGAGTTATACAGTAGCTGGAGGACAAAAAGTTCCCCATTGTTGAATTATTGCACATTCCGGAACACATTTAAACAGAATAACAGAGTTCGAAGGCACCTTGGAGGTCTTCTAGCCCAACCCCCTGCTTAGGCAGGAAACCCTACACCACTTCAGACAAATGGATATCCAACATCTTCTTAAAAACCTCCAGTGTTGGAGCATTGAAGCATTGACCACTTTTGGAGGCAAGTTGTTCCACTGATTAATTGTTCTGTCAGGAAATTTCCCCATCCTTGCTATTATACCAGTTTTTCCAAGTGCAAAGATACAGCAGTTCCGGGATCACAGATTTTAGGGACATTTTCAGCAACTACTATGAACATTTTACGATGTCGTGCAGTTAGTTTTTGTTTCAGAAAAACTTACTGTATCAATCAGAACACTGGGAAATGAGACATAGTGTTGTGGCCCGTCAGTGGCCCGTGCAGCTAGTAGCTGATTCTGACAGTGAGGAGGCTGGTGTGGTGCTGCGCCAGCAGCCTGTGCAGCTGGCACTCAAGTCAGACAATGAGGAGGCTGGAGAAGATGTGGTGCCAGAGGCAGGGATTCAGCCAGGGCCTTCAGAACCTCCAGAATCTCCCATAAGTGAAGTGGAAGAAGAGGAGGAGCCTCTTCTCGATACCTGGGCGCACAGAGCTGCCAAAAGGAAGGAGTGGCTCCTCAGGATGAATTCTCCTCAAGAGTAAGGCTTGGGGCTAATTGACCACTCCCTTAGCCTATTTAAGGAGGAACGCTGACTGAAACAATTTGCAGGGAAGAACTTCATTCACTCTTCTTCGTGTCTTGATCTTAGTTCTCTGCAAATTGCTTCTGGGCTTTCTGCCAACCATAGTAAGATTACGATTATTTATTCTTTGGATTCTTGTAGGCTGTTAAAGTTAATTAACAGCCTTTGTTTTAAAAAGACTGATTTAATTTAGTAAACTAAGGTTTGTACAGACTTTGTGTGTGCTGCGTTCTTTGGGGTCCGTAGCTGGGGCAGAACACATTACTCTAGAGCAGAGGTAGGTGACTATGGCAACTTTACACTCAGTGGATTTCAACTCTTAGATTTTTCTGAGCCAGCCATGCTGTCTCTGGAATTCTGGGAATTGAAGTCCTTTCAAGGGGGAATTTACAGTCACAGACCTTATCTGGCTTGGAGAGCTGCCAGGCCGATATCTTCAAAACTTGGCAAGGAGTCTCAGAGAGTCACGAACCAATTAAGCGAACTAATTGTCTCCTGCAAACTCTCCTCTCCTTTCACTATTCCCTATGGGAGGGGCCATTCATTGTCCACCTATGGACTTATTCCCAAGTCGACCCTTGTCTTTTAGCTGTTCCCTTTATCTGGCAACTCTGCGCACGTGCACACTGACTGAAGAGGTTGTAAAAAAAATGCTTTTAAAAGCCTCTGATGATCCAAGCTGAGTTGCCTGATCGGCAGAGGTTTTCTTTCTTTCCTTTTTTTTTTAAAGCCTCTGACGGTCCCAGCTGACTTGTCTGATCGGCAGAGGCTTTTTTTCCTTTTAAAAACTTTTTTTCTATAACCTCTTCAGTCAAAGAGGTTGTAGAAAAAATGCTTTTAAAAGCCTCTGATGATCCCAGCTGAGCCATGTGATCATCAGAGGCTTTTTTTTTTTACTTTTAAAAGCATTTTTTTAGCCAAAGAGGTTGTAGAAAAAATGCTTTTAAAAATAAAAAAAAGCCTCTGATGATTGCGTGGCTCAGCTGGGCAATGGGGGGGGGGGCAGGGATTTTTGCTACCGGTTTTCCGAACCACCTGCCTCCATTGCTACCGGATCAGGCGATCCGGTCGGAACCGGGAGCATTTCACCCCTGGTATAAACCAGTCAGGAGTGGGTTCTACGTACCTTTACTACCGGTTTGCAGTGGGAGCACGTGCACTTCTGTGCGTGCACAGATCGCCCATGATGACATCGTGGCAGGTGGGCGGACCCTCCCACCAGTTTTACTACCAGTTCTATAGAACTGGACAGAACCAGGAGCAACCCACCGCTGAAAACAGTGTTTCTCAACCTTAGCCGCTTTAACATATGTGGACTTCCCAGAATTCCCTAGCCAGGATGGGGAAATTAATTTGATCTGGAAGTGAAGACAGGGTTTATATTTCCTACTTCTTTCAGAGGGCATCTCTATACTGAAGCTATTGGATAACCGTGGTGGAATGCCATGTGTATGAGGTCATTTTTCAAGAGGCAACTGGACTTTCTTGTTTTTTTTCTTTGAAGACGCTTCTCTTCTCATCCAAGAAGCTTCTTCAGCTCTGACAGGACAGTGAGGAATGGAAGGATTTATATTCCTTGCAAACAGCCGGTCATTTGCATCCTTTTAGAGGGTCTTTGAAGCACTTGGAGGTTTATCTCTGTCCTCAGGGTCACCTGAGTTCCTGTAATCTGCAATTGTTTTCCCTCTGGAAATCCATTCCTGCTCCCACACTCTCTAAAAGGATGCAAATGACCAGCTGTCTGGAAGGAACATAAATCCTTCCATTCAGTGGTGGGATCCTGCCAGTTTTAACAAAACTAACCTTCCATATTACTTTTGGGGAATAGCACAGCTAAGGTGCAGCAATCCGCTCTGTTGCAAAAATCAGCTGAGAGGATAAAAGTAAGTAAAGTGCAGGGGCTGATTGTCAGAGCAAACCGGTTCACTCCCAGCTGATCGTTGGAGCTACTGATTTGCCCGAACCGGCTGAATCCCACCTCTGCTTCCGTTCCCCACTATCCTGTCAGAGCTGAAGAAGCTTCTTGGATGAGAAGAGAAACGTCTTCAAAGAAAAAAGAAGAAAGTCCAGTTGCCTCCTGAAAAAAAGCACCTTTGGGACAGCCATGACCTGGATGACTGAGAATCTTTACAGATGATGAGGTCAAAAGGTATTATTCCAAACTCACTGCAGTTTAGTTGTTTGTAAGTAAGAGGTTCCTTCTCACCAGAGAAGTTTGATTTAGTCCCGTCTTAGAGAAACTTGAGTTATCGGCAAGAGACAGTCCTTAATATGATATGCACGTTACGTTTTGTGTTAGAAATGTTTCTGAGAAGGATTGTACTGTAAATAACTCCCCCTAGTGCTGCTTATTGGATTCGAGAAAGAGCAGGCAAATTGGTATTTATATTTCCAATTCTTTGTCTTCCTTATAGTGTGCTTTTTATATCCAATAGCTCACATTCTATTCTATTTTCTACTTTATTTGATCATCATGCAACCAGATTGCTTCTTGATTAACCCAAGAAAGTGAAAGATTGTGCAATGTTCTGAATAAAATATTGGCTGAATTGACTCGCTTAAGAAATTTTGCATACGTTTCCAAGGAAATATTTATTGAAGTTATACTTCCTCACAATTACTAGAGGATTTTGTACGATCTATTTTTTATGAAGGTGATATTCTCATATATCAGGAACAAAATTACTAGAATTCCCAGGTACTGAATTTATTCCCCTCTGTTTTGTCTATAAGTATTCTCTAATATTTATGTAATTTCTTATCTGTTCTTTAAATGTTGTAGCACAAATGCAAAAGTCATTATATGATAAATTCATTCCATGACACTATTGTCATTTTTAAGGGTTGAGTCACTTATATGTACTTGGGCAGCTATATAAATTTGTTTAATAGTTAGCCTAGTAAAGCAATAAGAGATTTTAAAAGGTAATGTATAGCTTCTATATATTCAATACTGTATTCCTTGTTATAAACTGTGTTTGTGAGTTGATATCTTGAACAATAAAAGTTAATTATCTGGTTAGCTGGAACCTATTTTATCCCAAGAGAATGCATATATATATTTGTCCTTGAATCAATTTCATAATCAAAAACAGGGAAAAAAACCATGGCTGTCAAAATATAAAAGATATGCCTTCCCTTTCAATTTGATATTAAATAACTATATAAGTGAGAAATGGATCCATAAGAGCTCATGCAATAAATAGTTTGTCAGCCTCTAAGGAGCCATAACTATATTTATTGTTGACGTTGCTAATTTTGTTTTAGTACCCTTCAGACTCAATCTTAACACATTTTCAAACAATTGCGAAGAATTGGAAGATGTGCTGAAATAGAAGACAGAAAGCGAAGAAGCTCCTAATTTTAAAGGTTCTGCTCCAAACTCAGGTTTTCGCACTGCTCAATATATAAAGTACATCTATAAATGCCAGAATCTCTATGAGACAATATTGTGACTAGTCATAATCTGGCACTATAACTTGGCAGTTCTCCCTGGGATCTCACTGAGCAACAAGAGGGGTTTAGCTGGAGTAGTTCTGTTGGAAATTTGCTCCTCTTGGGTTTAGGTTCCACAGCAATGACAATGCCAAGGCTAGGGAGGATAGCTCTAAAATCATTTGTGAGTTCTTGCAAGTGTCCAACAGCACCACTTGAATAAGAGCCATGGTGACGCAGTGGTTAGAATGCAGTATTGCAGGTTAACTCTGAATTCCACTGCCAGAAGTTCGATCCTCACTAAATCAAGATTGATTCACTCTTCCATCCTTCCGAGTTGGGTAAAATGAGGAGCCAGATTGTTGGGGGCAATATGCTGACTCTGTAAACTGCTTAGAGAGGGCTGTAAAGCACTATGAAGCGGTATATAAGTGCTATTGATATTAAATAACCAGAGAGAGAAGATTAAACCCTGCAGTAGCCAATTTTGGAGCCACCAAAGGACCTCCTGTGTTCTCCTATCTTCTAACTGGGACTAGTCACTCAGAAGCAGAACAACTGCAAAACATGGTCTCCACCAGGGAAGTTTACAGGAAATCCAGGAGGATATTAAGATCAATGATATTGAACACAATCACAAGGATGGTAGTAGGATTGGCAGTTCAAATCTCACCAGCTCAAGGTTGACTCAGCTTTCCATCCTTCCAAAGTGGGTAGAATGAGGACCCAGATTGTTGGGGGCAATAAGCTGACTCTGTAAACCACTTAGAGAGGGCTATAAAGCATTGTAAAGCGGTATATAAGTCTAAGTGCTATTGCTATTAGGAAGACACATGCCCCACCCTCCAGATTCCAACAATTATCCACAGAATGACCTTTCTGCCTCAGGTCCAAGCCAGAATCCTAACAAAAAGGACGAGTCAAACACATTTCAGATCTCTAAGCATTAGCATTAATTTGTCACCAGAAATTTTCCAAAACGGGATACAGGCAATGATTGGGAATGAAGAATTTATGATTAGCTATATTTTTCACTAATTTATAACTGATTTAATCACAGTTGATTAACCAAATTAATTGACTGATTACAGATACATTAAGCCAAAATGTAACAACCCCTTATGATTTAGGGCAGTGTATAAAGCCAGTAATTGCCTTTAATGTGAAACTAATTTATTCTTAATGGCCTAAATTCACATAAATTTATTTGCTTCATTTACCCTGGGATTTACCTATAATTATAGAGATTGGACTGTTCATAGTTGGTTAAAGAAAATGATTGTGTCTTCATTGTATCTTTATCATTCATGGCTCTTTGGTCACAATTTTAACCGTCCTTTGGTTAAACATGCCATCCAAACCTAGAGGATCCACCTAAATTTTTAGCTGAGTCTGAAGTCAATTTAAACAGTTTCAAATTTCATGCTGAGCAACCATGATTTAGTGTCATATTTATTTTGATTAAGATTTATTTTAACCCGATTCATGCAAGAAACAGGTTAAATCAGATGTCACCCGCCTGGTGTCCTCCAGATGTGTTAGGACTAGAACTCCCAAAATTTCAAACAATATAGTTCAGGAAGGAAGGGTGAAATTCTACCCACTGGGATCTGAAAGCAAATTAACCAGATCAGATCAAAAAGACTATCAAAGACTATTAAAAAAAAAAACCCTACCAAATTTCATAAACCAGCAGATTCATTTAAAACCATACTCATTTGCATGGATCCGAGCCAAAGATTTCTCATAAAAGATTCCAAATTTCCAATTTTTGCAAATTTCCCAGAGATTTTGCTTGATCGATCCTTTAATGAAAATCTCCGGTTGAGACTGGCACAGGGGAAAAATTACTGTGTTCCCCCGAAAATAAGAACCCCAAAATAAGCGCTTGGCCTTATTTTCAGGAAGGTCTTATTATTTTGAGGCGTGTGGAGCAAGATGGGGCTCTTCTTGCCGTCTTACCTGATTTCCAGATCTGTGTTTAAATATTTTTTGGGGGGACTTATTTTCGGGGGGAGACTTATTTTAGCGCATGCGCTCAAAAGCCCAATTGGGCTTATTATCGGGATGTCTTATTTTCGGGGAAACGGTATTTGGTTCTTTGTATTCTCTGAGCTTATTTCTCATTATCAGGGCATGGAAATGGATTTGTTGGTTGTTTGTACTGTAGTTTGACCTACAAGCATTGATTACGGTAATGCTTCTTTCTTGATAGTTTCTTGATTAGGATATTTCTTCTCTGATAGTTGACCTGGTGCTGTTTTTTGTTTATCAAGTGTTGATGTTGGCTGACCTTCCTCAGTTCTATCCTCAACCATCCATGTCTGCTCTTCCACTAATGGAGCACACTGTTCTAGCCACTCCTTGTCCATAAAGTTCCTTCTTTCCCAAATTCCAGCCCATTTCAGTGGTAGTGCAGTGGTTAGAATGCAGTATAGCAGGTTAACTGACTGCTTACTCCAGGAGTTTGATCCTGACTGGCTCAAGGTTAACTCAAGTCTTCCATCCTTCCGAGGTCGGTAAAAATGAGGACCCAGATTGTTGGGGCAATAGGCTGACTCTGTAAATTGCTTAGAGAGGGCTGTGAAGCACTGTGAAGCAGTATACAAGTCTAAGTGCTATTGTTATTGTTATTTGAGGATCCCCGACAGCAGCAATTGACATTCAGCCAATGAAGCATCTGCTGAAAATGCTTATGGCTATCTTTAACAATAGAACAGTAACCACAGTCTATTTGACTGATTTTTTTTTTAAAAGCCGACATATGCTGAATTAAACAAGTCACTTTTGTAAGAATCTGAAGATCTTCCCTTATATTAGAGCCTGTAGGCAGACTGCATATACATATCAGCTGCATATACAAACCATCAAAGCTATGGTTTTAACCGTGAGTTGTTTGACCAATTTCTAGCTTGTCTTGCTTCCTTTTGCTCTTATTGCACTTTAATTTAGTGTCCCAAAGCAAATGAGAAAAATGCCAGGAACCATAGGCAATGTATGTCTCCTTGTTGGCATATCACATTTGCAACACTTACTTAAGCCACTATTCGTGCACCAGGCTAAGCTAAACAAACAAGCTCATTATTGCTTAGTTCAATGTGGGAGCCTTTTGTGAAAATACATTTATATGCCAAGTTATTTACTACAGCCCTGCAGGGAATTTAAAGAGGGAGCCACTTGCCTGCAGAAATGCTCCAAGTAGCATCATCAGATACATTTAAGGGAAAACTACCTCTTGAAATCTACGATTTCATTGGCTTTCTGTATTTATTCTGCTGCTTCAGCTGGTTCCTTTATCAAGGGCTCTTGACATTATAAACTGCTCCCCACGGCTTGTTTCTATTTAACTTCCCACAGTGTCCCTGATGTAGGGTTGCACTGGGTATTGTGAAAAATTAAAATTGGAAAGTTGAATCCTGCTGCTTGAAAGGAGTCATCTCTGGGCAACCCTTCATGGTATTTCCATTTCTCAAGAAAGGCAGTAGTTGGATGGTTAGACACCGTTTTCCAAATCAGCGAAGCAGCTTTCAACTCAGGAAAAATCAAGAAAGGGTGGTCCCGCTGGGTACCACAATTAGATGGTGCATGAAACATTCCTTGAGCAGTGTTTTGTGATGCCGATATGGCTGATAAACCAGATTTTATAACTTTGCTGTGTGCTTTCTGAATCTAGCCAATTGTCAGTTAATAACACACAATTAAACAAACCATAGCATAGCCCAGTGATGGGGAACCTTTTTGCCGTCGCGTGCCAAAAGTGGGGAGAGTGCGGAGGGGGTCACACATGTGCGTGCCCACTCCCATAACTCAATGAGCCCTGCCCCCTCACACGTGTGTGTGACCCCGCCCCCCATGCTTTTGGCACACGATGGCACGGTGGGCCCAGTAGGCCCATTTTTCGCCCTCCCTAGGCTACAGAGGCTTTCTTGGAGACTGGGGAGGGCGAAAATTGTCTTCCCCACCCCTTGGAGGCCTTCTGGAGGCTGGAAATGGCCCATTTGCCAACTTATGATGGGACCAGAAGGCCCATCCAGGCTCCAGAGCCTTTCTAGGAGCCTGGAGAGGGTAAAAACAGCTTTCCCCACCCCCCTGGAGGCCCTCCAGCAGCTGGAAACAGCTTGTTTCTCGACTTCTTGTGGGCCCGGAAGGCCTGAAAATCAACTAGGGCAACACTTGCGTGCCCACCAATATGGCTCCACGTGCCACTTGTGGCATGTGTGCCATAGGTTCGCCATCATGGGCATAGCCTATTGTGTGAACATAGTCACAACATACAGAAGTCACTGTTCAAATTATTCCTGCCACCAGCCAAGATGATTCAATATCTGGAAGTTGCATTCAATAACAACGGGAGTTGGTTTACGAGTTGTCCATCCCTTCTCTAAAATGGAGATAGAGCACCTGGAGTTGAACCCAGAACAATGTTTCTTGAAATATTTTCTGCACTTGACAATGTTGTTGTAGGACTTAGACCTGGGATATTGTTTTATATTCCATAATTACTTGTTTTATGTTTATTTAATTAAGTATATATTGAAGTATAACTTCATTATATGTGTTATCATTGAAATATGAACAAGGTGAGTTGTTTCAGAGGACAAACTAAGGACTATCAAACACAACCATACATTTTTTCATTGAGAAATCTGTATTTATAAACCGAACAGTATTCATTGTTTCAAAAGGACGAACTAAACCAACCACAGATGATATAAAATTTTCATGGAGAAACCTGCATTTATAAACTAATCAGGTTTCATTCTTTCTTGAAAGAAAAAGTTAGGTCACATTTAAGGCACACATTTCAGAGATGCAGAATTTTAAAAATCCAAACCACACCTTAGATATTCATGAAAAAGGAGAAGGTAGACTCGAAAAAGAAATCACAGCAGAACAATAGATCTATTCAGATATAGATTAACAGAGTCACATTCTTGTCTCTCTGTACTGATGTGATAGCAAAATTCAATCTTCATTCCTTCCTCTACTGTGCTGTTAGGGATTATCACAAAGGACGTCTAATAGAGCTGGTGGGCAGCAGACAGAGGAAGGCTGTACTGGAGAAATCTTCGTTGATTTATTTTTAAACAATAATTCTTTTTTTTTAAAAGTCCAAGTTGAATTATGGGTCAGACTTGGTGGATATCCTTGAGCAGGGGTGTCAAATATGCGACCCACGGGACGGATATGTCATGCACTGCCCCCCCCCCCATTTTACCAAAGGGGGATATGTCAAGTGACAACGTGATGCTGCAAATTTGACACCCCTGCCCTTGAATTTGTTAGTTTTTTACATAGCTATTTTACTATACATATTGCCATAAACTAAAGCTCTCTTTTCTGGGAGAAAAACCTCAATGGCTTAATTCCTGTATCTATCCAAGCCTTTATGGTCTTTCATTCGCACACTATTTTTACCCAGCAATGATGCTCAGGCTTGAAATAGTGATGTTGTTATTGCATTTATTTATTAATCATTTCTATCCCACCACAATCAAATTATTCACAGTAGCTTCATTATTCAATCCAGACTCTATCTTGGAGTGTTTAAACATCTAATACCTAAATGCTTCTGTTGTGATACAGTACTTGCAACTCACCTTAATGCCCAGAAGAATTAAATATCCTAATTGCGGTCCTTCCTAAGAGATACTCGTAAAGTTCTAAAAACCAAGGGACATAAGTGGCAAACTTTCTGAGAGTCAGTGCTTTTTTTCGTTCCTCTGCACAATACTTCTTTGAGTCAATTAGGAAAGAATGCTACATAATTCATACGTTATCAAAAATGTCCTGTTCTTTATAAATCACTATCAAGTTTCCTTGATAAAAGCTAAAAGCAAATACGAAATTGTGTTGTATCTCTTGGAAGTGTGAAGCTTATTTCCTTGCAGCAAAAGTTAAAACTTTGATTTCCCTAATCAGGACATAAATCTTTTCCAGAGTACAGTACAGCTAAACAATAATTGTACATCTTTTCCTGCTTCTTAGAGCCAGGATACAGATTCCCAAATAATTCTTTCCTTGTACTTATGGGATATTTCCTGAGAGCAGGCACTTTTGCATTCCATGAAGACAGATAATCAGGTTTGATTTAAGCAGAACGCTTGCTAGTCCCAGAAAAGCAGCTGGGACTATGTCTCCCAGGTATAGACAAATAAGCAAATCTGTTATGTCTTTTAGTTGGGATGGTTGTCTTCTGAATGATCAATTCCAGTGATTGAAAATGTTAGGATCTTCCATCAAAACACAGATTAAAAAAAAAAAAACCTTAAGAAATTTAATAATTGCTAAGAGACTTTTGTTGATTGCATCTAACTGGAGTTTGCAGGAGCAAATGACCAGATGATCGAAAGCATATCGTATGACATTTAAAAGGGAAAGTCTTCAACCACCCTTTTGCACGGCCATTTTGACATTAGTTGCTTCCCTCTAGACCGGAGGTCTCCAACCTTGGCAACTTTAAGACTTGTGGACTTCAATTCCCAGAGTTCCTCAGCCAGCTTTGCTCCAGAAAATCTGGGGTAATTGGATGAGTTACCACCAGGAAATATCAGGGCCCTGGGCTAGGAAATTGGGGGTGGAGGGGAAGCACCTCGAAAGAAGGCAAGGGAAAATAATTTTCATTTCTTTGCCCATACGTTCCTAGGTGGACTTGTCCCTGAAATCACCAGAAGCTAAATTGGACTCAAGCATTTCATATTTTATACCTAGAAATTCATCCACATAATTCAATCAAGTATTCTGGAGGGGAATTTTTTTTTCTTTTCAGGATGACATCCTTTAATCACGAGACAGCATATTTGTTTGTATATGAACAAACTATCCAGTGATGTTATTTGTTTCTTCAAGGTAGCAGTTTCCTTTCCTTCTTTCTGCAACAAACTGATAGTGAAGACAAAACCCTCAACTTCATGCCTGAATGAAAAACAAAAAACAAAAAAACAGCACACGGTAACAACAAAACCGTCGTGAACAAGTTAATACGAATTGCTGGGATAACAAAATTGTGGAACCTTAATATTTTGCAATAAAGACAACCTGAGAATCCCTCCCTAGTACGAGTCCTTTTCCTGCATGAAAGGGACTCGGCAGAAGCCGGAATAAAATCCTCCATAAGAATTCATCAAGGGGAAGGAGTTGTGGGATTTTTCCTGGAGAAATAATACGAGCAGATTCATTTTCTCCTTTAATTCCCTAGCTTTTGAAGCAAGGGCTCTTACCGCAGGCTAACAGGGAGCAGCAGATAGCTGTCTTCTTAGGCTAAGACAGAGGACATAAGGTTTGCAAAGACTTACCCACTGAGTTAGGAAGAATCAAAATCTACAATTTCCTGATGATTGATGGAACTGACTATGTTGGCTGACTTTAGCCTGAAGATTGTTAAGAGCTCAGTTTCTTAAAAAGCCAAGGGTTTTTTTTTTTTTTGGCTTTAGGCTCTCATCAATGTTTCTCAACCGTGGCAATCTGAAGATGTGCGGACTTCAACCCCCAGAATTCCCCAGCCAGCATTGGATAGACTCCGTTTCCTTTGTAAAAGGCTCTGTTGAATCAGGCTGCTTGTCTCAGCTACTGTGATCGTTGCTGTAAAGTTAAGAAGGCCATTTGTGGGACTCTATGAAATTAATTGTCATTGTTTGATTTATGTATGTGCATTTACACATTTATATACATATGCACACCAGTGGTGGGTTTCGATTTTTTTTACTACTGGTTCTGTGGGTGAAGGTTGGTGGGCGTGGCGTGGCTTGGTGGGCGTGGCAGTGGAAGGATACTGTAAAATCTCCATTCCCTCCCCAATCCAGGGGAAGGTTACTGCAAAATCCCCATTTCCTCCTGATCAGCTGGGACTTGGGAGGCAGAGAATAAATAGAGGTAGGGCCAGTCAGAGATGGTATTTACCAGTTCTCTGAACTACTCAAAATTTGCTACCGGTTCTCCAGAACTGGTTGAAACCTGCCTCTGATGCACACACATGCATATCAGTGGTGGGTTACCCCTGGTTCGGACTGGTTCATAAGAACCGGTAGTAAAACCAGTGGGAGGCCCCGCCCATCACCCCAGATGTCGTCATCGGCAATCTGCGCATGCGCAGAAGCTTCCCATTACGAACCGATAATAAAGGTAAACAGAACCACCCCTGATGCATATATTCCTCAGTTAGGATGTTGTGCTCTTAATTTAAGGCAGTGTTTCTCACACTTGAGAACTTTAAGAAGTGTGAACTTCAATTCCCCAAATTCCCCATCCATTATGCTGATTGGTGAATTCTGGGAGTTGAAGGCCACACCTCTTAAAGTCACTAAGATTGAAAAAAACACTGATCTAAACTTTCCAAATAGGGGTTCTACATTCGGCCTCATATAAAATTTGCCATCAGGAAATTGATTGATTGGCTTCCTTTTCTTACATGGACGCAAACCACTTTTCTATTTGAAAACTCAACCCCAAAGTATAACTTATTAAATAATTTTACAAACAATAATATCTTGCCCTTCAAAAAAAATTATCTTAGAATGCTTTATAATACATTAAAATTAAAAAAAAACTGAAACCAACTAAAAATAGTAAGAATGCACAATAAATTAAAAAAGAAAGTATATTAAAGCCATTGGAGTCTATGGTTCTTGCTTCTTAGTACCAATGTCTGGGACTGAAGTGTCAGTCAATCTCCCAAGTGTTAACAGAGGGAATTCAAGGAAGAGCAGGCAGTTTCATGGTCATATTCCTATCTGCAGCATCACTCCTATGGTTATCATGATTAACCCACGTGTCTGCCAAAAATAATTTCAGATCCCAGCAAGATTTCAGATGCAGTTTGACTATCAGTCCACCAAATAACCTGTTGATTGGAACAAAAAAATAGATGTTTTTTCATAGTCCTGAGTAGGATATAAGAATACAAAAAGAAAAAATAAAGTATGAAGAGAAATTCCTTAACATATCTTGCATTCTATGCAAAGATCAAAGAATTGATTGATTTTAGTCCAAAGGCATCAATTTTTGGTTTTTTTGGTTGTTAAATTACCTCAAAAAAAAGAGACCATTGTCTTTAAAAAGAGGGTATAATCCTCTTGTAACACGCTATGTAAGGCATTTCAGTTCTGGCACCTTTCTGTTTGTAGTCATTCACAATATTATTTTGTTTTTTGGTGACAGACAATTTGTCCTTCAAACGTTGTAGATCCTTCAGGATTTTAGACATCATGGAAGCCTTTGTTAATTCATTTATTAATCCATTTGTTTTTCAACACCATTGCTTTTTTAAAAGTTTTGCTATGAATGAATTGAAAGCACTCTGTTGTTGTTTTTTTTAAAAAAAAAATCCATACAAAGAAGGCACCATAAAGAGACTCTTCAGTGAGCGAAGACTGATATGCTGGTGAGAACGTTTTTCACACTCTGAAAATCAACTCTTTGGACAGAAGATTATGGAAAACAGGATCATTCTCTTGCTAGTCCTTTCCAGCAGTTAAATGAAAAACTCCCTATTTTGTCTTTGTTTGTTTGTTTTGCTTCAGCATCAAAATTCGTGCTGTGATCGCCATGGAAAAGAGAACGAGTGTCTTCTTAGCAGTGTGTCCAGACAAAACACAAAATGGGATTCAGAAGTGGAAAGATGTGTCAGATCTTCAGCACACGTCGATTCCACATGCCCCTCCTGGAATGGTAGTGATGGAAGAAATTCCTGATGTAAAGTCGGTCTACCTCCAGGCCTGCCTGAAATACCCTGTAAGAGAAGGTGGAGGAAATTTCAATATTTATTTATCAAATTTATATAGCATCCCATCTCCTGACAAGTGATTTTGGATGATGTGCAATGACGTAAAAATACAATCGGCATCGTTTCTGACCTACTGTTTACAGTTAGTCCTCAACTTAGTACCACAATTGGGACCAGAATTTGAATTTCCAAGCAAGGCGGTTGTTAAATGAATTGTGCTTGATTTGATGACATTTTTTGCCATCGTTGTTAAGGGAATCAAGTGGTCGTTAAGCCAACCCAGCCTTTCCCTTTAACTTTGCTTGTCAAAACATAATAAATGGTGATCACATGAGCCAGGGATGCTTATTATAAATTATTTATTATATTATTTATAAATACATGCCTATTGGCAAGTGCCCCAATTCTGATCACATGACCATGGGGATATTACAATGGTTGTACGAGCGAGGATTCATTGTGACTTTTTTCAGTGCTATTTTAACTTTGAATAGTCGCTAAACAAATAGTTTATAAGTTGAGGACTGCCTCTATAGATCTTGAGTGCTAACAGTTACACTGTAAACTGTTATGTGATTTGTTTGTTTTGGGTTTAAACATAGCTACTTTGGATGGCAAACAATGATTTGTAGTGTTTGCTTTACATGTGAGTCCAGGCATAATGATCTCTCCTATAAACCCAGTAGTGGGTTCCACTTATCTTCACTACTGGTTCAGAACTGTGAGTGCGCATGGCCCTTCTGTGCATGCACAGAGCATCCGCAATGATGTCTGGGTGGGTGGGCGGAGCCTCCTGCTGCTACCAATTCGCCCAAACCGGGGCGAACCAGTAGAAACCCACCACTGTATAAAACGCATTTAACAACCACTCTGTCTTTGCTTTGATGCTAAAGTATGAGACAACTTTGCCTTGGCCAAATGCCTCTCATCCTGAGTTGTCTCAGATTCTTATGCCAGGGCCAACTGCCTTAAGAATGTTCCTCTCAGTGACACACAACTGAGTTCTAACATTTGACAACAAAATAGGTACATTATCCTTGCTCCTCCTTCTCTTTTAAAATTTGGAGATTCTTTGCTTTTTGCTTCTTAGAATCAATATACATTTTAAGATGCAAGAAAGAAAGCATTCTGAGCAAGGTTGTGTGAAAAATTGTTAAAATCCCAGTAGAAATTTCCTGAAAAATGTATGTAAAGTTTCTTCTCAAGGTTATCAAGTTAGCTGATAAAATGGCGTGATTGTTTTGTTTTGTTTAAATCGCCATGACAATATAGGGGTAGTCCTTGATTTACAACCATTTGTTTAGCAATTGTTGGAAGTTATGATGGCACTGGGAAGGAAAAAAAAAATTAGCCCTGCAAAGAAGGATCCTTGTAGCCCTGAAAGATAGTCACATTTATTGTTGCATTGACAGACGAGCAGTCAATAGTTGTCCAATGGAGCATAGAGAAAATATTCTAGGATGAAACAGAATGTTCATGTTAAAAAGCAACCATAAAATAAAAATAAATTAAGTGTTTTTTTCCGGTGAGGCCAGTCTATCAGGGCAACCTGGTATACCCAACTATGGGATAGAGCATATGACTTCTGCTAGATTTATACTATTTCTTTGTCGGTTATAAATTCAATATAAAATAAACAGGTAAAAAGATATACAGCCTTTGATAAATATAGGCTGTATATGTCAGGGCTCCATCGAATGCCCTAATTAACTCATGAGCCTTGAGCCAAGTTTCAAAAGAAATCTAGTTATTTATTAGGAACAACATGTCAGCAGCTTCCTAAGTGTAATCAACTCTACTGCACATGATTTACGGCTCAACTATGACCCTGTTCCCCCCTCCTCTCAGGCTGTGTCTTAAATAACATTCTCTGGTAATCTGAGATCTAACTTTTGAGGAAGGTATGTGTGGAATGTGGCTGCTGAATAGCTCTATCAATTCTCACCCCTTTCCAACTATGGCAACTCGAGAGCAGACTAGAAATGCTTTGCGAGTTGACAGTATACCGTATTTTTTGGCGTATAAGGCGCACAGGAGTATAAGACGCACCTTAGTTTTTGGGGAGGAAAATAAGAAAAAAGCTGATTGGCAGGTGGATTGGCCTCCCGGAATACCCCCAATCAGCTGTTCTCAGAGGTGAATTTTAACAACAGGTTCCTTGGTTGTGAGCGCTGTGCCTTGCTTTTTTTTTTTTTTTTGCTTTTTTTTTCCTGCCTCTGAAAGCTTCCAAAACAGAGGTTCAGGAAAAAAGCCTCTGAAGCTCTGTTTCGAGGCTTTTTTTTCTGAAGCTCTCTTTGGGGGATTTTTTTCTGAAGCTTCATTTCTGATGCTTTTTTCACCCTCTGAAACCTCCGTTTGAGAAGCTGGGCGGGGCTACATTCAGAGTATAAGACGCATCCAGATCTTCACCCCCTTTTTTGGGGGGAAAAGGTCCGTCTTATACTCGGAAAAATATGGTAATTCTTTATAATTCTTTAAAAAAAAAGTTATTATGGCTGGCTTTTAAAAATTGCAGTAATGTCCCAAAATGAATCTGTAGCAAAGTCATTTCTGAATGCATGCTACAACATTTAAAGAACATAAAAGTAAGACGGCCAGTCACAGAACATACTGACGTGGCTGAGGTACAGTAGGTACTTAGTTCAGTTACATCATGTTGCCTGGGAATTCGAGAATTTTATCCCCAACACAGTTAGAAAATATCATATTCGGAAAAGCTGGGTTGTACAGTAGTCTCTAGAAATATATGAAGAACAAAAACCCCAGTAGAAATTTCCTGAAAAATGTATGTAAAGTTTCTTCTCAAGGTTATCAAGTTAGCTGATAAAATGGCGTGATTGTTTTGTTTTGTTTAAATCGCCATGACAATATAGGGGTAGTCCTTGATTTACAACCATTTGTTTAGCAATTGTTGGAAGTTATGATGGCACTGGGAAAAAATGGCTTACAACAGGTACTCGACCATACAACTGCTTCAGCTTCCCCTGGTCATGTGATGAGATTTCGGGCGCTTGGCAATCAGCATATATTTATGACAGTTGCAGTGTCCCGGGGTCATGTGATCACATTTTGTGACCTTCCAATAACAAAGTCAATGGGGGAATACAGATTCCCTTAACAACCATATTATTAACAATGGAAAGTTATCCGCTTTACAACTGTTTTGACCAAGACTTCCCCAGCAGCACGAAGCTGACTCCTCGTCCTGATAAAACCCTTTTTTAATTTAATTTACAGTGAATTCCTCTCCAGCAAAGTCTTTCCTCTCCCACAGTCTTTCAAGACAGTTCACAATTACTGACCTTTATCAGGCTTAGAGAGTGGCCAGGCCGATATCTTTCCGATGCCGCAATACTTGACAAGAATGCAGTAATGAACTAATTGTCTCCTGCAAACTCCACTCTTCTTCCGCTCCTCTTTTATTCCCTCTGGGAGGGGCCATTCATTGTCCACCTGTGGCCTTACTCTCAAGTCTTTAGCTGTTCCCTTCGTCTGGCAACTCTGCGCATGCACACACTGGGAACAGGCTCCAGCTGTTCATCTGCCTCACTGATGTCTGACTTCAAAAGCAGATGATAACTGGCATACGGCTCTGGCCCCCTCTCTGCCTCCGACACAGAGCCCTCATCAGAGCCTTCCCCAGACTCCAGGACTGGCCCATGTTCCTCCCCAACCTCCTCATTGTCCAAATCTGCTGCCAGATCCGCTGGCTGCTGGAGGCACAAACCATGGCACAAAGTTCATAAAATTTGGTGTGACTCACTTAACATCAGAAATACTAATCTCAATTCTGGTTATAAATCAGGTACTAACTAGATACAATTCCTCTCTTGGGAATGGCAATTGGCTGGACTATTTTCAAAGATAGTTACCAAATTCTTACTGACCTGTCCAAGAGTTCCCAGTCCTCTCCTCCCCATTTGTCACGGAACTCTTCCGTGTTCATTCCGCCGATACGAACCAAATCAGATTTATATATGCCCAGGAGACCAAAACCGTTAACTTCCCAGTAGCCTATAAAAGAAAAAACCTAATCGTTATCAGCCATATTTTTTTTTTCAAAAATAAAGTCCCCAGATCATCCATGACATCTATATGCATAGGCATGGAGAAGATTTAATTGGCTTGCAAACTTCAAACTCCGAGGGCTAGCAGCATCAGCAAGGAAATCTAATACCATAGAAAGCAATGGGAACAGATCTAAAATTGATGACATAAAATCCTAATGAGATGCAATTGCTCTTTCACTGAAATTTTATCCCTTGGTGTTTTTCCACAAGATAAAGTATCTTCAGATTTTGTTCCCCTATGTTAATGACCGACTGCTTTCTAACATTCTCAGAACCATCAGTCGAAGAGAATATTTGCAGATCAGGGGTTAAAATGTGAGGGGCTTGGTGCTCTTTGAGCTTTGTTGTTTTCTACCAGACATTTCATTACCCAACTAGATAACATCATCAGTATGTCTGCAAGAAAAAAACCAAACTCCGAAAGCACCAAGGACTCCACATCTTCAGAACTGAGTTGTAGCTGTTAAAATAAGCGAATCACCTTCTTCTAGAAAGCAGAGTTGAACAAATGAAGAAAGTTATGACTGGGATAAGACTCAGCTAGAATTTTTCTCTATAACATGCTGGATCTTTACATATAGGATTGGACAGGATTTCCTCCCCTACAATGCTGTGAAAATTATATGAGATTTCAGTTCAAGAAATTCACTTGGTAAGAGATTCTTCACACAACTGAAAATTAGACTTGTGTTGTCTAATATAATAATAATGTAGTCACAATGCATATATTGATTTTGATTTGAAACATTTCAGAATCAAACTGAAGCCAAAATGAGTTCATAGTCAAATCATTTATATTGAATAAGATTTCGTGTTCATTGTTTAGGAACAAATTATTTTTTTATTGTACAGTGTTTGTAATAAATTAATAGAGAGCCAGTTTGGTGTAGAGGACAAGATACCAGACTACCAACCAGGAGACTATGATTTCTAACCCTGATTAGAAAAATCCTGGTTTCTACTAATTTAAGGCAGCAAACGTATCCAACACACCTTCCTCCTCCTATTCATCCCCCCCACCCAAACTCTGTGATATAAATTGGGTGGAGACAAAATGGTTGACCTAAGGCAGAGGTCTTCAAACATGGCAGCTTTAAGACTTGTGGACGTCAACTCCCAGAATTCTCCAGCCAGCATGGCTAGAATAGAATATTCTAGAATTCTCGGAGTTCAAGTCCACAAAGTCTTAAAGCTGCCAGGTTTGGGGACTCCTGACCTGAGGTCACTCAGTTGGTTTTTATACGTAAGGCAGGACCATAACTCACGATCTCATGTTTTCTAGCCTGGTGCCTTAACCATTACTAGTGAAGGTAAAGCCATACTCAGTTAAAGTAAATAGAATAAAATATTCTCCATCATCTGAAGAAAGCAGTTATTCTCCAAGCATAGAGAAATTGGCTATGATTAAATTATAAAAACAACAACACTACACAAAGTATTATCTGCTATTGAAGTGTCATTTACCCATAACCAACCCCTTACCATCTGGCTGTTGTGGACTTGCCCCACACGTCAGCCTCATAACTATGGGTGCGAAGGCCATTTTCCCTTCCACGCAGTGCTTCCGAACAGAGTCAACGAACCCTGCCGGGAAATGGATGTGCAAATCACAAAGAAAAATGATGCTGTGGGAATCCTGTAGACAAAGATATAGAACTGTTAATTTCGCTACTTCCTAAGTCCATGATGATGAACCTATGGCACGTGAGACACAGGTGGCACATAGAGTCCTCTCTGTGGGCAGGCGAGCCATTGCCCCAGCTCAGCTCCACTGCACATTGCGTGCAGGCCTTCCTCCGGCCAGCTGGTTTTCGGGTCTCTGCCGTGCATGCGTGGGGGGGGGGAGCACATGCATGAGATGTGCGTGCATGCATGGGGGCAGGGCTCATATGCAGGGTCGTGCATGCATGTGCAGAGGTCTCATGTACATGTGCAGGGGGCAGGCCGCGTGGGGGGGGCACACAAGCATTGCATTATGAGTGTGCGCATGCGCACTTTTGGCACTCGACGCCAAAAAGGTTAGCCATCACTGTTCTAAGTCATCGGGGTTGTCTCCACAGCCTCTTTGCCCCAGATCTGGGGCGACCCCTTAACTTTTATAGAAGACAAATCTTGGTACCATCCTCTTGTGATCAGCCTGCTGCTGAGCCAGGCTGAAGCCAGATCAAAGGGTTTCAACAAAACACAACAAAATGTCCAATGCTACACGAAGGAAGAGTTTGAAGACTGGGTTAGGCTCAGAGGTGAAATCTAAAATTAGTTACTACCAGTTCTGTGGGCGTGGTGGTGGTGGTAATGTGACTGGGTGGGCGTGGCCAACTTTTTTTTTTTAACTTTTAAAAACATTTTTTCTACAACCTTAAGAGGTTGCAGAAAAAATGCTTTTAGAAGCCTATGACGATCAGGCAACTCAGCTGGGATCGCCAGAGGCTTTTAAAAGCATTTTTTTTCCTACAATCTTTTCAGCTGAAGTGGTTGTAGAAAAAATGCTTTTAAAAGTAAAAAAAACAGCCTCTGATGATCATGGGGCTCAGCTGGGCATGGGTGGGGGTGGGGCCACAGGGATTTTTGCTACCAGTTTGCCGAACCACCACCGCCATCGCTACCGGATTGGGCGATCCAGTCCAAACGGGGAGCATTTCACCCCTGGTTAGGCTTCTCCATCGTTGCACATCACTGAACCACTGTTCAGAGATGGTTGCACAGCTGTTGCATTTATATTTCTTTGAATGTTAATGTTCTGGCCAAGGGGCACTCAAACTGCAAAGCATCAAGAGGAAGTTGGATCAACCAATTAGCATGCAGGATGTGTGCAGATTGGGATTTGAGAGGTGTGTGCATTGGCCTGTTTTCAACTATTTGCAACTGATGCTTACCTATCAACCTTTTTGCAGTGTAGGTATGCGTTGACACCTATGTGCAGTTGTGGACAAATCTAAATCAACTTTTAGGGAGGCGGGTGAGGCTGCCACTTTGCAGAATCATCTCCTCCAATTAGGCCACAGGATTTTATTCTATTTCTACTCTGACTGCTGAAGAAAACATTCCCTATCTTTTCTATTGGTTTTGTTCCAGTATAGAAATGTAAACCTGTCAAGTCTTCCCGTATGTACAGAATCCCATCACAGGACAAGCATCTCTTGAAAATGCAGAAATCATTTTGAGAAAGCTTGTAGGAAACAAAAATTATTTCCTTTTTTTTTCTTAATTGCTGAAATATTGCAATATTCAATGTTAACATTGAAAAGTTTAATAATCTAATTGTTAAGATTAATTTTTTTCTAGCTTGCCCATTGCCTTTTCTCCTTTCCTTAGAAAAGGCATTTCCCCCTATTTTCCTATCTTCTTCTGAATAACTGATTGTCTCTAGACTAAACATCATCTTTTTAAAAAGAGCTATCTATTCACTTGATTTTATTCAGTTCATGGGCCATCTGACTCCCAACTGATTCTGAGAAGCTCAAACTGTGATAAACAATAAAAATACAATACAGAACAAAACACAGTTCTAATTGGAACTGACCATTTTACACAAAAACATAGCCAGAAACACAAGGGACTCCATCCATCTTAACCCAAAGCTTGGGAGAACCTCCAGAGCTTCAAAGCTTAATGGAATACCAATAAAGTGGTAGCCACATGGTTTTCAGTGGGAGATCCGTGACAGGGAAGCCATGCTTCCTGGGATCCTATAAATAGCACTGTTTCATCAAAGAGACCTAAAGAACACCAGTTGTGCCAATGTGTACCAGCCAGGCAGAAACTATGGGAGATAGTGCCTCAGATATCCTGGCATGTGCCCAGTTGAGCTTTATAAGTGATGTGCCTGGAAGCAAACTAACAGTTAACGCAGCTTGTGAAGCAGAGATGCCAATACAGCTGAGTCATCTTATTTGGAAATCATTGTGCTAAGGTGATTATCTTTAAATGCCTTTTCCTTATAGTTGTAGCTGTGTAACAGTCTACATTACAAAACTCTTACCACTCACCCTGACTTTGTCTATGCCAGCCTGCAGACCTGCAGACCTCTCAAAATTCCCAGACAATCGTAAGTATTGGTAGCTGGAGAGAAGTGAGAGAAAATGGAAGTTATAATTATGACAGAGTGGGCTGTGCAAGTTCTTGCAATCCTTTCTCAAATCTGTTATAAATCACCGTCTGTTTGAAAATAAAACTGTTTCTTAATTTCAGTCTTCCATCCATAACATTGAAAATCTGAAAGTAAGGTTGTGACTTGTCATTCCTACAAGCAAGAGGATGCAATACTGGCAAGATAAATTTGCTGCACCTCACTCAGGGGTGGGATTCTACCGCTTTGGACCGCTTTGGGTGAAGCAGTAGCTCCAACGAGCAGCTGGAAGCAAGCTGGTTTGCTCTGATGATCAGGTGGGCCCACCTGCCTGTCCCTGCGCTTTACTGACCTATATCTTCCCAGCTGATTCGCGTGGCAGAGTGGATTGCCGCACCTCAGCTGTGTTACTCCCCAGCAGTAATGCGGAAGGTAAGTTTTCATAAAACTGCGAAGTGCGCAATTGCCGAGCTGGTTGTTAAACCGGCAGGATCCCACCACTGACCTCACTGTGAGTAAATACAGCAAGTGAAATATTACAAGTGAAAGGAGTCAATTATAGGTAGAATTAACTGGATGACTCAGATGAAGACTTTAGGACCAAGGTAAGTGTTTTTTCTTTCAATCACCAACAGTTTATAACATGGCTAAAGCTAAAATCCTAATAGATATGGTGGGATTTCACCGAACATCTCTCTGATATTGTAAAATCTCATGTAAGACTAAACATGTTTCAAGATTTGGCATTCTCAAGAAATACTCAACCATTTTTGGAGATGATTCTAAATGCTGAGTTAATCATGCATAAATCTAGAACCCCCTGCCTTGGGTTGAGGGTATCCTTATTTTGAATTCAACAAGAAACTCCAAACTGGTTAATTCCTGCAGTGATTTAACCCAGCGCTCCAAAATGGAAATGGGTGATAAAAAAGAAATTCATAGCCTTAAAAGTCAGTGGAACTTCTTTCACTAATAAATTTCATTACGGCATCAACTCTTTATAGGCTTGGTATAGGGTGACTTCGATTTCTACTTGAAAATATGTTTCCTAAAGGAAATAGATCCTTACCTTTGCAAGGTGGACTGTTTCAGAGCTTTTTCTATATCCATGTCATCACTGCTGTAGTCTACGATGATGACATTGAAATAGGGGTCCTTAGTAATCCTAAAGAGCTCTTCCATGTCAAAAATGAACTGCTTCACCCAGCGGGCCTGATTTTTCACTGATTGAGAGAAGGAGGAAAAGAAGAGAATCAAAGCAAGCTCAGCATTAACATTAGACCGAACTGCCCCAAATACAAGGTTAGGCACAAGGCTTAGTGCCAAATTAAATACTTTATACACACAGTCCTTGACTTACAACCTATCGTTTGGTGATCACTTGAAGTTACAATGGTACCAAAAGAAGAGACTTATGACCATTTTTCGCACTTACGATGGCTGTACCATCCCCACAGTCATGAGATCAAAATTCAGACACCTGGCAACTGTATTTAGGACGGTTGCAGTGTCTCAAAGTCACAGGATCCCCTTTTGTGATCTTCTGATCAAATGGGGGAAGCCAGATTCACTTTACAAGTGTGTTGCTAACTCAACAACTGCAATGATTTAGTTAACAACGATGGCAAGAAAGGTCGTAAAATGGGGCAAAACTCACTAAACAACAGTCTCGCTAAGCAGCAGAAATTTTGGGCTCAATTGTGGTCCTAATTCAAGGACTACTTGTATGTATTATACAGTACTTGCAGCTCCTGTTAAATCAGCAGGTGGGGATCATGGTCCACTGGGGCTGTGCCCAACATCAGCTGATGTCCCAGTTGTGACCTCACTGGAGACTTAAAAAAAAACCTGGCACTTTCATTACCACCAGATTAGGCTAAAGCAGGGGTGTCAAACTCAAGGCCCAGGGGCCGGATCCAGCCTATGAGGTGCTTAGATCTGGCCTGCGGGGCCACCCTGGAATCAGCAGAGGACTGGCCCGTGGTGCCTCTTTCAGGGAAAATGCAGGCAGCCCTCCTGAGCTCCATTTTTGCTGGCAAAAGGTTGCAGGGCGCTGCCACTTTCACAAGTGAAAACGGAACTCAGGAGCCTGTTTTCGCTGGCAGAGCGCTCGAGCCACCACAGGCGACCCTGACATGAGTGACGTCAAGGTGGCCATGTGCACCCCAGCCCCCTGAGGTCAAACACAACCCTGATGCAGCCCTCATTGAAATCGAGTTTGGCACCCCTGGGCTAAAGCATCATGGGATGCTTTAAAGGCCACCTGGAAATTTTGGTTGGTGCAAAATGCATTGCCTTGGAAATGTTGCTTTTCAGGAAGTGGGTCGGCCTCTGGGATTACCTCCCCCTGGGAGATTTGGGTAATATTGTAATCTGGCCAAAACTGAAAAAAAAAAAATTCAAAATTCTTCGGGGTGCGATTGAGGTGGTCTGTTATCAAGTTTTAAATGTATTTTCTGCATATTTTTAGTGCGACAAATAGTCAGATACCAAGTATCCAAATATGAGAATGGCTCAGTACTAATATTTAAAGTTTAAAGAGCCGTGATGGCGCAGTGGTTAAAATACAGTACTGCAGAGTTAATTCACTGCTCACTCCAGGAGTTCAGATCTCACCAGGCTCAAGGTTGACTCAGCCTCCCATCTTTCAGAGGTGGGTAAAATAAGGACCCAAATTGCTGGGGGCAATAGGCTGACTCTGTAAACCGCTTGGAGAGGGCTGGAAATAACTGTGAAGTGGTATGTAAGTCTAAAGTGCTATTAATATTTGCCCTGTATCATTTGAAAGAGAATTCTGAGTTCGAGATATATGACTTTGAAAGAACAGGAAGCACACAGCAGCATTAACAAGAGTAACTGGAGTTGCCGAATGTAAATCTAACATAAATCATGATGACTTAAATCTAAGAACAAATTGTGGCAGAGGCCGTTCATTGTCTTATTTTGAACAGCTAATTAAATCTAATTCTAATTGAAGAGAATATCTGTAGCTCAGGGTTGAACTGTGGGGTTGTTGGGTGTTGAGCACCAATTATTCCATAAATATAATTCCTCCTGATTAAAAGGAGGACATCCAAGTCTATTGTTATTCTAGCAATACACACACCATTCTGTTCACTTAAAAGATATCAATTCTGTCCCATTACCGGGCACTATAAAGTGGACAACCGCACGGTGGTTCCATAAGAAGCTTAACGGCCAGCAGAGCATAAGCTCGTCCCTGCTGGTCGTCGGGTGATGTCGGTGGCCCCACACAAACTGCTTCGTATGGGCTTCCTCCTCTCCACTGCTGCCTCCATGCCAGCCACGTGCGTAGACATATTCTGAGAAACGGACTCGGCGTTTTCCCTGATCCAACAGTTCCAGCTCCAGAAAGTAACGGTTGCCCCTTAGGTGGTCTTGACGCTTCTCCACATTCACAATGCGCTCTAACTGGAACCGCCTGGAAATGGGAGCACTGTAGTTTAGATTTTGGGGTTACGGCTGGGGCTCACCAAGCATAGCTCCACTGCCCTGATGCTCAGCAAAGATCTTCCATGTATTTTCTGCTTGATTTAGTTCAGTTTGGACTGCTAAAGATCCTTCAGATATCCTTAAGACCCCCATTATATTATCTTTTCTAAATGTCTACCCTGTTTCCCCTAAAATAAGACATCCCCTGATAATAAGCCCAATCAGGCTTTTGAGCGCATGCACTAAAATACCCTCCCTGAAAATAAGCCCTCTCCAAAAATATTTAAACGCATGAGGAGCCGGTCTCCGCCATTTCCTCTGGTTTCCTCCATGCACCCCAAAATAATAAGACCTCCCCAAAAATAAGGCCAAGCACTTATTTTGGGGTTCAAAAAAATGTAAGACAGTGTCTTATTTTTGGGGAAACATGGTATTGTTGTTTTCTACCTACTTTAGGGAAAATCATCATGCAGCAGGTAAAAACATGCACTGGGTTTGTTAAACATGTGACTGTTTTTCAAGGTTTTTATGACCACTGCTACATCCCCATGGCCACATGATCAAAATTCAGATGCTTGGCAATTGATTCATATTTATGATGTTTGCAGTGTCCAGAGGTCATATGAACTGCTTTTGTGACCTTCTGATCAGCAACATCAATGAGGAAACCAGTCTCACTTACTCATTTATCAACTGCAGCGATTCACTTAACAACGGTGGCAAGAAAAGTTGTAAAATGGGGCTAAACTTACTTAACAAATGTTTCACTTAGCAACAGAAATTTTGGCTCAAATTGTGGCCATAAGTCAATGACTATCTGTGTACATCATCTCCCTGGTTGTGGTAAAACTGCATGCTTGTGAGAACCCTGTTTAACTGGAGGTATACTTATTGGGTACCTAGGACTGACCACTAGTAAGGCTTTGCACCCAAGATCAGCACCCTTGTTCCAATTGTATATTGCTGCCTTGTCTACTTAGCAGTGAGATTTGGCTACATGATTTGAGATGTTCATTTGTGTAAGCCTCTCAATGTATATGTATATGTATATGTATGTATGTTTTGGTAGATTTTCAGGGGTAGAGGTATGCAAGTTTTGGTGTATTCGGGTCTTTTCCAGTGTAAGACTGAGAGTATCTTGGCGACGTTTCGACGTAGTCCCACTTGTCATCTTCACGCTGGTGTCTTCGGCTTCGTGCTTGTGCGAGATATGTATGTATGTATGTATGTATGTATGTGTATGTATGTATGTATGTACGTATGTATGTATGTCTTTGGTTATTCGGGTCTTCTCCCACGTAAAATTGCTTTGTGCTTCCTGGAAGCACAAAGCCGAGAACACCAGCCTGAAGATGACGAATGAGACTTCGTCGAAACGTCGCCAAGACACTTCCAATTTTACGCGGGAGAAGACCCGAATAACCAAAGACCTACATACAAACACCCGCGAAAACCTCAGAAAACATATATATGTATGTATGTATGTGTATGTGTATGTGTATATATATGTGTGTGTATGCATATGTATATGTGTGTGTATGTATGTATGTATATATGTATATATATTAAATGTTTTTCTGTCGAAGCACCTGGTCTACTCCCTCCAATGGGAGGGAGCATACTGCTTCCCTTTCGCCTTTCAGCTCCAATTAATATGGGAGGGAGCTGTGTGCTCCCTCCCATATTGAGATAGACTAGGGGCTTCGACAGAAAAACACTTAATCTCTCCCCTGGCTCAAGCTGATAAAGGGAGGAGAACTTGTGGCTCTGTGGTTAATACAACTGCTTAATATGCAGGCAGCCCAAGTTTGAATCCAAGTAAGGGTATGGCTAGCTGATGAGAGCTGAATAGCTTGTATATATAGAATACAAGCTATTTAGAATTTCATTTTTCATTGGGGCAGTGTGCTTACAGTAAAAAAATGACAATAAAGGTTATCTTAGCTTATGTTGGTCTGCCAACTAGAAATGTCTGAATAGTAGAAACAAAAGTAAAGCCCCCTTACTCTACATGCCTTACTTCCTAAGACTTTAATAAAACATCATCACATTGAGATCCAGAGTTGCTCCTAACTACTTATTTAGGCCTATATAATGCATAATAAAATCCCATTTGATGTTGCGTACTACAGCTCCCAATCTGTAAAAATCAGAGCGGCTACAAGATCCCTTCCACCTTACCCTTTGGTCTTCTGGTTCAGTTTTTTAAGGAATACTTGGACAACCATGAAGGCTTCCTTCTCCTTTAAGAGCAGGTTCCCGGAAGTGTTACACTGCAAATCAATCCAGTCTGACCGTAAAGCTTGGAAGTCTACATTGCTGGCCTTGAAAGTCTGCTTCCAATTCACTACTGGGTCATAGAGAAGAGGAGGAGGAGCAAATATGTCATCTTCGTTTTCTTCTTCTTCTTCTTCCACTACTGTAACATACTCTTCCTTTCGGGTTGCTTGGTGGGAAGAATCAGTCCTGACTTGCTGCTTGGAATCTAAATCCCTCCTGCCAATAATGACACTAGCGGCATCAGCGGCTTTATGTCGGGCTATGTAGGAATCTACTTGATTAAGCCATTGGTCCTCATGCATAGGCTGTTCTCGGGGGGTTCTCTTGCCAGTTTCCTCTTCAACTTTTTTGGGGTCCCTTCCAGTTTTGATGGTATCCAATAACACTTTTTGGTTTCTGGTTGCACTGAAGCCTAACTGAGCTTGACTGGCTTCTCTTGTTGAATTCCCACGTTCCTTAGTCCCCTTGGGTCTTTTGTCAGTCTGCAAATCCTTGCCTCCTACTTTCCTTTTGGTTGTTGATCTGTGGACATTCCTGTCCTGATCGGGAAGGTTTTGGAAGTTTGCACTGAATATCAGATGGGAGGTTCTTGGTGTAGAATTACTTTCTGCTTTGGTTTTATCTCTCTTCTCGTCTTTCGTCTGCCTTTTTTTGGTAACTGACAAGATAGTCCGATGTTTCTGAACGGAATCAGCAAAATCATTGTACTGACCAGCTGCCCCATGGTCTTTTTCGGTCTTTATCTCTGCTGCTTCTGGATCTGCATATTGAGGTTCACCAAAACTGTCCTCTCCATAAGCTGAAAGAAATTATAGTTACCAAATATCCATTTTTTTCTTGCTCTTATCTATATTCAGTACTCTAAGGCACTTAAATCATTGAACATAAAACCTCTAAGTATATTACATAAATATCATTGTAGTGAAATAACAAATTGTACCAAAACCTAGGAGGAACAGATGGCTTACATGGCTAGATTTAATAATATGTTTAACCATTGAGCTAGCTCTATCTTAACACTTCAGGAATATATTTTTAGATTCTTCAAATGTCTCTCATTTCATTGCTAGTCTGTATATTCTCTTCTGGTTCTACTAGCACTCACCTATTTTGGGTTGTATTTCATCGTATTTTCTAGTAGTTAGGTTTCACCAATAACAAGTTATTTAAAAAGAAATAATAAAATTACACATCTTGTGTCTTGTTATTTTGTCTCCAAGTTTTGACTAAGCAAGGAAGTTAACCTTCGTTGCTCACTTTCTTGCTTCAACTCAGTCTGAAAGAGTTATTGTTTCTTAAGCTAAGAGATACATAAAACTTTTCGAAGAGTGTTGTAGAAAGTAGGAGAGAGCTATTGTTGTATTGAGTACAAGACTGAAGTGCTACAAAAAGAACCCTGTGTTTCTCATTTGACTAGAGATAATGCGTCCCAAGTATCTACATTAAAGGTGCTGAAGGTAATTTACAAAAGCCTCCAGGCAACTTCCTCACCTATCTATATACTCTGTAGATAGCATGCAGGTAATCCTTGACTTATGGCTGTTCATTTAAAGACAGTTTAAAGGAGTGGTGTGGTGGCCTAGAAGTGGAGCTCTCGCCTCACAATCAGAAGGCTATGAGTTCGATCCTAGGTAAGGTAAAGGTAAAGGTTCCCTTTGCAAATATGTGCTAGTTGTTCGCAACTCTAGGGGTTGGTGCTCATCTCCGTTTCAAAGCCGAAGAGTCAGCGTTGTCCGAAGACGTCTCTGTGGTCATGTGGCTGCATGACTAAACGCCAAAGGCGCACGGAACGCTGTTACTTTCCCACTAAAGGTGGTCCCTATTTTTCTACTTGCATTTTTTACGTGCTTTCGAACTGCTAGGTTGGCAGAAGCTGGGAAAAGTAACGGGAGCTCATTCCGTTACGTGGCATTAGGGATTCAAACCGCTGATCTGCTGACCTTTCGATCGACAAGTTCAGCGTCTTAGCCACTGAGCCACCCCGTCCCTTGATCCTAGGTAGAGACAGATATTTCTCTCTCTGGGCACACCGAGAATATTTCTGCTGAACAAAACTCTGCACTGGCGACAGGAAGGACATCTGGCCATTAAAACACTCAGCTAGCTCCATTCAGTTGCCCAGACTTCACCCCGCAAGGGATTATGGGGTCGATGAATGATGATTTAAAGACAGCTTAAAGATATGACAAGCTGATAAAAAGTGATTTATGGACCATTCTTGAAGTTACGACCATTGCAACAATCCCCCAATTTGAGTGCTTGGCAACTGACTTTCATTCATTATAGTTGCAGCATCTTGCAGTACAAAATTGCAATTTGTGACTTTCCCAGCCAGCTTCTGACAAACAAAGTCAATTGAGGAAACCAAATTCGCGTAATGACTGCATGATTCATGTAGCAACTATGATTTAATGACCATGGTAAAAATGGTCATAGAATTGGGTCCAGTCATATGATGACTCACTTGCCTGTACTCATATCAACAGCATTTAAAGTTTTGCTATACATACAGTATAAGTAAATGAAACTAATTTAGATATATTTTTTTTATTCTGGCTTCAGCATCTATTCTCAGGAAGGAAGTCCCTTAAAACCATAATGTCTCTCCATCCAGAAAATATTATACAGTTCAGAAAAATGATTGCCTAATTTTCATTTACAAACTAGTTGTGCTAAAACTATATAATATATTCGATTTCACCCAATCTTTGATGGGATTTCACTTTTATTTTTAAGCATTAGTGTTTAAATTAAAAACAACAACCCTAAAATACAGCTTCTGTAAGAGTGGCCACTTTGCTCATTGTAAGACTCCAGAAATAAGACACTTCCACAGTATAAATTCTGCCTCGGTTGCTGTTTACAAGGGGAAAAGTGAAGGCATTCTCAATTTTTGTATTGATGTATTTTTTTGTATTTTGAACAAAGAAGATCCAAACATCTTGTCCAAATTAGTAATTTATTCTTGGTAGATGCCAGAGATAAAGAATCAAACACAATGCTAGACTAGATAATTAGATTTAATCTAATGCTAAATGCTAATGCATTTTTTAAATCAATAATCAGCCTTAAAGCACAAGAGGGAGAAAGATAAAGCAAGCTTCCACATTTGACATAAAGATACATACCTTGTATTTTTGATTCATCTTCTGGTGGATCCATTTGCATGTATTTAGAAAATCCAAACCTGCAAGATTAATGCCAATTACTTCACATGGCCAGCATTCAATATCCCCTCCTTGACATATGACCAGTGGTGGGTTGCCCCCGGTTCGGACCGGTTCTATAGAACTGGTAGTAAAACTAGCAGGAGGCTCTGCCTCCTGACCCGGATGTCATCAGAACACTTCTGTGCATGCGCAGAAGAGCATGCGTGCAGCCCAGTTGTGAACCAGTAGTAAAGATAGGTAGAACCCACCCCTGCATATGACCATAATAATGCCTGCCCATTATGGTCATATGTCATGATGGTTACGAAATGGGTCAGGCAACCAACCCAGTTTTAATTTTTAAGTTTTTGAGACAACCAGACTGCAGCAGCCATTAAACAAACATTGTAGTTGTTAAGTGAACTAATTGTCTGCTATGGAACTATTTTGGCAAAACCATCATAAACAGGACCGTGGGATGCTGCCCATGGCCATAAATACAACCACGTTGTGGGACACCCGAAGTGTGGTTGCATGATGCGGTGGGGGAGGTGCAATTTAGGCACTTCAAAACCATGTTGTAAATGTTTTTTTTTCCCCAGACAAATTGTAACTTTCAATAGTCATTATGTGACCGGTCATAAGAGGAGGACTACTTGTAATACTTCAGCTTCTGGGAACTATTTTATGCAATCAAAAGAATCGATTGAGGACAATTTTCCCAAAATGTGACACTTTCAAGCTTCAGACAAGCAGTTGTATTATTTTGCCTTTTGCCATCTGATGTCCGAGAATTGAAAAGACTTATGCACTGTTAAAATTTTGTTTTCTGATTTAAAATAGTGAGAATCCATTTGTCAGGGATCTGTGGCTAGAATTGGTGGCACTCTTTCTGAGTTTGTCCCTGAGATAAATATTTCATAAGCATCAAAAATTATCTGATGCAGTAAAAAAACCCAAAATTTTAATGGTGCATAAGTATTTTCAATCTGCTTTTAGATTTAACAAACTATCAGTCATTCTCTTATCAGTCATTGGTTTATGTGGGTATATGCATAATGGTTATCTTTTGAGAGCTGAATGCAACAAAGTTTCATTGTAATATATGCCGATTAATATACATTTAAAGTGACAATAAAGATTCTATTCTATTCTATTCTATTCTATTCTATTCTATTCTATTCTATTCTATTCTATTCTATTCTATTCTATTCTATTCTATTCTAGTATTAGTCTTAAGGAAAATTCCAGTGATTGAAAAATATTTTAGCAGCCATAAAAAAAGTTATGACAGGAGTTTATTTACCTGTTTAGATTCAACTCACTTTCCTGGTAGATGCATTTGTTAAGTGACTCCATGTGTGTCAACCGGGTGTAGTCATTAGGATACACAAAGGACAGTCGTACCTGGAAATACCCAAAGAGAATTCAACAGAATATTTTGTTGAGTGAAGGACAAACAATGCCGCTATTCCCAAAACTATACATTTATTTTCACTTACGTCCACATATATTGCCTGTTATGTATTTGAGTTGAAATATATTTTCAACCTATGATAACAAGCATTTATTGTTTGAGTCATAATGTATCTAAAAGTAAGATAAGAAGCAATCATCCCTACTACTTATTTGCAATTTTAAAAGTTCCAGCTTGCTTGCTTGCTTGTTTATTTATTTATGAGCTGGATGCCTGTGCTTCACTACCAAACTATGTGATCGTGTGAGTTAAATTAACACTTAAAGCCTGAAACTTAATGTAGAGTGTGTAACTCCGTAGCATCAGAGTGTGTTAATATAAGGCAACTGTTAGTTGGGACAGAGTTCCTTTCAGGTGGGGAGGGGGAGTAGAACATCTAACTCCTTAGCATCATAGTGTGTGAATATAATACTGTATATGAAATACTAATGATCTGATGGTCATTTCGAAAAATCCTTTCTTAGCGAGCACCTGGAAGCCAAAAAGAACATACATGCCAAATTTCAAGTTCGTAGGCTTTACAATTCTGGAGATTTCATGATGAGTAAGTGGTATTTGTCTTATGTAAATATAGATAGATAGATTGATTGATTTCCTTTTTTTTTTTTTTTTTACAAATAACTCAAAATGGCAAATATAACCAAAATATTTTCTGGTTGCTATTTTCCCTACAAAAACAACTCTGTGAGATGGACTGAGCTGAGAGAGAGTGACTGGCCCAAGGTCAGCTAGTTGACTTTCATGGCTAAGGCAGGACTAGAACTCGCAGTCTCCCACTTTCTAGCCTAGTGCCTTAACAAGTAGACCACACTGGCTCTCCAAACTGGCTCTATGATATTCAAGCTTGGAAAGGCAATTTAATAAACCAATTTATGTCATAATATGTTAAAGCCTGTCAGCCAAATATTCACTCTTAGAACAAACAAAACCATGGACTCATAACGAAGGTAAACTGGCATCTCTGTCATTCAAATCCTTCATGGCCTCCCAAGGACAACATACTGTACATATTTTTTTTTCAGGAAAATTATTCATTCTACAGCCTTCCACTGTGTTGGATTTCAACTCCCATAAACCGCAAATCAATACAGTTTGGTTTGAGGAAGTTATCTCAAAACTTGTAATATTATTTGATTAACAGAGAGATATTCAGGGTCAACCCTCTACATATTTATTTGAAGTCATTCCCACTGTGAGCAACATTCTATTTTATAGGATTTTCTAGTGCAAACTTTCCCGGTTCAGGGCACTATAGATGCCCCGAGAATTCAACTGAAATTCCCAGAAAGCATGGAGTGGAGCCATAATGTCAGCATAAAGACAATTTCTACCAAGATTCTTTCAAATGGAAAATGTACTTTTAGAAAGAGAGTGAATTACTGTAATAGAGGATAATTTAATGCAACAGATTTTATCAATTAGGGACAGAATTTTAAGGTGTCATGCCATTTAAGTTATCATACATGAGAAATAAGAAATTGTGCTTTTTCACAATAAGGTTGGAAGTGTGAACTGGCCATACAAAAAAAGGTCACTTTAATTTCCAAACTTTCTGTCCAGTGGGATCATAATGGATAGGTTGGTTATGGTATATTATCAGAGGCATCTGTAAATGCCATACAATAAAAATTAAACTAAGTATCTAAAATATTCTTTTTAAAAGCTTTGAAATAAAATTTTGGACAATATTTGGGAGTTTTCACCTGGGATCTTGAAGAGTAAAATCAATGAAAAATAATATTAGACAACTGTAATGAACTTGTGCAATTTGAGCTTTTAAAAAACATTTTAGGAGGTCTATTTCTGTTGCCCTCATACAAAACTGTATAATGAGGTCCATTGACATAAAAATTAATGTCTTCCTTCTAATGCAAGAAGGCTTGGTAAGACTCAAAACTATTTTTTTATAGCAGCAGAGTAAGCAAATAAAACAAATAAATAATTAGTGAAAAAATAACAAACCCAAAACTAATGTGGAATACTCATCAGGATCAAATTCTCAAAAAGGGTTCAAGATTATACAACTTGTTGGTTGATAGACAACTACCAGACGATGCTATGTACAACTATGCTATTTCAATACAGTAGTGGCCAAAATTGTGGAAACCTTTTGGGGTGTATTTTTGAGGTTTGATGGCTAATAACACCACTTTTATTTGGAGTCTCAAGATAATCCTATTCCACTGCTGGAATGGCCTGGGAATAGCCCAGACTTTAACCCAATTGAAAATCTATGGAGCCGACTAAAGAAACTTGTTAGTCAGAAGCGACCCAGCAATAAAACCCAGTTAATAGAAGCAATCATTCAATCTTGGTTTCACATTATAACAGCTGCAGAACTAAAAGACTTGGTTCATTCCATGGGAAGATGTTGTAAGGCCACAATTCATGCTAAAGGTTACCCAACTAAGTATTAACTGACATGGTGATAATTTTTGTATATCTTGTTTTTTCTATGGTGATAATTTTTGTATACCTCATTGCACTTTTCTTCTTTATAACTGCTTTTCTAATAGCAAATCCTTCATAAAAGTTATTGTATTACGTTCTTGATTAAATTATCTTTCCACTGATATAACATTTTATGATGCTACTCCAAAAAAATGGTGCTATTAGCTAGTTTTAGAAAATACACTTTTCCCAAAAGGTTTCCACAATTTTGGCCGCTACCGTATAAGCCATCCCTTTATACCTTCGGTTGGCAAAGTGCATAAGCTGCAAAAAAAGTCTTGAATCGAGAAACGAGACTCACAAAATTAAGGCCCTGGTAGCGTTGTAGTTTGAATCCATTGACCAGATAACTTGGTTTGTACTGACATTCTGGAAAGATTCGGCGGATATGGGATTTCCTTAAGAGAGGCACTACGGAGACAAAATAAATAAATAAATGAATGAATGAAAAAGAGGCAATTGCAAAGGCTACATTTCCAAGCTATAAAACATTATCTATCAAGCATTGGAGTCAGATAGCAGGCCATCTTGAATTAATTTACCTCAGTTTGGCTTCCTTCGTTTCTGAATATTAGGGCTATGCAGAAACTTCGAAAGAGGTGATTTGAAAAAAACACGATAGTGCCAATGAAGCACTTCAGCTTCACCAATTGTCTCTGCATGTATGTGCCTGCCCAGCCAGTTTGTTTTGCTGGTGGTTCCAGCAGAAGCATTGTCTACGCATAGACAAACATATATAAAAGCCTCCTGTCAGCTTTTGAAGCAGCTGTGTGAGTCTTGTGAAGATCAGATTGTTCCAGAGGGTATTTGGGGAATGAGCTTTGGTCACTAGCAGGCTTATTTGGTCTTGTTTCTTTTTTGTATTGGATTTTTTTTTTTAAAAAAAAAAGAAAAACGACTATTCTTGCCCTTCTAATGCAGCTGAACTCTAAAGAGAGGTCAAGCAGAATATCAGAATGTTTACATTCATATACTGTGTCCCGGGGGTCAGCATTCAGCATGTCAGCTGGATGTTCTACAGTCTCCTGACCAGGCAGCATCTGGTTTGCCCGAGTGGCTGGTGTCTGTGGGATATGGCCAACTTCATCCATTTTGAGAAGAGTTTCGTCTAAGAGATAAAGGAAGAAAAACTAATGAAGTATGATTGAAGTACGATTCCTACCAATGAAGTGTGAATTCCTGACCATTAGAACAATTAATCAATGGAACAACTTGTCTCCAGAAGTTGTGGAGGCGCCAACACTGGAGGTTTTTAAGAAGAGATTGGACAACAAATTTTCTGCAATGGTATAGGTCCGTGATGGCGAACCTAAGATATCTTGGGGATCTTACAGAGCTAAGGTGTTTCCCCCAAAATAAGACCCTGTCTTATATTTTTTTGAACCCCGAAATAAGCGCTTGGCTTTATTTTCTGGGAGGTTGTATTATTTTGGGGCACATAATACATTTCCACACAGAGGAAATGCACGTGCATTTAAATATTTTCGGGGTGGGTTTATTTTCGGGGTGGGTGGCTTATTTTAGCGCATGCGCTCAAAAGCCCAAGTGAGCCTATTATCAGAGGATGTCTTATTTTAGGGGAAACAGGGTACTACTGGAAGAGAAGCCACGGGTTGTGCCCAGGAGGTCTATTTTCCAGATCCAGCTGGTGTGCCAGTTGGGAATGTAATTAGAGCAAGAGGACGTTGCTAGAGTGACTCACAATCTCATTACATCTGGACTTCTGTAATGCCATAGAGTGCATTTGAAAACTACAAGTGGTCCAGAATGAAGGAGTTCACATGTTGCCAGGTGCTCAGTACTTTGAGTATGTGACATTAATTTTGTGAGCTTACATTGATTGTCAATGGGTTTCAGGGGGCAAATCAAAGTGCTGATTTAAATCTTCAATGCCCTTATATGGCATGGCATCTGGAGATCTTCAGAATCACCTCTTACTAACCAGATTTTACTAAGGTATCACTCGGGAAAAATTGCTGATAGTCACCTATTCTGATAAATAAGAGACAGGAATGGCCCTAAATGTTGTTTCTGTAATAGCCTCAGTTTTCTGAATAGTTTCCCACAAGCCCTATTGTTAACTTTAGAGAATCTGTTTATACTTCAGAGAACTATAATATGGCATAACATCATCCACAAAGGCCTCAATAAATAACAAAAGGTTATTTCATCTCATTTGGTAGGAACATATAGTAAAGGACCATTAAATGGAGCCTTAGTCAAGAAACTGTACTGATCAATTTTGTCTCTTGATACTCTGTGAAATCTACCAAACATGTAAACATATTTAGAAAACATCTGTTTCCTGTGCACTAGCATTTGTGACAAAGCATTTCAGATAAAAAGGGGCAATGAAGTCAGAGAAGAATGGCTACTGTTATTAGTTTGGTGGCATAGGCAGACTTACCAGTATAAAGGGAGAGGAATTCAGAATCAATAATTGTAAACTTGGCTTCAGGATTATCCAATCTCCACTGAAAGAAGAAGACAGATGCACGAAGATTTTATAGATTTGTTAACTGGGACAGAAAACAGATTAATCTAAATGCACCTTAGCTACAGTGGCCTTTCGGAAAAGAGAACGTGATGATTTACTGACTTCTGGAAGAATACTATTCAGCTGTGTTTGATTTTCCAGGTTATGATTTCTGATCGACAAAGTCAAGGAAACTATTTCAGAAATATTTTGTACAGTTAGATTGAGATACAATTTGATTTGAAATTTTAGAACTTGCTTCACTCAGCAGAAGAGCTTTGCAAAGTTAATGGTAGAGAGTACAATTCAGTACAACTAAATTGAGTATGACCAGAGGTGGTATTCAGCAGGTTCTGACCAGTTCTGGAGAACCGGTAGCGGAAATTTTGAGTAGTTCAGAGAACCGGTTAATACCACCTCTGACTGGCCCTGCCCCCATCTATTCTCTGCCTCCAGAGTCCCAGCTGATTGGGAAATGGGGATTTTGCAGTAACCCTCCCCTGGAGTGGGGAGGGAATGGAGAATTGACAGTATCTTTCTCCTGCCACGGCCACCAAGCCACGCCCACAGAACCGGTAGTAAAAAAATTTGAATCCCACCACTGAGTACGACTCTTTGGCAAAGATCATATTTTCATTTTCCTTAGGGGGAGATTAAACGGTATAAGAACATGGAACCAACAGATTCTATTTGGGTCTCTGGAATGTGATAAACTTAACAGAATGTGAGATACATGCCATCTTTTCTTTATTTTTTCCTTCTTCGGTATCTTCTCCCTCCTCCCCCTTTTCTACCTACAGACACTTAAGGTGGTTTGACCATTTTGACTAATTTACTACCTGAGTCATTGTTGATATATGAAATTGCTACTATTATTAACTTCACACACTATATTAGAAAGAAGTTGCTTTCTCTGACAAGAAGAAATGAAAAAAATTGGTCCATGAATTGGTTTTGTCTATTGCCAAAAACTCCTAAGTCAAATTCCTGTACAGATAACCAAATACAAATCTAGCCAGTGAACTTACTGCAACTTCCACATGATCTGTTCCTTTGTCATCCTGCTTGTGGAGAATTTCAAAGTAATATCTGTTTGCAGCTGATAATCTGTAAAGGAAGATCAGAGATTAAAAGAAAAATGAGTCTTTTGCTATCAGTATAGTGTATTAAAGTAATAGAGTGGTGCAGTGGCATAGAGGTTTAGCTCTTGCCTCACAATCAGGAAGCTGTGAGTTCGATCCTGGGTAGAGGCAGATATTTCTCTCTGGGCACACTGAGAATATATCTGCTGAACAAAACTGTGCAATGGTGACAGGAAGGGCATCTGGCCATTAAAATCCTCCGGTAACTCCATTCAGTTGTCCAGGCTCCACTCCACCAGGGATTATGGGGTCATTAAAAGATGATGATGATGATGATGATGACAATGTATTAAAGTTATTGTAATAAAGAGGACATTTTAGACTAGATTCCAAGAAAAGCATAAACCCACTTGTTCAGGGCAATGATGAGATTACTGTATTTTTTGGAGTATAAGACGCACCTTTTTACCCCCTAAAAGAGTGTGAAAATTTGGGTGCATTTTATACACCAAATGTAGCCCCACCCACCACTGGCCCCCACCCTATGGCCTCTGCCTCCCAGCAATTTACCTCCTTGCAGCAAGCATTTCAGCTTCAGCACAGCCTAATTAGCACAAGTTGATTGCCTCTTGGATCGGCCTCCCGACTCTCAGCTGTTTCTGGCTGCAGGGATTGCCATTGCTTATTGCTGCGCAGGCCTCTGCTGCTTGCTGCAAGGAAGTAAATTGCTGGGAGCAGATTTTTTTTTTTTTGTGCTAATCAAGCTATGCTGAAAACGAAATTGAAAGTAGAGCAGGTTGTTTGCTGTTTGCTGCAACGAGGCAAAATTGCTGGGAGGCAGAGGCAGATTTCTTTTTGTTGTTTTCCTCACCAAAAAAAGTAGGTGCATCTTATAGTCCGGAGCGTCTTATACTCCGAAAAATATGGTACTTTCTTCCCATGTGGGAAGTCCCACATGGGGCTGTTTTCTTCACATCTTCTCTTGGTTCAATTTTCTATCTAAGGGGTCCCATTATTAAGTTCTACAATATTTTGGACCTTCTAGGTGGTAAAGTTAATCAATCAGCCAGGCATAGTAATATTATGGCAGGTTAAAGGAGAAAAACACAATATGTTCTTCGTGCATGTTGAATTCCAGCGTATGGAGCAGCCAATGTACAGATGATTAAGGTGCCATATGATCATTTCAATCAACCCATTCATAACATGAGAATGTATACCTGACATTTGAAAAATGTGGAAATAAAGCATGGCAGATGCTCTTTCCTTACTGCTGGGTTAAAGCACTAACCAACTATCTTTGAGTCAGTCAAAAAATACACCGGGGTGACATTCAGTGTGCTTATTGCCAATCCTTATCTGCCTCTTGCTCTGTGCACTACTCAATGGAATTGTCTTAATAAAGCATGAACAGTGTGTGATTTGTAAGAGTTCTCTTGCTTTGTTTTCTCCCTCTTCCACTCATCACCCCCAATATTGGTACTGTGGGATGACTTGGGAGTCCTGGCCCCTCCAATTTCTAGGCTTCTTTTTGTGCCATTCCTTGTAGATCCACTCTTGTCATTTTTTTTTGTGAGGGGTGGGTATCTTCAAATCAGTATTGAGTCTTGGCAACTGTCTGGACAAGGTTCTGAAGTTTTCTTGAAAATGTTTTTTTTAATTATTTTTTTTTTTAAACAAACAAGCATACAAACAAACAATACATCCTTAACCATTCAGTGTTTCATCTGAGGGCATATTTTGTGTCTTCTACTCCCTCCTCCATCATTTTCATATTATATTTCTATTGTACCTTTATATTTTCATTTAGATTGTTACATCATTCTTCCCAAATTTCTTATGTTTATATTAATTCATCAATTATCTAAATTTTTATATGTATCTCTTCTCTAACCATTGGTATAATTGCCCCCATACTTTAAAATACTCCGATTCTTCCTTTTCTTTAATTGCCAATGCTAATCTATTCATTTCTGCACATTCCAATATTTTTGGAAAATGTTTTTAAAAGTGGTTTGGCCTTGCTTCCTCCTTCCTAGGGCTGAGAGACAGTGAGTGACTGGCCCAAGGTCACCCATCTTTGTGTCTTTGCGCCTAAGGTGGGACTAGAATTCATGGTCTTCCAATTTCCCAGCCTGATGACTTAACCATTAAACTAAACTTTCAGAATTGAACACAATAAACAGTTATAAAGTTGGTCGAACCACAAACAGCACTTTACTTCAGCTGTTTCTTAATTTCCCTTTGAGAACACAAAAGCCAATTTCTAGAGCTTCCCATGTTGTCTTTGGGGGTGGTAGTGATGGAAGGCTGGGCCCATCCTTCCAACAATACAAAGGTTTAACCTTTGCATTAAATCAGTAGAGTTCAAACTCTCATACTACAGCCAGCTGAGCTGATGAGCCATACTGGAAAATTCTACATCTAACTGTCAAGAGACTCAAAGGCAGAACATTGATGGATGAGACTCACTGCAGATTAGAGAGAAAGAAGCATATCTGCATAATTTCGAAGCAGCCACTAAGCATCTCAGTTAGCCTCTAACGTGATGGGTGGGGGAAGCATGATAGATTTTACAAACCTTGTGCCTGTCGCTGAATCTAGTTGCCTTAAAGAGGGAAACACTCCTTTAACATTGCTACATCAAAGGATGACATAAACCTGTCTCACTCATGAATTAGGAACAAAAGGAGAGCCATCTCAAGGAAAATTGGTGGAAATAAGATATTGCCAGAACTTGTTTATGCCAAGATTAGGTGCAAATGGGGAAATAGCCCAGGGGAAAAGCGGGGGGGGGGGATCAATAATATGGGATTCTTGGTGCTCTCTGAGGCTTGGTGTTTTTCTTGTAGACGATTCATACTCAAACCAGGTAACATCATCAGTACCAGCACATTAGCACCGGTGATGCTATCTAGTTTTAGTAATGTGATGTCTGCAAGAAAATCACAGAGAGCACCAAGGATCCCATGGTTCCACCCCGAAGCTCTTCTATTCTATTGGAGCGATAGATGTGCAGAAAATTGTACAAATATTCTCTTTTTATTGCATCAGTAGATGTGCAGAAAATTGTACTGCTGGCCACTAGGGAGCACTCTGAAATTATTTTGAACAAAATACTTGCAAACATTTTGAAGTCACAGTGATTTAGAAATATTTAAAACACACACACACACACACACACACACACAATAACAAAAGACTTGCAAGCTGAGTTTAAGATAGGAAAGAAGATACTGCTACCTGAATTGCATCCAGTTGAATAATGTACAAAACAGGATTAAAGATCTCAGTTTACTCACTTCACAAGCCTTGACTTTTGGCTCCTGAATTTCCCAAATTCACCTGGTGCTGTCCACTCTTTTCCAGTCTGAACAAAGATACAAAACATCCCTTTTATGTTAGACTTCAGTTGCATAAAGCCTGAACACATTTTTTTTCACTCACTGTGTAATTGTGTACAAGAGATTAACCACAGATTAAATAACATAATAAACATCTTCAGTGGTAGTTAAAAACAGGAATGCTCTTGATTGCTACTTGCTCTTGGCCTTAGAGATGGAACCGCATCTCTGCCAAAGCTGGATGAGAGATATAAAGAAGAGAGGAACTGTAGAAGTGGAAGAGGTTATTCAGCTGCTAGATTTGCAATTTCCTACAGTGCCATTCTTGGCTGACCCACATTTAGATGGGTGCAGTGTGGCTGTGACTGAGTAAATGGGGCCAAAGGGAGAAGCAGAGATGGAGCAAAAATTATGAGATATAAATATTGAATGAATGTATACAGGCATGCATGAATGAAATAAGACATTTCGAGAGCTGGCTAACATAGACAAAAGGCATGAAAATTTTAGAAGGTAGGATAGCATGCTCTTACATCTTTTGTTAACCATTTTTTAATTTTATAAAATAAAATAAAAAACCCTTGCTTTTAAAATAGCAGAAGTAGCCTGAAGTACTGCACTCTAACTACTCCGCCACCAAGTGTACGTTGTACATGAAATAAAGAACTGAAAGAATGTGGTTGATCACCTTGCCTACGCTGGCCATCAGTTGAACCTCTGAGATGTTTTTTCCTTGGCTCAGCCAAAATTCGGCATTGTCATCAGCCCCAATCGCAAACTGAAACATACCTACAGAAATTTAAAGACAAAATTGGATTTAAAAGTAAGAAATATTCGAAAAAGATGGGCAATGGCATTCCATGCCAGTGGAAGCAGAGTGATATATCTTTAATTAAAAAAATCATCTCTATTGAATGATATAATGATGTTTCTTTAATATTTCACATGGTAAGAATTTGCAAACATTGCAATAAATCCACTAGCAGTACAAACAGTTAAACCTTGTGGAATATAACTGCACTCTTAACTGATATTCAATGAGAACCATTTTCCTAATGTGTATTAATGCTTGATTTATTTTTAACCATTCATATTTTTACCATCTACCAAAGAAGTCCAGCTAGCATCAGTTGTGATGGTGAGTATCCATTTAAGAAGTTTCAAATGCAACTTACTTTGGAGCTTATATATATATTTGTACTGTACAGGTAGTCCTTGACTTACAACATTTAGTGACCGTTACAACGTCACTGAACAAAGTGACTTATTGTTGTGGCCCGTATGTGGCCTGTGTGGCTGGTGGCTGATTCGGACTGAGAAGGCTGGTGTGGTGCTGCGCCAGCAGCCTGTACAGCAAACACTCAAGTCGGGAGAAGATGTGAGGCCAGAGGCGGGGATTCAGCCAGGGCCTTCAGAACTTCCTTAACCCCCTTAAGTGAAGAGGACGAAGAGGAGGAGCCTCTTCTCGATGCACCGGCGCGCAGAGCTGCCAAAAGGCAGGAGTGGCTCCTCAGGAGGAGGTCTCCTTGAGAGTAAGGCTTGGGGCTAATTGGCCACTCCCTTAGCCTATTTAAGGAAGAACACTGACTGAAGCAATTTGCAGGGAACAACTTCGTTCACGCTTCTTCGTGCCTTGATCTTAGTTCTCTGCAAATTGCTTCTGGGCTTTCTGCCAACCATAGTAAGATTAAGATTATTTATTGTTTGGATTCTTGTAGGCTGTTAAGAAAGTTAATTAACAGCCTTTGTGTGAAAACAAAAACTGATTTAATTTAGTAAAATAAGGTTTGCACAGACTTTGTGTGTGCTGTGTTCTTTGGGGTCTGTAGCTGGGGCAGAACACTTATGATCGTTTTTCACACTTACGCTCATTGCAGCATCCCCATGGTCACATGATCAGAATTCAGATGCTTGGCCACTGGCTCGTATTTATGACGGTTGCAATGGTCCGGGGACATGTGATCCCCTTGTGCGACCTTCTGACAAGCAAAGTCAATGGGGAGGCCACATTCACTTAACAACTATGCTATTAACTTAACAACTTCACTTAAGAACTGTGGCAAGAAAATGGGACAAAACTCACTCAACAAATGTCTCGCTCAGCAATGGAAATTTTGGCTCTGTTATGGTTGTAAGTCGAGGACTATCTGAATTTGGTGAGGAGTGTAAATTTTAAATGGAAAAGACAAAAGAAATGTAAACAATAGAAAATATAAGGGGTAATAATACAGAACAGAGCAAGAGATGATGAACATTGAATACTGTTTCTGTGTCCAGAAACCCGTGATAACTCCAGATTTAAATATGAATCTGCAATAAAAATGACACTGACTAAGAAAAGGACTTGAATTTAGTGCAATAGATTTAAGCCTGTACTAATGTATGAGATACATTCTGCCATAATCTTATGTATTTACTCAATAGCATTTCAGAATCCACATGTGAGCCTGCACAAGGGAGTAACAAATATAAAAGACACATTAATAGTGTTATCTCAAATCTCTGGAAGTCTCTTAGATCCAAGCTACTCCATACTTGAAAAGTTATTCATAATACAGCCAATTCTACTCTGCCCTTACCATCCTTGTATGGATGCAGGTAACCAAATATCCGCAATCCATAGTTTCTCCATTTTGGTGCTACTGCTAGCTTCTTCAAAGTAGTCCGTGTCTAGAAGTATAAGAAAAAGGAAATGTTAGCATTATTGAATTGAGCTGGAGTAAGATAAAGGAATGGAGCAGAAAGAACAAAAAGGAATGGTTAGGAATTATGAAATGAGATATCAAGGCTATTCAGAGAAACAGAGCATGGGCAAGAACAAAACAATGTCAGAACAGAGCTGGAAAAGACCTTGGAGGTCTTCTTGTCCAGCCCCCTGCTCAAGCAAGATATCCTATACCCATGATGGTGAATCTATGGCACGGGTGCCACAGGTGGCACGCGGAGCCATATTGGTGGGCACGCAAGCTCAGCTCTAGCACGCATGCATGCACCAGCCAGCTGATTTTTGGGCCTTCTGGGCCCACCAGAAGTCAGGAAACACACTATTTCTGGCCTCCGGAGGGCCTCTGGGAGGGTGGGGAAGGCCGTTTTTGCCCTCCCCAGGCTCCTAGAAAGGCTCTGGAGCCTGGGGAGAGCAAAAAAACAGGCCTATCGGGCCCACCATGCCATCGCGTGCCAAAAGTGGGGGGAGCACGGGGGGGGGGGCAGGGCGCATAGAATTATGGATGTGGGCACGCATTTGTGTGACCCAACCGTGCTCCTCCAGCTTTTGGCACGCGATAGCAAAAAGGTTAGCCAACACTGCCCTATACCATTTCAGACAGATTAACAGAGTTAGAAGGGACCTTATAGGTCATTTAGTCCAACTCCCCACCTAAGGAGGAGACCCTACAGCATTTCTGACAAATGTCAGTCCAATCTTTTCTTGAAAGTCTCAAGTGATGAAGCTCCCACAACTTCCGAAGGCAATTCCACCAATTTTGTGGGGGTTAGTGGAACTTGTGAACCCAGCCATTTTGTCTTAAAATGATCTGTGACTCTGTGTGAATCTGGTCAGTGGTGGGTTGCTCCCGGTTCGGGCCAGTTCGGGCGAGCCAGTAGTGGTGACGATGTGAACTGGTTCTCTATGACTGTGAGCTGGGCCTTCCGACTCCGTGTTATACCTACCTTTACTTGTCGTTTTTTAGCCCAGCTGATAGGTGCAGCAGAGTGGGTTGATGTGCCTCAGTTGGGCAGAAATCTAATGTGGTTGTGCAGTTGTGGGGTTGTGCGGAGCGGTTGGAACCCACCACAGAATTTGGTCATTAGTCAACAAACCATGATTTAGAAAATCCTGAATTAAATGAACCCAGCCACTATTGGAAGGCAGAATTATTTCTTCACATTTGGTAAAAGAGGAGAATGTGGGCCTAAAGAAGTTCAAATTATTTTATTTTACGTGCATTTTGAGAAGACCCAACTCTCTGGAGAAAGCTATAGCACTGGGAAAGGTAGAAGGGAAGCAGAGAAGAGGATGGCCAGCAGCAAAGTGGGTGGATTCAGTTACAATGATGATTAGTGCACAGTTGGAAGACTTGAAAGATTAGATCCTTGTACAGAAAGTCTATCAATGTGATTGCTAGGAGTTGAAAACAATTTGATGGCACATCATCAATCAATGGGCCTAAACGGATACTCACATGAGGATATAAAGGAAAGTGAAGATTTCTCCTCAATTGTTCAATAGATCCACCACACCAGTCTTCAAAAACGTGAAGATTTACTTGACCTTGGAACTGCAGATATATGAAAATGCAAGAGTTTTTTTGTTATCAAAACACCCCTATAATCTGTTACATTATTTTACAACAAAATGGCTAAAGATTACAAGATAAACGAGGCGCTCAGGAAAGTGACATGGCATCCTCCATGAAAATGTAATCAACTAGGGTGATTGCAAGTTGTGATTCTCAACCTGTAGTTAGGGATCACTGGTGGTCCACATGGGTAATGCAAATGGACCATATTCCAAACACTGAAATGGATTTTTTTTTCTTTTTAAAAAAATGGCCAAAACCTTGTGGGATTCCCAAATCAGGATATTTCAAACAGGAACACAATAATCTTATTTAACCCAGTTTGACCTAAATTTGACCCTGCACAAACCAATTGTGTGACCTCTATGTGCTGGAGTGACTGAAGGTATCACTTTGCCAACCTCTGTCTTATGTTGCACTGCTATTCATCTTCTCATCATTCCCATCACCCATCTCCTTCCACTTACAACTGTATGACTGTAACCTTGTTGCTTGTAGCCTTATGATTGATATTGACTGTTTCCTATTGGTACCCTATGACTATCATTAAGTGTTGTATCTTATGATTCTTGATGAGCGTATCTTTTCTTTTATGTACACTGAGAGCATATGCACCAAGACAAATTCCTTGTGTGTCCAATCACACTTGGCCAATAAAAAATTCTATTCTATTCTATTCTATTCTATTCTATTCTATTCTATTCTATTCTATTCTATTCTATTCTATTCTATTCTATTCTATTCTATTCTATTCTATTCTATTCGGAGATCCTTAAACATTATGGATGGCCATGTAATGCTCTTCATAGAGGAAACATTGGGACTTGCAATTGTAGATAGATGTTTTATCTTATTATGTGTAACATTTCCTCAACATGCCAGAAGTGTGTGACTTGTAGGCATATATTACACCTGGGAATTAATCCAGAAAGCTCAGGTGAGTCAATAAAGGTTCAGATAGCGATGCTGTTTAACTTCAATTCTTCAATCTAAATTGTGCATTTTCTGAAGAAACTGCTCATGCTCTCCCTCTCCCTCCCTCCCTCCCTCTTTCTCTCTTTCTTTTCTTGGTGGAGAACCAAGCCTTTGGTTCCTCAATTAATTCGTTTGACTCTATCCAAATAATACCTAAATAAGTAAAATAATGGATCCTTTAGCCTTGGCTTTAGTTTCTTTCTTTTATCATTCAAAATTTTATTAGTTTATCCAAATACAATGTAAAATACAAAAAGCATTGATTTCTGACTCCTTTTGGTGCAGTAGAATAAGATCATAGCATCAATTTTTACTTTTATATAAAAGTATATTATAAATAATATAAACTAAACATTTCTATAATAGCAAACCTATCTAACTGGCAAAATCCAAAATCAAAGTTTCATTTTTTTTTCCACCTCAAGGACAAAGTCCAAAAGTGGTTTCCAAGCAGAAGCAAAGTTAATTGTGTTCTTGGCTTCAGTTTCTAACTTTAGATAGACTCATAGCAGCAGGTTGGAGAAAAAAGACATTTAAACAACAACATGGTTAATATTTTGGAATGGCGAATGCAATATAACTATCTATGAAAATATAAAGGTGTGGAGATTTACTTATTCAGTGCATGTACTTAAAATATTACCTCTAGGTAACATTGAAACTCACATTATCTAATTCTATTATCAGATTTAATGCATCTTTAAATATAGTACTTTTTTTTTTAATTTTTAATTTGATTTATATGCCGCCCTTCTCCAGAGACTCAGGGCAGCTTACAATGCGTTAAGCAATAGCCTTCATACTTTTGTATATTTATACAAAGTCAACTTATTGCCCCCAACAAACTGGGTCCTCAATTTACCCATCTTAGAAAGGATGGAAGGCTGAGTCGACCTTGAGCCTGGCTAGAATTGAACTCACAGTAATTGCAGGCAGCTGGTTCTTAAATGCTGCCTTTGTAGGAGGCATTACCCCCCTACGCTACTCAGGCTCTTATTTGATACAATAACACAGGAGCACACTGATTAGGTATGTTTTGACAGCTTGGTTCACTTTGCTTCAACTATTGTATACTAAACATTTTACTGGAATGTGCCAATGTTTTTTCTAAAGCAAGTATTATAAAGTATAAATGATGAATGAGACAGTCAATTAACTGAAAATACGTATCAAAGACTAAAATCAGTAGCAATTCCCTGTTATCAGTATTCTCCATAGCTTATTCAAATTTTTTCTGGGTAATGGGTGTAATAGCCATTTACACTTTATTAAAGGGGTAAATAGGGATGCGGTGGCTCAGTGGCTAAGATGCTGAGCTTGTCAATTGAAAGGTCGGCAGTTCAGCGGTTCGAATCCCTAGTGCCGCGTAATGGGGTGAGCTCCCGTTACTTGTCCCAGCTTCTGCCAACCTAGCAGTTTGAAAGCACGTAAAAAATGCAAGTAGAAAAAATAGGGACCACCTTTTGTGGGAAGGTAACAATTCTGTGCGCCTTTGGCGTTTAGTCATTCCGGTCACATGACCACAGAGACGCCTTCGGACAGCGCTGGCTCTTCGGCTTTGAAACGGAGGTGAGCACTGCCCCCTAGAGTCGGGAACGACTAGCACATATGTGCGAGGGGAACCTTTACCTTTAAAGGAGTAAATGAGCAGCAATGCCAGGGAACTGCTCTTCCGATTTCCAGTGCTCCCCCGCGTGCTCCCGTTTTGGCACTCGGTGCCGAAAAGGTTCACCAACACTGTAATATATCTTCCTTCTCCTATTTTCCTCACAACAACAACCCTGTGAGGTGGGTTGGGCTGAGAAAGAATGACTGGCTCAAAATCAACTTTCATGGCTAAGACAGGACTAGAACTCACCATCTCCTGGTTTCTGGCCTGGTGTCTTAACCACTACACTAACCAAGGCTACATCTCTATCCGTCTCAGACGCCCAATCTCAGCTGCTTATGATCTGCGCAGCATAACATGTGGGGACAGCAGGTTACGCATGATGAAAGGGAGACTGATTGATGCTCAGTGAGACAAAACAAAGCAACCCTCATAATTTGTTGGGAAAGGCCCTTTTCAACCCTTGTTGCTATGAAAGGAAGAAAGGACTAGCTTTGTCCTTTTTTTAAAAAAAAAATGTCTGGCAGTTCACTATCTCTGGAGCAAATCATTTACATCTAATATGGAGAATGTGAACATGCCAGTGGAAATAAATTAGATAAAAAGGAGCCTGTAAGAATGGAGACATTGTGTTCATGCTTCAAGAATATTTAAATCAATATTTGTAAGATTCGATCCATTAAAAAGTGAGTTATATATACTGCCTTAAACGACTTTCGCATAATTTTAAGCCACAGTAGATTCAGGGGAAACCATGCAGTGGTGAAACTCCATCATGAAAGAAATGTAAGGAACTAACACTTCTGTCTTTAGGTCCCACAATTCAATACATGGAAGAGAAGCCACTAAGAGCCTTGGTGGTGCAGCAGACTAAAGTGCTGTTAAGTAGCACTTAGCTGCCAGCTTCCTGCAATTACTGCGAGTTCAAATCTCACCAGGCTCAAGGTTGAATCAGCCTTCCATCCTTCCGAGGTAGGTAAAATGAGGACCCGGATTGGGGGGCAATAAGCTGACTTTGTATAAAAAAGAACACCGCTTAGGGGGGGCCAAAAGCCCTACTAAGCAGGTATATACAAAAGTATGAAGGCTATTGCTTAACGCATTGTAAGCCGCCCTGAGACTTCGGAGAAGGGCGGCATATAAATCAAACCAATAAATAAATAAATAAATAAGCCCAAGATTTTAAATATAGGTACACCTTGGCTTACAACCACAATTAGGAGCGGAATTTGCACTGTAAATTGATCTGGCCATAAAGTGAGTCATTACATGACTAGATCCAACCTTACAATCATTTTACTCTGGTCATTAAGTAAATCATGAGGTCTATGAGTGGATCACACAGTTGCTACGCGAATCCAATTGACTTTGCCTGTTGGAAGCCAGCTGGGAAGCTCATAAATCATGATCACAGGACCACAAGATGCTGTAACCAGGGGTGGGCTTCAAAAAATTTAGCAAGGATTTCTCTGCCCAATTGCTGGGTGAGTGTGGCTATGGTGGGCATGGCCTAGTTGGCCTCCTGCACCACGGTGATGGGGGGCATTTTTGCCCTCCCCGGGCTCCAGAGGCTTTCCTTGAGCCTCTGGGAGGCCGGACACGGGCCCATTTCCAGCCTTCCCGAACTTCCGGTAGGCCCATTTTTCACCCTCCCCTAGCCTCTGTGTACGCCCTACACTTATCTGCATCCAAAATGGGCCGCGTGGGAACTCCTGGGAGGGGTGGAGCAGGGTGGACGGGGCCACCCAGGAGTGGGATTTAGGGGTTCCCCAAACTACATAAAATCTTAGTTAGAGGTTCTCCCGACCCCCTGCAAACCCCCAGCAGCCCATCCCTGGCTGCAAGCCTCATAAATAGCATTTGCCAAGTGCCCAAATTGCAATCCTGGAACCATGGAGTGGTGCAAGGACAGGTTATAAGTCACTTTTTCTGGAGCCATCATGGTGGCGCAGTGGTTAAAATGCAATATTGCAGGCTAATTCCGCTCACTGCCAGCAGTACAATTCTGATCGGCTTAAGGTTGACTCAGCCTTCCATCCTTCCAAGGTCAGCTAAAATGAAGACCCAGATTGCTGGGGGCAAGAGGCAGACTCTGTAAATCACTTAGAGAGGGCTGTAAAACTCTTATGAAGTGGTATTATATAAGTCTAAGTACTATTGCTAGTTATATTTATTCTAGTTATATAAGTTTATAGATAGGAGATTTTACATAGAGAGAGAAATTAACCTTGGGTATCCTGGAAGCAGTTTTCTCCAAGACTGTAGAATTGGTCCTATTGCTCCAGCTTTTTTCTTGTGTTTGGTTCTAAATTCATCGGAGGGAGAAACAAAAGAAAAAGTTGAGGTTCTTTTTTCTGTGCAGCTGAACAGTTTTAAAGATTTCCAGGTATTTGGAAATGCTAAAGATGCTAAATGTTTTTTTCCGAGATCTACCAGAGATTGCATAATATAGAAGTTATATCAATAAGAAAGATTAGTATCTAGCTAATTTAAACACAGGTCCATGAATTAAAAAAAAATATCCTGCAATCATTACTATGCCAATTATTCTCTCAATGTAAATTCTGAAAATTAGTCTTGATTTATGTGACCTCCTTTGACATTATCTTTCCGCAACTTACTCAGCTATCTTTCTAAATCTTAAATTTCATCTTTTGTTACGTCCCAAAGGTGGGGTTTTTTTTTTCAAAAAGGCAACTTTGTTTTTCCTTGAAGATGTGCATTGAAATAAAAAAAATTCCAGTTGTTTTTTGAAAAAGCACCTTTGTGACTGTCACTGCGTTATATTGTATTTGCCAGCTGAGCTTCCATTCTGAACATTACGGTAGCTTGCCAGAGAACTTTATCTTTGAAGATAAAACTGTCTTGTGATTTTTGAACTACTGCACATGTCCACATTCTTTCTTTTCTAACTTCCTGGTTTACTTTTTTTCTTTGTCCATCTGCTGATAAACTTCAGGTAAAATTTAGTTAGCTAGTTTTTTAACTTTTATAATAAAAATGTTTTCTTAGAATATATACTTCGGGTTTTCTTTCTTTGAGAGTATACACCATGGAAAACAAGATCCATTCATCTCTAATTAATCACAGTTTACCCAGGGGGGGAACGAGGCTGATTCACACTTCAACAGTGACAACCATGACCTGGATCTCCATAGATACCTTTTGTTACACTTTTTAGAAGTTATTCCAATTTCTCTAGATCCTTCCCAAAAGTGTAGCCCTCAGAATTGGACAAAGGACTGGCCAATGCAAATTGAAATGGAGTTATTACTTTCTGTGATTTTGAAATTACACCCTTTAAAATTTACTTTCCTTCCCCCACCCCCCACCCCAGCCATATCATACAACTAGCTCACATTAAATTTGCAATCGTAAGACCCCACAAACACCGCCATTACTCAGTCAGTTATTCCCTTATCCTATACCTGGGCATTTGATTTTTAATTTTTTTTCTTTTTTCATCCATACACGAGCATTTTTAATCTCATCTTGAATAATTGCACTGCATGGCTAAACTAGCATGTTTAATCATCCACTTGTCATTTTTGTTTTTCAGGGAACATAGTTTGCAGCTATGCCATCAGCACTTCACTTCTTACAATCCCCCGTTTGTGATTTTGTCATGCTTTTTAATCCTCTGTTTTCTCTTGGGAAGTGGTGGCTATAAAATAACTCTGCTAAGCACTCAATAAAATGGAAATGATGATTATTATGATGTCAAGATGGTAGAAATGTTCCATTCCTCCCTGAAAACACTGTCTTGTATCTGGATCTTGAGACAACTTTCTTTGGGCAAATGCAGAAGTGGGCTGCAGCAAGTTTGCACCAGTTTGGGCAAACTGGGAATCAAGATTCTGCACAGTTCATCAAACTGGCAAATCCCACCACTGGCTGGCCCCTCCCCCACTCATTTTTTGGCCTGTTTCCTGGGCTGTTTTTCGGGCCATTTTGAGCCAATTTTCCAGCCAAAAATGGCCCGAAAAAGAGCTAGAAAATGGCCCAGAAAATGGCCAAAAAACAGCCCAAAAATTGAGTGGTGACAGGACCAGCCAGTGGTGGAATTAGCCCCAACTGGCTGAATCCTACCTCTGTCTTTGAGGCGAATGGCCGGGAGATGGGCCTGGGTGTGATGAATGATGTCACCCACCCAGTCACATGATCAACCGGCCACGCCTATCCAGCCAAAGAACCAGTTGTTAAGTTATTCAAGTCCCACCATTGGGCAAATGCAACCACAACTACCAGCTGCTAACTCTGGTTTGGTTTCTTCCTTCTATCTTTACTGCAGTTTAGGCAACTAAGGGGAAAGAACAACAAGAAGGTACTATATTGATTTTGATGTGTAGCCTGCCCTTAACAAAAAGCTGGGACTGTCCAGCAAAATACAGGTAGTCTCGACTTACAAATATTTGATTAGTGACCGTCCGAAGTTACATCACTGAAAAAAGTGGCTTATGAGTGTTTTTCATACTTACAACCATTGCAGCATCCCCGTGGTCATGTGATCAAAATTTTGACCTTTGGCAACCGGCATGTACAGTATATATGAGTATTGTACTGCCCTGAAGTCATGTGATCACCTTTTGCAAACTTCTGACTAACAAAGGCTGATTGGAAAGATGGATTATTGATGGACAGGACCACATGGGTTTGGGGTCCTGGGCAACTGACCACATGGAGTGGAGAGTGGGGGGCTTTATACCTTCTTTGGGCTTTGTATTTGAGCTTCCTGTTCCTATGCAAGAACATGTATTCTATTGGCTGTTGTCATATTTCTACGGGGTTTCTTCCTGCAGCATTTGCTTTGCTTATGAATAGAACTATTTAGATACTTGTCTTCCTCTTTCAATAAACTCTTTATCTCTTAAGTGTTGATATCTGCTTTCTGCCTCTAAAAATATGTTTCTCCATTTCTTTCTTTAGGGAAACATAATATTCTGCCTTTTTAATAGTCCTCAAAATATTTCATTCTTCGGGGGGAAGTGGGGGGGGGGGCTTCCCATACACCCAAGAGTTGAGATTTACCTATTTAATGTGGAATGATTCATTGGGGGGGGGGTGCATAATAACCTTTAATAACAATCAGGATTCCATTCCTGTCTCCACTAGGTGAATCCATTGTTACATTTGTCAGTTGTGGGGATTTTATATACTACAAAACTGTACCTGTTTAACAAGATCTCTTAATCCACATAAGGTTCTGTGTTTTGTTTACCTGAACGTTTGTCTTCACAGGCAAATCGAACTTCAGACTTGGATCAACTCTGGGTTTTTGTTGGCCGTCCAATGCTTTTGCCAGTTCACTCCAGCTTCCATATCCTGCACAGACAAAAAAGACAGTGAAATAAAATCCCCGGTTTAAAAAAAATAATTGCAATACGATTACTGCAGAAGCATGAACCCTTATATCCTTTTATCTGACGCAATATGTATGTGATATGTTCCATACAGTATGTGATGCCATGACAACATGTAAAAAAATAAGTTAAAAACGTCTCTAACTGAAGGACAACCAATAGCACTAGCAATAGCACTTTTATATACCGCTTCAGAGTGCTTTATAGCCCTCTCTAAGCAGTTTACAGAGTCAGCCTCTTGCCCCCAACAATCTGGGTCCTTATTTTACCCATCTTGGAAGGATGGAAGGCTGAGTCAACCTTGAGCCTGATGAGATTCGATCTGCCAAACTGCTGGCAGCCAGTGATCAGCAGAAGTAGCCTGCAGTACTGCACTCTAACCACTGCGCCACCGCGGCTCTTATGCTACGATATGACCCACAATATAACTTTGGTACTAATCTGTGTAAGAGCTAATCTGGTAATAGTCTCTTTCTTATATCAACATTTAAAATAAAAATTAATCCTTAAAAATTCAATGCAATCATGGATATTCCTAAAACTACAATAAGCTTAGGATGGTTGTTAACTGTCCTTGGGAAAAATTCCATACTATATCAGACCATCAGTATATCTATACGGTCCAGTATCGATACAGAGTTAGGACCACAATGGAACCCAAAATTTGTGTTGCTAAATGAAACATTTGTTAAGTGAGTTTGCCCCTTTTGACGACTTTCCTTGCCACAGTTGTTAAGTGAATCACTGTATTTGTTAAATTAGTAACATGGTTGTTAAGTGAATCTGGATTCCCCATTGACTTTGCTTGTCAGAAGGTAGCAAAAGCTGATCACATGACCCCAGGACAGGATCACAACTGTCATAAATATGAATCCCTTGACAAGCATCTGAATTTTGATCATGTGACCATGGGGATGCTGCAATGGTTGTAAGTGTGAAAAATGGTCACAAGTCATTTTTTTAGGGCTGTTGTAACTTTGAACGGTCACTAAATGTACTATTGTAAGTTGAGGACTACTGATACCTTCCAGCAGAATTGAATTTCCAGCAGAAGCAAAAACAAAATTTTCATTATAATCTATAGGGGATGGATGGGGTACCCATCAAATTTGCAGATGACACCAAGCTGGCAGGAATAGCCAACACTCCGGAAGATAGACTTAAGATACAAAAGGAATTCGACAGACTTGAACATTGGATGCTATCTAACAAAATGAAATTCACTGGTGCAAAAAGTAAGGTTTTACATTTAGGCAAGAAAAACAAAATGCACATAGAGTATATGTGGTACCTTGCTCAATAATAGTTAACTGTGAGAGGGATCTTGGAGTCCTAGTGGACAACCATTTAAATATGAGTCAGCAATGTGCAGCAGCTGCCAAAAAAGCCAACATAGTTCTGGGCTGCATAAACAGAGGGATAGAATCAAGATCACGTGAAGTGTTAATACCACTTTATAATGCCTTGTTAAGGCCACACTTGGAATACTGCATCCAGTTTTGGGCGCCACAATTTAAAAAAGATGTGGAGACTCTAGAAAGAGTGCAGAGAAGAGCAACAAAGATGATTAGGGGATTGGAGGCTAAAACATACGAAGAACGGTTGCAGAAACTGGGTATGTCTAGTTTAATGAAAAGAAGGACTGGAGAGACATGATAGCAATGTTCCAATATCTCAGGGGTTGCCACAAAGAAGTGGGAGTCAAACTATTCTCCAAAACACCTGAGGGCAGGACAAGAAGCAATGGGTGGAAACTAATCAAGGAGAGATGCAACTTAGAACTAAGGAGAAATTTCCTGACAGTTAGAACAATGAATCAGTGGAACAACTTGCCTCCAGAAGTTGTAAATGCTCCAATACTGGAAGTTTTTAAGAAGATGATGGATAACCATTTGTCTGAAGTGCTATAGGGTTTCCTGCCTAGGCAGGGGGTTGGACTAGAAGACCTTCAAGGTCCCTTCCAACTCTGTTATTCTAAATGTCTCTGACCAGAAATTGAGATGGGAGCATTATCAACCCTAAGCAGAGACACCAAGGATAGAACTTTGGACTTTCTGTATTCAGAATATATATTTTTTTCTTTCTGAATTATAACCTTTCTCTTCTCTTAAATGCAATAAAAGCAATAACATACACAGTCCTTTCCAGCAAGAACAGCGACCTGATGTCTGTCTGCAGCAGAGTCAGAGTTCTCTCCAGATGGACCAAGAAAGTTCAAAAACTCTCGCACGATAGTTAACTTTGGTTCAAAAGTCAACAACCGCAAGTGTTCATGGCAGTAAAACAAAATTACATGCTGGATTCTGAGTAACCATGTTACTTAGAATGATCTCACAATGGGTATGTGCAAGTTTTCAAGAAAATTAAAGAGCTTAAAAGCAAAATAACAGTTACGGGAAATTATATTTGGAATTCAACTCTAGTTCTCATCTGGATAGCCAATATAATTTTGCCCAAAGAATATTTTACAAAAGAATACATTCAAAACTTCGAACCTAATCCTGAGACAATAAATGTACAAGAAAAAAAAGAGTCTAAAAAGGGGATATTTCATGAAACAAAAAAATAAAAGAGGGTCTCAACGTTTTAACACCTCCTTTATTATGGGGTTAAAAGTGGGCATTTAACCATAGCCTACCTATAATTAACTCTGGTGCTAATGTACTGTATTTCTATAGATGTCATCTGTAGAAACAAATCTCTGCCCTGTGTCTTGCAGAACAAATATGACAAGATAGTTTAAATATGTTTTAGGTATTATTATTAGATGTGTGACAGATATAGGTGTGAGAGCAGTGGTGGGATTCAGCTGGTTCAGGCTGGTTTGGGCCGGTTCAGCTGTTTAACCAGTTGTTAAATTGCTGGCTGGCTCCACCCCTCCCCAACCCGCCAATTGCAGGAATCCCCACATGCCCCATTTTGGCTCCCAGGTAAGTGCATGGAGGCCTACTAGGCCCAAAACGGGGCATGGGTGTGTGTGCGGTACTGCCCCCTCCCCCATCCCCTGTGACCTGTTTTCACTCCCAGGAGACTGCAGGGAGGCCTACTAGGCCCAAAACATGGCATGGGGGGGGGGGGGCAACACAGCTCCCCGTGCTGTGCTTTTGCTCCCAGGTGGGTGCAGAAGGCCAAGTGCTCCCTATCACATCCCCTGGCTGTGCCCACCATGGCCACGCCCACCCAGATAAGAGTCTATTAACAGTCAAATGTAACTTTTGGTGTTGAGCTTATTTAGGATAACAATCATATTTGGACTCTCAGAAAATGCAATTAAAGTAGTAACATAATAGTCATGTGAATTAATGTGTTAATTTTTCAGGCAAAACTTTTGCCCACAGTTTTAAGTATTGCTGATCAACAACAACCAAGCAATCAGCAACAGAAACTGAATCTATGATGCATTAATTTGCACATTTTAGGAAATGCAGATAATAAATACATAGAAGGGAAGATTTATTGAGAAAAGATGGTTGGATGATTTTCTCAATTTCTTCAGAAGCTATTGACCAAAAAGGGCTAGTTGGATGCTATTAAAAATATTAATTTGCATATTATTTGCATCTACCAATTTGCGTATTATACCAAAGCAATAGAGAAATATAACAATATATAATTTTAATGGTGTATTGTACTACCTACCGGTTATGTTCATCATTAATTATTAATGACTTGCTAAAATAGATTTAAAATAGATTCTATGTTATTTTCTATTTGAATTCTCACACAATTCATAAAGGTCAAAGCATATTGGCTGGGGAATTCTGGGAGTCAAATTCCCCATGAGAAAAGTCACCCCTCCTAGAAGAATGAAATATTTTGAGAAATATTTTAAAAGGCAGAATATTATATTTCCCTAAAGGAGAAACATGTTTTTAAAGACAGAAGTCAGCTCCCTGCCCCCAGCAGATATTTGGTGTCCATTAAGAAAGACTGGGCCATCCTATCTACAAGACGAAAGACATTCAGCACTAGAGTGATGGGATTAAGACATGACCCTCCAGATAGAATTATCTAGCAGCAGGGCTCACTGCATTGCAAAATCTCCCAAGGACATTGCCTTGGCCCAAGCTTCAACCAAACTTATCTCAGACAAACTCCTAGGATTTGCACATGGCCCCATGGGAGTCTTACAACAGCCAATAGAATACATGTACTTGCACAGGAACAGGAAGTTCAAAGCCCAAGAGAAGGTATAAAAGCCCCTCACTCTCAACTTCATGTGGTCAGCTGCACCAGAAAACCATGTGCTTGGTGGTTCTCTTCCATTATTAAACCCTCTTTCCAATCAGTCTCCAGCCTCCATTTTCTCTCCAGTATCTTTCTCCCAGCTTGGAACTGAACCAGATGGATATTTCCTTCAACACTCATATCGTAAAGTTGCCAAGGTTGAGAAACACAAGCATAGAAAATGCTTTGCAGTCTTCCTGCCTAGCTATCGTCACAAAAGTCTTATCGTAATCTTCTGATGCATTTGATTTGTTTGGTAAATCGCAAATAAATTGCTTCGAAAGACCTGGACATAGAATTTAAATTCTTAAATATTTTTAAGAGAGTTGATCTAGCACTTCCTCTGTCTTGCCATTTTGACCATGTCTCTATGAAAATATACAACTCCTCTTTTCCCACTTGTGTTTCGGATTCCTGGTGGAAATCTCTCAAATTTCTCGATGGGCTCCGGCTCCAGATTTTACATCATCGCCGCCTCTCTTCTTTTCTCTACATTCTCTGAAGGACTTCAGAGGCAAAAGGAAATGCAACACGGTGCTATTAATAAATGATGGCCAGACCTCTTATGGCTCTGTCAGCTCCTCTTTTCAAGCAAGTAAGCGATCTGCCTTTGTAAAGAGTCTGGCAAACCATCGAAGTGGAACCAGGGCATTTTCATGCCACCCTGGCAGATGGTTAATCGAAAGGGCTGAAAAACAATCTTCCGACAGTGTTAGCACCTAGAAAGTAATAGGCTGGTATACAAGCCAAGACTTGATCAAGTTATTGGCTCAGAAATAGGCCATCAGGGATTGCTTTGAGGACTCAGATAATCAAGATCCATATGTAGTATCAGTTGACGAGGCAATCACAATATGTTATCTCGCCATTGCAGATCGGCACGGCTTCATGCCTAAATAAATCAGCATCTCTTAGCTCACTATCAGTTGAACAGGATGAGCTAATGCAAGCTTCCCCAATAAGGGATCTTCCAGATGTGTTGGACCCCAATTCCCAATTTGGGGAGGTGCTCAGTGGCTAAGACGTTGAGCTTGTCAATCTAAAGGTCGGCAGTTCAGCGGTTCAAATCCCTAGTGCCACGTAACGGAGTGAGCTCCCGTTACTTTTCCCAGCTTCTGCCAACCTAGCAGTTCGAAAGCACGTAAAAAAGGCAAGTAGAAAAATAGGGACCACCTTTGGTGGGAAGGTAACAGCGTTCCGTGCGTCTTTGGCGTTTAGTCATGCCAGCCACATGACCATGGAGACATCTTCGGACAGCACTGGCTCTTCGGCTTTGAAACGGAAATGAGCACCACCCCCTAGAGTCGGGGATGACTAGCGCATATGTGAGAAGGGAACCTTTACCTTTTACCTTTACTTCAACTCCTCTGGGGAGGAGCCAATTGGCAGAAGCCAATCTAAAGCTACAGAAGATTGTAAATATCTTACGGATACACATGTACACATGCCTCTATCTCCAGCTACATACAAACACAAGGTTTCCAATCTTTTGAAATTATTTGAAAAAAGTGCTTTGGAATTTCTCTCCTTACTTCATAAACTTATAACATCTCATAAACTTATAAACTCACCTCTCTGTAACTTGACATTTTCTAGCTTCCATAAAAGTCAGAAGAAAGAGTACCCTTGTTTTAGGAGTTGCATTAAGTTTCAGGGATGAACCCTTAATGCAAGGACATGATTTTTTCAGGCTTGCTTGGGTTGCTTTAATGAGTAGAAAAAATGTGCTATGCTCACACTCAAGTCTAAAGCACTTCTTCCAAATGGTTTCTCAAGCAAGCGCATGCAAAATATAAACCTTAAGTTCCATTACTAAACTCCTGCTTAGACCAATAGATCATTCAGAAGCAAGCTATAGTCCAGAAAGGCAGAATCAGTTTAACAATTATTATTAGCATCACATTTTTCATTTTTATAAAAAGACATTTCTGAGCAGTGAGCATGATGTTCTTACTGCATTCTAGGTGATTTCTGGTTGGTACTTTAAACCATTACGTATATACACCAGTAATGGGTTTCACATTTTTTTACTACCGGTTCTGTGGGTGTGGTTTGGTGGGTGTGGCATGGCTTGGTGGGCATGGCTTGATCGGTGGGGCAGGGAAAGGATACTGTAAAATCTCCATTCCCTCCCCAATCCAGGAGAACGTTACTGCAAAATCCCCATTTCCTCCAGATCAGGTGGGACTTGGGAGGCAGAGAAGAGATGGGGGCATGGCCAGTCAGAATTTTTACTACCGGTTCTCGGATCTACTCTAAATTTCCACTACCAGCTCTCTAGAACTGGTCAGAACCTGCTGAAACTCACCTCTTGATATACACCCACTGGAAATTTAATCCAGAAAGGATTAAGCAGGTCTATATCCTTAAGAAGTATTATAGACTTCATCATCATTGGCAGAACAGCTATGATATTCATGTCTCTCCCCATGCCACATAAAAGACCATTAACCACAGCATTACCTGTCTGGATACTCTGATCTACCAAGGCCTTTCAGTCTCTTTCCAAATGTCTTAGATGCCAAGTTAACCACAGGAGTTTCCATAGAAATAGTGGAACTGATTCCACAGAGACCTCAGCAGCTGCTCCCTTGTTCCTTTCCCCTTTGTCTTACTTAGGTCTTTTGCTTATTAAACCAATTAAATAAAGCAATGTGCATGGCACCCTTGGGTCCAAAAACAAAAACAAAAACAAAAACCCACCCCAGCAAAGAAGCCACTTAATGAAAGCAGGAATTGAGGATGTATAGGTAAAGATCCCCCTGGCACATATGTGCTAGTCGTTCCTGACTCTAGGGGGCGGTGCTCATCTCCTTTCAAAGTCAAAGAGTCAGTGCTATCCGAAGACATCTCCATGGTCATGTGGCCAGCATGACTAAATGCCAAAGGCACACGGAACGCTGTTACCTTCCCACCAAAGGTGGTCCCTATTTTTCTACTTGCCTTTTTTACGTGCTTTCGAACTGCCAGGTTGGCAGAATCTGGGACAAGTAACGGGAACACACCCTGTTATGTGGCACTAGGGATTCAAACTGCTGAACTGCCGACCTTTAGATCAACAAGCTCAGCGTCTTAGCCACTGAGCCACCGTGTTCCTTATTGAGGAAGTATAGTCAGATGTAATATGTCTGATTTAACTTATCCAGTTTCATTTATTTGTAAAATGAGAATGAGTAGAAATGTTAGGGGCATTTCTTATGCTACATTTTATAGCCCTTCAATCTGCAGCCAAGTCTTGGTTAATGGTGGAGCTTTGCAATAATTTTAGACCTAGCACACAGAATTTGCTTCTCACTAACTACGCTCTTCTAACAGTATGAATGGGGCACCCAATGTAATGTTTTGGTGGAACAAAACCAAACCAGATCACGAGATTCACAGATGATTTGGAACAACAAGAAGGTCAGACTTCAGAAATTCAAATAGGGGACGAAGTGATGGCCTTCTTAATTAAATCTTTAAAACGAGTAAAATGCTGGGGAGGGAGGCTTACATTAGGCAACAAAAGGTTGGAGGTCCATCTAAAGAAATAAAATCTAAAACTATACAAAACTATACTAAACAGTACATATCAACATGCTCAAATCGTGTTATGCTAGAATTATAGTAATGGCAATTCCATCCAAAATGGTCTACAACATTAAATTCAATGTTCAATGTCCCAAATTTACCAGATCTGATATAAGAGGAGGATGCTACTGATCAGAGCCAATTAGATAAAGATTTTACAGGGGAAGAGGACAGACTAAGACTATTGGCCATAATGGAGAAGTTTAAAAAGATGTTTAGGAGTCAGAAAATCCAAGATTATGAATAAAAACTGGGCTCAGTGAGACTTTAGCCATACAAAATAAATCACTGGGTGTTGGACATGGTAAAGTAAAAGGCTGAGGACAGATTAGAAGTAATGAGACCCCTCTGTTGGTCCAAGAATTTTACCAGAGTATAAACTGGATGACTTTAACAGGTTTTGTATAAGTCATAGAATTTTTTTTTTTACTAGATGGAGATGAGTCAGACTTAGTGGAAAAATCAACATCCGCCACACCAACTGGGCTTTTATGAATCTGAAGGCTTACTTTTGGGACTGTGCGATTTATCTGCTGTCTTTATCTGCTCTCTTTCAGAGAGTCATCAGTGATTTCCTGCCAGGTGTGAAGTTCCCCTCCTGCCCCCCGTTCTTGTATTGATTACGTTGGTATGTTCAGTAACTGTATTGTAGATGATGAAACTCATTTGGAAATAGTGTTCAGTTTGTAAGAAACAGAAGGATTTACATGCTACTTAGGCAGAAAATAAGGTAGAAAAGAAACACAATACTGCTCTCACTGTGGACAGGGGAAAGGCAATTAAAGAAGATGGCTGTTAGCTAAAACCCAGGTCAGATGTTTTTTGGGGTTTAGGGAGTCATTATTGAAGGGCTGATTTCCATTTTAATACTTTCGTCTCTTCGTTATATGAGTTACGTAAAAAGTGATGCACAAAGTTACACTACATGACATCATATTGTCAAAACGCACTTGAAGCCTGAATTATGTTCTATGCCAAGATCCCTTTTTAAAGAGTTCTATGTAGACAGAGAGGCTTCCAATATTTTTTGCCGGAATATTACAAAATCAACATTCAATGGTATATTACGTTTGTATCATATGTATTTTTATCTTTTGGCTGTTCACCGCCCTGAGTCCTTCGGGAGTAGGGCAGTATATAAATTTAATAATAAATAAATAAATAAAATATCTCAGGTTGTAAATTGATATCCAGACAAAGGACCTTTTGATCTGTTCAGAAGGAATGTCATAAAATGTCCACAATAATTCCTTACATTCGTTGTTGTTAGTTGCGAAGTCGTGTCCGACCCATCGCAATCCCATGGACAACTTTCCTCCAGGCCTTCCTGTCCTCTACCATCCGCCGGAGTCCATTTAAGCTCACACCAACTGCTTCAGTGACTCCATCCAGATATCTCATTCTCTGCCCTCCCCTTCTTCTTTTGCCCGCAATCTTTCCAAGCATTACGCTCTTCTCCAGTGAGTCCTTCCTTCTCATTAAGTGGCCAAAGTATTTGAGTTTCATCTTCAGGATCTGGCCTTCTAAAGAGCAGTCAGGGTTGATTTCCTCTAGGACTGACCAGTTTGATCGCCTTGCAGTCCAAGGGACTCGCATGAGTCTTCTCCAGCACCAGTTCAAAGGCCTCAATTCTTTGATGCTCAGCCTTTCTTATGGCCTAACTTTCACCACCATACATTGCAACTGGGAAAACCATAGCCCTGACTATACATACTTTTCCCTTATATTAATGGTTCCCAAAGTATTACCATGGTTACAAACAAGTTCCAATAACACTAAATTTCAAAGAAGAGCATGAATCCTGCAAGAGTTTTCATTTGTTATTGACTATATCCTGGAGAAATCAAATTTGGTTTGCAGAAGCCCTGTTGAGACAAACTTCATAGCTTATATTTTTAAGTGAATTTTTATAGCGACAATATTTCACAGGACATTGAAAACATGGCTTTGCCATCAGGTCTGGGGCCCTGATAATAATGGATGAGGTTGTGTCTTGGTCTTGGTTGTGTTAAACTGAGTTTCTTGGCTGCTGTGCCTTTTTTGTTATTTTTAAATTATTATTTTTTTCGTTTAACTGATCGCTACCCAGAGCCCTATATAGGAGATGGGCGGCCAAATAAGCTTGTTAAATAAATACATAAAATTTGAGCAACCCTATAAATATCTTGACTGATGTTAAATGTTGTTAGGGGGTCAAAAGCTCTTTTCAATGCTTAAATGTATCCTCTGGCTGTAATGGTGATGCTAAGTTTAGGAGGAGAGGGAGGGAAAATGGGATGAGGGGATATTAGAATTGCCATACTCAAGAATGGTGAAATAAGACGCCTCTTCCTATTTAAATTCCAAAAGGCGGGAGAAGGGAGAAGAGAGGAATTTCGGAAGTGTCAGCAGGGAAACAGGTCAAACAGAAGCTTAGAATCCAAGCCAAGGAAATCAGCCAACTGTAAAACATCCGTTTAGAAAGATGTATTTCTTGCCAGGTAAGGCAAAGTACAAACACTTGTAAAATAGAAGTTATCAGAAATCATCACACCATGACAACTACATAAAATTAAACAATCTAAAAATGATTATCCTAAACCCATGATGGCAAACCTACGACACGCGTGCCAGAGGTGGCACGCACAGCCCTCTCTGTGGCCATGCACGCCATTGCCAGATTTTCTTCTGGTTTTCTTCTGGTCTTTGTGGGTGCTGGAGCACCGGAAAACAGCCTGAAAAATGGCCAAAAACCAGGCCATTTTCAGACCATCTTTCGGGCTGTTTTCTGGCCATTTTTCAGGCCCGAAAAACAGTCCAAAACTGCCGAAAAACAGCCTGAAAATGGCCTGAAAAATTACCTGAAAACAGCCAATAAACAGGTGCATATGCACTGGCCAGCTGGTCTTTGGGTTTCCGGTGCTCCAGCATGCACACACACGCACATGCATGTGCATGCACATGTGTTCTGGTTTGGGCACTCAGTGCCGAAAAGGTTTGCCATCACTGTCCTAAACAGTCATCTTCTTTTGGTGTGTGCCTTTAAATCAGTGTTGATTGCTGTAGACTATCTGGACTGGTCCCTGCAGTTTCTTTGGCAAGGTTTTCAGAAGTGGCTGTAGGGAAATGACCAAACTGAGTCTGAGGGAGGCGTCAAATGCGTCATCAGTCATAAGTCGCTTCATGCCCATAAGAGATCTAAGTCCACCCACCTTGAATTTCTTCTACTCTTAGCTCCCGCTAATTTTCCTTGGCTGTTAGTAGTTCAGATTCTTGTAGAGAGCTCAAGCTTACAATGAATCTTTATACCCATTTGAACTGTCTGGATCTCCTGATTTTCCTGGCACTTGATAGTGGCTTGCCATTGCTTCATTTCAAGGGCTGAGAGAAAGTGACAGTTCTAAGGTCACTCACCTGGCTTCGTGGCTAAAGCAGAACTAGAACTCACAGTCTCCTACTTTCTAACCATAATTGTAAGAGAAACTTTTAACAATTCATTTAAAATTATGTAATAAAAGTTAAATTTATTTCATTTTTAAAAAGTGTTTAAAATAGAGGTTGTGGCGCTCTATACTTTCCTTGTGTTCTACCTAGAAAGAAAAAAAGAGAAAAATGGGTGTGGGGGGGGGGAATCGTTCTCTGAGTTACTGGGATTATGATTTGAGAAAGAAGGAAGAGAGGGAAAAAGATAGAAAGGAAAGAATGCCACAATAATTAGGTACTCAACAGGCACAACAGAAGACTAAAGTTAGAATCCAGAAACCGTGGAAATTAAAAGCAAGCAAACAGAAGTATTTAATATGTTAGAAAGACGGAGTGTTCTGATGGAAGGAGCACAGGGTAAATTGCTTAACCCTTATTTTGCTCCTATCTTCTCTCAGAATGGAAACAAAACCCTAGCTGGCCATTGCTAGGCCACTGAAAGAAAAAGAACTTTGCTAATTTAAATACATCCGACATCCATGAGCAGAAGGATTACATCTAGTCGACTGAAGAAACTAATGGATATGACAACAGAATTCGTCTTGGAAATCTTTGCATACTGTTGAGTTCCCAGAAGACTGGAGGAGAGAAAATGTCACCTCTGTCTTCAAAAAGAAGCAGCACCTTGGAAATTATAGACCTGTCTATTTGATGTCTTCACTGGGTAGGGTCCTTGTAGATTATTAAATAGCATATTTATGAGCAAGCACATAGATAGGAATGCTGCAATTAACAGGAACCAGCATGGCTTTGCACAAACACATCATGCCAGACGCCTCCTCCTCCTCCTCCCTAGATTAGTAGATCAGAATAACAGAGGGGTGGGCTTCAAAATTTTTAGCAAGGGGTTCTCTGCCCGGTTGCTGGGTGGGCGTGGCCATGGTGGGCGTGGCCTAGTCAGTCTCCTGCACCATAGTGGGGGGTGTGTGTGTGTTTTTCCCTTTCCCAGGCTCCGGAAGCCCTCTGGAGGCTGGACACAGTCCCGTTTCTGGCCTTCCCAAACCTCCAGTAGGCCCGTTTTTCAACCTTCCCGAGCCTCCACGCACACCCTGCACTTACCTACACCCAAAATGGGGTGTGTGAGGACTCCTGGGAAGGGCAGGGTAGGATGGGCAGGGCAGGGTGGGGTGGGGCCAGCCAGGAGTGGAATTGGGGGTTCTCCGAACTGCACAGGATCTTGGCTAGAGGTTCTCCCGAACCCCCAGCAGCCCACCCCTGGAATAATACCATTGAAATAGTGTACCTGGACTTCAGCAAAGCTTTTTGAATATGTCATGACATTCCCCTTCATAAAAGACTAAAATATGAGGTAGATGATGCTAATTTTAAATGGAATTGTGGTTTTCTACATGCAGCACCAAAGAGTGCTTATTAAGGGCTCTACTTCACTTTGGAGGGAAAGGAGAAGCAGAGTGCCACAGGAGTCTATCCTACACCCTATACTCTTGGATGATTTAGGAGACGGTTCTGAAATTTGCAGATGACAGAGTTGGGAGGGATGCAAATCAAAAGGATTTAGAGGCTTGAGCAGTAATCTGAGACAATGCAGATGATGCAAATAAACCGAAAAAGTCTGCAAGGTAAAAAGCACAGATATAGGACGGGGGAGCCCTAGCTCAGTATTACTGCATGTAAAAAGAATCTGGGTATTTTTCCTCAATTACAAGGTAAGCATGAGCCAATAGCATGATTATAGGTAGCAATTGTTCCACTTGACTCTGCCCTGTTCAGACTCCGGTTGGAATATGGTGTCTAGTTCTAGGCACTATAATTCAAAAAGAACTAAAATTTGAAACGCGCTCAGAGAAAATTTACCAATATGGAATGGTGTTGGGAAATCAAACCTTATGAGGAACTGTTAAAGAATCTGGATGGATTTAACCTACATGAAGACTGAAAGGGTAGCAGTCTTAAAAAATGTGAAGGGTTGTCATACAGAAGAGGAAGCCTTAAGGGCAGGATGGTTAAATGTAAGTGTCACTCAGGGGTGGGTTTTACTTATCTTTACTACTGGTTTGCAATGGAATCGCGGGCGCTCGCTCGCTTCGCTCATGTGTGCGCCTTGCTTCTGCAGATCGCCGATGACAACATCCGGGTGACGACATCCGGGGCTGTTGGCGGGGCCTCCCACCAGTTTTACTACCGGTTCTTGCGAACCAGTACAAACCAGGGGCAACTCACCACTAGTGTCACTGTTCTGTACCTAGCCAGTAAGAAATGAGGTCACACCATTGGTAGAACATTTCCCCTTAACTCATCTCTCTACTCAGAATGCAGTGAAATGGGAATCTAGCCAGCATGACCGGCTTCCGCCGGCCAGCTGATTATGAGGGCTCAGCAAGCCCTGGCCCCGATGGCTGGCTCCAGGCTTGCTCCAGCAAAGACTCTCCGGCCGCTGCTGCCTCATTCTTCCGGGGCCCCTCCAAGTCTGTCGCGCTTCCCTTCTGTGCACCCCTTGCAACACCCAGCATCTGACACCCAGATGCATGCTCTGGCTGAGGAATTCTGGGAGTTGAAGTCTACAAGTCGTAAAGTTGCCAAGGTTGGAGACTCCTGCAGTAGTGCACCCCATGCGACCCCCTTCCCCCTCTTCGCTGCGGCAAGTCCAAAACATCTCGGATGTTGGCAGTAAGTTCAGGCTAGATATCAAGGAGGCATTTCTGTGACCATATAAACTGTTAGTCAGTAGAACAAAACCATTACAGGAAGTTGTGAGTTCTCCTTCACTGAAGTTCTTGAAGCAAATAGTTATTTGTACCAAGCAAGGCGACTTCTAAGATACCGTACTTTCCAACTTTATCTCATAATGTCAATGTAAGAACAGTATATGTATTGTTCCAAAGGTGCTTTTTCCAAAAGGCAACTGGACTTTCTTGGGATTTTTCTTTTGAAAACAAAAGTTCAGCTTCTTGGATGAAAAGTGAAACATTTTCATTTTATTTATTTATTTATTTTATTTTATTGAATTTCTATATTGCCCTTCTCCCGAAGGACTCAGGGCGGTGCACAGCCACATTAAAACAACCAAACGTACAAAATTTAAAAGACAGTTAAAACAAATTAAATCCCTTGGCTCCACAAATTAAAAACCCAAGAATTTAAAAACACCCAGTCCGAATTCTTCCCAAGCTAGTCCAGCTTGTTGAAAAAACAGGGTCTTAAGGGCACAATGGAAGGTACGCAGGTCAGGGATCATGCGTATCTCCGGGGGCAGTTCATTCCAGAGGGTGGGTGCCCCCACAGAGAAGGGTCTCCCCCTGGGAGTCGCCAGTTGACATTGCTTGGCTCCACCCTGAGGAGTCCCTCTCTGTGGGAGCGTATTAGTCGGTGGGAGGCCATCTGTGGAAGAAGGCGGTCTCGTAGATATTCGGGTCCTAAGCCATGGAGCACTTTAAAGGTGGTGGCCAGCACCTTGAACCGCACCCAGAAGACCACTGGGAGCCAGTGCAACTCGCGCAGGAGAGGTGTCACATGGGTGCGACGAGTTGCTCCCATAATCACTCGCGCAGCCGCATTCTGGACCAATTGGAGCCTCCGAGTGCTCTTCAAGGGGAGCCCCATGTAGAGAGTGTTACAGTAGTCCAGATGGGATGTGACGAGGGCGTGGGTGACTGTGCGCAAGGCATCTTGGTCCAGAAAGGGACGCAACTGGTAGATCAGGCGGACCTGATAGAAAGCCTTCATTTTTTTTCCTTTTCAAAGGGAAAAAAAACAAAAACAAGAAATTGCAGTTGCCTTTTGGGAAAACAGCTTTGGAACAACCATGACCTGGATGATTGAGAATCTCCATAGACATTTTCAACATATTAGATACCTGCAGTCTGTAAATCTTAACTTATTTCTCTAATTGAAATTCTTGGAAATTTTGATAAAGGCCAGCTTTTCAAGCAACAATTACAGTTCTGAGCAGCTTTATTGAGCTGGCCACGATTCCTTCGGTATTGGTTTGAACAACAATGTCAAATAAAAGATAGTTTTGCCAGAACTACTCATTTTCCAGCTTCTCTCCAAATGTTTTTCACCCTGATCAGCAGGTGGTTGGTCTTCATAAAGATTGCCAAGGGTTCAATCCTCACTGGCTCCAGGTTGACTCAGCCTTCCATCCTTCCGAGGTCGGTAAAATGAGGACCCAGATTGTTGGGGACAATATTCTGACTCTGTAAACTGCTTAGAGAGGGCTGTAAAAGCACTGTGAAGCGGTATAGAAGTCTAAGCGCTATTGCTATTGACTTCACTATCCTGTTCCTTTGTAATTCTTACTGCACCCGTTGCCAAAATAACAAGTATAGCCTGTTAACACTCATTCCACAAATGACTAGAGAGATCTAGGATAAGTCTTGTTGAAATGGGTTTTTTTTCCCCTTCACCACAAATGGGAGAAACAGCTGTCATTTAGAAATGCCAGAGATGCCCAGGTGGTTTCTGACTCCTGCTGTAACTCCATGCCTTGCAACAGGTGGTTGTTGCTGCCTACACATCTGGGATTGATAGAATGGTAATGCTCGTTGCTTGGAGTTTTAATGGTTCCTTCCATGCATCAATATCAGCATGAAAATAACTGCTCCATGATTTCTTAGCGGTAAGACCTATCAAATCTGAGCTTCAAAATCTAGATGATTATTAGATGCAGTAGATCCAGGTATCTTTTTGCTTATCCAGTGGGATCTGAACTTTTCCAATGTCAGGTATGGGTTCCATAAATGCTACAGGGATTCTAGTTGTAATATTTCTTGGCTTTACCAAGTATACATAGGTTATGGAAATACTTGTCATGATAACAGCATTTCTTCCTCCAGTTTGGTATAAGTATGAGTCCTTCTGTTAACTATCAAAACTATCCAGGTTTTAAATAAAAAGCAGCCACAGAATTCTCTTTCCATTTAGCATGGAATCAATTACAGGGCAGGGAAACCCAGAGGGCAATATGTCTATTCACATTTTACATTAAATGTCTGTTTTAAGGTGGTGGTGGGGGGGGGGATCTGTAATGCTTTGTTCCACGTGAAATAAGACCAAAAAAGGCTAACCTTCTTTTGGGTGTGTACTATGTAATTTTAAATTTCAAAAGCCTTTTCACATTTTTCAAAATGTCCTGTCATTGTGGGACTATTTTAACATTTTATCATTGCTTTTTGAATAACAATAATTGAGAAAAAGTATCAGGGCTCCAGAAGGAGGGATGTCTATCATACTTCATGCTAGCACACATTTTTGAAATACTTTTTGTTTTAAAAACCACTTTGAAAGCCTGCAGAATCTGTTGTGTCTTCTTAATCTGGCCAGGGAACACCCAATGTGTCTTTATATGTCATTACTGCTTCATTTATTATAATGTTTTAAAGCCAGTACGGCATATAGACATGAGGAAAAGCTTGGAGCCTAATCCTACAAAGAATGGTTAAAGCAACTTGGTATGCTTAGCCTAAAGAGCAGAAGGCTAAGGAGGACACGTGATAGCAGTCTCCCAATAATTCAAGGGCTGCTCCAGATACGACAGTATACATTTATTCTCCAAAATTGCCAAAAGTAGGACAAGAGCCAACAGGTGAAAGCTTTACAGAAGGAGATCCAAATTTAAATGAGGGATTTCCTGCACTTGAGTCCTATTAAGCAATACAGCTGAAGCAATTAAGCAATGGAGCTGTCTTCTGGAATTCTAGATGCTCCACCATTGGAGGTTTTTAAACAAAAGTTGGGCTGGTATGAGCTGAGGATTCCTACCCTGGGCTAGAAGACCTCCAAGATCTCTCCCAACCCTATGTCCCAAAGCAGTGGTGGGATTCAAGTAATTTAACAACTGGTTCTCTTCCCTAATGATTTCTTCCAACAACCACTTTGCCAAATTGCTCAGAAAGTTAACAACCGGTTCTCCTGAAGTTGTGCGAACTGGCTGAATCCCACCACTGTCCCAAAGGTGCTTTTTCAGGAGGCAACTGGGGCTTTCTTGTTTTTTCTTTTGAAGACATTTTACTTCTATAGAACCGGTAGTAAAACCGGCCGGAGGCTCCACCCACTGACCCTGACATCATCAAAACGCTTCTGCGCATGGCCCCGTTCCAAACCGGTAGTAAAGGTAAGTAGAACCCACCCCTGGTGGTGACCAAAACTGGATGCAGTATTCCAAGTGTGTAGTGCAGTATTCCAGTTGTAGGAGCTGTAGTTGGGAAACATCTGGAGGACCATGCTGTAGTTGGGAAACATCTGGAGGACCACCCATTCCACATATAGGTTTGCCTTTCCTTTCTTTTAATTACAGGTTATACCCAAACACACACACAGAGAGAAATAAGTGCTAATAATAGACATTTCATGACCAAAAAGCGATGCTTAATTGAACTTTACTTTCAGCACACCCTTGTTATGATCACTTAGTGGATATTTTACTGAGCATTCAACAAACTACTCATTTGTGGACTTTCTGTCTTGGCTCATTTGCAATGATATTTGAATTTGAAAAATAAGCCATCTAGATCGGTTCATTTGGTAGACTGGATAGAAAAGCCATAAGCACACGGACAAAAAAGCAAGACCAAAGAAAACAAATAAAATTATTACCCTTTGGTATATACAACTGCATAATTATTGCTTTCATATATATTTTTTTATCCTGAGTCTGGCTCTTCATGTAAATAAATCATGCTACATTAGATGCAAGCTAAACAAGCACCAGCAAAAAATCAAATGTAAGAAAAGTCAAGATTCCATAAACATAATGTGGACAAATGCTTCATATGAACTTCTGTGGGCGCATCAGAGTCAATATCCATTATGCCAAATTACAAAAAGATCAGATGTGTTTGAAGAAAAATTATGTAAATAAACTGATAAGGATACCATTTTTATCTGGTCTCCAAAATTCAAAATTTGCCTTTTTCCATAAAAGTCCAAATAATAATGACCATAATATATAATCTGAAATCCCCCCCCCCCAAAAAAACAACTGAATTTGTATTTCTTCCTCTTGGTTGTATTTACTTTTTTCCTGTCTACATTTTATCCCATGTCAAATATTAAAGCATGTTTTGAATACATGCTCAATTTACATGCTCAATACGTCCTCAACTTACAACCATAATGGAACCTGTCCATTACAGCTGTAAATTGCAATGGTCATAAAATGGATCACTTGTGTGACTGACCTGATTTTAAAACTTTTGGTGGCATATTAGATATGATTGGTTGTTCTTTATTTTATTCATTTATTATTTATTTTAATTTTTATACCGTCCTTCTCCCAGGAGACTCAGGGCAGTGCACAGCCAACAATAAAACACAACTATGTGTGTTTTAAAATTTAAAAACAAGTTAAAAACATATTAAATAATTTGGCCCCAATATCATTAAAAATAAGACAACCATTAAAATACATGTTTAGGCCAACCCAGCTTGTTGGAACAATAATGTCTTGAAGGCATGGCGAAAGGTGCGTAGGTCAGGGATCATCCGTATCTCCGGGGGCAAATCATTCCAGAGGGCAGGTGCCCCCACAGAGAAGGGTCTCCCCCTGAGGGTCGCCAGTCGACATTGTTTGACCGATGGCCTGAGGAGTCCCTCTCTGTGGGAGCGTATTGGCTGGTGGGAGGCTATCAGTAGCAGAAGGCGATCTCGTAAGTACCCAGGTCCTAAGCCTGGGTACTTACGATTTGTTGATTTGTTAAGCAAATCAATTAATGCAATGGGGTGTTTTTGCGAAAACCGGAAGTAAAAGCTGGTTTTTGGTGACAACATCATAAAATGTGGTCATGTATTAAAGAGTTTTTTTTTCTTAATATAAAACACAAATAGAAATAAAGGCAATGGAAAAAGGGGGAGGAAAAGGGATAAAATAAGAGAAGAATAAAATCTGGTCATGGGACCCTGCAAATGGTTGTAAATACTGTCCGGTTGCCGAGTGCCCAGCATTATGGACATTAAAACTTTGAATGATTACTAAGCAACAGATTGTAAATTGTAGATTAAGTATGAAGAATTCATAAAAGAGACCTTTGGGATGTATTTTTCCTACAATTGTACTGTCCATAACATCGTTACACAGATGGTTTAATCTTGCATTGTACCTCCTTTGTGCCTTCTCTTCCAAATACCCTAGCTGTCACAAAATTTGCAAAACAGAAATCTACAATGACAATGAAGTATGACAAAGATCTAATTGTGGAATATAGGATTAAAAACAAGAGGGAAAAACCAACATTCACATCCCTTTTCTTGGAACAGGTTGCAGACAATTAATAAAGCACTCTATGGAAAACATGGGAGAGAGAATCATAGCAGGGAAGAGATAAGGTTGTCATTAATTCAATTTCACGACCAAAGTTTTGAAAATGCCATAAAGGTAGCAAGATCCATGGCTGGAACTAGATTTTTCTAGGCAACTCGATGGCAGCTGAATAATCCCTTAACCACTGAAGCCTTGTAACCAGAGATTATGAACAGTATCAGGGACTCAAATATACTTAAGACTGTGTATTCCCTAATTCTTCATGTCTTTCATGCATCATCTGCTATTATGTTATGCAATTTTCATACATTTCAACCAGTGGTGGCTTTCAAATTTTTTCACTACCAGTTCTGTGGGCATGGCTTGGTGGGTGTGGCAGGGGAAGGATACTGTAAAATCTCTGTTCCCACCCCACTCCAGGGGAAGGATATTGTAAAATCTCTGTTCCCACCCCACTCCAGGGGAAGGATATTGTAAAATCTCGATTTCCTCCCGATCAGCTGGGAGGCAGAGAATAGATGGGGATGGGGCCAGTCAGAATTTTTACTACCAGTTCTCCGAACTACTCAAAATTTCCGCTACTGGTTCCCCAGAACTGGTCAGAATCTGCTGAAACCCACCCCTGATTTCAACTATTAAAAAGAAGAGGAGGTCAGCCTATTCCCCAAAGCACTTGTGGGCAAGATAATGAATAATGGATGGAAAGCCATCAAGGAGAGATGCAATCTAGAATGAAGAAGAAACTTCCTGACAGAACAATTATTCAAGGGAACAACTTGCCTCCAGAAGTCATGGGTGCTTCATAACTGGAGGTTTTAAAGAAGAGATTGGACAAACATTTGTCTGAAATGGTATCAGGTTTCCTGCTTGAGCAAGGGGTTGAACTAAAAGACCTCCAAGGTCCTGTAGGAAGAAATATCCTTCTGGGTTCAGTTCCAAGTGGAGAAAAAGACACCGGAAACGTGGTGACTGCTTGGAAAGATGGTTTAATGGTGGACAGGATCACATGGCTTGAGTTCCTGAACAGAAGAGGGCTGAGATACAGCGAGTCCCCGGGTTTTATGCTCTCTCTGGCTTTGAACTTCCTGAGGCCCCGAAAGAGTATTCTGATTGGTTGTCAGACTCCCAGGGGGTGGGGGTCTTAGCTAGCCTTGCTAGCCTGGCACCTGGGAAGATGTAATCTTCCCAGGTGCCATGTGGTGAGTTTCTGTCCTAGATGGGCCCCATTGTGTTGCAGATGTTCTTTGACAAAGGATTGAGTTTCTGCCTCTGGCCCATTAACAAAGATGTGGGGGGGGGGGACAGGAAGGTGGGAGTTGCTTTGTCTTTAAAACATGTTTTTCCATTTCTCAACCAGGGAAACATAATATTCTGCCTTTTTAATATTTCCTAAAATATTTCATTCTTCCAAGAAAGGGGTGGGTGCTAACTTCATACAGTCCCTTCCAGCTCGGTTGGTCTGTTAAAACAACAATTCACAAGAATGAACAAATAATAATTCATTTTTTTAACGAGTTGACATCTTTAACTAGCGGAGCACACATACTCTTGTAGGTCTGGCCATCACTAGAGGAACACTGGCTAAAATATAAAATAAAGTATCAAAAGCAATAAAAATCTTCAGTGAGTTCTGTTACTGCAAGGAAGAAATATGGGTTTTTGTTCCAGACAGCAGATTACTGATTTTAACTTTAAATAACTATGGGAAGCCTGCACAACCATGATTCAATGCAGCCCACTTGCTACATATGGAACTCCACCCAGCTTTTGATTTATGTGGTCAGCATGGATCGGGGCAGTCTGCCAGCCTCAGCTGGCCACAATACGTGATGGCTCTTGGGTTGAAAAATATACTGACCATCCTAGAAAGATGGAAAAGAAGTGTAAGAAGTTAGCACCCTCCCCTCTCCTAGAAAAATGAAATATTTTAGGAAACATTAAAAAGGCAGAATATTATATTTCCCTGGATGAGAAATGAAGAAACATGTTTTTTGGCAGGAAACAGACTCACTGTTAATAGCCCCCACCATCCTCAATAGCTCAAAGCAGATGTCCACACTTAAGAGATAAAGAGATAGCCAGGTCTATTCATAGGCAAATGCCCTCACCCAAGATCCAACAAAAGTAGGATTAGCCCTCTACCCATCTAACCACAGAATTTACCACATGGCACCTGGGAAGATTATATCACCCAGCAAGGCTCAGCCAAACCTGGGGCACAGGACAGCCTACAGAGTTGCCCCTGCATGGCTCCATGGGAGTCTGACAACCAATCAGAATACAAGCTCAAATTTAAAAGCCCAGAAAGGGTATAACACTCAGGCACTTTCAGTATCTCTGCTCTTTTTTTTCTTCACCCAACATCTTTAAGGCATGGGATCCTGTCCGCCATTAAAACCATCTTTCCGAACAGTCTCCATGTTTCCAGTGTCTTTTCCCCCACTTGGAACGGAACCCAAAAGGATATTTCTTCCAACAGAAGTTGAAAAGAAAAATTTTAAATAAAAGTTGGACTTGGATACTCTCAAACAGTTTTTTCTCTCTCCTGGTTTTCATTCGATTGGGTGAAAAAGAATTTCATTCTTGGTGGCATGTTCCCTATGGAATACCATCCCCAGTGAGCCAGATCGCCCCAACCCTGTTGGCCTTTTATAAATTATTCAAGATCTGACTATTTCTCCAACATTTTGGGTCAGGAAGATAAGTGAGCTTTGTTGGTTTATTTGTTTAGTTCTAAGCACCCGGAGGCTCCAACTGGTCCAGAATGCAACCGCACGGGTGATGACGAGAGCGACGTGGTGCTCCCATGTGACCCCCCTCTTGCGCGAGCTGCACTGGCTCCCGGTGGTCTTCCGGGTGCGCTTCAAGGTTTTGGTTACCACCTTTAGAACGCTCCATGGCTTGGGACCAGGGTACTTACGAGACCGCCTTCTGCCACTGGTAGCCTCCACTCCCATAGAGAGGGGCTCCTCAGGATGCCGTCGGCCAAACAGTGTCAACTGGCAGCCCCCAGGGGAAGAGCCTTCTCTGTGGGGGCACCTGCCATCTGGAATGAGCTCCCCCCGGAGATACGGAGGATTCAGGACTTACGCACTTTCTGCCACGCCCTAAAAACACTTCTATTCCAACAGGCGGGTCTGGCCTAACTCTCCCTTTTAAATTGGGTTTAAATTGGGTTTTTAAATGTTTATATAAATTGATGGTTTTAAATTTTTTGAGCCTAAATTTAATCTTTTTTAATAGTTTTTAACTTCTGTATGTAAATTGTATTATATTTTGGCTGTTCACCGCCCTGAGTCCCTCTGGGAGTTGGGTGGTATACAAATTTGATAAATCAATCAATCAATCAATCAATCAATCAATCTTCTGACTAGAATTGGAATGACTTTTAGAACTTGTGCATGTATTTTTCTATACTATGTTTTGGTTTTGAGGCCTAGAGCAGGGGTCCCCAACCTCCAGTCCATGGACTGGCACGGGTCCGCGGCATGCCAGAAACTGGATTGCACAAACAAGCGAAGCCCCATTCGTGGGATGCAGGCAGCTTGTGAAACCACGCCCCTTCCGGTCCATGGAAAAACCTCTCTCTATAGAACCGGTGCTCTAGTGCCCAAAAGGTTGGGGGCCACTGGCTTAGAGCCCCTGTTGTGAGATGGACAGTAAACTGGCTAAAGAAATAATGAAGCAAATAAAAAAAAAGATCATTTCATAGAAAGTTTTATGGGTCAGCAGGCTAATCTAATTAGCACTTATTGGGCAGCCATGGCAAATTTCTCTGTGAAACTTAACAAAACTTGGATTTTGAAGAAGGCAGAAGGAATATAGAATAAGAGAGTTGGAAGGGACCTTGGAGATCTTCTAGTCCAACCCACTGCCTAGGCAGGAAACCCTACAGCACTTCAGACAAATGGTTATCATCTGGTCAAAGTGGGTTTGCACTTATGACTATGTGGTGTGTTTACACACATGGTTTGTTTAATGACTGCGGTGACACGCTAAACAGCTGTCATAAAAACTGCCTGGTCTTGAGTCTGGTCATGTGGTGCCTCAGCTTACAACCCCAATGTGTCAGGTGCAAGAAATCAGGAACCAAGGTTGTTCAAAGGTTTATTCCATGCTATCTCTCTATGGGAATCTGAACTACTACCATGTTTCCCCAAAAATAAGACCCTGTCTCATATTTTTTTTGCCACCAAAAAGGGTACCAGGTCTTACTTTGGGGGGGGGGTGTCATCCACTGATTCACTTCACTTGTGCGCATCGTCCCCAGACTCTTTTTCGCTATCTGAGGCCTTCAGGAACTTCGTCATCTGGCAAGGCCAGCAAGGCTTTCCTGAAGGCCTCTGTTGCAGAGGCCTTCAGGAAAGCCTTGCTGGCTGCAAAAGAAATGGGCCGAGGTGTGTGAGGCCTGGCTCCAACTATCCGAAGTTAAGTAGTAGGACAGCTCTACAATCCCATTCCCACCCTACCTAATTTTTTACCTGTGTACCCTGGAGTGGGCGGGTCTTAATTAGGGCTTATTTTGGGCGCACGTGTAAAAATCAAGCCAGGACTTACTTTCTGAGTAGATTGTATTTTCGGGGAAACACAGTAACAGTTAAGGCAAATTGACGGGAGAGTCAATGGAACTCAAGGAGAGCTGGACTTAGATCTCTTCTGGACGTGAAGGGATGCCAAACTGATGATGCACTCGACTCCCCCACCCCTTGGGCTTAGCCTGGTCATCTTCTGCACAATGACTTACAACCCAAATTCCCATCCCAACCGGGGTTGTAAGTCGAGGACTCCTGCAATAAAGTTTGTAGTCATATGGACTTTCTGAAAACAACCCTGCATCTCTTGCATTTCTTTCCCCTTTTGGAAATCTTCCACCAGAGCTGCTGCTGGTTGCAATGAGCGCATACATGTGTGTGCCATATAAATAGCCCATTCTATCAGGGAATCCTCTGAATGCCTTTATTCCTATGCCAGCCTTCTTTCAGGAAAACCCTGTAGGCATTCCACACATGCATGCATCAGCTGCCTTCCGGCATAATTCAAGAGCTCCATGGAGAAAGGCATTTCTCAACTTCACGCTATGCAGGGCTCATAGTGTCCAAGCTATCTCACCATAAACTACCCAGTGGCCATCCCTTATAAAAGGCATTTTCTTTCTTCGGTGCACATTTCTGGAATAAGGACAGCCTGGGAAACTCAGAGAGGAGAACTGATATGGTTCTCGGTTTCTATCTCACCAAAGCTGAGCTAGGTCAGACACATAGCTCTTGGCAAGGGAGCATTTCATCTAAATTTATCACACTACTCTCCACCCAGAGCAGTTTAAATGCTCTGGCAAGCCGGGCAGCGTGAGGTAATGATTAGTAGGGATTCTTACTTTATGTTGGCCACAAGGCCGCATACTGCCAGCTAAATATAAACTTGCTGCCACAACTACATAAGAAGGAAACAAGCTTGCATTCTCTCTGCTGAAGCCGCTCTAAGCCGTCCCCAGTCATTTACAAGACTGGCTACAACCACACGGCATGTAAAACTGTGCCATTCAGATACTTGGTTGACTTCAGATTCGATTTAATGTCTGTGTCGGGGTGTCAAACTTGATTTCATTGAGGGCCGCATCAGAGTTGTGAGCCCCGGGGAGGGGATGGCCGTGGCCAGGGTGCGTGGCTAGTTTGACATCACTCCAGGGGTGAAATCCAGCAGTTCTGGAGAACCAATAGCGGAAATTTTGAGTAGTTCAGAGAACCGGCAAATACCATCTCTGGCTGGCCCCAGAGTGAGGAGGGAATGGAGATTTTGCAATATCCTTCCCCCAGGAATGGAATGGGAATGGGGATTTTGCAGTATCCTTCCCCTGCCATGCCCAACAAGCCACACCATGCCCAACAAGCTACGCCCACAGAAGTGGTAGTAAAAAAAATTGGATTTCACCACTGTGTCACTCGTGTCGGGGACACTTATGGTGAACTGAGTCCTCTGCCACTGAAAATGGGCTCCTGAGCTCTGTTTCCAGCTGTGACGGCCTCCTGCAACCCTCTGCCAGAGAAAACAGAGTCCAGGAAGGCTGTGTGTGGCCCTCCCGAGCTCTGTTTTTGCTAGCAGAGGCACCATGGGCCAGTCCTTCGCTGTTTCGAGGGCAGCCCCATGGGCCAGATCTAAGCACCCTGTAGGCCAGATCCAGCCTGTGGGCCTTGAGTTTGACACACCTGGTCTATGTGAATCCAGCTGAAATTTGTCAAATATGGTTTATGATTTAGTGTCACAGTTCCCAAACAGGTGCATTGTAGTGCTCCAAAACTAATCACAGGGGCTCTGCGAGATATTTTAAATTTTTAAGGAATACACAGCAATGCTTGACATCTGTTAGATATCATGCAATCTGCTAGCCTAGAGGAGTGTGAAACAATTACGGAAACATTAAGGAGGCCATCAACCTAGAAAGTTTGGGAACCTCTGTTTTAGTATGTTCTGGAAATTCAATCAATTGGATGATTCAATCAAATACCATTAAGCAAGTCATAAATTAGGACAATGTGTGAACCCAGTCTTTAAATAGCTGATCCGGATTTGCTCCAGGACTAACAAGTTAATTCATAATGTGGTTTATCTGATTTTTGACCCAGTTAATTGTGCAAATCCAAATCCATTTTAGTTTATAAACAATGGTTTTAGTACAAAGGGTGAGCTCAGACAATTTTTGGTTTATTAAATAGATCATGATGAAATAAGCCTTGCCTGAGTTCTTCTGAAAGCACGTTCCGCAAGCAGTTCTTTGACACGTGTCTCTTGAGTTTTGTCGTGCTATTGGAGGTCTAGTTATTAAATGACAGCATTGGGACTTCAGCCTTTGAAATACATATATAAAATGTAATAATTGAAGTGCCTCCTTTCATTTTTGCATTTAGATACACTACTGGTCTCCACAGGTAACAGCATACTCCATCCAATTGAATTCCAAGACTGAAGTGGACTGAGGTCAGTGGTGGGATTCAGCCAGTTCGCACCACTTCGAGAGAACTGGTTGTTAACTTTCTGAGCAGTTTGGCAAACTGGTTGTTGGAAGAAATCATTAGGGCAGAGAACAAGTTGTTAAATTACTTGAATCCTACCACTGACTTTGTTGATTTAGAACATTTTATCACCTGTCTCCTCAAAATGTAAGGCAGTTTACCAAAAATGGGATAGTCTAATCTTTGCACAAATGTTAACTTCTCCAAAGAATCTTTGGGTTTCTGAATATCATTCTGAGCAAAATGTTTGCTAACAGGCCAGATGGAGAACTTTTGATACAACAGCTGTCATTCCAAGGTATGACAACTTCAGATGTATTGACTTTAATTCCAGAACTCTCCACCCATCACGGGCAACACTGGGATTTCCAAGAGTTTATATCTATATATTTGGACGTTAGAAAACACTGTACTATCACTACTCTACCGCCATCCCAATCTATCCTCATCAACATAACCTAGGCACTAATATTTGGATTCTTGTTCAAGAACTTCTCCTGGTAGAAGAATTGCTGTAGAATACAGAGATTCTCCCATCTATATCATGAAGTGGGGTCAACAATTTCGCACACTCCAACTGCCCACCACAATAACTTTGAAAATAGCTTGAAAGACTTTGTAGCCTCCTGGTATTTCAGCAATTGAACTGAGCAGAAAACGTGGCCTCCTCTCTCCCATCCCACTCTGCCCCTTAGCCAAGCAAGCCTATTGTTGGTGCTATGTCTGAAATCCTGGCAGCTACATCTAGATAAGATCAGTTTAGCCTCCAAATCTTAGTGATGCAAAATAAGTCTGCCCTTATTTTAAGACCAAATCATAAGAGAATTGATTGCTTATTATCAACCAATCTGGCATTCACTAACACTATCGTGTAGCCTTAGGGCAAGCTGGTGGGTCTATTCTAATGATCATGGAAGTGGAGAAGAATGATAGTTTCCCAAGATCTTATCTTTTTCATCTTATTTAAATGGATCTGGAGCCTGTATAATCTGGAGCCACCCATTAGTAATTGAACAAAGGAGCTTTAGTCTCTTTTCCTAAGTACTTACTTACCCAAGTGAAATTGTGTACTAAAATTAAAATGTGAAGGTTAATTTATTTTTTTCTACTACATGTTCAAAAAAGGGTCAAAAAGGGTCAAAAAATCTACAAATGTTCCTAGGACCGATCAATTTGAAAACCTCCTAAGAGCTTCCATGTGACTGAAAATCGGGAATAAGAACAACAGGTGGTCCTCAATTTACGACCACACCCAATTGAGCCCAAAATGTTTGTTGTTAAGTGAGACATTTGTTAAGGGAGTTTTGCCCAGTGGTGGAATTCAAATAATTTAACAACCGGTTTTCTGCCCTAATGATTTCTTCCAACAACCAGTTCACCAAACTGCTCAGAAAGTTAACAACCGGTTCTCCCGAAGTGGTGCGAACTGGCTGAATCCCACCACTGGTTTTGTCCCATTTTATGACCTTTCTTGCCCCGGTTGTTAAGCGAATCACGGCAGTTGATAAGTTAGTAACCTGGCTGTTAAGTGAATCTGGCTTCCCCATTGATTTTGCTTGTCAGAAGGTCGCAAAAGGGGATCACATGACTTTGGGATGCAACAAAGGTTGTAAATATGGACCAGTCGCCAAAGGTCTGAATTTTGATCACATGATCATGGAGTGCAAAAGTCGTAACTCTGAAAAAGTTCATAAGTCACATTTTTCAGTGCCGTCATAGCTTTGAATAGTTCGTCACTAAACGAACTATTTTTTTTAATCAAGTTGTATTGATTTTTTCCCCCTTAATACACACCCACATATTTTATGAAACAGAGTATTGACCATACCATATCATATCATATATAACTTATCATATCCAAATATATTTTACTTAGTCTAAACGAACTGTTGTAAATTGAGGACTACCTGTATTTATGACATTTCGCAGAGGTTAATCCACGAGAACTATCTATTTAAATCAATGCATCCCACTTTGAAAATATTAGAGATATTTGAATATGTTACTTGGTGGGAATGCTGCTTTTCTAGAAGTAACTGCAATCATACAACTAGATTCACACACAATAATAACCTACTGTTTGAATAACCCATAACTGGTTGAGTTTACTTAGCCATAAGCCATGGGTTTTCACACTATAAGGACCCCATTCACACAACATACTGTGTCAATAACTGCCCCCCAAATCCCCTTAATTTAAAACAACATAACTAAAATTACCAAAAAAAAAAAAAAAATCTGTACTCTGTCTCTCTTTATTCCTCTTTCAATTTTATTACTTTACAATTTATGACCCATTTTAGGGCCTTGACTCTGGGCAGGAGACAAAGTTAAAAATAACCATTTAAACAATTCAAGTCATAAATGATTGAAATCACAAACAGCAATTCTGATTTACAATAGGACAACATAAAACTCAGAGAATTTGCTTAAGACCCAAGTATTATGTCCTACTACAGCACATAAGTTCTGCTTTCCAGTTCAGCCGAGATCAAAGCAAATGTCCTCCCTTCCCTAAATCAAGGGGTTTAAGTTGGATTCACAGTCAACTTTGTGGATCTCCCAAGAGTTTAGAGTTCCATTCATTTGGTAGTCATCAGCAAACTACAGCAAGATCTTCTTCTTTAAGTCTTGTTCTCAAGGCACTCCCTTCACCTTGTAATCTTTTGAAGCAGTTGGAAATCCATGAGTCAGACCTGGAAAACATGGGCTGAATGCCTGCATGCCACTCAGAAGATTAGGAAGCTGACTGCAGATTTTAATAGGACTTTCATCAGAATGGTGCTTCTTTGTATAGACAAGTTTGGGCAAGAGAAAACAAAATAGGAGTTGGCTTTGTTTATGCCACTGCTTTTACTCTTGAGATTGAAAACATTATCAGGTGTTCCTGGACTGGGCAAAAACTGCCTGGGCATGTGGATAGGTGGGGACTGAGCACATCCCCCCCCCCTCCAAATTCCTTCTGAGTTTTTATGACATCTGTCTTTTTCCCACCCTTTTGCATAAACAGGAGTATTGCCAGGCTCAATTTGTTCAATTTATAAAGCGTTTATCAAGGAGTAAGGTAAGAGCCATTCTCCCCACAGGGAGGGATGGTTTGAACTCTTCACCATTATAAAGGGTTTTTTTTGAAACAAAACTGGTTAGTTACCCAACACCTCAAAAAACACAACCTGGCTTGTTAGTTTTGGCTTAATGCACTGCATGAGCCAAACCACTGGTGTCTGGAAATGATGGGTTTATGGTTTGGCATATTTTGCGAATCCAATCTAATCAAGGAGAGAAGCAACTCAGAACTAAGGAGAAATTTCCTGACAGTTAGAACAATTACTAAGTGGAACAACTTGCCTGCAGAAGCTGTGAATGCTCCAACACTGGAAGTTTTTAAGAAGATGTTGGAAAATTTTTAAGAAGATATTTGTCTGAAGTGGTGCAGGGTTTCCTGCCTGGGCAAGGGATTGGACTAGAAGACCTCCAAGGTCCCTTCCAACTCTGTTATTCTATTCTATTCTATTCTATTCTATTCTATTCTATTCTATTCTATTCTATTCTATTCTATTCTATTCTATTCTATTCTATTCTATTCTATTCTATTCTTGCTATCAATGACAAAATAACATTACATAGATGATGCAATAGTTGCAACCTAATACAAATTATGCATTTATATGGTTTGGGCCAGATCCTGAAGATGAAACTCAAATACTTTGGCCACCTAATGAAAAGGAAGGACTCACTGGAGAAGAGCCTAATGCTGGGAACGATTGAAGGCAAAAGAAGAAGGGGACAACAAAGAATGAGGTGTCTGGATGGAGTTACTGAAGCAGTCAGCGTGAGCTTAAATGATCTCCGAGGGATGGTAGAGGCCTGGAGAAAGCCCTGGAGGAACGTTGCCCATGGGGTCGCGATGGGTCAGACATGACTTTGCAACTAACAACAACAACATGGTTTGGGCAATAATACCGCCACTAAGGCACCATCATGTTCCAGATGTCTATGGAAGTAAATAGCTTGCAACTTTTTATTATTATTATTATTATTATTATTATTATTATTATTATTATTATTATTATTATTATTATACAATATGACAAGCACAAAACACAAAACACATATAAATATATACTCTCTTTTTACAGCTATTTCGTGATGGTCATGTTCTAATATTTACATCCCCCCCCAATTCCCTTTATACTATTTCATTTTCTTGTTGTCCCTTTCTCTTTAAATTACATTACACTTCTTAACAATCATATTGATTTTATACATTCTGTACATTATCATATTCGTACTTTCCATTTCCAAATTCACCCCTATTTTTATTATCCATTATTTCTAGTCTCTAGCCACTTATACCATTTATTCCAGTTTGCAACTTCTTAAATTCAGTTTAATGCAGGAGTTGGGGATCTTTTATAGCCAGAAGAAGGTCTGAGAAGAGATGCACTGTTGTGGGGAACAGGACGAAGTGCCCAGTGGGAGGGTCAAAAATGTGATTTTTACTGATAAAAAGAGGAAAAATGCAAACTTGGCCGCCAGAACAATACATCTTAGCACAAACCATGCATGTTAGTATTCAGAAAAGTACTAGCACCCCTGTATAAATCAGCTACGTTGCACTTTCAGATTCAAAATGCAAGCCTCATAAACAACAGCACTTCTCCTCAGATTAAAAGTAAGAATGTAATATGTGTGCCTAGAGATAATAGATAACGCTCAACCTTCCCAAGTGAACTTAAATAACTCTCTGGTTTATTTATGCAGGATAATTCATGTAGAAGTACAAAAAAGAAAGAAAAAGAAAGAAAGAAAGAAAGAAAGAAAGAAAGAAAGAAAGAAAGAAAGAAAGAAAAAGAAAGAATGCAGTCCCGAAGATCTAGAAGTGCAAAGCGCTTCTTGAAGGTCATCAAAGGCAGATCAATTCAGAATCGATCCAGAACGCAAGGGAAAGTCAAACATTACGAAAGAGAATGGAAAGCTCCGAAGAAGCTCAGCAGATAAGAGCTTCGCTTGCAGGCCAGGCATTTTATACCACCCTCTCTCTAAGCCTGAAAATTCGTCCCTTAAAAGATTTTGGTGAAACACAGAACTGTCCTCAGAAGGTATTTTCCAACTTAGATTCCTTTCACTCACCCAACTGACACCATTTTTTTTGAGTTTTTCCCTTAACCTCTGAACTTAACACGAAACCACAGTTGTGTAAATATTGGTCATATGCTACCTCTTTTTCCCCCTTTGTATAGAACAGAACAGAACAGAACAGAACAGAATTCTTTATTGGCCAAATGTGATTGGACACACAAGGAATTTGTCTTTGGTGCATACGCTCTCAGACAAGATTCATTTGTCAAGAATCATAAGACATAATCCTTAATGATAGTCATAGTATAAACCCTCTGATTCTGAGCAAAAGACTAGATGCATGACTTAGAGATAAATTCTGTGCTCACTACTTTGAGGGAGGCTATCCTATTTGGTATGTCATCCCCCACCCCCGAAGGGATGACATTATATCAAACTTCTTTCATGTCCTCTTCCTCTTCTTTGTCTTCCCCACCTTTTTCCTCTTGCCTATTTCATTTCTCCTTTAATATTACCATCTTTCTTGCTCTCCTTCTTCTTTTCATCTCTTTTTCCTCTTCACTTCCATTCCGTTTGCCATTTGCAGTCCTTCTGAGGGCTGAAAGAAAGTCACTCAGCTGGTTTTGTGCCCAAGGCAAGACTAGAACTCACAGGAGGCCTTCAGAAAAAAGACTGATAGCAATAGCACTTAGACTTATATACCATTTTACACTGCTTTACAGTCCTCTCTAAAGGTTTACAGCAGGGCTGTCAAACTTGCAGCCTATGGGCCAGGTGCATCACGCACAGGGGGAAAAAGTCACAATACGTCACATGACAATGCCGTAACAACGCATTGGTTTACAGCGTCAGCCTATTGCCCCCAACCATCTGGGTCCTCATTTTACCCACCTCGGAAGGATGGAAGGCTGAGTCAACCTTGAGCCTGGTGAGATTTGAATTGCCAACTTGCAGGCAGCAAAAGTAGCCAGCAATACTGCACTCTAACCATTGCACCACCCCAAAGCTCAGATGGACTTTTAAAAAGAATATACAGGTAGCCCTCGACTTACGACCACAATTGAGACCAAAATTTATGTTGCTAAGTGAGACAGTTGTTAAGTGAACTTTGCTCCATCTGACAACCTTTCCGTTTGTGAAGTGAATCAGTGCAGTTCTTAAATTAGTAACATGCTTGTTAATTGAATCTGGCTTCCCCACTAACTTCGCTTGTCAGAAGGTCGCAAATGATCACATCATCCTGGGACTCTGCAACCTTCATAAATACGAACCAGTTGCCAAGCATCCAAATTTTGACCTCATGACCACCACGGGGGATGCTGCAACAGTTGTAAGTGTGAAAAGTGGCCATGACTCACTGTTTTCAGTGATGTTGTAACTTCTAACGGTCATTAAATGAACTGTTGTAAATCGAGGACTACCTGAATTCCATTTGCACTTTCCGCTTGATGAAGAGAAACCTTGAATAGAAATGTAAAAATTGTTTCATTCAGCCCTGATGAAACCACTAGCTCAATTTTTCTTCATACGTTGTACGTACATTGTCCACGGATGACTGAAGCTTTGAAGGGTAGTAAGCTGGAAAAGCTGCTATAATGTCTGTTATAGCAGACATTTATTTATTTATTGGTTTGATTTATATGCCGCCCTTCTCCAGAGACTCAGGGCGGCTTACAATGCGTTAAGCAGTAGCCTTCATATTTTTGTATACACCTGCTTAGTAGGGCTTTTGGCCCCCCCCCTAAGCAGTGTTCTTTTTTATACAAAGTCAATTTATTGCTCCCACAATCCGGGTCCTCATTTTATCTACCTTGGAGGGATGGAAGGCTGAGTCAACCTTGAGCCTGGTGACATTTGAACTCACAGTAATTGCAGGCAGCTGGCAGCTAAGTGCTACTTAACAGCGCTTTAGTCCGCTGCTCCACTAAGGCTCCTTATTATGTTTAAATCATTTCAGTCATTCAATTCTGCCTACTGGCTAAGAAAAAAAAATCTGGTTATTTAGAAAAATAACCTCTTTTTGTTTCTCTATCGCTCCCTCCACCCCAAATAACAATTTGCAAACAGTCCACTTAAAGGGATAGGATGGGAAGGTGACTTTATTACTGTGGTGCTCGGGGTTTTTTTTGTTTTGTTTTGTTTTGTTTTACAAATTGTAGTAATTTGAACAAATACTCAAATGGCTGGTAGACAGATTGTGCATCCAGAATGCCTGGAAAAGGACTTAAATGTTCCTTATTTGAAAAATGCGGAGAAGCAAGAAGTGGAAAATTGAGAAGAACAAGTTTGGCCCGAGTGCTTTCTTTTCTACCACTCTGCCAATAATGACTCAACAATAATGTTGTTGTTGAGCATTGTGGGCGTGAGGATAGATATAAAACCTACTTTTCCTCTACATCAGGGGTGAGGAACTATGGCCCCTTTGTGACCGTGGCTCAGGAATTCTGGGAATTGAAGTCCACAGGCCCATAGTTCCCCACTCTTGTTTTACATTATAGCTATGTGGGGCAAGGGTGAAATTCAGCAAGTTCTGACAGGTTCTGGAGAACTGGTAGCGGAAATTTTGAGCAGTTTGGAGAACTGGAAAATGCCACCTCGGGATGGCCCCAAAATGGGGTTGGAATGGAGATTTTGCAGTATCCTTCTCCCAGGAATGGGGAGGGAATGAAGATTTTGCAGTATCCTTCCCCTGCCATGCCCACAAGCCATGCCCACCAAGCCACACCATGCCCACCAAGCCACGGCCACAGAACCGGTAGTAGAAAAAAATTTGAATTTCACCACTGATTTTTCAGCTCCTGACACAGAGTTGATAAAATAATAGAACAGCGAATAGATACAACATCTATGAACTTTGATTTTTACAGGTGACAAGAACAGTTTCAATCATCATAGCTTGTGGGTCAGAACAAGCCCCATGTACTAAAGTGGGAATATTCTCCCTGGCAGATCTATTCCATTACTAACCACATTTTTTTGCTTTTTTTTTTTTTTTTGCGAAGCTGTCCCTAGACAACACCTACACACATACCACCCTCCCTTTCTCTGTTTAAGGAAACAGAATTGTCTCAGTTTCAGCATTTTTGAAGAAGATGGATTGCACGTGAATGGTACTTACAAAATCACCAGCAGAATTTCATCAGATTGGAAATATTATCCAGTTTTTCCTCTCTGTATAAGTTGACTTTTATTACTCTTTCAGCACGTACTCAAGTTAATAGCCACACTAATTAATCAGCATTTGCTAGCAATAAATCATGGTTTCAAACAAGAGTACCAAGGACCTGTGGAATTATTTCCTATTGGCAATACATTGGGCCACAACCTTTCTGTGTTAGATATTTTTAATTACCTTTTAAAATTAGCTTCTCAATCAATTCTTTTGCCCGGCATTGCTCTTTTGGAGAGCAACAGTCCCAGTTAGGAGGAGGGTTCATGCATGGATATATTATGTAGCCCAGACTCTCACCCATGAATGGCTTTGAGCCTTATCCAGGTAAAAGATTCCTGTGAAATAGGCATAGAACAATAAAGTAGCTAGTTTGAATTCTACACCTATGGTTGTTTGAGCCTGACATTTAATGATTTTATTCATTTTATTGAATTGATGTGACCTCAGGGGTGTTTCAGAGAAAGAGAAGTGATATGAATGTTCTAGAACAGAATAGAATAGAATAGAATAGAATAGAATAGAATAGAATAGAATAGAATAGAATAGAACAGAACAGAACAGAACAGAACAGAACAGAACAGAACAGAATAGAATAGAATTCTTTATTGGCCAAGTGTGACTGGACACACAAGGAATTTGTTTTGGTGCATACACTTGGTGTACATAAAAGAAAAGATACATTCGTCAAGAACCATAAGGTACAACACCTTAATGATAGTCATAGGGAACAAATAAGCAATCAAATCATATTAGGAAACAGTCAATATAAATCTTAAGGATACAAGCAACAAGGTTACAGTCGTAGTCATAAGTGGGAGGAGATGGGTGATAGGAACGATGAGAACATTAATAGTAGTGCAGACTTGTAACTGGTTTAACAGTGTTGAGGGAATTATTTGTTTAGCAGAGTGATGGTGTTCAGGGGAAAACTGTTCTTGTGTCTAGTTGTTATGGTGTGGAGTGCTCTACAGCATCATTTTGAGGGTATGAGTTGAAACAGTTTATGTCCAGGATGCGAGGGGTCTGCAGATATTTTCTCTAATATACTAGTATAATAGATAAGCGTAACTCATAAAATTATCTGCTACAATGTCCTACCTGTCAGTGACTACTTCAGCTTCAGCCACAACAATACACGAGCACACAATAGATACAAACTTAAAGTGAACCGCTCCAAACTCGATCGCAGAAAATACGACTTCAGCTACAGAGTGGTCAATGCCTGGAATGCACTACTTGACTCTGTGGTTTCTTCCCCAAACCCCCAAAACTTTAACCTTAGACTGTCTACTGTTGACCTCACCCCATTCCTAAGAGGTCTGTATAAGAGCACCAACATGCCTACGGTCCTTGTCCTAATGTTCCTTTTAACTGTATTCATTTTATGTATTCAATTCATGCTTATAAGTATTATCTAATACTTACTTGGATAGATAGATAGATAGATAGATAGATAGATAGATAGATAGATAGATAGATAGATAGATAGAATAGAATAAAATAAAATAAAATAAAATAAAATAAAATAAAATAAAATAAAATAAAATAAAATAAAATAAAATAAAATAAAATAAAATAAAATAAATTATAAGCATGAACATAAACATTATTCACCCTTCAGTTTGATAAAATTGAACTGAACAGACCGATGTGCTTCCAGCTGAGGAAGATATGTTTAAATCAGAATATTTGCAGCCGTGGTACCCTGTTACTTCCCAGAGCCCTTAGAAAGACTGCTGGCGAGAGGACTTGTACAGATACTCAGATAGTCTTAGAAGATATGCATGATCTGGCCTATTTCAGTCTGGTAAGAGGATTGAATTAGCTTTGGTTTCCTCTTGATGGATGACCTTAATAAGAGAAGTGAAATCTTGTTAATTCTTAAGAAGGCTATTGTAAAGAAATATCTCTGGATACGTTGGCCAGGAAGATGCAACATGACCACATCAGGAAGATGCAACATGATCACACCAAAATAGATGTGCGCATTATAGGCGCCTCCTTATAGACAGCTGCCTTATTCCCGGGAGAGTACCTACTTTAGACGGGATTGTATTCCTTTTGAAAGAACAAATAGGTAGACTCTTGGGATTCCATCCAGCACCCTGAATGGAAGCACGAGTGTTTTTTTTCTGGCAAAGAATGTGTTTTTCCAGCTCCAGTTGTTCCTGGATAAAGGTAGCCTGGGCACATTGTTCCTTGTAGTGCTAATCTCAAAACTGATTATTGCACTGTGCTAGATGTGACGCTGCCCTTGAGATTGTCATAGAAGTCACAGTCAATGCAAAATTACACTTCATTGAACTATTCAAGGTAAAGGTAAAGGTTGCCCTCGCACATATGTGCTAGTCATTCCCAACTCTAGAGGTTGGTGGTCCTCTCTGTTTCAAAACTAAAGAGCCAGCGCTATCAGAAGACATCTCCGTGCTCATGTGACCGGCATGACTAAATGCCAAAGGCGCATAGAACGCTGTTACCTTCCTACCAAAAGTGGTCCCTATTTTTCTACTTGGATTTTTTACGTACTTTCGAACTGCTAGGTTGGCAGAAACTGGGACAAGTAATAGGAGCTCACCCTAGTTATGCAGCACTAGGGATTTGAACCGCTGAACTGCCGACCTTTTGACTGACAAGCTCAGCATCTTAGCCACTGAGCCACCGTGTCCCACCAAACTATTCAAACTATGCAAAGGAATAACCTAACTAAGGAATAAATAATGTCTATTTCAAGGAATTACATTGGCTGCCAATATGCTTTCCCCACCCCTTAAAAGTTCAAAAATCTTATCCTGGGATTAGGATTAGATATCAATCTTCCCCTATGCCTCAAAAGAAAAGGTTTTTTTTATCACTGTGAGCTACCTGTTTATCAGTGTGAGCTATATGACACTGAAACATGGACACTAATCTCACAATTGATACAAAAACTACGAGTGGCACAAACAGCTATGGAAAGACACATGCTCGGCACTACAAGACAAGATAGAATGACCAGCACGTGGATTAGAGAACAAACAAAAGTCTAGTGAAGAGAAGGACCAGGGGAGATATGATAGTAGTGTCCCAATATTTGAGAGGCTGCCACAGAGACAAAGGGGCTAAGCTATTTTCCAAGGCACCTAAAGGCCAGACGAGGAATAATGGATGGAAACTGAACAAAGAGTGATTCAACCTGGAAATAAGGATAATTTTTCTGAGGGGAGAACAATCAACCAATGGAACAGCTTGCCTTCGGAAGCTGTGGGAGCTTCATCAATGAAGGCTTTCAAGAAGAGACTGGACTGCCATTTGTCAGAAATGGTGTAGGGTCTCCTGCTTGGGCAGGAGTTGGACTAGGTGACCTACAAGGTCCTTTCCAACTCTGTTAATCTGTAAGGGTTTTTTTTTAAAATTAGATTTATATGCTGCCCTTCTCTGGAGACTCAGGGCGGCTTACAATACGTTAAGTAATAGCCTTCATACTTTTGTATATTTTTATACAAAGTCAGCTTATTGCCCCCACAAACTGGGTCCTCAATTTACCTACCTTAGAAAGGATGGAAGGCTGAGTCAACCTTGAGCCTCGAACTTGTAATAATTGCAGACAGCTGAATGTTAATAACAGGCTATTTAGCCTGTTGAGCTATCTGAGGCTCTTTATCTGTAAAAGTATACGATATCATCAAGCAAGTAAAAGAATTAAAATGGAAATGGGCTGGTCGCATAGCAAGAACTGATAGCAGATGGACCATGGCAGTCATAGAATGGATCCCACTTGATAAAAAAAGTGTCCACGAAAGAGACCTAAAACAAGATGGATCAATGACATCAACAAGTATTGTGGGCCCAATTGGCAAAAGAAAGCTCAGGACCGTTTAGGTTGGAAACAGATGGAAGAGGCCTTCATCCTACAATGGAAAGACAATGGCTAGGATGATGATGATGATGATGATGATGATGATGATGATGATGATGATGATGATCTGACAGACCAATGCTTTCCTGGGTATCTGTCTGAGCCAGGGGTGAAATCCAGCAGGTTCTGACAGGTTCTGGAGAACTGGTAGCAGAAATTTTGAGCATTTTAGAGAGCCGGTAGCAGAAATTTTGAGTAGTTTGGAGAACGGACAAATACCACTTTTGGCTGGCCCCAGAGTGGGGTGGGAATGGAGATTTTTCAATATTCTTCCCCCAGGAATGGGAAGGGAATGGGGATTTTGCAGTATCTTTCCCCTGGACTGGAGTGGGAATGGAGATTTTGCAGTATCCTCCCTGCAAGAGTGTGGAGGGAATGGGGGTTTTGCAGTATCCTTCCCCTGGAATGGGGTGCCACGCCCACCAAGCCATGTCCACCAAGCCACACCACGCCCACCAAGGTATGCCCACAGAACCGGTAGTAAAAAAATTTGGATTTCACCACTGGTCTGAGCACTAAGATCTGGTGAGGATCCCATCTTCAAAATGTGGCATCTAGCTCAGTAATTCACTATGTAACAACCTGAGAGGGAACTTTTTGGACATAGGTGACCCTAACTGTGAGACTGTTCCCTCCCCTCTGATTTATTATACCATAGTTCAGGGGTCTCCAACCTTGGCAACTTTAAGACTTGTGGACTTCAACTCCCAGAATTCCTCAGCCAGCAAAGCAAAGCTGGCTGAGCAAAGCTGGCTGAGGAATTCTGGGAGTTGAAGTCCACAAGTCTTAAAGTTACTAAGATTGGAGACCTCTGCCGTAGTTAGTCCTGAACCTACATAGTAAACTGATGGCACTTTTAATTTTTGCTGTGCCCTGTTTGATTTTAATATTCTAATTCTTTTTTAGTTGTTTTATGGCTTTTAATAGGAGAAAAGTATTTGTGGCAACGTTTTCATCTTTGCTTCAGCCTTGGTAAATAAAGCCTCCTAGGAGCTAAGTTTGATTCCAGATGAATTTCATTAATAACCGTGCAGTTATATTGCTAGGATGACAGAAATTATGTGCCACTGGGATGTCCTTGGGATTAAATCGTTTCACTTCCTACAGTTCTAGTAATTCTCCAGTGGAATCCATACCAAGCATGAACCCAGCCTGACCTTTCTTAGCTTCCAGGCATAAACAAGTTGAACCAAGTGTTGCTTGAGACTGTAAGTAAAATACAGATCACGTATAAAGAACACATGCTTTAAAACCCACAGACGTAGGCTGTCGCATCACATCAGTGGTGAGTTTCAAAAATTTTTACCACTGGTTCTGTGGATGTGGCTTGGTGGGCGTGGCATGGCTTGATGGGCATGGCAGGGGAAGGATACTGTAAAACCTCCATTCCCTCCCCACTCCAGGGGAAGGTTACTGCAAAATCCCCATTTCCTCCTGATCAGCTGAGACTTGGGACGCAGAGAATAGATGAGGGCGGGGCCAGTCAGAATTTTTACTACCGGTTCTCTGAACTACTCAAAATTTCTACCCACCATAGTTAGAATGCCTTAGACAAGGTTTAAATCTGAGTAGCCCTTCAGGTGGTGTTGAAGTGAAGCTCTGAGCATCCCTTGTCATTTACAGTAAAGGTTAAGCTCTTTAAGTGTTGTACTTCAGGATCAGCTACTGATGTTTTCTTGCTCCTAGACTGAAGCAGCCTACTGTTTTCCAGCAGAGATCATATAACAGCTTGTCTCAACCAGGTACCCTCCGAGTCAGTGAAACCATTGCACACATCAAGAGTTCAACAGAGAATGTTCTGTTACTAAACAGACATGGAAATACTGACCTTTTAAAGGCTTCTTTTGGTCTGGGAAATTATTGAGAGAGAGGGGAAAAAAATGTACCTTGGTTTTAGAACAACAAACGTAGAGAGAAGCTGTATTGCATCAGCTTCTGTTGCTTGTATTTAGATTTTTATTCACCTGGGGGACTGCGAAGATGGATTAAGCCAGATAATAAAAGCGGAGAATAAATAAAATATCAGAACCGCTCTATCCCCGAGAGCCCTTGAGGCCTTCTTTTGGAACCATCCCCTCTACAGAAAAAATAAAATAAAAACTAGAGCTGGCTTTTACCTGCAAAAGGTGGAAATTTTACTGAGCTAAAATAGCAAACTAAAAAACAAAAAAAAAAGGCTTCACATTGCTACACCTCAAAATAAATGTTTACTGGCAGCATGATAGTGCTTGCTGTCTGAAAGACTACTTTCACAAGCCACGAGCAAATCCTTAAACTAAACAGAGGTATATTTTCCTCCAGCTTTTGGCAGCTGTCTTTTAAATTGCTATGTGAAAGAAAGACAATCCATGTCTCCTAAGAGTCTGAAATTATTTATATATACATACACACATGCATTGCACAGGCAGAAGAGGGACAGCCACACCAAGCAAACAAGGACTTCTAAGTTGTGCAGACTTTATCCTATTTACTTGCTTAGTTTGATTGGATCCTATTACAGGTAATCCTCAATTTCCAATCATTCATTTAGTGACCGGTCAAAGCTGGGAGGAAAAATGACTTACAACTGTTTTTCATACGTATGACTGTTGTAACATTCTCATGATCACATGATTAGAATTTGGGCACTGGGCAACCAGCATACATTTATGACAGTTGCGCCAACGGTGAAATCTGCAGTTTGTCAAGCACCAGCAGGGGTGTCAAACTGGATCCTCTTCAGGCCGGGGGTGGGGGGTGGGGAGTTGGGGTGGGGCAGTGGTGGGACTCAGCCAATTCGCACCACTTCGGGAGAGCCAGTTGTTAACTTTCTGAGCAGTTCGGCAAACTGGTTGTTGGAAGAAATCATTAGGGCAGAGAACCGGTTGTTAAATTACTTGAATCCCACCACTGGATGGATGCCTCCTGCAGCACCCTGCTGGCTAAAACAGGGTGCAGGAGGTCCATGCGCCCCCCGCGCCTTGTTTTCACCCTCCCTGGTCCTCCTGCAGCACTCGGCCGGCTGTTTTCGGATCTGTTTTCCAGCCCATTTCCGGCCTATTTTTCATCCAGAAGAGTGCTGCAGGAGCCCATGGAGGGTGAAAACGAGGTGCACACAGCCTGTTTTAGCCACCAGAGGCACCGCAGGCTGGTCCTTTGATATTTCCAGGCCAGCCCCGTGGGCCAGATTTAAGCAACCGGCAGGCCAGATTTTTGAGTTTAACATCCCTGTGCTAGAGAGCAAATAGTAAATAGTATAGGTAGTACTGTCGTCTTTACTATTCATAATAGTTTTAGATGGTATTTGCATTTTGGTATTTCCTCTTTCCCTGAAGTAATTAGTATTACCTTCCTATTTCAACGTTCGCTTTATGTGAACTTTCTTTATTAATTATAATTGCTGCAAAGGGCACATTAACTATGACAAAGTATGAGCTATGTATATAGTTCATGGCAGTGGTGAAATGTAAAATTTGTTACTACCGGTTCTGTGGGTGTGGCTTGGTGGGGGGGTAATGTGACCGAGTGGGCGTGACCAATTTTTTTTTACTTTTAAAACCATTTTTTCTACTACTTCTTCGGCCAAAGAGATTGTAAAAAAAATGCTTGTAAAAGCCTCTGATGATCCCAGCTGAGCCACGGGATCATCAGAGACTTTTTTTTTAACTTTTAAAAGCATTTTTTCCACCGAAGAGGTTGTAGAAGAAATGCTTTCAAAAATAATAATAAAGAAAGTCTCTGATGATTGCGCAGCTCAGCTGGGCATGGGGGGGGGCAGGGATTTTTACTACCGGTTCTCCGAATCACCCGCCGCCATCGCTACCGGCTCGGGCGATCCGGTCCGAACCAGGAGCATTTCACCCGTGGTTGATGTCACAAAGAGTTATGCAATATATTGATTAAATATTTATGTACCACAGGCTTGTATCATTTTGTCAAATGAGCATATTAAAGAGCTCTTGTCTTGTGTGCTTAGGAAACATTTATTTACAATTACTATCTTTAACTTGAACATTGTGAGAAAATTATTTTGTTTTAAAAATCTCCTGAGGTTATTTGTATACTTGCTTCTTATGTAGCCAACATCACTCTAAACTCACGGATCCCCAACCAGAGGTCTGTGGACCGGTACCAGTCTGCAGTCTGTTGGGAACTGGGCTGCACAAGCGGCAGGCGAGTGCATGAAGCTTTATTTGCACATGGGGAAAATTAAGTTGAGTGCATGAACCACTGATGGGATTCTAACGGTTCTTCCCAGTTCGGGCGAACCGGTAGCAGTGGTGGCGGGAGGCTCTGCCCACCCACCTGGATGTCATCACAGACACTCTGTGCGTGCGTAGAATGCTCTGCCCATGCGCAGAGGTGGCGCACGCACTTCCATTGGTGAACCAGTAGCGAAGGTAAGTGAATGCCACCACTGGCATGAACCCATTCCCTCTTCCCCTGCCGCCATTGCATGCTGATTCATGCAGCCCAAACGGTTGAGGACCACCGCTCTAAATCATGGTTTCTGTTCTTGGTAGGAAGGCAATAGCAATAGCAATAGCACTTAGACTTATATAACTCTTCACAGTGCTTTCCAGCCCTCTCTAAGTGGTTTACAGAGTCAGCATATTGTCCCCAACAATCTGGGTCCTCATTTTACCAATCTCAGAAAGCTGGAAGGTTGAGTCAACTGTGAGCCAGTGAGATTAGAACTGCCAAACTTCTGGCCGCCGGCAACCAGCAGCAGTAGCCTGCAGCACTGCATTCTAACCACTGCATTCTCTTAAGCCGAGTAGTCACTGACATACAAATAGAAAAGGATGCCATACAGTCAAAGAATGGCCTATCCTTTTCTCTAAGAGGAGAGAGCAAATAATCCATTTTTAATCCCCTGTGCAGATATCCTCTGAATGCTACTTTCAGATAATTACCTGGCTGTATATTCCTAGTTGCTAGCATCCAGCCATGCAGATGACTAGATAAAATGATCCAACTATTTACGAGTAGCCTTTTCCCTTTAGTTATGCTGACTGAGATGATAAAGCTACAGTTAAAACTTGCATGTAATCGAATCGTGGTTTAGCAGAATATTTCCCAATGCAAGGCCTTCCAAACAATTCCCATCTGACACCAACTGACATGGGAAAATAATGTATTTTGATTGATTACAGCTCTTCAGATAACAATTCCTATTACCTGTTGTACAGCAGATGGAAGGAAATACTTAAGTGTGTGGCTTCCTTTTTGCTATAGCTCAAGGGTGTTAAAGTCAAGGCCCGGGGGCCGGATCTGACCTGTGAGGTGCTTAGATCTGGCTCATGGGGCCACTCTGGAAACAGCAAAGGACCAGGCTGCAGTGCCTCTGCCAGCAAAAATGGAGGAGGGCCGCAGGCAGCCCTCTGGAGTTCTGTTTTCGCTGGCAGAGGGTTGCAGGAAGCCATTGCAGCCAAAATTGGAGCTCAGGAGCCCATTTTCACTGGCAGAGCACTCGGGCCATCATAGGCGCCCCCGACATGAGTGAGGTTGAGCTGGCGCCCCCTGAGGTCAAACACAACCCTGATGTGTCCCTCAATGAAATCGAGCTTGACACCTCTGCTAGGCATCAAAGCTAGGCATTTTATTGGGCGTGGGCCACATGCAGCCCATGGGCTGGTCTTGTCTGGCCCATGGTGGTAGGTGTTATTGTTGGAGGGTGGGATGTCACTGGTGGCAGGGCAATGGCAGAAGGAAGTGGGGCACAGCTCAGAGAGCGGAGCGTCAGTGTCAGTGGATGGAATGGCATTTTTGGGAGGCAAGGGCTGGTGGTGGAATGTCAGCAGTAGGGGCCAGGGCAATGGTAGTCCTCGACTTATAACAGTTCATTTAGTGACCATTCAAAATTACAATGGCACTGAAAAAAGTGACTTATGACCATTTTTCATCACTCAGCAAGATTCAACTAAGCCTTGCACTCAAAAGACAACGTACAAAGTTACTTCTGCATGGCCCCATGAAAGTCTGACAACCAATCAGAGTGCGTTTCTTACACAGTAACAGGAAGCTCCAAGGTGGGGCCCAAGAGAGGGTATGAATCTCTCTCACCCATGTGTTCTTTTGGCCCAGGACCTCAAAACCATGTGGTCCTGTCCACCATTAAACCATCTTTCCAAGCAGTTTCCATGTTTCCAGTGTCTTCCCACTTGGAACTTAATCCAGATGGACATTTCTTCCAACAAAAGCGAATGATGTAGTCTTTGCCTAACTCTAAAGTTATAAAATCCTGCCCTTAAGCCCCACTGTCAGTGAATGGCCAATGCATATATAGTGGGCTGCATTTACCTTAAGGTACCTTAAAGAAATGTATTAAAGAGGTGACCCATCTCTCAGCTTTATGTATTATGCAGATAGCCCTTTCTTAATGATTGCCCTGTTTAGTGACAGTTCAAAGTTATGATGGCTTTATGATTAGTCCTTGCACTTTCGACCGTCACGTGATTGCAAATGGAACTTTTCTCAACCGGTGGGTATTTACAAATGTTATATAGTGTTCCATGGTCATGAGATCGTCATTTGTGTCCTTCACAGCTGGCTTCCGACAACCAGAGTCATGGGAGAAGCTGTTAGTAAATTTACAAGCCAGTTGTATAATATTATATAGTCGGCAGTAAAAAGAAGCTGGCAGTAAAGTTACAAAACATATTTACTTAAACATGTACAGTACATTCAGTTTCAACTCAAGACAGCTTGAATAAGGTAAAGGTAAAGGTTCCCCTCGTACATAATGTGTTAGTCGTTCCCGACTCTAGGGGACGGTGCTCATCTCCATTTCAAAGCCGAAGAGCCACCGCTGTCCGAAGATGTCTCCGTAGTCATGCGGTTGGCATGACTAAATGCCAAAGGCGCAGGAACGCTGCTACCTTCCCACCAAAGGTGGTCCCTATTTTTCTACTTGCATTTTTTACGTGCTTTTGAACTGCTATGTTGGCAGAAGCTGGGACAAGTAACAGGAGCTCACCCCATACACGGCAGCACTAGGGATTCGAACCACTGAACTGCCGACCTTTCGATCAACAAGCTCAGTGTCTTAGCCACTGAGCCACCACGTCCCTTGAATAAGTTGATGCAATTGTTTCCTTAAAAAGAAAAAAAAAAGGAAACTAACAAGCAGGAAAGTATTAAGTACTTTATATTTATTGATAAATAAATGAGAATTAAAATAAAAGAATGAAAAATACTGAAATAAACAGCAATTCAGAATATGGAGACACAATGCATATTGGACCTGTATTTGTTTAGCTTGTACAGCAAGTACCTTTTAAGAATGGAAGGATTAGAAAAGGTGACAATTGGAATTAAAACTGACCACAGAAACCCTAACAGTTAAAGATGCACTTTCCTGGTTGCAAGTAAAGACAACTTATTCATTGAAAGAAAGAATAAAAGAATTCACTGAAAGATTAAAATGGAATGTGAAAAATTTGGGTTAATACTAAATATTAAGAAGACAAAGGTAATATCAACCAGTATGCTTAGTGAATGTATAATAATTGATAATAGTTTAGTATTTAAACTATTTAAACTATTTAAATATAATTGATAATAGATAATAGTTTTTTGGGGCAGGAAAAATATGAACAGTCTCTTAATCCTCGGAGAAAGGCAGTGACAAACTTATGACGAATAAGTTTGGTTATTTCTATGGCAAGAAAGATCAGAATCTGTAAAGCAGTTATTTTTCCATTGTGCAAGTATGAAATTGAGAAAGGCAGAGTAGGAAGAAAGACATAAAGGATTTACCAAGATGGAGATGGCTAATAATAAGATGAACTATAAGATGAACTAACTGATCACTCGTGGAAAAAATAAAAGACTGCTCCCTTGAGATGATGTTCAACAGGCAGAAACCTGCACATTACGAGCATGCAATATGAACAGATGACAGGTAAGCAAAAGCTATTCTGTTGGCCGAGAGAAGAAGGAGAATGGAAGACGATGGGTAAGGTAGATTTCTGAATTGTCAGGGCAAAGATTTAAAAGCTGACCAGCTGTTACAATGATGTAAAGCTGGAAATGAGTCAGCAAGGTTTTTGGGCTGGTATCACTTTAAGAGCCTATAATAAGAAGAGACCCTCAAAAGGTCTCTTTTGTAAAATGATGTTGTAATTGCCAGCTGCTGTTTGTTTGCGGTCCAACTAAAGTATGTATATATAAGAAAATATTATATATATGTTTTCTGAGGTTTTTGCGGGTGTTTGTATGTAGATCTTTGGTTATTCGAGTCTTCTCCCGTGTAAAATTGGAAGTATCTTGGTGACGTTTTGACGAAGTCTCATTCGTCATCGTCAGGCTGGTGTTCTCGGCTTCGTGCGAAGAATATATATTCTTTGTAAATAAAGCCACTGTTTAAATACAAACCTCTGTTTATTGTATTTGCTTCTGTGTTGACTCACATAAACACACCGTGGGCACTCTGACATGAATCCAAGTGATTTTTGGAAAGTTCACAGAAGGACCACAGCCTGTTACCAGAAACATTTTAAGATGGTTTGGCCCAATTTAACACTGTCACCATTTTTGGTCCCTTTTTGGATCAACTGAACATATGCAAAAGAAACCAGTATAAGTAGCCCTTGATTTATGACCACAGTTGAGTCCAAAATTTCCATTGCTAAGCAAGACAGTTGTTAAGGGGGTTTTACCCCATTTTAGGCTTCTTTTTGCCACAGTTGTTAAGCAAAAGCTGTAGTTGTTAAGTGAATTGTGCTTCATGAAGTGACGATAGCACTGATTTTGCTTGTCAGAAGCCAGCTGTGAAGGTAACAAATGGTGATCACATGAACCCAGGATACTGGGTTGCTAAGCGGCCAAATTTTAATCATGTGACCCTAGGGATGCTGCAATGGTCATAAGTGTGAAAACTGGTCAAAAATCACTTTTTTCAGTGCCGTTGTAACTGAACAGTCACTGAACAAACAGTTGTAAGTCAAGAACTGTTGTAAGTCAAGGACTGCATACTAGATACTTGTCCAGAATCCTTACATTTCTGCCTAATTTTAAATGAAATGCTAATATAGGTAGTCCTCGACTTATGATAGCAATTGAGCCCAAAATCTCTGTTGTTAAGTGATTTTACAACCTTTCTTGTCTCAGTTGCTAAGTGAATCACTGCCGCTGATAATTTAGTAAATCTGTTGTTAATTGAATCTGGCTTCCCCGTTGACTTTGCTTGTCAGAAGGTTGCAAAAGGTGATCCCATGAGACTGGGACACTGCAACGGTCATAAATATGAGTCAGTTGCCAAGCATCTGAATTTGGATCCCATGATCATTTGGTTGCTACAAAGGTTGTAACTGCAGTACACTGCCGTTGTAACTCTGAACGGTCACTAAATGAACTGTTGAAATTCAAGGGCCACCTGTATAAGTGGTTAGTACATCATATAATAATATGCATTTTCACACTAACAGCACCCTAAATACTATATGTATTTACATTTGCCCCATTAAGTCTAACTGTGGGCATTTTCCCCACTGCTTTAGTTGAAGGATTATCCACCCATCCTTGAATTGGCGAAAGTTATCCCAGCATCAAATTTACCGTCTGTACCGCCAAACATCATCCTGCCACCCTTGTTACAGTCCCCCACCCCCACGGAAGAACAGGGGCAACTCCTATGGCATGTACCTCCCTCACGGTCATTGTATCTTATACGAAAGGGAGAATTAGACAAACGGAGAAAGGATGAGTTAAGGCTGCTGGGCTGGGAAGGTAGATGAAGGGAATCACCTGGGACCATCGCAAGGAAAAAAAAAGGGATGTTGCCATGGCATATGTTGGGCTGCGAAGTGCCGACGGGGCCTGTACAATTACAAACACAGACAACGCCACCACCTGCCCTCCTGATGCCAACCTGTGGAGTTCTGCCCCCCACCCCACCCACCCACCCACCTCCCAGGACTGTGGCTCAGTGAGAAGGATTGAAAAGACAGGACTTCCTGCGGTTTCAGGGCACCTACCAAGATGCTCACTGCTCTTAAGTTGTGAGTTTTCTAAAGAGGGGACGGAAAGCGGATGCCAGGCAGACTAAGTGCCCTGCAGTTTTCAGCCAAGTTGGTACCTGCAAGGACCAAACTCCCCCCAAGCCCTAGTCCATTCAGCAGGGAGGAGGATCCCGTTGCTCAGTTGCTCACCCCCCCACCCCCCCACCCCAGGTAACTCACGGTGGTTCAAGGGATGTCCATTCCTCTCGGCCAACACCACCAGCTCCAGGTAGGCTGCGCAGAGCCCCACGGCCAGCAGCCCGAAGACCAGCAGGAGGCGAAACCTTCTCCTTAGCGCCTTGCCCAGACGGAACGCGGGGGTCCTCATCCCGCCTCAGTCGAAGCCGGAAGAAACGAACATGCTGCTGCCGCCGCCGCGGTTCTTGTTGCCGTAGCAGCGTTCGCCCCGCTCGGTTCCTCCGCGAGGCTCACCTGCTGTGGCGCCTGCAAGAGTTCGCCAGCGCCAAGTCGCTGCTCCGGGACACCAACATCGAAGTTGTCCCGAAGTCAATCAGTCCCTCCCTCCCTCCCTCCCTTCCTTCCTTCCTTCCTTCTTTCCCTCTCCCTTCCTTCCTTCCTTCCTCTCTTCTCTCCTCTCCTCGCCTTCCTTTCCTTCTTCTCGACCCTTCTGCTTTGGGCTCCGAGCCTTGGCTGCTTTCCGCCCACCTTTCGCAGGTATCGTCCCTCTCCCTTCGCTCCTCGGTCAGGCGATCTGCCCCGGCTCCCCCTTTTTCTTCCTGCCTTCCTTCGATCGTCCCGCTGCCGAGCGTCGAGCGGGCTCTTCTCTTCTCCCCTTCTCTGCCGTCTCGTCCACGCGCTTTCTTCTTTTCCAAACCCAGGCAAGCCCGATGCAGGGGCGGGCTCTCCTCCCACTGCCTCCTCCTCTTTCTTCTCCGACGAGAGTGGCTCTCCTTCCCTTCCTGCTCTTCTCCGGCACCTGTGCGCCGCCGCCCAGCCGCCCCGTCTCCCCGCATCGTGTCCTTGGAGCGGCTCCTTAAGGCTGCCCTGACGGGGGTCCAAGGAGAGAACTCAAGGTCTCAGCACAAGCTGAGGAAGGAAGCCATACAAGCCATGGAAGGAAAACCAAAGAGGGCCCGTGGACGAAGGGCATTCTCAGTCCCCCCTCCTCCCCACACACTTTTCCTGAAGGTGAGACTGAGAGGAGCTGTTGGATTTACAGACCTCCTCGCATCCTGGACATAAATTGTTTCAAGTCCTACCCTCAAAACGACGCTATATATACACCGCACACCAGAACAACTGGACACAAGAACATTTTTTCCCCCAAACGTCATCACTCTGCTAAACAAATAATTCCCTCAACACTGTCAACTAGTTACTAAGTCTGCACTATTATCAATCTTCTCATTGTTCCTATCACCCATCTTCTCCCACTTATGACTGCCTGACTGTAAGTTGTTGCTGTATCCTTACGATTTATATTGATAGTTTCCTAGTATGATTTGATTGCTTGTTTGTACCATATGACTATCATTAAGTGTTGTACCGTACGATTCTTAATGAATGTATTTTTTCTTTTTATGAACCAAAGCATATGCACCAAAGACAAATTCCTTAGTGTCCAATCACACTTGGCCAATAAAGAATTCTATTCTGTTCTGTTCTGTTCTGTTCTGTTCTGTTCCGTTCCGTTCCGTTCCGTTCCGTTCCGTTCCGTTCCGTTCCGTTCCGCTCCACTCCACTCTACTCTACTCTACTCTGTTCTAATCCAAGCAGTGCTTAAATCATCTAGTTTAATCCTGTAAATCCCTCCAGGAATCCAAATTAAACCATCCCGATCTGATGGTTGTCCAGCCTATGCTTGAACGCATCTCCTTATTAACTGTCTGGAGTTGGGAATCTACTGTGAAAGTGTTCTTATTGCTAGAAAGACTTAGGAATACCAACATCTGACTTCCTCTAATTTAAAACAGCTTCTGCTGACAAATGACACATGGTGGAAAAATCTGCTTCTATGTGGCTTTTCACCTAGGATTGAGTGATAAACTTCTTTCAAGAAGCTCAAATCCAAACTTTGGAGTTAGCAGCAAAGCATCAAGAAGATAAATATTCTCAAAGTGTCTTCAAAAAATGTTGAAGTGGTGATTGCCATGCGGCTATTGAACTGCCCTCTAAAGGCATACAAAAACCAGGGGGGCTTTTGATCCCTCCATTGCCACTGCCACCCTGTCAAGGTTCAGATAGATATCCTAGAACAAGAAGCCCCAATAATGAAGATCATTTCTGCAAAATCAAGTCCTCTGTTTATAGGATAAACATCAGGGTTTATCCCTTGAATCTCTTTCTTTCCCACCTAACATAGTAAAGAGTTTCTTGCCTTGGAAGTGAAGGGTATTTTGATAACCATCATCTGACCTCAAGCTCTTTGCTTCTGCTCTTGCAATATTTATGTGACATCTTTTCTATTATTTGCAGATAGTGAAATATTCCCAATTCCTTTGAGCTTTATTCATACCTAGAATATAGAATCCTCTGGTCATCCCACATGCTTTTTCCAACCCTGTTTGTCTAGATTATACACAATACTTATAGTTGTCCAAACCAAATAAAATAGAACTATTACTAATCATGACTTGGACAAGGTACTTCCACTGATTCAGCCTAAAATCCCATTTGCTTTTTGTAGCTGTATGACATTGCTAAATCTGAATTAAACAAGCAATCCACTATGTGCATTGCATTTGTTATACTGGAACAAAATATCAGGTCAATAGACACATTGAAATAAACCATAGTTGTTGTTAGTTCCGAAATTGTGTCCAACCCATCGTGACCCCATGGACAACGTTCCTCCAGGCCTTCCTTTCCTCTACCATCCCCCAGAGTTCATTTAAGATCACGGCAACTGCTTCAATGACTCTATCCAGACACCTCGTTCTCTCTCATCCCATTCTTCTTTTGCCCTCAGTCTTTCCCAACATTAGGCTTTTCTCCAGTGAGTCCTTCCTTCTCATTAGGTGGCCAAAGTATTTGAGTTTTATCTTCAGGATGTGGCCTTCTAAAGAGCAATCAGGGTTGATCTCCTCTAGGACTGACCGGTTTGATTGCCTTGCAGTCCAATGGACTCGCAGGGGTCTTCTCCAGCACCATAGTTCAAAGGCCTCAATTCTTTGGCGCTCAGCCCTTCTAATGGTTCAACTTTCGCAGCCATACATTGCAACTGAGAAAACCAGAAATAAATCACACTAATCAAAAGAGTCAATAAAAATAAAAAGAACAGAACAAATCGTCTCCAGTAACCAACACCCAGATTAGCAGGGATTAACATCAAACAAACAATGAAGCAGAAAACAATAGCCTAATTAAAGAACTACCAAAAGAAAAAGAAGACAACATGGGCAGGGCAAACTACTATACAAATAGAGAACAAACTCTATACCAGTGATAGCTAACCTTTTTGTCATTGTGTGCCAGAAACGTGAGCGTGCCAGCACTCATAATGCAATGCATCCCCCTGTGCATGGTCACATGACCTCCCATGCTCCCCATGCTCCCTATGCATGCGCACGTGACCCCCCCCGCCCCCGGTTTTGGGACCAAATAGAGGCTGTTGGGGGAGGGGCGCCACACACCCCTTATGCCCCATTTTGGGCCTAGTACGCCTCCCAAAAGCCTCCTGGGACCAAATACAGGCAGTCGGGGGGTGGGGCGGGGCTCCACACACACTCCATGCCCCATTTTGGGCCTAGTAGGCCTCCCAAAAGCCTCCTGGGACCAAATACACGCTGTTGGGGGGGGGAGGGGGCTCCACATACATCCTATGCCCCATTTTGGGCCTAGTAGGCCTCCCTGCTACCTCCTGGGACCAAAAAATGGGCTGCAGGCATGTCCCCCGTCCCCCTGCTCATGCATGTGTGACCCCTATGCATGCACGCATGACCTCCGCACATGCATGTGCAACCCCGCGCATGCACGAGTGTCTCCCGCGTGTACCCCGCCTCATCGCATCCCAAAAATCAGCTGTCTGGCGGGAGGCACGCGCGCATGCGCAGTGGAGCTGAGCTGGGCGATGGCTTGCGTGCCAGCAGAGGGGGCTCTGCATGCCACTTGTGGCATGCGTGCCATAGGTTCACCATCACGGCTCTATACTTATTCATACTGATGATCATATCTAGTTGGGGAATGAAATGTCTGCAAGCAAACAGTTAATTTCTGAGAACATCTAGGACTCCACAGTTTAACCCTGGGCTACATATATACTCTTACATTGGAAAGGAATAGCTAAGCATGCCTGTCTAGCTTTCAACAGATTTGAAAGGTTTTTCCAATGCTCTGTCTTGGTTTCTAGGCCAAGGGTTTTCTCTGCCTTTTCTCATTCAGGTTCATTTTACCAAGAAAAATATAGAGACATCAATGCATCTTGCACCTATCAAATGCTAGGTTTTGAGGGAGGCAGCTTTGTCTTCTCCTTGACTTACAAACCTTGCAAACCTCTAGCTGTGGAAAAGGAAAATCTCCAGAAAACTGAACTTGTTGTGGCCTTCTGACAATGCTATAGCTACCTCTGAGCTTCAATAAAAACGGAAGCAGAATGTTTGGTGTAATGGTTAAGATGCTAGTTTGGAAACCAGGAGTCTGTGAGTTCTAGTCCTGCCTTTGGCATGCAAGTCATCTTGGTGACTTTGGGCCAGTTATCTCTCTCAGTCCAACCCACCTCATAAAGTTGTTGCAGAGGGGTAAAATAGGAGGAAGAAGTAATATGTACATTTGCCACTTTGCTTTACTTATAAATTAAGAAAGGCAGAATAACAAACAAATAAATAAATAAATAGAAAAGTAATATATAATGTCTGTCATCCATGACTCTCATCCATGACTTATTTGTTTGTTTGTGTTGGAGTTGGAGAATGGCTGCTCCTAAAAGTTATATTTAGTTGATTACCTCATGCATTCATTTATGATATTTCTCCAGGCCTTTGGGATTCCTTCTGATTGCTCCAGGGCCCAGTCCTGAAAGCAAAGCTGTCATCATTCTGGGTCGTGGGAACAACATTCAGCCGAGTTATGTTATTGAACGATTTCCTATTGCACGGAATTTTAAGCTGCATGGGACTTTGTCCTCTGTCATCATTTTGTAATCGATATGGGCAGAAAGGAAATTAATTCTCATGAAAAATGATTAAGGAAGGAGATGAGAGAGAGCAGGCATTATCCTAGCTAGAAATAAGCTTCATCTCATTGATCTCTCTGAGAAGAGAGTAATAGAATATACAGGCGGTCCTTGACTTACAGCCATTTGCTTGGTGACCACTCAATGTTACAACAACTCTGATAAAAGCGATTAATGTTTTTCCAATGAACATTGCAGCATCCCCATGGTCACCTGATCAAAATTTAGTACTGATCCATAAAGCCTTAGTAAGGCCACACTTGGAATACTGCATCCAGTTTTGGTTGCCACGATGTAAAAAAGATGTGGAGACTGTAGAAAGAGTGCAGAGAAGAGCAACAAAGATGATTAGGGGCCTGGAGGCTAAAACATATGAAGAACGGCTGCAGGAACTGGGTATGTCTAGTTTATGGAAAGAAGGACAAGGGGAGATGACCTGTTTTGCAAGTACCTGAAAGCCAGACAAGGAATAATGGATGGAAACTGATCAAGGAGAGATTCAACCTAGAAATAAGGAAAAATTTTCTGACAGTGAGAACAATCAACCAATGGAAAAACTTGTCTGGTCAGAAGTTGTGGGAGCTTCATCACTGGAGGCTTTCAAGAAGAGACTGCACAGCCATCTGTCAGCAATGGTATAGGGCCATGATGGCAAACCTATGGTACGCGTGTCACAGGTGGCACGCAGTGCCCTTTCTGTGGGCATGGGAGCCGTTGCCCCAGTTCAGCTCTGCAGTGCGTGCGTGTGTGCCACCCACTGGCTAGCTGGTCATCAGGTCTCTGCCGTGCATGCACAGGGGCGGGGCATGTGGGGGCACGCATGCATTTGTGGGGCCACGGGGTGTGTGTGGGGGACGTGCATGCATGCATGGGGGGGCAGGGTGCATGCGGAGGATGCATATGCATGGGGAATAGGGCACATGTGCGGGGGACGTATATGCATGGGGAATAGGGCGCCTGCGCGCATTGTATTTTTGGGGTTCGGGCACACACACGTGCATTTGCACTCACACACATGCTTTGGGCACTCGGTCCGGAAAAGGTTAGCCATCACTGGTATAGGGTCTCCTGCTTGAGCAGAGGGTTGGACAAAATGACCTACAAGGTCCCTTACAACTCTGTTATTCTGTATGGCAACTGGTTCATATTTATGACGGTCACAACATCCTGGGATTATGTGATCACCTTTTGTGACCTTCTGGCAAGCAAAGTCAAATGGGGAAGCCAGATTCATTTAACAGCCATGTTTCTAACTCAACAACTGCAATGATTCACTTAACATCTGGGGCACAGGCATCCAACTCGCCGCATCATGTTGCTATCACTTGACATTTTGCAATGTTTTCCCTGTTTGCAGAGCTGGGGTGGGCATGGCCTGCGCGTGACGCCTCTGGCCCGTGGGCCGCCAGTTTGACAGCCCTGATCTGGGGCAAGAAAGGTTGTAAAATGTGGCAAAACTCATTTAACAGTTGTCCCACTTAGCAACAGAAATTTTGGACACAACTGTGATTATAAGTTGAGGACTACCTGAATTGTAAAACAACTCATAATTCAAAATAGTTTCAGAAGCTGAATTTTGACCCACGGAAATTCCAGCATAGTTAGGCTTACCAAAAGACAAAAGAGGACAGACCTACAATTAACTTTCTTGGTATCCACAACCAAAATTACAGTGAAAAATGAAAAAAAAGTACGTCATGCATCTGTATGAAATTATTTTTCCCAGTGTAGGAAGTTAGCACCCACCCCACTCCTGGAAGAGTGAAATATTTTTGGGAAATGTTGAAGAGGCAGAATGTTGTATTTTCCTGGATGAGAAATGGATAAGCATACTTTGAAACAGATCCCATCTTTCTGCCCCCACCCTTTGTCAATGGGCCATTAAGGCCTGGGCCAGTCTATTCTACATAACAAAGATCTATCTCCTTCAGGCACAGCCATAGTAGGAATTGCCAAATATCCAGCAAGATAGGATTAGCCCTCTACACAATAGCAGCAGAAACTCACCACATGTGACCTGGGAAGCACATGTGACCATCAGCCAGCAAGGTTAGCTAAGGCCCCCACCCCCTGGGAGTCTGACAACCAATCAGGATACTCTTTCTGGGCCCCAGGAAGTTCAAAGCCAGAGAGGGCATAAAACACAGGGACTTGCAGCATCTCTGCCCCTTTTCTGTTCAGGAACTCAAGCCATGTGATCCTGTCCACCATTAAACCATCTTTCCAAGCAGTCTTCGTGTCTCCAGTGTCTTTGTCCCCACTTGGAGCAGAACCTACAAGGATGTTTCTTCCAACACCAGCATCAAAAAACATTTTTTTCAATCACATTATTTTTCCAACAACTCTGCTTTAAAAGAACGTTGTTGTTGTTGTTGGTTAGTTGCGAAGTTATGTCTGACCCATTGTGACCCCATGGACAATGGTCCTCAGGCTTTCCTGTCCTGTCCTCTACCATCCTCTGGAGTCCATTTAAGCTCATACCTACTGCTTCAGTGACTCCATCCAGCCACCTAATTCTCTGTCGTCCCCTTCTTTTGCCCTCAATCTTTCCCAGCATTAGGTTCTTCTCCAGTGAGTCCTTCCTTCTCATTAGGTGGCCAAAGTATTTGAGTTTCATCTTCAGGATCTGGCCTTCTAAAGAGGAATCAGGGTTGATCTCCTCTAGGACTGACCGGTTTGATGGCCTTGCAGTCCAAGGGACTCGCAGGAGTCTTCTCCAGCACCATAGTTCAAAGGCCCCAATTCTTTGGCACTCAGCCTTTCCTACGGTCCAACTTTCACAGCCATACATTGCAACTGGGAAAACTATAGCTTTGACTATATGCACTTTTGTTGGCAGGGTGATGTCTCTGCTTTTTAGTATGCTGTCTAGATTTGTCATATAAAAGAACATATATTAGTGATAAATATAGAATTGATAATGATGCACTTTCCAAATTTCACCATACAAACATACAAGTCATGCAATCTCATGACTTGTATGAAGGCAATTTCTTCAATTGCCTTCAAATATATGATCATTATAGTCTAATGATCATATATTTGAAGGCAATTGAAGAAATTAAGAAGTTAATTAAATAAGATAAATCTAGACTGCCATTTCTGTCAATGGACAAGAGAATGAAAAAAGTAGACAAACCAAAAAACCCAAGATTTGATTTTAAGGATATGCCTGCCAGACAAAGAATATGAGGATGAAAGGGAGAATATGTCCTCCTTTTGCCATTCATCTGTTAACTCTGAGAATTCTAATGTTAAGAATTAGAAGAATTTTAATAATTAGTAACAATCATAGGAGATTCTTACCCCCACTGAAATAATTGGCCAAAACTAAAAAGTAGGTTGCAATCAAATAGGTATATTTTAACAAAGATTACTGTAAAACTCACAGAAGCATATCTCTGCTAAACAATCAACTGATAAATAGTAAAACCAATTAACTTGATAAAAGTAATTAACCAGATAAAGAATCTGTTCATCCGCACTTCCCCAAACCCACAAATAGGATGCTCTGAACTATCTACACAACAAAGGCAAGCAGATAGGCACAAAGAAGGACATTTAAGATTGACCTTTTGACAGAGTCAACACACTAGAACCAACACACACACACACACACACACACACACACACACACACCAATCAAGTAAAGCTAAAGGTTCCCCTTCCACATATATGCTAGTCATTCCTGACTCTAGGGCAGTGTTTTTCAACCTTGGTAGCTTGAAGATGGGTGGACTTCAACTCCTAGAATCCCCCAGCCAGCAGCGCTGGCTGGGGGATTCTGGGAGTTGAAGTCCACCGATTTTCAAGCTACCAAGGTTAGGAAACACTGCTCTAGGGAGAGGTGCTCATCTCCCTTTCAAAGCCGAAGAGCCAGCGCTGTCCGAAGACGTCTCCATAGTCATGTGGCCTGCATGACTAAATGCCAAAGATGCACGGAATGCTGTGAACTACTCAAGTACCACACACTAAAACCAGTACATCGACTCCCTCAAGTGTCATACACTAGCATCCCCATCTCATCCCCCTCTCTCAAGCCCGTACCAAGGACCAGTCCCCCATAAAACAACCTCTCTGGACCTCATTTTCTTTGTGGCTACTCCCAGAAGCAAACCTCTTTGCTTTTGGAAATAAATCAATGCTTTCCACATAGTATGCCTGGATTTCATTCTGATTTGTTCTTGCATGAATTAGGACCCCAAATTATGCATCTAACAATCCATAACACACCCCTTCTGCTGGATCTGACAGGGTGAGTGGATTTCACCTGACAGAGGCAGTCCCTCAAATAAGCTAACCCTGACCACATATCTCTGGATATCTCCAGGGTAGAAGGTGCACCAACCCAGCAGTTGTGTTGAGATAAGAGCCGAGATGGCACAGTGGTTAGAGTGCTTTACTGCAGCTACTTCAGCTGACTGCTAGTTCAGCAGATCAGCAGATCAAATCTCACCGGCTCAAGGTTGACTCAGCCTTCCATCCTTCCAAGGTAGGTAAAATGAGGACCCAGATTGTTGGGGGCAATATGCTATTTAGTATACTGTCGATTGTTGTAAACCGCCCAGAGTCCTCGGAGAGTGGATGGCATAGAAATATGATTAATAATAATAATTAATAATAATAAAGCTCCCTTAGCAGACTAGTAAAGTGCATTTGAGAACACCAACTAGCAGTCAGGAATGAAAATTGCTTTGTTATGCATTACTTGGACAGACTTAACTGTAGTTTCAACTGGGAAATTGTGAGTATCCTAGGTCAAGCTAAGTCTAAAATTGCCCAAATGTTCTTGGAAGTGTAGAGAGTTAGCACCCACCCCAATGGTGAAATCAATTTTTTTTACTACTGGTTCTGTGGGCATGGCTTGATAGGCGTGACGTGGCTTGGTGGGCATGGCTTAGTCAGTGTGGCAGGGAAGGATACTGCAAAATCTCCATTTCCATCCCACTCTGGGGCCAGCCAGGGGTGGTATTTGCCGGTTCTCCGAACTACTCAAAATTTCCGCTACCAGTTCTCCAGAACCTGTCAGAACTTGCTGGATTTCACCCCTGACCCACCCCTCTTCTAGAAGAATGAAATTATTATTATTATTATTTATTAAATTTATATACCGCCCTTCTCCTAGTGGACTCTAGGAAATATTCTAGGAAATATTAAAAAGGTAGAATATTATATTTCCCTGGATGAGAAATGGAGAAACATGTTTTTTTGAGACAGGAAGTAGACTCACTATTAATAGTCTCCACCCTTCTCAGTAGATGTCAGCACTTAAGAGAAAAAGAGATGGCTAGGCCTATTCATAAGCAAATACCCTCACCCAAATCCAACAAAGGTAGGATTAGCCCTCAGCCACAATAGGAATTGCCAAAGCCCCTTCTTTACATCACCCAGCAAGATTCAACCAAGCCTAGGACACAGACAGCCTACCAAGTTAGCTAAGATTCCTGCCCCCTGGGAGTCTGATAGCTAATAGGATATTTGCCCTTGCCACAGGAACAGGAAGCTCAAGTTCAAAGCCCAAGAAAGGGTATAAATGACACTCACTCTCCATTCCATGTGTACAGCTGCCCAGGACCTAAAACCCATGTGGTCCCGTTCACCATTAAATCATCCTTTCAAGCAGCCTCCATGTTTCCAGTGTCTTTTTCCCCACTTGGAACTGAAACCAGGTGAACATTTCTTCCAACAGAAGCTTGGCAGTCAGATAAATCAGCCATCAACAGAGGTGACACCAGAAAAATATAGCAATAACACTTAGATTTATACACTGCTTCGCAGTGCTTTACAGCCCTCTTTATGTAGTTTTCAGAGTCATCTTATATTGCCCCCAATAATCTGGGTCCTCATTTTATTGACCTTGCAAGGATGGAAGGCTAAGTCAACTTTGAGCCGGTGAGAATTGAACTGCTAAACTTCCGTCAGCTGGAAGTCAGCAGAAGTAGCTTGCAGTACTGCATTCTAACCACTGGTCCACCATGGCTCATAAGAGTCATTACGTAGGGAAAGTGGTCTGAAATATTCTTTAAATCCTAGAAAACAAGGTAAGGATCAAAGGAAAGGGAACATGTTCGCTATAGCGCATTCTAAAGAACTGAAGTGGAAATGTTTGTCTACCCTGAAAAGGAGCACAGTGGACAAAAGGTACAGAAGTAGGGAGATGACCTTAAGAAGCAATACAAGAGTCTTTAGGTCAGGGGTCTCTAAACTCTTAAGCTCATCAATCCCTTCATGAAGTTTCAGATTGGTCATCGACTTTCAAGTATTTATTATATGAAAATAATCCAATAAATACAACTGTAACTAATAGTACTATGAAAACTTCCAGACATTTATCTACTCCTTAGATCAGGGTGAGGAGTAATGGACCTTTTATGACTTGTGGACTTCAACTCCCAGAATTCCTGAGCCAGCCATGCTTTATTCAATAAACCAGAATTATTCCAGCCATGACTCAGGAAATCTTTACCAGGCCATTAAAATGTAAATATCGATCTATCGATCTATCGATCTACTCGCAACAGAATTCCTTATGCCACCATGCTTGAAATTTTGGGCTTAGACAACTTAGAACTACGCCATCTTCGGTCTGACCGAAGCATAGTACACAAAATTATCTGCTACAATGTCCTACCTGTCAATGACTACCTCAGTTTCAACCACAACAATACACAATCAAAGAATAGATACAAAGTCAAGGAACCGCTCCAAACTCGATTGCAGAAAATACGACTTCAGCAACAGAGTGGGCAATGCCTGGAATGCACTACCTGACTCTGTGGGGTCTTCCCCCCACAAACCCCCAAAACATTAACCTTAGACTGCCTACTGTTGACCTCACCCCATTCCTAAGAGGTCTATAAGGGGCGTGCATAAGAGCACCAACATGCCTACCGTCCCTGTCCTAATGTTCCCTTTTATTTGTATCCTTAAACATGATTTCATAATCATATTTATACTTATATCTGTTATCTTACACGTGCTTGACAAATAAATAAATAAATAAATAAAAATCTACCTATCATCTTCTTAATGAAAAAAAAACAGAACTGAGGACTGACAGTCAACATAACATTTGTTTTGGTGCTCTCTTGGTTGACCTTCAGCTGGTTGTTATTCTTTGTAGTCCCTTGGAAAATATCTTTCTACAAAGCCATAATTACAGTGGGAGATAAGTCTATATATTTTGGGGGCTACCTTGAAAACAGACCTAAAATCAAGTATTCTCTAATGAATTTGGATAATGAGCAAGAAATTTTATTCTTAATGGCCACCTGACTTTCTCTATTGTTAGGAAGGCAGGAACCCACCATATTTTCTCACTGAAATTTCAAAAAAAAAAAATCCTTCCCAAAATAAAAACAAATAACTATTTGGTTTAAAGGATTGATTCTAGTAGCTGAATTAAGGCAATTAATTTTTTCTCATATGAACAGGCACACCGTACAATAACACACAATGATATGGGAAGTCAAAACATAAAATTAAAATTGTTGAAATCTTGTGAGCTTTGTGCAGGAATACTGAGATTTTTAATATTTGGGGCATATTTATTTTCATTATTATTCATTTAATTTAGGGATCTGATGGCATCATTTTAGGCTGGTTGGCCATACCCGTGGTTACCATGTGTCCATTTTTAAACAAATTTATGACTCACTTCTTTTCCAAATTTATACGGGACTTAAGATGAATCCACTTAAACTGGATTTCATTGATCTACATTAATTATAATTTTTAAAATATTCTGCCTTTCATCATAAAACATTTTCCAGTTAATCACAAAATGCAAAATGTCAACACAAAACATTCATTAAAATAATAACAGTCAGATCAAGTCAGAGCATGTCAAATTCAGTATAATATCCTTCTGCTTTAATACTTAATTGCATGATTGACTAAAAGACCTGAAGGAAAGTAATAATTTTCACTAAGATCTCATCTGCACCTCTGTGGTTGGAAGATGTCTCTTTAATTCCTTAAGATAGAGCCTCCTTAAAACCGATTCTAAGGCTTTGTCTCATTCCCAGCTCACCACTGAGACCATCTAATCTGATCCAATGATATACAGTAATAGCATTTCCCATCTTCTAACACCAGTCTTGCTAGGCTTCGTGGCAGCTCTGATGACAATAGGGCAGCAACTGGGGTTGTTCCAGTTACTATTGGTGGTTTTCAGTTGCTGAGTATGTTCCCATTCCTCTCCAATCTCTAGTAACTTCTGACCATAAGCAGGAGTGATCAGGATCTGGACATCTACCCACAAAAGATGTAATTAGCATGTTGCAAAGCCCTTGTCAATCATTATTCAGATTCCTGATCAATAAAGGAGAATATTTGTAGCTTATCAATAAAGGAGAATATTTGTTGAAATGAGGGGTCCTTGGTCAGGGGTAGTATTCAGCAGGTTCTGACCAGTTCTGGAGAACTGGTAGCTGAAATTTTGAGTAGTTCAGAGAACCGGTAAATACTGGCACCGCCCCCATCTATTCTCTGCCTCCCAAGTCCCAGCTGATTGGGAGGAAATGGGGATTTTGCAGTAACCATCCCTTGGAGTGGGGAGGGAATGGAGATTTTACAGTATTCTTTTCCTGGAGTGGGGTGGGAATTGAGATTTTACAGTATCCTTCCCCCACCACCCCCAACAAGCCATGCCATGCCACGCCCACCAAGCCATGCCCACAGAACTGGTAGTAAAAATTTTTGAATCCCACCACTGTCCTTGGTGCTCTCTGGGGTTGCTTGTTTTCTTGCAGTTGTTTCATTAACCTAACTAGGTAACCTCATCAGTGCTAGATTCCTTATCTTCAGGGTCTATTGTTTCATGTGAGACAGCTAGACACACAAAGAGAATGCCCAAACAGACAGATAGCTCTTATCATGGAGCATTGTGGGCTGAACTGGAGACAGCATTGCTCATTGGCAATAGCAATAGCACTTAGACTTATATACTGCTTCACAGTGCTTTACAGCCCTTTCTAAGCAGTTTACAGAGTCAGCATATTGCCCCCAACAATCTGGGTCCTCATTTTACCAACCCTTGGAAAGATGGAAGGCAGAGTCGGTGAGAATCAAACTGCCAAACTGCTGGCAGTTGGCAGTCAGCAGAATTAGCCTGCAATACTACATTCTAACCAGTGCGCCACCCCAGCTCTCCTTTCAGTCATCTGTTGAGCAAAGAGTAAGTGGACCACAGAAAGAATGAGCAAGAAAGAGCTCGTGGGAACGTGAGAAAGACAGACAAGCAAGAGAACTGGAGAACAAGCAAGGGAGAGGAAGTTGGGAAGACCAAGTGATGAAACAAGAACCTGAGAGAGAGAGAGAGAGTGTGCGGAAGAGAAGAAAACCCGATGAGTGAAAGAGGAAAAAGCAGAGTGAAAGACCTGTGAGTGGCATCGTGAGAATGCAAGGAAGTCAGAGAGCAAGAAATACAGACTGAGCAAGCACGAGGAACAGAAAAAGGGATTTTGTAGAGTAGGTGGGGGCTTCCCAGGAAAATAGGAGAGGATCAGATTCTGAAGGATGGGTAAACTGATGGGTGTAATCCTCTGTCAAAACTCACCTCCTCCTCCAGCAGTTGGTGGTTGTTTTTCCTGGCAGGAAATCCACCAATTGCTTCCCTTAATTTGTCAGACATTAAAGCTGTCAGGAGAGCACCACTCACATGTCTAATTAGTGAGGCAAACCAGAGATTATGTCAGGGCCCAGCCCACAAATGATATAGTACAATCCAGTCAAAGTTCTCTATTTGTTCATACCATATAGAAAGAATCTTGCCAGACTAAAACTGTACAGGTTCCTAACAGAAGGTTTATGGTAGATCAGGGTGGACGACTCTTTCATAATGACTTTACATTTTTTTAATTGACCCAGAGAGGTATTGTAGTTGTGCAGAGATACAGCATGGTAGCTAAGCTAATATTTCTGATTTACTTGGGATGGTGCTGCTGGCAGAATTGATTGAGTTACTCTTTTGAAAATTATTTTAAATCTTGAGTTCTATGGTCAGAAAAGGCTGTAAGGGTCATTAAAAGGGTTTAAGCCAGGGGTGAAATCCAGCAGGTTCTGGAGAACCGGTAGCAGATATTTTGAGCAGTTCAGAGAACCGATAGCGAAAATTTGAGTAGTTCAGAGAAGTAGCAAATACCACCTCTGGCTGGCCCCCAAGTGGGGTGGGAATGCAGATTTTGCAGTATCCTTCCGCCAGGAATGGGGAGGGAATGGAGATTTTGCAATATCCTTCCCCTGCCACGCCCACCAAGCCACATCACGCCCACCAAGCCACACCCACAGAACCGGTAGTAAAAAAAATTGGATTTCATCACTGGTTTAAAGGGTTGGTTAAGCCCTGGGGTTGACCTCCTGATGATAAATGGACCTCCAGGAACCATATATGAAGCTGTATGTTGTATAATATCCACCTCCTTTTGTTTTGCTTAATAGGAAAAGTGAACACACTCAGATGCTTCTTATGAGTACTTTTCACCATTAGTCCTAACTAGACAATCCATGCTTCATTAGATTACCATTTCCTTACCTAAACAGAAAAATAGAATGACCATGAATGGACAAAAAAGGCAGTGAGGAAAGAAGCAACTTCCAACTTTCAACTTTCTGATAGCTTCCTCTATGTAGGAAGCTTGTCAGAGAGTGTTGGAAATGACAGTAACACGATTGTGGCTGACTGCAGTACTGAAGCAGTGTCAAGTTTCCCATATTTCAATCCCACAGTCATGAGTCTTGGATTTTGGGCATTCTGTAACTAAAACCATTTGAGATACACTGATTCAAAAATTGTTACTATAAGATGCTTCATTTCGCCCAAGAAGTTTACAGACAATCAGATGGACATGGGAATTTTAGTAGTATATAGTATATTGAATATACCTACTCAATATACATAATATTGTAGGAGGTTAGCACTCACCCTTTTCTTAGGAGAATGAAATATTTTGGGAAATATTAAAAAGGCAGGATATTATATTTCCCTGAATGAGAAATGGATAAGCATGTTTTGAAGCTGCTCCCATCTTCCTGCCCCCACCCTTTGTCAATGAAACATTAAGGCCTGGGCCAGTCTATTCTACATAACAAAGATCTACCTCCTTCAGGCAGAGCCATAGTGGGAATTGCCAAAGATCCAACAAAAATAGGATTAGCCCTCTACACAATAGCAGCAGAAACTCTCCACATGTGACCTGGGAAGTACATGTGACCATCAGCCAGGAAGGCTAGCTGAGACCCCCACCCCCTTGGAGTCTGACAACCAGTCAGGATACTGTTTCGGGGCCCCAGAAAATGCAAAGTCAGAGAGAGCATAAAAACCCAAGGATTCGCTGTATCTGCCCTTTTTCTGTTCAGAAATTCAAACCATGTGATCCCGTCCACCATTAAACCATCTTTCCAAGCAGTCTCCATGTCTCCAGTGTCTTTTTCCCCACTTGGAGCAAAACCCAGAAGGATGTTTCTTCCTACAGTATATAGTATATTTAATAGGTTTAGGTTTAGGTTTTATTGCATTTATATACCGCCCTTCTCCCGATTGGGACTCAGAGAGGTTTACAGCCATATTAAAACAATCATGTATAAAAATTAAAACTAATAAAATAATTAAACTATTTGGCCATAAAATTTAAAACCCCTACTAAAAACCCTTTTAAAAATTTAAAACCCTGAAGTCAGACCGGCTTGATGAAACAGCAGAGTCTTCAGGGCTCATCGGAAGGTACGGAGGTCAGGAATCTTTCTTATATCCGGGGGTAGTTCATTCCATAGGGCTGGAGCTCCCACAGAGAAGGCTCTCCCCCTTGGGGCCGCCCACCGGCATTGTCAGGCCGACGGCACTCTGAGGAGGCCCTCTCTGTGAGAGTGTATCGGGCGGTGGGAGATATTCATTGGCAGAAGGCAGTCCTGTAAATATCCCGGTCCTAAGCCATGGAGCGCTTTGAAGATGGTGACTAGCACCTTGAAACGCACCCGGAAGACCACCAGGAGCCAGTGCAGCTCACACAAGAGGGGGGTTACCCGGGAGCAACGAATCACTCCCATAACCACTCGCACGGCCACATTCTGGACCAGCTGGAGCTTCCAGGTGCTCCTCAAGGGGAGCCCCATGTAGAGAGCATTACAGTATATAGATATATAAAACTTGTTCTTCAGTCTTATCTCAAAGTAATTCCCTCAGAACACAATAGAGATTTCTTCGGAATAGCTACTATGGACTGTAAGAAGTGGAAGACATCATATCATGGTAATCCCAAAGACAGCCAGTGATTTATAAAGCTTATATGAATCCGATACATTAATCATCAGAGGCCATCATCAGACTGGTTTCATCCTTAACAGAAATCCTCAGATGTGGGTATCCAGATCATGTTCATATTGTCTACCAGAACTCATAAATCTTCATGTTTACAGTAGACAGGATGGAGGATGGAGGATCCAATCTGGGTTGGTCACTGAGACCACAGGTTTTGTCTTCTGAACGTTTGAACATGTGCTAGAGCCCATCTTCAGGGAACTTCTCTCTAGAAGTTCCCTGAAGATGGGCTCCAGTCCAAAAGCTTGGAAGACAAAACCTCTGGTCACGATGATCGGCCCAGATTGGGTCATTCAACATTATCCTGGGACATGCAGATTCACTTTCATTCGTATATACAGTATGTTAGCTTTAGAAGAATTTAACTCCTATAGTCCTTTATTCATTTAGTGGCATTTAGCAATTGCCTGATGGGATATCTGTTAGAAGCTATTAGAATGGTATAACCAGAACAAACCAGAAGCAAATTTACTACTACTTTGTTATGAAATCAGCAGCACTTTTCACACCGAAGCAGAAGTTTGAAAACTTCTGATTAGATTATTTTAATAAATAAATTCTGTTAGATTATTTTAATAAATTAGCAAAAAGATTTGAAGTACTTCAAAATCATTTTCAAATCGTACTCAGTCCTAATGCACATACATACATGCATATGTGAAGATAAATAGCTACATTGACCTTGAAAGAAAAAAAATGCAAAATGTGTATTGATATTGTAGTTTTATTTGTGCAACAGCAACAACAAAAAATGCTCTAGGAGCTTTATGAAATCTGGGGTCACCATACCTGACCAGCAAAAATCCATATGACCAATAGGTGGCAGCAAGGAAATAGGGAAATAAAGCCTTAGCTGCCGTCTAGTGGTCATCTGAATTTTTGTAGCTCTACAGCAGTTCCATCAGTAGAATTGAAACCATTCAGTAGCAACTTATATTTTTAGACAGAATGAAGGAAACTCTTTAGATTAGGAGTTCACTGCAGGGGGTTTGCAGGGGTTCCGGAGAACCTCTAGTTAAGATTCTGTGCAGTTTGGAGAACCCCAAACCCCACTCCTGGCTGGCCCCGCCCACCCTGCCCTGCCCTTTCCAAAAGTCCCCCGTGGCCCGTTTTGGATGCAAGTAAGTGCAGGGCGCACATGGAGGCTCAGGAAGGGTGAAAAATGGACCTACCAGAAGTTCGGGAAGGCCAGAAAGAGACCAGTTTGGAGCCCGGGGAGGCCATTTTTTTATGGTCAACACAGCAAACCAGAAAATATACAAACCAGCAACATTCTAAAGAACTTTGTTGAAAGCATTGAATACTTTTGGAAAAATGAAACTTCTCATTTTGCAAGCATTTATTTGTCAGAAAAAGGTATATTTATTGGAATATATGTTTTAATTGACCATACAGTACTTGCACCCTCAGAAAGCATATACATAGGCCAGGGGTCTCCAACCTTGGCAACTTTAAGACCTATGGGCTTTAACTCTCAGAATTCCTCAGCCAGCTTTGCTGGCTGAGGAATTCTAAGAGTTAAAGTCCACAGGTCTTAAAGTTGCCAAGATTGGAGACACCTGACCTAGGCAAAAAAGGCTATCAAAACTCTTGAGAACGTAAGGTCTTTGCCCTCAGACTGAAACTCAATCCATTTGAATTTCAATTGCCAGTCAGATCCATTCTGGCATGAAAGCAATAACCGCAAATTAGTTCTATAATTCAACTCCCAGTGTTGATTTTACAAAAATGAAGGCAGAGATTATCTACACAAAGGCCAGCTGAACTTGGATTTAATGTCATTGTACCTTGGTGTTCACTTTCAGAATATTACAATGGTACTAGAGATGTCTCTTTTTCCTCTAGACCGGGCTGGGTGGGGGGGGGGGTAAACTTGATTTCATTGTGGGCTACATCAGGGTTGTGTTTGACCTCAGGAGGCTGGGGTGGCTGTGGCCAGGTCGACATCACTCCGTCCAGGGGTGCCTGTGGTGGCCCGTGGTGCCTTTGCCAGCGAAAACAGGCTCCCAAGCTCTGTTTTTGGCTGCCACGGCCTCCTGTAACCCTCTGCCAGTTAAAATGGAGCTCAGGAGCGTTTTCACTGGCAGGGGGTTGCAGGAGGCTGTGGTAGCCAAAAACAGAGCTCAGAGCCCGTTTTCACTGGCAAAGGCACCGCGGGCCGGTCCTTCATTGTTTCCAGGGCGGCTCCATGGGCCAGATCTAAGTACCCTGAGGTCCGGATCAGTGGTGGGTTGCCCCCGTTTCGGACCGGTTCTTTAGAACCAGTAGTAAAACCAGAGGGAGGCTCCGCCCACTGACCCCGATGTTATCAGAACCCTTCTGTGCATGCACAAAAGCTTTTGCGCATGCGCAGAAGAGCTCATGTGCACACATGGCCCCATTGCGAACTGGTAGTAAAGGTGAGTAGAACCCATCCCTGGTCTGGATTGATCCCTGGCCTTGAGTTTGACACCCCTGCTTTAGACAATCTGTCCAATGAATGGTGATTTGCATAAAATCCCAGGTCAGTCAAGAAAAGTACAGTAGGAATAAAGAGGGTTGCAGCGAGTTACTTCTTACTTAATTTTTTCCATGGGGTAATCTAATATTTCTGGAGGACATATTTGGAGAATGTGGCATAAATATATAGGTAAAATAATAAATAGAACGGACTTTGTTATATTAGATGCAACATGACATAAAAAACAGGCAGAGCTTTAGTCATGGCCAGCAATCATGGCCAGCATCTTGGCTTATTTGACCATAGCTTGAAGGTAGCCGAATTACATTCAAGAAGTTTACAAACATGGCCATCGAGATTATAATCACTCTCCACCGTTGTTCCCTAGCAACTTGGTATTTAAATCATGCTGTCTGTGATTCTGGAGGTAGTAAATTAGCATAGAGATTAAAAGCCATTAATTAATAGTCCAATCTGCCCTGATTTCAGAGCTATCTTTTTCAATGGTCTAAATAGGCAGGCATCATTTTGGATGTGTACTCTGTAATGATAGTTTTATTAGTCTGGAAAATTGCACACTTTAATGGATGACACCATTTAAATGTGAAATTAGAAAGCGCTAGAGTTATAAGACAAAAGACGGGGCAGAAAAGTTCCTTTTATACCAGAGGCAAAAAAAGGGCCTTTCTAATGAAAGACTTAACTTGTCAGGAGATTCTGCTTCAGAAGTATTGATGGAAACCCTCAATGTTGGACAAAGAGGTTTGAGGAAAAGTCAGTGTGAAACTGCACTATTTCAATTTAATTCTGGCTTGGTTCTTTTCTTTTAGGGCTTGTGTCAAAATTAGGATTTCCTTGCATAATTAAGGCAGGAAGATGGTATTATTAGCTTTTTGGCAGTCTTCCAGCCTACCACATATTTTGGCCTTATGGCAGAGTGTCTAGATGGAAGCTTCTCCTCAGTGCAAAGCATATGAAAGCCCGCTTGGACTTTGCAAAAAAGCATCTGAAGGCGCTGGTGGAATTCAAACTTTTTTTTTACCACCGGTTCTGTGGGCATGGCTTGGTGAGCATGGTATGGCTTGGTGGATGTGGCTTGGTAAGCATGGCAGGGGAAGGATACTGCAAAAATCTCCATTCCCATCCCACTCCAGGGGAAGGATACTGCAAAATCCCCATTCCCTCCCCACTCTTGTTAAAGGATATTGCAAAATCTCCATTCCCACCCCACTCTGGGACCAGCCAGAGATGGTATTTGCTGGTTCTCTGAACTACTCAAAATTTCTGCTACCGGTTCTCCAGAACCTGTCAGAACCTGCTGAATAGCATCGTTGCCTGAAGGACTCTCAGACTGTGGGGAACAAACTCTTAAGTGGGCTTTCATGTGTTTTCTATAGAGGAGAGGCTTCCATCTAGCCATCTGCCATAAACCCAGATCGGTGGAGGGCTGCAGTCATGGTTGTCCTTCTGGAACTCTGTCCTATCTCCACACAAGATCTCATACTACCACCTGTGGTGGACATGCCCAAAAGCAAAAAGATTTTGAGCGAAAATGCGTATGTGGTTAGAAAAAAATGTTAAGACAGCATATAGATTTTAAGCCAGAACTATTTTTGTTAGGCATAATATGACAAAGAGAATGTATATTTGATATTGCATGTTTTAACAGTGGCAAGAACTGCATTTGTACAACATTGGAAAAGCGAGGAAACACCTACAGAAGAAGATGTAATTAAAAAATATTGGACTGTGCAGAAATGGACAGATTAACACTGAAGATAAAAGAAAATGAAGACACAGAATACTTTCGAACTTGGGACTTATTTTATCAATGGTTTGATAACAGAGATAGAAATTAGGAGATAAGAGACATAAATGAATTGACCCAGACAGTACAGTGTTCTTTAAGCACATATTGTATGCAAAGGGGGGAAAAAAATAAAAATAAAAAAAATACATGCCAGTTGCCAGGCAGCCCCATTTTGATCACATGACCACAGGGATGCTGCAACTGTCATAAGTATGAAACACAGTCATAAATCACATTTTCCAGTGCTGTTGTAACTTTGAATGGCCACTAAACAAATTGTTGTAAATTGAGGACTATCTCTATTAATTAATTGTTTTGATTTTATGGTGAAACACTGGTTTTTCCAATATCCTGGAACTATCCTAACCATTCCAACTTATTATATATATCAATGCAAAGCTTATATATTTGAACTTTTGGTATTCATCTCAAAATTTTTCAATCTAATGTTGCTTTAGTCTCTGTATTTGCATTTTTCTACCATTCTTATAATTTGTCAATTGGACTGGATACTTTCACCCTCAAAAGCTTATGCTGCAAATTATATTAAGTGACATTACGCAGGCCATTTTAATAAGAAAGCTGACAATTCTATATTTAGTACAAAATTGGAAAATCTGAACTAACAGTTCAGGATGTAAGGTGCAATGGAAATATACCTGTTCTGTTAGACCTTCTGCATATAATAGTTAAACCAGCAGAAGCCTGTTTTAGAATATGATCCAGAAGTTATATTGCCAGTACAGACAAGTATGTAATACATCTACAATTATATTTATAGTGTAAGCAAAGCTTTCAACTTCATCCACATTAAGTTTGATCTAGGAGTTTTCCAAGGGCAAGACACAAAAATAGGTTGTTTAATGGTATTTTTGCTTTGTCAGCTTCCTGCATACACTAATCACTGGAGTTAGTGATTGGAATAAAACAAAACAAATTAACAGGATAGCTGTCGATACTGATTTTAGGGATAATTTTACGTAGAGCAGCAGCTTTTTGAAATAAGCAGATTAAGAATCAAGGCATAAGCAGCCTTGTACCCCAAAGCAAGAGGGAATCATATATATCTTCAGATACTACAGGTACTCTTCAACGTATGACCATTCGTTTAAAGATAGTTTAGTTACACTAGCCTCAGAAAAAGTCATTTATAACCCAGTCATTACATTTACGACAGTCAGACTACCCCGACGGTCAATAGATAGCAATTTGGTTGCCTGGCCACATTTGTTATGGGATCACGATTTGCAATTTTCCTAGCTGGTTTCAAACAAGCAACTTCAAATGGGGGAGGTGGATTTGCTTAATGACTGTATGATTCACTTAATAACCATAGTAAAAATGGTCATGAAATTGGGTCCAGTTACTGTACGTGATGATTCACTTTACAACTGCTGTGACTAATAGCAGAAATCCCAATCCCAATGGTAAACGTACATCAAGAACTGTGTCCAATGCAGTCCCTTAAGATGAAAGGATTTCCATACATTTAAAGTGTGAACATTGAATTACTACGTGTGTCAATTCCCATTAAGGATACCAGGTGAAATGGTAAGTGGAAAAAGCTTTTGAGAGAAAATATACAGTACAAGAGGATGACTGTTGCAAAAATGAAAAGGGAAGTGCGCAATGTGTATAGAAAGCAAAGAATAATTGTAAAGAATTTCATCAAAGACGGCACCAACAATACAAACCTATTCTGATAGAACTTTAAAAAAAAAATGTTTTCAGGAAAGAAACCTCTGGCAGAATGAATAGCAATTAAAAATGGAAGCGATGAAAAGTTTGGGGATGAAATTGAAACGAGGAAACCCAGATAGGCATTTCTATGAGAATAGAAATGAAAAATAAATAGAAATTCAGTTAGTGTTCAAGGAAAAAAAAAATAGATGAAAGGGAATACATAATTACTGTGGGACTACTGAAAAATGGCAAGGCTCGCATGTACAAAGTACATCTGGGGAAATGTTAAATATGGATTGGGCTTTCTTGAAGTGGGTTGCAATTTTCAGTATGAGCAAGGGATGAATCTGCACTTAGCATTTGGAAAAATACTATTAAGCCCTTCAAGAGAGGTATAGTTGCCTCCTCATAGTCAAGCTCAGGGGTCTCCAACCTTGGCAAAGTTAAGCCTGGAGGACTTCAACTCCCAGAATTCCCCAGCCAGCTTGCTGGGGAATTCTGGGAGTTGAAGTCCTCCAGGTTTAATGTTGCCAAAGTTTGAGACCCCTGGTCTAGGTGAGTGGTGTTGTGCCTGTCTCCTTTCTGCTCTGTGTGTTGTTGGATCAAGAAGTGTGGACTCCCATCCTTATGGCTAATGGGCAGGAGCTGCTCCGGCATGCCAGGTCAATTTGCTGCAGCTGTGTCTTTCTTGCCTCATTCAACCTCAGCCTGTTGCTCCTCCGATTGTCCAACCCGAGGCTGTTCCAAGCATTCTCCAAACTCTGATCCTGACCAACACTCGGCTCCGTGCTTTCCTCTACCAACTCACCCTCACCTTCTGAACTTACATCTTGGAGAGGGGTTTGGAGGCGGATCTGTAACACGAGGTTAAGAATAAAAGGCAATGATAAAGTGGGGAAGGGTTTGTATAGCGGATACAATGACAGAAATATGATGACTGCTAGTATGAAATAGATTTAGCTATATAGTTTTTTTTACCTTGTGCCTTAATTTCTTTGGCTATTTTTTACTCTGATGACTAGAACTGTGGTGTCAAGTGATCAATCGGGACTTTTTTCCTTCATTAAACTGGGCGTGGGCATGGCCAGCGTGATGCATCTGGCCCTGCGGGCAGTGAGCTGACAGCCCTGCCCTAGAAGTTAAATGTTATGCATATATACATGTATGCACATAGTATGTATGTACAAAGGGAAAGCATAATTGGGAATGTTGAAGGTAGTTGTACCTTCAACAAAAATAACGAAGTCGACTGATACAATTATCTTAAAATGTTCCAAAGCTTTTTTTTTATGTGGAAATTAACTAACATCAAATGGCCTACAAGAGTTTAAATCAGGGGTCTGCAACCTTAAACGCTCAAACAGCCATTTGGAGCAGTTTCCCTCAGAAAACACCGGGAGCCACAAAACCCTTCCCCTGCCTGACTATTTCTTGAGTGGCCACAAAACTAGCATATGTAGTTGAATTAATCATTCTGTTGTCTTCTGAAACTTTTCTTTTCTTGGATTTATCCATGGTTGGCCTACCGGGGGTGGGTGGGTGGGTGAAAAGCTCAATAAATCGCATGCTGAGGGGTGTCGCACATTGGCGGTTGTGATGCACATTTTGAGGTACAGAGAGCCACAGCAGAGGGGTGAAAGAGCCACAGGTTAATGACCCCTGGCCTAAATGCAGGCTATGAGTTTACGTTAAACTTTTGTAATTGTTAATGATCAACCAATATATATATCAAAACAAAGCTATAATGCAAGTTTTATTGTTCTACACCAGAGCATAAACCAATAGATGCGTCATAATTCTTTCCTGGTTCAGAAAGATTTCTGCAAAATAAATTATACGTGTGAAAACATATGAATGACCCAAGCTGGAAAGCATCTGTGTTGTAACTAAATCCTATGCAATTTTATTCAGATGCAAGTATCCACTCAATGGGTCTGACTCTTCTTTTAGTGCACCCTGCAACCCTACACACACACTTTATCCTGGGGGATAGATCTGTGTTTGAGACTGAAGCCCTGTCACTTATGAATAGAGTTCCCCTTGATCTATGCTTCTCCTTAAATTAGGCTAGTAATCTGTAAAGAACTCAGGAAAGCACTTATTCCAAGAACTGGTTTTGATTTGAAAAATCTTTGTGGCTCGCTGTAAGGGATTCTCTTTTCTAAATATATTGGTATCAACCATTCTATGCTACCCAGTTTGAGAGAGTCATTTGGAAATTCCTTTCTTCTCTATAATAAACCAAGATACAGTCCACCTAGCCCTTTTCTTGGGATCCCTGCATAGCATATCATACTTAGTCAGTGAAAAGTTCTTATAGATCACCTCTCTTCCAGACACTGCAAAAGCAATTGTCGAATATCTCTGGCCTGATTCTGTGTCTAAATCAACGTATCAGAGACCAAATCTAGGTACTCCATTAAAACGGTAAAAGGAATTTCTTTTCAAGTCTCACACAAGTTTCAATTGTTTTCTTCTGCCCTGGAATGTAAAGTGTATGTTACACTCAGTGAAGCTACACATTTGTAACAAAACAAAACAAAACAAAACAATGTGGAAAAAAAGTTTCTTGCAGCGAAAGGTCTTTATCAACACTATATCATTATCAATAATCTCGTAGGTCGCTCTCCAGCCCATATATCTTTGATTTTAAGTTTTTAAGTTCTCCTTGTAGCTTCTTGGTTCTCTTATTCCCCCGGCGAACTTCATGCAGAATTGCAAGATCTTGATCGGGTCCCACGTTCATTACCACCTAGAAAGAAAAACAAATTCAAAGGAAGAAGAGTTTGATTTTGGAAAAGGAATACAGAAAGTTTTGAGTAGATGTTATTGACTGATGGACTGAAAGGCTGCCCATCTCAACTACAATAATTTTGAGTGGCTCACAAAAACAGCAGTAGAAACATAACCAGAAATAATGGAACCATCATCAAAAAATAGTTCCTAGAATCTCTCCCCCCCAAAACACTTCAGTCATCAACATTTAACAATTAATGGGGTACAGCCACTCCCTAACTCAGGAGTCTTCAATCTTCGCAACTTTAAGACTTGTGGACTTCAACTCCCAGAATTCTTCAGCCAGCAAAGCTTGCTGAAGTTGGAAGTTGAAGTCCACAAGTCTTAAAGTTGCCAAGATTGAGTTAGGGCAGGGTTGTTTGGGAGAGAGAACCACATTTTTAAGGCTATCTGGAAGGCTAATAGGTAAAGGCTTGTGGGATCTGGGGAGGATGTTGCATAGGGCAGGGGTTGGTACAGAGAAGGCACACTTCCTAGGTTTCACCAGATGACATTTAAGGAAACGGGAGAATGTGCCCATCCTATCTAACCTAGTGTAACCTTGGATAGATATCCTCAGGGAGAAGGAGTCCCATAAATAACTTGACGCTATATCACATACAGCTTTAAAGGTGATAATCAGTACCATGAGTTGTACTGCAAACAATAATGGTGTCCAGGGTAGCTCACAGCAATTGCGTAATACAGACAACTAAAGGGTGTCCAGAGGTGTAGGTGCAGATATCTTTTGGCCAGCTGTAAATTTTAGATGGTCTTCAAAGGTAGCCCCACGTAGAAAATGTTGCCATAATCCAACCAGGCAGTGCCCAGAGCATGTGAGCAAGGCCTCTTGCTCCAGGAATGGTATAATTGGTGCGGAAGATGGATCTGCACAATGACCAACACTCCCCCTGCCCCCCCCCCCCAGCCACTGCCATCACCTCAAGCAGGAGCCCCAAATCTAGGATAAGTGTGGAATAAGCTCTGTGTGGGAGAGTTCTACCTTGGCAAGAATCAAATATGGTACCTTATCAGATTGGGGAGGCATAAAAATCAAATCCACTGCATCATGTTATAGTTATGTCATGTGCTTGTTTCTTCTGATCCAGTTCCTCATAACTTAAGACAATGGGTCAGAACCCAAATGGCATTGCCTGGCTGACCAAAGGTAAAATTTATTACTGGTTATCAGCACACTGATGATAGAACACCCCATACTGGGAGGATAGAACTTTCTTCTTCCTAATCCAGTCTCTCTTTAGCCACCACATCATCACCTGGCTCTTGGTAAAAACACACTTAACTGAAAATAGATTCTATTGTTTCTGAAGTTTGGAAATTTGGTCTCAATGCATTATTTCAGAGGAATTGACTGTTATTTTAACCTTTTCTACCTTGAAAAGTTGCTTCTCCACATCCTGCAGCTTTTGTTGGAATTGTTTGATGTCATTTTTAAACCCTTCCACCTCCATGGCACGCCTTTTTTCCAGTGCCTCGTAGCGCCGGGTCATTAGCTGTAGACGCTTTCCCATCTTTTCTGACCGTTGCTACAAACGAGGAAGCAAAACGTTAAGAGTATAGTGTGATCATCAGATATCTGTCAGCAGTTCTAATGGCAAAATAGAGGAAGGTGCTACCATACTTAGTGTCAAAGTTGCCCTCAAGAGCAGCAAAAGCCATTTACCTTGAACATTTCTTGACCTAAATTTCCTTCCTCCCGAGTCTTAGACAACTCCTCTTCCAATGAAACACACTGTTCTCGATACATGTTTGCTAATTTCCGCTCCTGGGTCAACTGATCTTTTAATCCCTGGAGGCAAGATTAAAAAAAAATCCTTATTTGAGCAACTCGAAGGAAGTGCAGAAATTATTTATCATCAATAAATAATTAAGAGAAAACAGTGACTGGCAAGAAACTTTTATGACATCATTTCAATGCACCTGTCAGGGTTCCAAGTAACACCCCCCCAATGAAAGAAGACTCCGAGGCTTAAATTTCCTCAAAGTTCCTGTATATTGAAGATGTCACATTGGCACATCTGGGAAAACCTGGAAACTTTCAGATTCAGGTTTTCCCCACCCAAGTGAAAGTTGTCCCTGCCCAGCACCCACAGGTCCATCACAAGACCCAATCATCCACCATCCAAACTGGAGACGCTTCCCAATCATCTGACTCCAGGTGCCAGGGCAAGGCGCCCTTGACTCTCTGAAGAAGGAATGTTATTTTGACTACATATCACCCATACTCTATGCCCGTGATGGCGAACCTATGGTACGTGTGCCACAGGTGGCACGTGGAGCCATATCTGTGGGCACGCGAGCGTTGCCCTATCTCAGCTCCAGTGCGCATGCGCATGCCGGCCAGCTGATTTTTGGGTGTTCTGGCCATTTCTGGCCTCTGGGTGGTTGGGGAAGGCAGTTTTCACCCTGGAACCTGGGGAGGGCGAAAAACAGGCCTACCGGGTCCACTGTGCCATCATGTGCCAAAAGTGAGGGGAGTATGAGGGGGTCGCATGGGCATGCGTGTGGTGGTGGAGTGCATTGAATTATGGGTGTGGGCACGCACGTGCACAACCCCCCCCTGTGCTCCCCCCGCTTTTGGCAGGTGACGGCAAAAAGGTTAGCCATCACTGCTCTATGCAATCCCCCCTCCCATTTTCCCACAGAAGAAAATGTGGCAGGTCTAAAGGCCCAAATGTAAAAGATGGTTTCTGGGTCTGACAGGACCATGGCATCACAGTATTGAAGTTGTATGGTACAGGTAGTCCTCAGCTTATGACCACAATTGAACCCAGTTTCCATTGCTAAACAAGGCATTTGTTAAGTGAGTTTCACCTCATTTTACGACCATTCTTGCCACAGTTGTTAAGTAAATCATTGCAGTTGTTAGTAATATGGCTGTTACCTTAATCTCTACTCCATATACTTTGTGAATGTTCTCTCCTTGAAAAACGCATCTGACAACTTTTGGCTTTCTCCTCTTGAAAACTTCAACCTTCCCACTGGGAGGTGATCTCTTGGTGAAACTTTGCTGATGAGGACTACTTCCCCATTCACCCAATGTGGTGTCCTGCTTCTCTGGGCTAGCAACCCACCAGCTTTGACAACTTTCATAACTCTGATTGATGTGATCCTGGACCGGACTACCATCCTTATAAACCCTGCTCGGCTTGTGTGCACATTTACATTTGTCCATCTTCCTCAGCAGAGTGTCCTTCTCTGCCATCCAGGATTTTTCATTTGCTCGTGCATCAAACTTCATCTGCAGAAAATCTTTGGTACTCTCATATAGCAAAAGTTGAGCTTTATGGTATCTGCAGAGAGGCAGATTACAATAAATTAGTAACTGAGTTATTGGCCAATTTATACTTTAACTCCACTACAAGGGTGAATCAGGATGTGGAACAGGAAGCAACAGCTTCAGTATATTGGTGTGTCCTAAGTTTATGGCTGCTGTGTCACCATGTGTATTCTACATGGATCTGGATCCTAACCCAAATTGGAATAGTCATCTCTCTATCCTGATTTGCAGCTCTCCAGGATTGCTAGACAAAGATTTATCACAGAACCAATATTGTTTTGGTGATTGAATTTGGAACTAATTAACCATGTAACAACTAGGCTCGATTACAATATGATGGACTCTTTCCTAATAATAACATTATCTAGCAGTAATCACTTACAAAACAATCTATCCCACACATACTGTAGCAGAGGTTCAAATCAGAAAGATCATTTTTTTTTTAAAAAAAAGTGATATTTTGCCCAGAGCCGAATAAAATTCTTTTACAACACCCAACATATCATTTCTTTTGGTATGTGATCTCAACTGGTCTTTTGCACCTACTTTTCAGTAATGTCTTTGATCTGTTCCTGATCCCTCTGATGTTGCACCTGAGCTTCTTCGATACGGATGCGTCGATCTTCTAGCAGTGCTTCAGTCTGCTCCTTTGACAGCTTAGTCTGTTCTTCTAGTTGAGCCTGAAGAGACTCCACCTGAATCCACAAAGAAAAAAAAAATCTGAAGAATATGCTATAATGCAAATAAAAGCTTTCCCTTGCAAAACAGCCTCGTTTGCAGATTTTAGGCAGTTTGATGTAATGAATTAAGATGTCGGACCAGAACAGGGGTGTCAAACTGGTGGCCCATGGGCCGGATGCGTCACGTGCAGGCCATGCCCACCCCATCTCCGTGAAGGGGAAAAAACTTCACAAAACGTGACGCCACGAGTTTGACACCCAGGACTACAAGAAAGGAAAGTTCTAGTTCTCCCATAGGTGCAGAAGGTGGCTGCGTGATTTGAACTCTCCAAGTCCAACCCACGGTTATCGGAAAGATTATGAGGAGGGAGTATTATGTATTTTTTTGTTTTTAGAAAAGCATCACAGTTGTATTTCCAACCACTGAATGTCAAAGATGAAATGATCACTGAAATTGTCATCCATCATTAATCACTTGCTCTTTCTTTGGACTATACATTCCAGGAGTTGCTCTCCTTTCTCCCAACTTCATTCCCTTCATCTGTCTCAATATTTGCATAGCCACAATACTCCGAACGAGAATAAGAGGGAAAATGTAGTTTACAGCAGACAACTCACTCTTGTAATAAAGATTGCAAACGTGTTAGGTTACATTGTATTAGGAGCCCTGCCTGGAAGAGAAGCGGGGGTCCCTTCAAAACCCCTTCAATGACTGTAGTAACATTAGGGAATAAAAAGTTAAGGTGAACCCTGGGTGACTTGATCAGATAGCCGATTAGTGTATAAGGGCGTGGGAACATACATTTGTATAGCTAAATTCTGATGAAACAGTGACATATCACCAGGAAGAGAACTGTATAGAAATGACTCCTGAGTCATCAATTCTTGTTCCTTTCAGTCAGTCAAAGGAAAAAGTCAGAACTCTTGGGGCTATTATCTTGTCAGACTTCTCTTGATGGATAGCAGATCTGGAAGTTTCCCCAGTGAGCCATTCAAGGCTGCAGATCTCTTAAACTTTGAATTGCAAAACCAAGACAGCATCCCAGCAACGGCTGAGTTTAATATATATAGTTTCTATTAACAGATCTACTACATTTTTGTCCCATCCCCCCCCCCCCCCCGCTCACACTTTGTCATGTTCAGTGCATGCTTTTTGAGTGGGAAGAATGGTTGCTAATGGTTCCATTGTGGTGAATGGCTACTCTAATTTCAGCTTGTTCTGCTTCTCTCCTTGACAACATCGTCTCTAGCGTGACCTCTTTTGCAATCTTTTGTTCAGTGAGGCAGTAAAGTCAACCTAGGTGCCTGAGAAAATGGTCCCTTCTTAATGCTCTTTTGGTAGTCTCTACCACTTTCTCCTTTCCCCCACTTTTCTCAGGGGAGACACACCTGAAATGGAACAAATTAAGGCCCTTAGTACCAGATCTGTCTATAATAGATCCAACTTGTATACCAAGAAATGGTGGATTAGAGGGAAGACCGACATCCATTACCAAAACCTGGCTAGATGAAAATACCCTTCACTATGTTCTGTTTAACTGGGGTGCCGTCAAGACTCCAATGCAGGAGGGACGGAATATCAGTAGCAGATCACCATCAAATGTTACCATGTTCATTACCATATACACATTCTTTAACACCTTATTAGAAGAACTGATCTTGACTTTGATTTGATGAACTGAAACCCAGACCAGCATGGTGATTCTACAGTTTTTCACATAGTCCTACCAATTACCTGTAGTAGGAGTGTTTGGTTGTCTCTTTGGTATCTATTTGCACTTTCGGGTTTCTCTCTTCTATTTTTAAAACCTACAAAGAAAATAAGTGACAAGATGTTATCCCATTCATTTTACTTATCTGAAAGGTGTTCTTTGAGGTAATGTTTTAAGGCCACAATAGTTAACAGAAGGGAACCATGCACTTACTATGAACATTATTTTTCTATACACGGAAAACCAAGTTGCTCTTTGCCCATGCTCCAAAATAAACAATTAAATGCCTGAATTAGGGGGAAGAGCCTCTTTCTTAAAGTTGCAGGGTAAAAGAAGAGAAAAAACCCCATCAGAATAAAAACTCAAGATAGTGTTTTCCCTGTGATAAAAACCCAACATCTTCATTTGCTGTAGAGAAATAATTTTCACAATCATTTCTATTTCTCTTTTCCTACAGTGGAAGGAGGCATCCTGAAAACTGAGATATACTAACATGGTGCCCCCCCCAAAAGGGGGGGGAGGGGAATTGCAAGAACTTAAGGAATGTAGGAAGACAGATTGTAACAGATTTGCCAATAGCAATTATGGGAACCCTGTTAAGAAAAAAAAATGCCTGAAATAGCTACATCCTTTACAGAATGGGTCACAACTCTTTCCAAAGCAGCAAGAGGAATAGGTGTTTTGGCCAAGAGCGACTGGACACACAAGGAATTTGTCTCCGGTACATAAGCTCTCAGCCTACATACAAACAAGAAGTGATAAATCAAAAGATAGTAGTAGTAGTAGTAGGAAAGATGAGAAGGGATAATGGAAATACAGCCCTACCACATGGGTATATATCTTTAGGCATAAGACAGTGCTATGGGAATTAAGTGTTTAGCAGAGTGATGGCATGGGGGGAAAAAAACTCTGTCTAGTTGTTTTTGCATGCAATGTCCTGTGACTGCGGTCCTAGCCCTGACTGCACTGGTATCAAATAGCTTGCTCTATTTTACTATTATTTTATGGATTATTATATTACTTTATTATTATATGGGTAGTTTACAGCTAGATTTACAGTATAAGACTTGCAGAAACTTAATTCTAGTCCTAACCAAGGACCTATGAATTATTAAGGTATAATAATAATATTCATCCCACCCTTTACATATATAACTTGAGGTAGCAAACATACCTAATACTCCTGCCACCTATTTTCCCCACCACAACCTTATGAAGTGGGCTGAGTGACTGGTTCAACATCACCCAGCTGGCTTTTCTTGCCTAAAGAATACCTAGAACCTATATTGGTTTCTAGGTATTCACCATGACACCAAACTATCTCTCCAATTCTCTAATTCTAATTCCACATGCTATTGGTAAACCTAGGCAGAACAGCCTGCGTATTTCTGGACTCATTGCTCACACCAAAAGTTCTTACTGATGCGCCACAAAATTATATAGAGGTAATCCACTGGTGGTTACGCTACTATGGCTGAAATCAAAGTGATTAGCACAAAGAGAGGTAGTAATACTAGCAGTACTTCAGATAGCAAAGGAGAAGAACTGCTATTTAGAGTTTGTCTCTTTTTGACTGGTAGTTAGAACTTCCCCTGTTGGTGTTCTGCCTATCTGAGAGATTCCTGAAATAACCGAGAAAAAACTTTTAGGTTTTACTTTCTTTAGAGAATCAATGTAACCAATTCATTGAATTAACCATAATAATTGATCAGTGGAATAGTTTGCCCGCAGAAGTCGTAGCTGCTTTGTCACTGGAGGTTTTTAAGAAAAGACAGGACAGCCACCTGTTGGAAATAGTATGGGGTCTCCTGCTTGAGCAGGGGGTTGAACTAGAAGACCTCCAAGGTCCCTTCCAGCTCTATTCTGATTGAAGTTAATTTGAGATTCTTTGGGAAAAAAAGCCCACGTAATTCTGTACAATGGAACTTAGCAGCAAAATCCCTGGGAGGGCATGTTTTCTCCCTCTATGGCTGTTCCAAATCTTAGCCTTGCCTACTGAAAAGGAGAAACCCAGTTTTTAGGAGAGGAGAGGAGAGGAGAGGAGAGGAAAGATTTCAGCTCAAATCATTTAGGAAAAATTTAAGTACAACTCCCAAATTTACAGGCAGTATCTTGAGAGTTGTAGCAATACATGCATTGGGTACCACAAAGGAGAAGGCTAAATATTCAAGTCCAATTAGAGTCAGATCTTTTCCATAAAACCCTATGGTATCTCAATGTTATCTCTAATGTTTATTCAAAGTAATTTTTATTTTTCCACTGACCTATTATTGAAGTGTATTTGTCACATCCTTCCTGGGAATCTCTTTTAGTAGGTGGAGGTAGTTGATTTATAGTGACCTATAATAACCAAAACATTGCTCATTTTTTATTTTATCAAAGAATTTCATATACACATTAGACACAGTAATAAGAAATAATAAAATATATAGATAACAATGATCTAGTTTCAACTATTAATGTTATACTTGTATCTTAATATTTCTTCAAATGTTTTCCTACCTCTTTTATCAAAATGTGCAAATTAACCTACTTGCTCTAGTTAATTTTCCCCATTAATCACAACTACCCTGTCTTTTATAACTTTATTTTCCAATCAATGTTGATGTGTGAAATAATCTAACATTTACTACAAATCTTTCAGGTCTCAACCAACAAGGGGCATAATCTGGAGCGATAGGTTCATGTTTCCAACTGATAAAAAGTCTAAAATCACTATAAGCATAGATTTTTATTAATGTATTAATACATTAAACCACCAGGGGGACATCACACAACTTTGCTTTACATTGTTTAATGTCAAGCTATTACCCTATGCGTTCTGTTTTCTCTTGCATGCTTTATTTCCTTCACCCACTTTTAAAGCTTTCACCAACCAATCTCCAACATATTTGTGTAAAACACCCCTTGCCTATTTACTTTAGCATGTCTTTCTCTAGATCAACAAATATAAATTTTCTTTTTTGAAATTAATTTTTCAAAAAATCTATTGAAGGAGAAAAAAAGATTTGGTCTCTGCTCACTTCTCTGTCAATAAAACACTGCATTGCATTTCCCAAACCTTTCAGTCAGCATTCATCAGTTTCCTAGCACATTTAATAGCAATAGCACTTAAGACTTATATACCGCTTTACAGCCCTTTCTAAACGATTTACAGAGTCAGAGTAATACCCCCAACAATCTGGGCCCTCATTTTACCAACCTCGGAAGGATGAAAGGCTGAGTCATCCTTGAGCCTGGTGAGATTTGAACTGCCAAATTGCAGTCAGCCGGCAGTCAGCAGAAGCAGCCTGCAGTACTGCATTCTAACCACTGTGCGCCACCATGGCTCATTTAACAAACTGTTTTGTTTCCAACTATGTCAGTGACTGCATATACTTCCAAGCTGGTAATATTATATTGGTTTGCAGCATTATCTCTAGAGATCCAAGTTTGCTCAGAATACTTGTTGCAAAACTGGAATTTAGTTGTACTTGTAAGACACATGACAAAACCGAGCAGTGCTGTCTTTAGCATGTATAGGTAATGTTGTAAGTAGCACAGCTAAACTGTCTCTATCATTAAAAGTCATTCCTATGAAAGTGGACCTATATAATTATTTACTTTTAACAACTTGACTTGAATGATAGATTAGCCAACCTTGACTTACAAGGCTTTCTGGAATTGTCACTTGGGAAAGTATTGGGTTTAGGCCTATGAGGCACAAATTCATCAATTTCATTAAAACTTCAATTTATTGATTTCCATTAGCTTTTGCCTGAAAATTTATGCATGCGGTTATGTTTATATCGTCCTCTTTCTCTGAGAACTAAAGGGTACTTTTCACTGCGAAAATTATTGCAGTTCCTTGAATATATATTGCTGCCTTTTTTAAAAAAATGTGTTCCAGCTACATTTTATACCATTATTTAAATCTTTTTAATAAGTCGTAAACAATCATGTAAGTAATGTTTTATATAAAATAAAACAGAGTAAACATATCTAGGTTAATTGATGGTCCATACCTTATTTGGGGGTTCTTGGTGAAAATAGGTAATTTCACCTTCATCTGTTCCTAATAAAGCCAAAAGATGTTGAATCTTCTTTCTGTCATCTAATTCTCTGTAGATTGAAAATAAAGCAATTTATTTTGTATCCTCTAAATCCCCGTGCATTGAAAATAATGCAATTTATTTCTGTTCCTAAATGCTGATGTATCCTGCACTTTTTGTTGACTTCAAGGTTCACTTAGATCTCTGAAAACCATTTTTTAAAATTTTACATACTCTAGAAGCTTTCTTTCTTGTAGAATTTAACCACTTTTAAGTCTTCACGAAAACTTTATGGCAAACTAATGGTCGGAAACACTGTGTTTTAAATGTAATTTCTCCTCTGCTGAAGATATTTCTTCTCTCAACGTCTTCTATTTCAGAAAGAATGAATAAAAATTAGAGTAGCATCTTATGACTAAGAATGTGAATTTGAATCTTTAGCCACCAGGAGGCAATGTTGGCAAATCATTTTATAAAATAGAGGCTGCTTAAAATCAGACTCTTAAATTATTATGATGCTTTGGAAGAGGGAAGTTCTATTTTAGGACTAAGACATACATATATGTAAGCATAACTCCCGAGACCCGTATCAGTCCAGATATGGTAATTCTAAAATTCCTATCATGCGATTGCAAAAAGTAACATCCCACAACACAACAATGGGAGAAGTCCTCTGTGCTTGACTTGCAACAGTGTAAAGTTGATAAATATGAACTGTTCATATGTGAATTGGTATTTTTGTTGTTGTTGTTGTTCAAACAGAAAGGCAAGAAAGAATTCTGAGGATCTGATACAATTTCTTGGAAATTATTTTTATGAAATGGATTATCTGGCCCTTTTTTGGGGGGAGGGCATGTTTGATTAATAGTCTAATAATTGAACAAAACAGATACCTCTCTTACTCAATTGGATATATTTATTTTCAACATTTTTATCCAATATATTATTTTTTAGAAAAGTTTATTTTGAAAACATTAAAAACAAGACACAAACACACTTCCCTACAGCTACTTCGAAGTGATCCTTTCTTACTATTTACATCTATTCACACATATTTTAACTTTATCTTATTCAACAATTTATTTTCCATCATTCTTTCTTTCGCCTAGATTGTACTTTGATCTACAACATTTTTTCTCCCCTCTCTCCTTTATTCCTTTCTCGTTTTTCCTATTCTCCAACCATTCATACCACCTACACCACATTTTGTAATATTTTGTATCCTCTTTCTCCTTGATTTCTTTTGTTAATTTGTCCATCTCTGTGCACTCTAAGATTTTCCTAATTAACTCTTCTTCTGATGGTAAATTTTCCTTTTTCCAATTTTGCGCATAGACTATGCGGGCTGCTGTCAGTATATGTAATATTAAATAATATATTATATATTATATAATATATTATAATTTATTTATCCAATATTTTAGGTAAAAGAAAAATAGTATGTTTGGGATCCCACACTGATATATACTGTACAGGTAGTCCTCAACTTACCACCACAATTGAGTCCAAAATGTCTGTTGTTAAGTGAGACATTTGTTAAGTGCGTTTTGCATGATTTTACAGCCTTTCTTGCCCCTGCTGTTAAGTGAATCACTGCAGTTGATAAATTAGTTACCCGGTTGTTAAATGAATCTGGCTTCTGCATTGATTTTGCTTCTCAGGTGGTTGCCAAAGGGGATCACATGACCTTGAAACACAGCGACCGTCATAAACATGAACCAGTTGCCAAGCATCTGAATTTTGATCACGTGATCATGGGGATGCTGCAAAAATTGTAACTGTGAAAAACTTTCATAAGTCACTTTTTTCAGTCACTAAATGAATTGTTGTAAGTCGAGGTACTGTACTGTAGTTCAAATTGTATTCCGGTGAGAAAAGAGAAGATTCATTTGCAGTTTTTCTCAAGAAAACAGCAGAGGAATGAAAGGTTTTGCAAGTTTACTCTCTCACTGACAGTCTGCATCTTTGTCATAGATCCTTTCCCCTAAAACAGGGGTGGGCAAATGTGGCTCTTTTACAACCTGTGGACTTCAACTCCCAGAATTCCTGAGACAGCTTGGCTCTTATTAGTTCTTATTTTTTGCCCAGCTACAAAATTCCAACATATTTCAAATCTATAAATCCCATCAATCTCTTGACATTTTTCAAACCAGGCCACAAACCTGATTTTCAGTCGATCGTTTTCAGCATAAAGGCGCAGCACGTGCTCTCTTTCTTGAAAAAGGTACATTTGCACGTCACTCAAAGCCTTCTGCAGTTCTGCAATTTCTTCTTCTCGCTGACGCATTTCCCATTGTAACTTGTGCTGCGGAGAGGAAAAAATATTATCAATCCCCTGGCAGTGGAAACAAAAGTAGAAAACAAGTTTTCTCAAGACCACGTTCCATCTCACACCCAAGGCAACTTTTGGCAGGGGGCTGTCGATCAGGGAACTCAGCTTGGATTGTCATAGCATTTAAAAGAAAAAAAAAAGGGTTTTTTTCTTTTAAATTTATTTATTTATTATTTCAACTTATATACCGCCCTTCTCCCCAGGGGGACTCATGCCTTTGACGAGCTGCATGATCATCAGTGGCTTTTTTTTTTTAACTTTTAAAAGCATTTTTTCGGCCATAGTTGTAGCAAAGTAAAAAAAAAGCCTCTGATGATTGTGCGGCTCAGCTGGAAATGGGGCGGGGGGGAGGGGCAGGCGGAGATTTTTGCTACCGGTTCTCCAAACCACCCGCCTCCATCGCTACCGGATCTGGGCGATCTGGTCCGAACCGGGAGCATTTCACCCCTGCTCTGAACCTTTTTGATATCACATCTATTGAGAAAAAACATAATCATGCAATGAAAACCATTCTTTTCATCCTGCTTGTTTTTTAAAGCCGCCACCCAAAATTATATATTTTAAAAAGTGAAATATAGTTTTGGCTTAATTTAGGTCAGACTAGATTGCATTCTCCTGTTAAGATTCTGAATGTAAAACAAAGATGGAAGCAGGAGAATGTTGCTTCAGCTCATATTGATTCTTTTAAAAACTAAGGCAGATAAAGATTGCTTTCACTACCAGTGATTTAAAAGAGTTATAAAAAAAAGTATGAGGATTCAGATAAATATAATGTATGGAACCAAGTTCCAGATAATTCATATTTCTCTGTAATACTTTTCAGTGAAAATGCCTTCCATGTAGCTTTGGCAAAAAATTCAAAGCCATGAAAGGACAAAGGAGTAAGCCTTGAAGCTTCCTTATGCGGTTTTCCGGATCACTCATCTCTTGGTGGATTAATAACCTGACTAGGTGGCTCAGTGGCTAAGACATTGAGTTTGTTGATCAGAAAGGTCAGCAGCTTGGCGGTTCGAATCCCTAGTACAGGTCTCCTGTGTGAGCAGGGGGTTCGACTAGATGACCTCCAAGGTCCCTTCCAACTGTTACTCACTCTCTTTTTCTTACCTGTTCATCATAAGATGCTCTGTATGTCTCCAACCGTTTGACCAGTCCTTCATGCTCTTCATCGAATTCTGCAATCTTCTTTCGATAGTATTCCAGCAGCTCCCGAGAGGGACGAAGGTAGGCCAGACGTTCACTGATTGAAGGAAGAGGGGTAGAATCATTTTGGTGAGGCGAAGGAGGGAGAGCACCTTTGGAAGCAGAACATGGAGTGCTTGATCTGGAAAAGATAATTAAATACCAAAAGAAGAGTTAACATTACTAAAAGCTTTTAATCCTGTACTTGCATGTGATCTTAGACCCATGTGGAACACTGAGCGGAAAGGTATTATAAGGCTGGGAGTGGTCCCTGACACAGGATTCCTGCCTGCAATCCAGATTAGGATTGTTGTTAAATTAGGACTTTTGAGAGCATTTATTTTCATTTAATTTTGAAAAGGGTAGAAATTAGGTAAACTATGCACCTGAATGAAAGAATGCAATCTGTTTACTCATTGCTGGTTGTTACAGGCACAGCATAGCTGGCTGGAGAATTCTGGGAGTTGAAGTCCACAAGTCTAACAGTTGCCAAGTTTGGAAACCCCTGGTCTATAGGGACAACCAATACATCATGACATCTCTTCAACGGGCAATATTAAACTTTATTGTAATTATTAATTAATAATTTTGTTAATTATATTACATGCAGTTTTAAGCACCCAAAGAGAAACAGTGGTCTGTTTGACTTTGAAAAGGGTATCACACCTAAAACAACTAATTCATAAACTCCAACAAAGGTCCAAAATTTCAACTTTGCCTACTCCTGAATATGTTGCTTTGGAAACTAAAAATGGGATGCTGGGAGGTCTATGAATCATGCTTTGCAAGATTCTTACTCTTGAGATAAATGAAGAGGAAAACAACAAAAGACATTTGAAATTAGCATCTAATTCTTTGACTTACTTTTTGCAAGGTGTTCTTGGAGAAGTAGCCATGGCGCTCGTTCTCACCATCTGCAATGCATTTAATATATTGAATTATACACATCTCTCACCATTTGGCCTTTATCCAAAAAGATCAGAAAACAAAAACATTTCTTAGACCTTTTTCACAATCTGTCCCCCTATGCCATAATAAAGAATTTAAGGAGATGACTTATACCAATCACAGGTGTAATCCAACTCAATAAAAATGAGATAGCTCATGGATTACTGTAGATTCAAAATAAATTAGTCCAATTCAGCTCTGATCTGTAACAGTTCTAAAAACTGGTCATTTAAGTTCTCTTAGGTTTATTTGTAACACCTGCTGTAGAACTATGGCTTGGTTCATATAATGCAGCTATGTGGTCTCTTTGGTTTGTCTTAGCATGTTTTATGTTGTGGTTTGAAAGGCATGGTTTATGGATGAAAGTCTTTTGTGGACAGAATCAATTGTAGCTTACTTGTAGTTAAGCAACAATGATTGAAACAATATGGATATGACAATAATGTTCGTATTATTGCAGCTCTTCCATTAACATTTAACTTTATTAAAACATTCCAATCATTAAAACGAACAATCCACTGAAATCTTTAATATAATTTAAGAACTTCACTTATGCAAGTGAAGTTCAATTCATATTTACTATTCAAATTGTATGGAAAAAAATTGTTTGTATTCCAATTAAATTTAGTTCTTTTTTTCAGCTTCATTAATCCTCCAGTGAACCTCACTTATTCAACACACCTTCCCACCACTTTCCCATAATCCACTTAATTGTTTCTGGCAGATTTATTTAGCCCACTTTTAAATGCAAAATTTCAGGTCTAGAATATATTAAATAAGAATATCTTGGTGCATAAAACCAATTCCACATCAATACAGCTTTTCAATGAACACAATATATTCCAAAGATATACTCACAAGAAACTTCATATATTGTAACATATGGTTTTCACTGTGCATATCATTCACCATAAAATTAGACAAACTATACACAATTCAATTTTATTCAAATTAAACAACCAGAATCTTTCACTAGTCCATGTTAATAACCATACGCATCTATTGTTCTATCTCTGGGCCTCCAAGACAGCATTTACAAGTTAAGAGTGTTCCCAACATATTTGTTTGTGCTTATTGCATCCAGTTGTCTTACTCTACAATTACAATTTGCATTCTCTTCAGGTTCCTTTTTTAAAGATGAGAAACTAATATGCTGCAACCCTAACCGTTTAACAATGTGCTTGAAACCCACAGATACCTTGGAGATGTCCTAAGAAAATAAAACGGAAGATAATTGAAACCCTCCATTCAAACTACAATGTTAAAGGATTTACTTTTGGGGGAAAAAACCCAGGACAATGGCTATGCTTAGGCAACACTGTAACCTGTATTGAACCATGGTTTCTCAACCTAATCTTTTGGGCTCTTACCATGTACTAGACCAGGGGTCCCCAAACTTGGCAGCTTTTAAGACTTGTGGACTTCAACTCCCAGAATCCTCCAGCCAGCATAGCTCTGGGAGTTGAAGTCCACAAGTCTTAAAGCTGCCAAGTTTGAAGATCTCTGTACTAAACTAAAAGCTAATATGTGGGAAAGGCTTGTGTCACATGCCAAAGTATGGTTGTCCAATGCATTGTATAAACCAGAGGTCTTTCAACTTGGCATAGCTGGCTGGAGAATTCTGGGAGTTGAAGTCCACAAGTCTTAAAGCTGCCAAGTTTGAGGACCCCGGTATAAACAAAGCTAAGGGGGAGGGGGAGAGGCAGTTATATTCAAGATAAGCAAGAGTGAGTTAGGGGTCTGAAAGCAAGTTTTATGTCCAACAAGTAATGGAAGATTCATTGCTGGTCAATTGCTTCTGAGAAGTGATAATTTGCAGTTTCACCCAACAATTTTGTTATTTTGGCTATAGAGGGAAAGTTACCACGCAGCTGAAAAGGAATCCGACCCCCATACTTCGCCAGCTCAAACCCCACGTCAAAACCGTCATACTAATGCAGGCTTCTTTAATAAGAACTGGAAATAAAATAAATAAAAAAAAACCACCACGAAGCACGTATAGCCTGGAGGGCTACTTGGTGGAGAGTGTCTGGGTCTTCCAACCTCTTGAACGGGATACTTCTGGTTTAACGTCCAAAAAAAAAAAAAATAGGACGAAAGCAACCAGAAGCTACACTGTTTACCCCCCGCCCCCTTGTCCTACCAGAACGCCGTGCAAACCCGTAACACGCACCCTCCTCCGTCCCATTGGGAACCAGAAGTTTGTCCTTCTCCTCTACGAGCCGCTAAATCCGCCGTTCACGACGCCGCCCCTGCTGCTGCTCTCAACGGAAAAACCCAAAATCAAACAACGGGCTGCTAAAGCCCTCCAATCAGGAGAAAGGAAATAAACGAGGCCCGATATTTTGGCCAATCACAACTCTCATCATGGCTTGGGTACTACACCTCTGCCGGTACAATAATGAAGGCTAAAGAGTGATTAGAGTCGATGCAAGTGTGAAGAATTTCCTTGGGTCGTTTGGGTCGTTTTGGCAACGGGAGGACCTAAACCGATTGGATGAACGGAAAGCACGGATGGTTTTAGTGCAGTCCACATAGCCGAGAACACGAGGTCTCCTTAAGGCTGCCTAGCATTTCCATTCCTCTTCTAGTAAATAATTCGTGTATTGATTATTTCCTGAAAAAAGACCCTTATTCGCTTTATTGCACTAACAAAAAGCTCGTGGCACGATATTATCTAAAGATAAGCAACGGGACTACCCACAAATTGCTTTTTCTCCTGTGATTTAGGAGCACTAAATAGAATTTAATTTTGTATTTACGTGCAGAAGTTAAATTCTTCCTGGGGCAGGATAAGATTAAAACAGTTTTAAAATACTGAATTATGAGATATATTGTGCTATTTTAATATTACTAGTTATCATAGTTTATTTTCATGTGGGAATTCCTTGATCAGAATTGACATTTATATAATAACATAGTTGGAATGGACCTTGGAGGTCATCTAGTCCAACCCCCTGCTTACGCAGGAGACAGCTGAACTGACGACCTTTCTGATCAACAAGCTCAGTGACTGAGACACCTAGACAGGCTCAATTATAATATAATTACATGTATTTCCAGGACTCCACCAAAACATAATTGAGAAGTAATATGTACCAGTTCATGAGTTTGACAAATTTAGTATAGTTTAACCCTTTTGATTAAAAATAGAGATTAACAACCACAGGGCAGGCATGTGCATATGAAATCTTTTAAGTTGTGTAACCATCCATCTTTGTACACATTAACCAATTAGGGTCCTAAACAGGTTTGGCAAATTGGCAACAGGTTAAGTAGTCAAGGTTAATTGTAACTAAAGATTTTAGCAATTATGTTAGTAGCATTACTTGTCCTATAAAACAGTACAATTTGGTATATTTATTAAGTCTAAGCAGATTTTATTATTCCATATTTATTACCTGCATTTTAGATTTTGTAATTGATATTTTATTACTTCTACTTTGTGATATTGTAATATTACTATTTTTCTGCTAATTGGTCTATAAGCAATGTTGGAAGGCAGTTTATAAATCCTTAAATAAAGTTTAATAGACATGTAGAAAAGATTTTTATTTCATTGCCCAAAGCAAAATTGTAGTACTATGGAATGAACCCTTCCTGGAAGTGATACCAGCTTCCAGAAGAAAGGGCATGCTTTCTGGCAATTTAATTATTAACTTAGCCAGATTTTCTTAGTAGAAAAACAATAAATAGAACAATCAGCTGCTTGAAAATCATTGCAATATCCCCATTCCATCTTTGTTTGAAGCTGATATGAAATGGCAGGAAATTTTAGGCTTTGTTTCACGGATTTAGAGATTACTTCAGGAAAGCACCTCAAAAGTGTTTTACATCATTTGAAACAATGGTACTCCTTCCTGATTTGAAGGCACTCAACATAAGAATGAATTTGGCATTTCTCCCTCAAAGAATCCTTTTCAGGATAGAAATGAATGAATTCTCCTTTGAATGAAACTCAACTCCTTCATGGATGCATCTATATACATTTTGGGGCAAAGATACAAAAGGGTTTGCGGTTGTTTCTGTTGTTTTCCTTCCCTGGTGTAGCTGGCAGTCCTTGTGGTCTTTCAACGAAGCACTGACCAAAATCTTTTCCTCGCTTGCAAGTCAATGGCATTTTTTCCCTTGTGTCTGCACAATGTTCTCTTACCATGAGTAATATAGAGAAAAGTAATCCTTGGTTGTCTTTTAAGGTTAAAACAAGTAACATTTTCCCATTATTCCAACCGAGTTGAGGATGTCCAAGAGGTGTATACAATCATCCATGACCTTGAAGAGCCGTCAGGTGACTGGCAGCGACTTGGAACAGAGGCAGGATAGAGATCAGCTCACAGGGGCACCAATTTCACGCTAGTGTGGTTTTCTGCTATTTAAGATGCTGGTAAATAGTATTGCCATTACAATAATATTTTCTTGGGGAAAAAAACAAAGCACAAATCTGAAGGGTTCATAAAAATAAATATATTATAACAAATAAAGGGCAAATTTGAAAGGGGTTCATCAGAGATAGTTTTTTCCCCCCACTTGGGTTTACAAAGGAAAAACCAAGACTACTTTATTGAACAAATCTGCACTGTATTGCGAAATAAAGGACCATCATTTATAACGAATGTCGTTTATAATGTCATTTTATAATATAATGTAACTATAACTGAACAGCAGCTAGAAGGCGGCCCAGGTCTGGGCCCTACTTTTTGAGCCACCAAAAGAAAACAGGTGAGCCAAAGGCATCCCATTTTTTTTCAGCAAAACAGAGGAAAACAAAGGTAACCATTCCAAGATACAATTAACCAATTATCTTGCACGAATATTCTCTTCGGCTGCGGAAGTTGTTTTATGACTTGAAGTTCCAAGATGCTGAGGGAATGCTAATTACAGTTTTGCAGAAAAAGAAAAAAACACAAAAAACACCCTCTTCTCTCGGGGACCCAACAACAGCAGATCTCCCGAGGTAGTTCGTTGAGGGACTTTGTGAAGGGGGGGGGCAGGGCGCTGAGGTGGCCGTGTTTTTTAATGGGGGTTGGGGGTGGGAGAAGAAGGGGCGGACGGTTACTGTGGAGACAGGATGGGCGGGGCCTATGGGGGACTTCAGTACTGTACTTGGCGAGGCTGGTGAGACTTGTAAGTGGGCGGAGTCCGGCTTTTCTCTTTGTCGGCCGGACGGGAGAGGAATGCGAGGCTTATAGTCTTGTGAGAGAGGAGCGCGCGACGGTTAGCTCGCGGCCTGCAAAGATTGCACGGAAAGGGGCGGGGCAGAATCTATTCACACAGAGCCCGAAAGGCGGGGGAGGGGGAAAAACGAGCTTTCGGCACCGGAAGTTCTTGTGGTAGAACGACTCCGCCGAAAGAAAGACCTGCGCGCACGCATACATACTTTCTCCCCCCCCCCCCCCCACTATTACTTACTCCCACGCCCACCCTCGCTCGCTCTGCGACCTCTCAGCGCCCTCGTCTCTCTTCTTATCGTTTTGCCGTGGCTCCCCCTCAGCTTCGTCGGATGAGGCGCTAAAGCGGATAACGCCGAGCGAGAGAAGCGCTTCAAGACCGAGAGCGGTTAAAAACAACAACAACAGAGCCGGGACTATCTATCTATTTGTCTCTATTTTACAACAAGATCAGCGGAAGGATATGATTTAGTCGCTTCCGCGAGAAAGAGGGGGGGATTTAACTGAGACGCGTCACTTCCGCTGAGCCTCAAGAAGGGGAGGAAAAGGAAAAGGAGGAAAAAAAAACATACACACACGCAAAGCAGCACAAATCCTTGCGAGGGGGGGCGAACAAAAACAAACGGGGGGAGGGAGAAAGAGAGAGAGAGGCCTGAACCGGCCTTGAGGGAGCCGCGGCCTCGCCTTCGAAGGACTCCGCTACTCGTCGGCCGGGATCGTCTTTGCTCCTCGCTGGGTACCGGGATGTCCCTCCGCCCCCTGGTCCATCTTTGAGCGGTTTCGCCTTCTCCTTCCCCTCTCCCTCCTCCGCTCCGCTCCCCTCCCCGCCAGCCGAGCTCCTTTCTCGTCCGGGTCCTGAGGCAGCGGCGGCAGGGACGACGGCGCCGACGCCATGTCGGGGGACGACGACGGCCTCGATGGGCCGCACTACGTGGCGGAATTCGTGCCTCCGCCCGAGTGCCCCGTTTTCGAGCCCAGCTGGGAGGAGTTCAGCAACCCCCTCGGCTTCATCGGCCGCATCCGACCCTTGGCTGAGAAGACGGGCATCTGCAAGATCAGGCCGCCTAAGGTACCGCCGGGCCTGCCGGGGGGAGGGAGGGAGGGATGGAGGAGAAGGTCTCGGGGTATCTATCCTCGATCTTCGCTCTTTGAAGAAGTTGCTTCCCCCTTCTTCTTTCCCCGCTTTCCCCCAATGGCTTTCCCCTTTTGAATTCGGTTAGAGCTAAGCGAAAGGAGCCCGGGCCTTTTTTCTTCCTCGAGGGGGTTTTTTACGGACTTTTTCCGAAGGTCTTTGATCTTTTGCAGCAATGGCGTCTCTTGTCACGATGGGCCGACGCCGAAAGAAGGAGAGGAAAAAATAAACCACCAACACCCCCTCTGCTAATTGAGGGTTAACTTTGCCTTACAAGCCCCACTCATAATAAGCCTCCTTTTGAAACGGTTTTCGGAGAAGCGAGAACGAAGTGGAAACGGAGGAACGATATAAGGTTCAGGCAGGCGAAGGAGGCTAAATTCTTACTCCCGGGGAAGGAGAGAGGGAGAGAGAGAGAGAGCGAGAGAGCGAGAGAGCGAGAGCTCCTAATGGGTGATGTTTAAAATACCGTCTCTGGTGATCAAGTCTAACCAGATGGCTTAAATTTATCGGGAGGGGAGGGATTTTGACTGGCAGTCGGTGTTGCTCTTATGAAGTGGTTGTGAGTGAGCTAAATTCTGTCAATCCCGGGGTAGAAAGCTCTGTCTGGCTTTTTAAAAACTGGATCCTGGCCTCCATGAAAAAAAAACAACAACGCATTTTGTCTCTTGTATCGCCCTGGGTTCTCCATGGAAATAATTTTAGCTTTGTATCTCTTTGTCTAGAACTACATAGTCCCTATTGTACTATGTCCTGTACAGCCCCAGAAGCTTTCTGTGTATGTGTCTCTCTCTCTCTCTACTGGTTTTCTTGGTTGTAAATATTTAAAAAATACTCCCGATTCTTTTTCTGCTCTATGTTTAAAGAGCTCTTGTAGGTTAAACCATCGTGTTAATTTGAAGAAAATCTCCTTAAAAGAGATTAGAATGCATAGTCCTGAATAACTCTTTTCTAGTACCTGATAGACACTCCCCTTCATCACCCAAGGTCAGTCTAGATCAAGGCTTCCATCTTTGCTCCCTTTCTGTGCAGTAGCAGTTTTATTCACCTGGCTCTTTTTAACTCCAAAGCGATGTGATCAGCCTGAGATTCAGCTCCTTTCCCCCTCTTTTCTGTCGTCTACACCAAGAATCCAAAGGATAATGGGGAAAACAATTATAAGTCATAGTACTTGCCAGCTTTTTTCTTTGTCACTTAGTTATTAAGAGTTATCATAATCAGGAATTTAATTGATGCTGATGGTGGAGTTTTAGGCTTCAGTTTGCAAAGCAGATTGCTTTTAAGGTATAAAAAGATATTTAACATAGATCAGCTACTATAACAAGTAAAAAAATTCTTTGGAATGAGGTCTAAGTTATGCAGGTTCTGTAAGTGCAGGAAAAAACAGCCATTACATCTGTATCTCTAGTGGGTTTTTTTCATTAGCTTTGTGTTCAAAGCGATGAAAGTCATGTATTTGGCCTTGTGACATATTACTCTGAAGAAATGCTCATTTTTGGATGATGTCAAGTACATCAGATTAAAATATCTGTTGGAATGAAACATAATCATTCCGAGTCTTATTCAGTTTAAATGTCTCATTTTAACTTATTTAACACCTGCATAATGAATAGGTTACATTGTCAAATAACAGCTTAAAAAGTAATAACTAGTGATGAATAACAGATGTTCTGATTCATATTAAACGTTTAAAATAAACTCATTCTATATTTCAGTATAGCTGGCTGCATTCTAGCTCATTGCATAATTACAAATACATTTAGTTGGAGAGAAATACTATGGTTTTTAAAAAACAGTCATGAAAAGTAGCTATGATTTCTTTAGTTGCATGAGAGAAAGGGGGGTTACAAAGAAGTGAGTAGCTGCTGAGTGATGTGCCATTTTTAGAATATTTATAGTTTTGTAATTTGGGTCAACATTTGTAACACTTTTTTGATTGGGGACATGCAAACAATCCAGTGCACTGATTGTACTGTGTATGAAATGGGCAAATTTGCAAAGTTCAGGTATGGAGAGAGGTACATGTTCTATCTAGACATGGACCTCAAAAACCTTTTCTGGGGCACAGGTGTTCCAGGGTGGGAAATAGGAAGTCAGACATTTTTGATCGAACAAGGCAGCAGCAAAGGAAGGCACTGGGGAAATGGAAAGGGGGTAGATGAGCGGTGGAGGGTGCCATGCTTGAAATGTGGTGTATTGGTGCGCTAGTCATATGGAAGAGGAGTTGGAGAGGGTGAAATACACTACCCTTGTTCTACTTATCATGGAAAATTCCTCTGAAATTTCTCTTCATCAAAATCCAGAACAATACAAATACTTCATTTATGGCCAAACTGTATCATGCCCAAAACAATCAAGTTAAAGTTCAAGAAAGTCAGATTCTAAATTGCAACATAGTGAAGCTTAGCTTTGTTCTAATAATTTTGTATTCTTTTCTGTGTAGTATTAATCTACTGTATATGAGTTCTAGCAGTTGCTAGGATTAAGGCGTATATAATAAATTGTATGAAAATTTATTCATTTTATAATACTGTCTACCTGAAATATTTTCAGCTTTTCATGGAATGCTTGTACATCATTCAAAAGTAAAAAGTTAAAAAAAAATATGAGTCGTGTTTGTTGTTTTATTGAAGGCTTGTATTTTAAATTTGGCTTTCCTTCTTTACCCGCTTAGGATTGGCAGCCTCCTTTTGCATGTGATGTGCAAAACTTCCGTTTTACTCCACGGGTGCAGCGCTTGAATGAACTGGAGGTAAGTTTCTAGTCAACAGTATTCGACTAACTTAGAATTTTTTGGTGAGATAGTTCAATGAATGACCTGAAAAGCCCACACAGTTTCTTATGTTATATTGGTATAATTACATAAAATAACTCTCCCAATATTCATGAGTAAATTTTGTTTTATAGGTACACATTAAATAACTTTCTGATGCTGCAGTAAAAATGACAGTTTACTAGAACTAATTTCTATCTGGATTTTTTTGTCAGTGCCAGTGGTTCTCTTGGATACTCCTTATGGCAGGAGGAAAGCATAAAAGTATTCATTATTTAACCATTATTGCATTCTTGATAGTTCTGTTTTGCAGCCCTTCATGGGTTAGAATATAACACAAGAGCCTGGTTAAGATCTTTTATACTGCAGGGAGAATCTACAGGAATATATTAACCTAAAGCAGTTGAGGAGTGTAGCTAATTAGTATATCTTATCTCTTCTGCATTATGCAATAGACAGCACACGAGGGAAGAGATGATCAGCACTCATATTTCATGGATTTTGGTAGAACTTAATATTGGTAATGACTAATTCCATAGTAATGAGTATGGAAGATGAAGCTGGTTCAGACTTAATATTAAAATATAGTTTAAGATTGAGAGGTTATAGTGTATTATTTTGCTCTTCCAATCTTGCCAGTATTTGCTTTTATCTTTATCTTGTCTTATTTGGGCTCAATAAACATGGATTTATTACTCCTATGACTTGTTTTAAGCAAGTGATCTTTAACGTAGAGTTCCAGCTAATCATTATTAGGATTAATCACAGCTTTGATTTCAGACAATTTGAATAATTGCCCTTAATCTATCCCCTCCCCCAGGCAAGAGAAAGCAACATATTTTGTCAAAGTCTCCTAAAATTTACTTAAGAGGAACGTGAAGTATGGAGAATGTTATACAGTTTTTGGTATACCTGGATATACCTGTCCATAATTCTTTAATGATTTCCCCTGCTGTTTTCAGCCTTTACTAAAGTGTGGAATGTATTCATTTATCATATTTTAAGGACCCCCCTCCTCTCAGAATTCATAGTAACTCCATAAGTATGATATTCAACAGTTTCTCTGAAACAGCTGAAATGGCCTCTGTTCTGTTGTTTCCATTTGTTTTTGTGGGCAGAAAACGTTTGTATCAAATTTATATGATACCTTTTGCTGGTTTGATTAATAGGCAATGACTAGAGTGAAATTGGATTTCTTAGATCACCTAGCAAAATTCTGGGAGCTTCAAGGGTCTACACTGAAAATTCCAGTTGTAGAAAGAAAAATATTAGATCTTTATTCACTGAGCAAGGTAAGCGGGGAATCTGTAGTGGTTTGGTAGGCAAGTAATGGGTATCTGAATGAGCTTTTCCACTGTAAAGGTGCATAACTCTTTTGTAAAGAGTTATTCATATTAGGCCAAGATAGTCTGTAACATACACCAGTGCATTTTTGTAATCAGAACTGCATTATTTTTATTTTAAGGCAGCAAGGATTTTTGTGCATATAATATTCTGTATCAGCAAGCTATAAAACATTGTTCTAATCTTGAAATCATTAGATTATATTTCAAGCAGTCTTCAAATAAATGATAAACCGTTGTAATTCATTTGAGAAATTAAGGAATGACTGAATGGGAAGAGTAAGAAATATGTTGAGATTTTTGAGAAGTCATTTTTGTTAGTTTACTATGAAATTAATATATTGAAAACTTCCCAAAAGAATTAACTTCTTTACAATTCTTTTTAAAAGTGTTAAATCTTCATTATAGTGCAATAGTCAGCCTAAGTTAATTAGTACTGTTTATTCTTGATCAAATTTTTGACCAAGATTCTCCTAAAGCAACATTTCACCTTCCTGCTCCCAGGAAGCAAGATGCATCATTACTTTATTGTTACTGTTGCACCTTCTACTTCTTTAAAACAGTTTTAGCAAAATGTAAATAAGTCCTCTATTTTAAAATCAGTTTCTTTGTAATTGGCTATGTTTTCACTTTTTTCAAGGTCTATCCTTCACAAATCTTTTGGTTGTTTAAACCAGAAAGAATGAGTGGAAGAGAACAACCCCCCCCCCCCCATTATTTTTACCAAATATTGATGACAAACTTCATCTTGAAAGCTCTATATATATGCTCTACTTTGCTGCTTTAAGGATCTTGACATAAACTTTCATATGAATTCCAGATTTTCTGAATTAGATAATTGCAAGTCAAATTAATGTGTTTCAGAACATGACTAATCAAACTGAATGTTTCAGGCTCTTGTGTGGTTAAATGGCAGATGTGCAAACTGCTTAGCTAGTTATTTACATGTGTATATAAGAAAACTTTGGGAGGAAGAAAATGTCTAGATTGCTTAAATAATGTTTGTAGTTTTATATCGCAGATGCTTTCTTTGTATCCGATCTTGATTTGTAGAAATCTGCAGCCAGGTTGTTTTTAACTTTTGTTTTAGATTGTTGCCAGCAAAGGAGGATTTGAAATCGTCACTAAAGAGAAGAAATGGTCTAAAGTGGCAAGCCGATTGGGTTATTTACCAGGAAAAGCAACAGGTTCACTGTTAAAGGCACACTATGAACGGATCTTATATCCTTATGAACTTTTCCAGTCTGGTGTCAGCCTTATGGTGAGAGTATTTTATTTGCAAGAAATCAAATTACACACTTTTTTTAGTGTCCTCGTCTTACATCAGTTTATTTAGTGACCGTTCAAAGTTACAGTGGTACTGAAAAGTGACATCACCGTTTTTCACATGACCATTGTAACATCCCCATGTTCATGTGATCCAAATCCCAGACACTTGGCAACTGACTCGTATTTATGACGGTCACAGTCATTTTGTAACCTTCTGACAAACAAATTCAGTGGGGAAGCCAGATTCGCTTAACAACCATATTACTAACTGGAAAATGAGGCAAAACTCACTTAACAAATGACTCATTAGCAACAGAAATTTTGGGCTCAATTGTGGTCATAAATCAAGGACTACCTGTACTAGGTTGACATGTCTTATGTGCAGTTACCTTACTTAAAATGTCTTGTTAATGAGAACCATATTATTTGGGTTTTTTGATCTCTTTATTTGTATCTCTTTAGCTAGATAAGATAAGAACACTTTTGAAAGAAAGTCAAACTTGAAGGTTTTTTTTTTTTAATTTGGCTAAATAAAAGCATTTGGAAAATCTGCTAACTTTATTTTTCATGGGTGAATTTGTCCAAACGACTGTTTCAAATGTACCGTTTGAAACCAGATTGACATCCCAGATCCAATCAATCTGTTGTCCTTTTGTGTTGTGGTTCTGTAGGGCATCCAAAAGCCAAACTTGGATCTTAAAGAAAAAGTGGAAGTTGAGGAAGTTGCTGTTGATGCTCAGTCTCCTCCAAAGCAGGGTGCAAGAATGAATGTTGTGCTGAAAAGAACCAGACGTGTGAAGTCCCAGGTACTCAGGCTATTGGCCACGTAGATAGACTGACTTTAAGTTTAGTGTAGTGCAGAAGCATTAAAAATGCTGTGGCTTTTATCTGATCGTAAGATTTGTGCAAGGAGACCACAGTGAGACTTTTCAAAGTGAGTGCATGTTAGATAAAAATGCAGTATAATCTAACAGTTCTTTGGTTGATAAACCTATTAAAAAAAATCAACGGATTTTATTTGTGATAGCTGTTGAATTTCGCATGAGCATCACCTGGTATAGCATGTGGTTCAAACTACAAGCTGGGAAGTTTGATTTTTCTCCTTTAAAATAAAGTGTCTTAGAGGGCTTAGGCAAGCTGACATCTCAAACTTAGTCTAAATATACTGTTTTATGAGATGATCTACCTTATAAATAATATGTTTATTGAATGGCATCAAAACATTTAGTACAACATACACAACTGTGTTATTTCTAAGTTTGCTACCCTGTTTTTCCCAAAGACATCCTCTGATTATAAGCCCAATTGGGCTTTTGAGCGCATGGCAATAAGGCCAAGCGCTTATTTCAGGGTTCAAAAAAAAATATAAGACGGTCTTATTTTCGGGGAAACATAGTATATATGTGTATGTATATAATCTATATCCACAAACGTGTGTGTGTGTATGCGTGTATGCTTATGCAATATCAGCGTAAATAAAAGACAAGGAGTTTGGGGTTCTACTCCGACTCTATTCAGACTATTCAAATTTTTAGTGTGAGGAGGAGTAAAACATTTTATGAATATGTGGTTGCCAATTAAAGTAGGCAAATGCTGGCAGCAAGGAGTATTTTCTAGACAGTGTCTGGCTCTTCTATATAATTTCCCCAGTCTTTAGTAAAATAACTATTTTCTCCCATGTGAGTTAGGAGACTTTTCATCAGAATTATATACTACCAATAATTATTTAAATTCCATTCTCTTCCAGTTCGACTCAAAGAAGCCCAAGAGAAAAGTTGTGTGTAGCTTTGGCCACCAGATCCCTTCCCTACAATTCTTAAAACTAAAAACTGATGTGCAGCTGAGTTACTCACAATAATTGTATGTGTAGGAACAATAGAAGGATCAGACAAAAAAGGGAATAAAGTTGGGCGAACCACAAACTATGAACTTTATGTTTTAAGAGTACTACATTTATTGGCAATATTTCATTCAAATTTCTAAGAAAAACTGATTTTGATGTTTTGTACTTTTCCCTTGTTTACTTCCTTGGGAAGGGCAAAACTCTTTCATTATAGGTCTGTTTGCCTCCTATCCAATTCTCAAGGTTCATCTTGTTTTGCAGCTGTTTTTGGAATTGGATATTTAAATTATGTAGACAATTCCCATTGGCATACTTTTGTAGATTAGAGTGGTTTTCCCCAGATTCTGCTTAAGTTTTCCTTCGAGGTTAAGGTTAAAATATATATTTTAATTTTTAATTAAAGAATTTTCAATTCTTTAAATCTGGATTTTATAATGTGTGTGTTTTGAGAAATGTCCTTTAAAGATGTGCGCCTTTACAATGTATTGGTTAAGGCTGAAAAAGATCATTTTCGTTTTAGCATTTGAATGGCCATTGTTCCCAAATTGGAAGTGTATGAAGTGTATTTATGTAGCTTTAATAGTAAAATGTTGATAGTTTTAAGGGACATCTGCCCTTGTACCTTTACAGACAATTCAAACAAGCAGCCAAAATAAGCATCAGTAACCCCACCCCCTACTGTGAAGAGTATAATTAAAATAACAGGATACTTCCCCAGTAATCTTTCTACCTTTTTGTTCATCTCCTCCTTAAAACACAGTTGCTGTCACTAATTAGCTTTAATTGGGATTGTTGTAGAACAGAAGTAGTCAGGTTGTGACCTTGCTATCATCAGTTAAAACTGAATTGTGTAGATAAAAAACTTGGAGAGGTAGCTCTAGCCACAACAAAAAATGACCTAGATACAAGCTCTTTTGTTATATTTCATGTGATTTGAATATTCAGAACAAAATTAAACAATTGAATGTTTTCAGAAATACTTGGCTGGAATGGATAGAATTATAAAATCATTTCAAAATGTTAAGAACCAGGCAAACAATTCTGCCTGTGTTTGAGAATTTCTGTATGTAATATCTGGATGTGAAATTTGTAGTTCCTAATAGAATTCTTTCTGTGGCTTGAATCAAAACAGGTTTAGAATCATTTTCTTGTAAATAGTTACTAGTTTAAAAAAACAGATAAGGTAAAAGGAAATAATTTTAATCTGATTTTTCTGAGTCTCAGTTTCTATTGCCTTCCAGTACTCCACATGTTACATGATATTTTCAGAATTTTTAAAAAAAGAATATGATATATTAAACATTTATTTAGGAAATCTGTTTAAAATATTTAACTTGTGCAAAAGAGAGCACTTATTGGAAGTATAAGGCATTGTAGGTTAGAATATCTTATCAGCAAGAAGAACTAGAACAGTTGATGCTTATTATAGGCTATAGGTAATTGTATTTTTACTGATGTGGTACGTAATAGAATATAATGTGTTTAAAGCAAATTAGTAGGATATAAATGACAGTAAATGCAATATCAAAAAAATGTATTCTTATTTGTTTCAGCATTTTCCTTTAATAAATAAAATCTTTTTTCCTAAGTGGTTGGGGAAAGTTCTTTTTAAAATGCATAGTAAATGGTCCCTATATATAGAAGTAGGCCATTTAATTATCTTCTATTAGTAGTTTGGATGCCATTCCAAGAAGGGTAATTTATATCATTAGTCTGAAACATGTTGAAGATAGTGGTAGAAATTAAAATGTTGATCCTTTGAAGTGCCTTAGTAGCATTGTTCTTGAAAAAGATATCTTGAAAGTTGAATTTGTCCAGCTCATAACTTTTAGTCATCCAGCATATAAAGTAATTACTTTCAGCCTAAATAGTAATGGTGAATTTATGTAATCTTGTCTTTAGGCAGAGGGAGGAGAGGTGAGTAGAAATACTGAATTGAAGAAGCTTCAGATATTTGGAGCAGGACCAAAGATGATGGGATTGACGTTGGGGACAAAAGAAAAGGAAGGTAAGATTGCAATTCAAATTAACTGTTGACTTTTTATTATTGGTAATGCAGAATTTTATCACCATTCATAAAATTCTCTGCCGGCACGAGTGGCTTGTCCCACTTGTGCCGGCAGAGGACATATGCTGCAGATCCCATCAGCCCAATCATCCAGGCTGGCAGGATCCAGGAGGAGGGCCTCCTCTGCTGTTGCTCTTGCCCTCTGGAACTTGGTGCCCCCCAATATAAGGTTGACCCCAACCCTTTGGTCCTTTTGTAAGGGTTCAAGTTTTGGCTTTGGCAGTTGGCCTAGGGCTCCAAATGTGGGAACAGTACAGTGGAGGGAGTTGATTGAGTAACAACAGATCCCATCTCTCCCCTACTCCTCCCCACCCTTATTGTGAGGCTTTTAACCTACCCAAATAGTGTCGTGGCCTCTGATAAATTCCGTATTCTTAGTTTAACAAAACAATGGGGTATCTGTTAAAATGTGCATTTACATATGCATAGAATAGCATTACATAGGCATAAAATTGTGAATCATCATCTCCTTTTAATGACCCCATAATCCCTTGGGGGAGGTGTAATCTAGGCAGTTGAATGGAACTGAGTGTTTATTGGCTGGATGCTCTTCCTGTCGCCAATGCGGAGTTATATTCAGCAGATATATTCTTATCATGCCCAGAAAGAGAAATATCTCCCTCTACCTAGGATTGAACTCACAGCCTCCTGATTGTGAGGCAAGAGCTCCACCTCTAGGCCACCACTCTATAGGCATAAAATTGTGAATGAACTAGTAAATTAAGGCTTTACTGGAATTGGAAAAGATACATTACTGTACATTCAAGTTAAATTTAGTTGGGAAGGATTAGGTAAAAAGTATTCTTTTGGTGTAGGGTTGTGGGTGCTTAGGATATTCTACTTGTGAATCTATCAAGTGCTGACCAAAAAGAACTTCTGTAATTGTGTATCTGGATTGGCTTTTCTCAATCCATTTTAGAAACACATTTCTGGGAATAGATTTGTATGCTTTGGTCTGATTTCCAGCTTTGCAATAGAAAATAGGTCTGATTTGTGCAGTTACCCTCACATTAAATAATACAGTGGGAAAAAAACTAGAGATCTGTCCTACCCATTTTCTTCTGACTTCCATTTTTTTAAAAGATATGAATCTTGTAAGATGAAAGACATGAATCTTTAAGAAACTGTTTTAGATTTCTTTGACAAAATGTTTTGTGAACTGCTATGCTGTAGCCCTTTGTTGCAGTCATGTGATAATGAGTCTTGTGTCTATTGCTTCATATCGTCAAACAATACATCTAATATTTTGCTTCTGTTGCCTGCTGTATTCCCGATTTCTGATTCCTTTTGTGGTTTATGATTTATGCATTCTCCTTTTCAGATGATGTTCCTCGGAGACGCAAAGGTACCAGATCTGAAGCTTTTGGTATGCAGATGAGGCAGCGGAAAGGGGCACTATCTGTCAACTTTGTAAGTTTGCTTTACCACATGCCAGTCATTGATATGTTGTTGCATGTCTAGGCTATGAAGATACAGGTAAAGGAATAAGAAGATAAAATGCCTACATTTTATTAAAGTTGTTTGAAAACTAGGGAAGTGGTATCTATTACTGTGTTTGTGAATTGTAGTCCATTATTAAAATTTGTAGCTCAGCCTGTTTTTGTAGTCCAATTTTTACTCAGACTAAAACTCTATTTTGTATCTTTCTGTCTCTGATCTCAGTAGCAACTCTCCGTTTTCTACACTTGTTTGCCTAGGAAGTAGATTTGTGATTTCTTTAGAATTGGTATGGGAGTTGATGCAGAGGTACAACTCCATCCCCCATTGTCCACTGTAGAGAACCAGATGTTTCCTATTTAAGTTTTGCAAACTGTCCTGTGACATGAAGGATAGAAATACGTTTGCGTAACAACTGTCGGATTATATATAAGTGTCATGAGATTACAAGAACTTTACTTTTTCCAGGTTGACTTATACGTCTGCTTGTTTTGCGGTCGGGGAAACAATGAGGATAAATTGCTGCTGTGTGATGGGTGTGATGACAGCTACCACACTTTTTGCTTAATACCTCCTTTGCCTGATGTTCCCAAAGGTGATTGGAGATGTCCCAAATGTGTTGCTGAGGTACAGTTTTTATAACATATACAGCATAGCACAATGCACTTACACACATGTACACAAGGAAATTTCTGTTAATTATGGCTATGTGCAGCATTTGGTGGATTATTTTTATGTTTCTATTAGAAGGGGCTTCTGCAAAATAATTTGCAGAATGCAAAATAGTAAGTAATAAGACTTAAAGAGCTTGTAGCTGAAAAAACCTTTTGAGCTTAGGTTAGTTCTAAATTATGCTAAGGAAGCTGCAACACATGCTGCTGAATGACTAAGGCAGATATTTGTGTCTCTTCAAAACTCACAATCCAACTCACTTTGTTTCTTAACTTTCATATTCTTTCATATTCTTTCTATCATGCACCGCAGTAAATGCAGGCTTCAGATTTTGAAAAACATGCCTATCTGTTAGATATTCTAGTTGGCCCCTCTTCCTTAAATCCCAGTATAGAATTGTTTCATCTGTAGAAAGTAATTGAAAACTTTCTTTTTTTCAAAACTTGGTGAGGAAAAGATTGATCGTCTGCCCTAATTGATTGATTCCATAATAAATGCTACTTTCTTCTTCTAGGAGTGTAGCAAACCTCGGGAAGCCTTTGGATTTGAACAAGCTGTTCGAGAGTACAGCCTCCAAAGCTTTGGTGAGATGGCAGACAATTTCAAGTCGGATTATTTCAATATGCCAGTCCATGTAAGTGGGTCATTGTTAATATCTTCATGACAGCAGGTTATATATGTGTGTGTCCTTTTGTCCTGAGAGGTATGTTAAAATTCAGCATGATGTCCAACTCCCTCAAATTCTACAGATTGTAGAAAGTTTTATGAATAATTTATTTGACGATTGTATTTTTATAACTTAAAATGCTTGTAGTTATCTTTTAGAATTATATTAATTTTATAGAAATTAGAAAAGGGAAATTGAGTTTTTCAGGGCAGCATGGATTATATATCATTAATGGCCAGGAGTATCAGAGCTCATTGGTGTGGTCATGTAAAATAAAATTTGAGGTACTCTCCAAATTGACATATTTTTATACAGTATGCATGAAACCTTTATCTTTAAATTCCAATCAGCATTACCATAGCTTCATCAAACTTTGAATGTGACCACCTTAATAAAACTGTCCCAGCAGAGTTCTTCTAAATCCTACTTACCTATCTTAGGAACTTGTTGGTGTTATTACGAGATTCATATCCCACCTTTATTTTGTTCAGATTAAAACAACATATGTAAAACTCCTTTCCCCTTCTTTTTGCCATAGCAACCACAACATTTTGAGGTGGGTTAACCTGAAAGACAGCGACTCGCCCAAAGTCAACCAGCCAGCTTTTTTGCCTAAGGGAGAACTCATGGACTCCTAATTTGTGGTCCAGCAACTTAAACATTGTATTAAATTGTTGCTCCAATAGTCTATGGATCTCTTCATTAAAGTTAAAATAATACCATAGAATTCAACTTATATTTGCAGCTGCCCTGTGTGAAAAATAGCCCAAATTACAATAGGACAAATTACATTAAAATTGCCTAAAGCCCAAAGAAAATATACTGATACTTTCTTTACATCTCTTTTTATCAATTATGAATACTGTCCCTGCATTAAAATGCAAACATTTTGAGGATCAGATTGTTGGGGACAATACGCTATTTAGTATACTGTCGATTGTTGTAAGCTGCCCAGAGTCCTTGGAGAGTGGGTAGCATAGAAATACGATTAATAAATAAATAAATAATAAACAATTGAAATGTGTGCCAAGAAAACTAACACCAGTTAAGTTATAAGCACTGGCAGACCTCCTATGACTTGCAGACTTTGAAACCTGAGCTCCTCTTGATGGTTATCTCTTGGGCTTTTCAGATGGTTCCTACAGAATTGGTGGAGAAGGAATTTTGGCGACTTGTGAGCAGCATTGAAGAAGATGTAATTGTGGAATATGGAGCTGATATCTCATCCAAAGATTTTGGAAGTGGCTTTCCTGTAAAGGATGGGAGGCACAAGCTAATGCCAGAAGAGGAGGTGTGGCCAGGATATATAACTTTGATGAAGTTTGCATGCTAGAAGGCAATATTTAAACTGGATTTAGGTTTAATGCATTTAATTTTTTCCCAATATTGAGAAGAGATAAGCCGTTTAATTTTCTCCCTATTATTCTGTTGGCTGTAATTGCATCTGGCATTAGCATGCTGGGATCCTATGAGGACTGAATGATGTGCCTGTCCTATATTGCTGAGTGCTGAACAGAATTTTCAGACCGTAGATGTGGGTTTGTAGGCGTATTCACCTATTAGGGATAAATTCAATGTAATTAACATACAAGGAAGCTGGAAGTGGTAATTTTGCTTTGGATTCCATACTATAGTGCCACTGTATGTGGTGGAGGATAGACAGTTCAGAGGCAAGAACAGGATATACTGTGTACTTATATGGCTTACTGAGTGCAACTAGTCTGGAGCTGGACCCTAAACGCATAAGAGAGAATTTAGAGCAGGGGTGTCAAACTGGCAGCCCACGGGCCAGATGCATCATGTCCAAGCCATACCCATCCCAGCTCCGTGAAGGGAAAAAACATGATACGTCACGTGGCAGCAACATGATGCAGCAAGTTTGACACTCGTGATTTAGAGTGAGACAGTACGTTGTGGCATAGCCATGAAGTATAAATGCTAAAAATATTGGTGATTTTGAGCAGCACACTGATTTCTTCCTGGTCACTTCTTTTATGGATTTTGTTTTGTTGACAGGAATATGCTCTTTCTGGTTGGAATCTTAATAACATGCCAGTCCTGGACCAGTCTGTCCTTGCACACATCAATGCTGACATTTCTGGCATGAAAGTGCCTTGGCTTTATGTGGGAATGTGCTTTTCTTCTTTCTGTTGGCACATTGAAGATCACTGGAGCTATTCCATCAATTACCTGCATTGGTATGGAGTGTATGATATGCTTCTCATAATAACAGTGATAAGGATTGGCATTGTTTCTTTTTTTTTCAAGCAAAGTGTAAATCAGTTCTTTGCGTAGCATTGAAGAATAGACATGTTCCTCAAATGTATGAATATAGTGTGGGAGTGGACATGTGTTCTCAAAAAATATATAGTTATATGCTAGTGCTTGAAAATGTATGTTGTGGAAAAATCAGTAAGAAAGGAAATTAGATTAGAAATTAGATTTAATCCACAGTTGGGCTCCCATCTTATAACTGATTTGCAAATGTTCATATTCTTAAGTATGATTTGTGAAAATGGCTAGGAATAGTAGATAGGTCTTCCTTGGTCCCATAGGGCTGCAGTGGCTCAATAGCTAAGATGCTGAGCTTGTCGATCGAAAGGTCAGCAGTTCAGCGGTTCGAATTTCTAGTGCCACTTAATGGGGTGAGCTCCCGTTACTTGTCCCAGCTTCTGCCAACCTAGCAGTTCGAAAGCACATAAAAATTGCAAGTAGAAAAATAGGGACCACCTTTGGTAGGAAGGTAACAGAGTTCCGTGTGCCTTTGGCATTTAGTCATGCTGGCCATGTGACCACAAAGACGTCTTCGGACAGTGCTGGCTCTTTGGCTTTGAAACTGAGATGAGCATCGCCCCCTAGAGTTGGGAACGACTAGCACATATGTGCGAGGGGAACCTTTACCTATGTCCCACAGCATCCTATATGCCAGGAAAGGGTGGCCTCTGGCATTTAGTCCAATCTAACACAAAAGAGGGGATACATCTGATTATGCTTTATATTAAAGCTATTGATGGTCTGTAAAAAATAAGTAATAAAATATGCTGGAAAATATTTCAAATACATGGGAGGGATAAAGTTTCTTTTCAACTTTTCAGATGTACAGAGTAAATACTGTAAATTGAATAATTACTTTTTATCATTTGATATAATTTGGTTGGTGTGCAGTTAAGTTATGGAAAATTATTGTCCATGCAGAAAACTAATGATCAAGTTGTCAACTTTTGGCCTGAAGTATCTTGTTTTTGGCCAGGTTGCAGCACTGCTTTTGAAATATGTTTGCTTGCATTTGTTGATTATAACTGGAAGTTTCAATAGAACATATTTTATACCATATGTTTTCTTTTGGATAATGGATCGTAGGGGGGAACCAAAGACCTGGTATGGAGTGCCTTCCCACGCAGCAGAACAACTAGAGGAGGTTATGCGAGAACTGGCTCCGGAGCTGTTTGAGACACAGCCTGATCTTTTGCATCAGTTAGTCACTATCATGAACCCCAATATTCTCATGGAACACGGTGTGCCTGTAAGTAAATGCAGTCTTTCTCTATTTGTAAATTTAACAATTTATGCCCCACAGAATAAGTTAGAAGATAAATTCTTAAAACATTTCAGTTCATTTTCACATTCCATGTACCAGATAGCGTCTCTGTAGATCCACCCATGGATATTCTTAATTGTTGGTTTTCTGAGCCACTCTGCCTTCCACTGCTGTTATCTGTAGTGCCCTTCTTGGTCAGAATTTAAATACACTGTGTTCATTCCTCTTCAAAAAAAGCAGTTTCAAAGAATAGGTCACCTGTCTAGAGTGGATAGACCTAGCCATAATACTAAAGTGAACTCTAAATTTAGTAGATTTTCCATGCAACAGGCAAACCTTGAGCCGAGGTGGCGCAGTGGTTAGAGTGCTGTATTGCAGCTACTTCAGTTGACTGCTAGTTCAGCAGATCAGCAGATCAAATCTCACCGGCTCAAGGTTGACTCAGCCTTCCATCCTTCCGAGGTGGGTAAAATTAGGACCCAGATTGTTGGGGGCAATGTGCTATTTAGTATACTGTCGATTGTTGTAAGCCACCCAGAGTCCTCGGAGAGTGGGCGGCATAGAAATATGATTAATAAAAATACATAAAAATAAAAAAAATGGGTCATACATGCTTCCAACGTGTACCTAAAATTGTATTTGTCATTCTGCCTAAGTCTCAAATATATTCTAGATTCTACTTTGGCAGTTACCCATTTCCCCAATTAGTATATTGAGGGTTTATTCTGCATGCTTCCTTTATATCAAGACTGAATTGGCATGGTACACTTTATTTGGTTCCTAAAACTAGATAAAGCTTTGGACCATGCCATGAATAAATGAATAAGCATGTGTTTGATTCATTTGTTTAATCGGTTTCTTTTACCTAATTTTATTATGTGTGGGAAAGAGATATTTAAGTCATATTTTTGCAAGAATATGGAAAGTTCAAAAGAGTTTAAATGTTTTAAGTACCACTGTAATTGAGTAATCATTTCACTCCATATAGGACTGCTTGCTCATTAAGATTTTTAAAATCAGTTTAGGTTTGCCTCGTTGATGGAAAATATTCTTGAATTTTGTACCTCTCGTGACTAGATTCTTTGTGTGGGTGCATGTTATAGATTAGTTAGCTACTGTGAATCTTTTTAGAAGAAATATAGGATATAAATATTTAAAGAAACTCTTGTAGCTGAGGTGTTACCTTTCATTTTCAATTATGTAAGTGTGGCTGTTGTGATCATGTAGTATTCTACATAAAAGTTGCTGTTCAGGTTTTGTAGAAGTTACAGTTCACACAAGTGATGCTGATTCATTTATAAATTGGCTTAGGATCCAGCACTGTACAGTAAATTGCTATAATTGAAGTCTTTAAAAAAACAATGCGTTTAATATTTCAGAAACATGGACACATAACATAGATATATGAGCATCAATCTTGTTTTAAAATGGGCATTTTCTGGAATTAACAAGTGCTGCCAATTACTAAATGGTATTCAAATCTATTTATCAACAGTTTCTCTACTCTTTGTTAAGAAAATAACATATGCTACATTCCAAAAGTTTTTAACCTTTAAGTAGGATTTAATTTCCAGGTAGAGGATTATTTTTTTTTAGAAAACTGTAGCATGGGATTCAAACCGCATGTAAAAATGAAATGGAATCTCTTTTATATTCTGTGCCAGTTGAAGTAGTTGCTTGTTGAATAAAGTCTCTGAAGTCCTTGAGGAAGTACAGGAAGAGATGACTTGCATGTGATATAGGAAAAGTTCAAGCACATGTTAAATGCTAAATCTAACATTTAGAAAACATCTTACAGTCATTCAGAATAAAAGGGCTGCCAAAAGGTAAATCTTGCCTGCTGGTAACATGAATTCTGCAATAGTTAGTACCGCTCCCAAAGCACCGATTCATCAGCAGACAAACTGGTGATTTGCTTCTGGTGGCCTGTTGCCACCCAAGATATGCAATTCCCAGCTTATTTTTATCTTCTTTCTGGGTTAATGAGTATAATTATAAACAAAGTAGTGACGTGTAGTCAACTATCATTTTCTTTTTCTTAGAACCAAGGACAGTTTAGCTGGTTGTTTCATTCTGCTTTGGAAGATTGTTAATTGTGCAATGTTTATATATTTTCTTCAATTTTTTTATTTATTGTATTTAGGTGTACCGGACCAATCAGTGTGCTGGTGAATTTGTTGTAACTTTTCCCCGTGCCTATCATTCTGGATTTAATCAAGGCTACAATTTTGCTGAAGCTGTGAACTTTTGCACTGCTGACTGGGTTTGTATGCATTTAGCATAACCTAGATTATTACTAATAATTTTCCTGGGCAATAAAAATTGATGTTATTTTGATGATACTTTGGCCAAACAACAAACTAGTTTATAAATAGATTGCATTGGATAGTATTTTAACAATTTGTTAATTGGTTAATTAGTTTCCATTTCATTAGTTTCTTGATGCTAGCGTGGAACTATGCAGCCAATTATAATAATAATTCAACGTGAAAATTTATGAAAAGTTTTACATCTTTGTACTCATTCAGCTCCTTTGTACACCTCACACTTCATACTTCCCAGTTATAATATTCTCATAAATATTTAAAGATAATGGAATGATCAAAAGCAGTTTTAAAGTAATATTCTCTTCAGTCCAAAACCTAGGAATTTGAAATCTTGCAACATTTCTAGCAGCTGTGAGATGTAATATTGGGGCCGGTATGTGGAGATTATATCATCCATTTGAAAGTTAAATCCTATGCACTTTGGATAAATAGAGAGATGTTCACTAATAATTTATTGGTTCTAAACTGAAATCCATGCATTATATTATAGAATATATGAATTAGTTATTCTAATTAACAGATTAACTGAGTTGGAGCAAATAGTTCTACTTTCGTGCTGCTTGAAGTAAGAAAGATATACTATATTCACCAAAATAATGTACAGAAGAGGCATCATATGCACTATCCTTGCATTTGACAAGCGTGCAGAAATAACAGATGAAATAGCTTTCAGAATGAGTTTATTTCTAGTTACGAGGAATGAAGTTCTTGTTTTATGAAATCATTTTTAAGATGCAACATTGACTGCCTGTTAAATAATATGCAAGCTGTAGGTATCTTACTGAATGAACAAACTTGTTGTTGCCCTGCATCTATATTAAAACAATACCGTATTACTATGTCACTGATTTAAAAAGGAAATCTATTACTTTAATGGCTTTTAGATTTTTGTGTAGGGTATTATTATATATACAACAATGTGAAATCGTAGCTGCCCGTCTTTAGATGGTATTGGCCTTTATATTTGGATTTATTTGCTATCCATTTCATGGTTCAGGTGACTTTGAATGGCTTACATCAGATAAAACAAATATTCAGTGATTATAAATATAAAATAGATTAAATTATAAAAATTAAAACAAACTCAAAAACAAGGGCTTGGAGGGGAGAGGTAGCAAATCTTTTCTGTTAGTACACCAACCATCTTCAGCAGTATGTTCTTTAAGACTCGATGCCATTTGGCATAGCCAGGTTTTAAATCCAGGCAGAAGAAGAACATCATGGCTTCAAAAGGGACTGGTTTGGACAAAACTCAGCAGCACTTTTTCGTGCGGCTGTTGATAAAAATAGGACTGCCAACATGATGGCCAACGTCAGATGACGGATATGGCACAAGAAGAAGAAAATTTTAAGTCTCTTCCAGAAGGCTAAAACAGAGCGCTGGGGGTGGGGTGGGGGGATGTTTGTCTCCTGAGCCAAGATGTCAGTAGGAGCCGACATCTTGGCTTTAGAATTTATTCACTGGGATTAACAGTGAATAAAGATGATTACACTGAGATTAGCAGTGAGAAAAATAAAGATGATTACACTGGGATTAACAGTGAAATAAAGATGTATTTTATACATTGGGATTAACAGTGGAAGGATAAAAGAAAAGGTTAAATTAGAAAACTGATAGCTATAATAATTGGGATATTGTTTAAATATGTATAACAATTATGATAATGTGAACATTTATTACCTAAGTGAAAAAGAAAAAACTGAAACAATATATGATTATGATTTATAAACAAAAATTACTTAATTGGTGTTATATAAATGGTATGGTTTGATAGATAGAATTTAGGATAATTGGGAAATTGTGTTAAAGAGCATTATTTGAACTAAGAACTATGTTTAAATGTTAAATTGCTATATTTCTAAAATTGAAAAGATAAGATTTAAATTTGATAGAGTAATAATGGAATAAAGATTTAATGAGCATAATGAAACATAAATATGTTTGAATTGTATTGGCAATAGTGAGGATCTAGGATAAGAATTGTATTATGAGTTATTAATTGAATTAAGAATTAAGGTGGGTTAATAGAAGGGTTATTGTTTTGATTAAATATGTGTTAATTTTTTTAAAGATGGTATTAGTTGTATATGTGATCTAAGATTTAGAAATAAGTGCTATGGCAAAATAGAATAGATAAAATTTTGTTAAAGATTTTGTTAAAAATTGAACAAAGTGATGATCAGATCAAGGCTCTGTTCCGAAAGGATGTAATTTGTATGTTTGGAAAAAAATAAAAAAACTTTTTGCAAAAAAAAATATATTTTTTTTTATTTCAATGGAATCATTTGATTTATTTTAATATATAAAATATTTAAATAATTGTGTATTTAATTTTGAAATTACTATAATCCATTAATTTTGGATTAGGTTCATCAGGATAATATAAAGAGCTGGGGTCTTGTTGCATTTATTCTTGCTTACTGCAGTGTAGCTTTTTTTGCTCAACTGATGAAGAAAGAATATAGCTACAGCCAGGAAAGGTTGATTGGAGATTGGCAATTTCAGACTTGTTAAGATGAAATTACTCTTGAAATCCATTTTCTGTACCCAATCACTCAACCATTTTCCTTGTCATTATTTTTCATTTCATTTTAAGAGTTTTAGTCACCATGACCTCTAGAAACATTATCCTTGGATATTGCACTGCACGGTGCCTGACGTAATTTCCCACTCCTTTTAGTTAGTACCATTTTATCTGTTTTTCTGTTTGTCTTTTTAATTTCCTGTCCCTCAGGCTGAGAGGAAAAATAGGTCAGCAATCTACTGGAACATGGTTCTAAATCAAAAGCTCTTGTGTTCCTTGTATTTCTAGCTTCCAATTGGACGGCAGTGCGTAAACCATTATCGACGGCTGAGACGTCATTGTGTGTTCTCTCATGAGGAACTAATCTTCAAGATGGCCGCAGATCCCGAGTGTTTGGATGTTGGGCTGGCTGCCATGGTCTGCAAGGAAATGACTCTCATGACAGAAGAAGAGGCGCGCTTAAGGGAGTGTGTTATGCAGATGGTGAGCTTAGGGCAGGGGTGAAATCCAGCAGCTTCTAACAGATTCTAGAGAACCGGTAGCGGAAATTTTGAGCTGTTTGGAGAACTGGCAAATACCACCTCTGGCTAGCCCCAGAGTGGGGTGGGAATGGACATTTTGCAATATCCTTCCCCCAGGAATGGGGAGAGAATGGGATTTTGCAGTATCCTTCCCCTGCCACGCCCACCAAGCCACGCCCACAGAACCGGTAGTAAAAAAAATTGGATTTCATCGCTAGTTTAGGGGGATTTTGAAGGGGTTGGGGCTGAGCAAAGAAAATGTTAAGGAAGACATACAATTCTTGGTTTAAGATCTATATCAGATTTACCTATTGTTACTATAGGGAGTGCTGATGTCAGAGGAGGAAGTGTTCGAGCTGGTACCAGATGATGAGCGGCAGTGCGCAGCCTGCAGGACTACCTGTTTCTTGTCTGCCCTTACATGTTCCTGTAATCCTGAACGACTTGTTTGCTTGTATCATCCAAATGATTTGTGTTCATGCCCTATGCAGAAGAAGTGTCTAAGGTATGATTTCCCTGTGTTGATCTTAAAACACTCCCTGTCTTTAAAACAGGACACTTTTCTATTAAAATAAGGAATCCTTTTTTCCCCATTCGATTGTGACCAAATTCAGAACGATAACACAACCGTCCCACTTCTTCCTGACTGAGCATTGCAAGTTGTTTGAAAGCTCTTGTTTCCTTCTAGATATCGATACCCACTGGAAGACTTCCCTTCTTTGCTATACGGAGTGAAAGTCAGAGCACAATCGTATGATACTTGGGTCAGCAGGGTGACAGATGCACTTTCTGCCAATCTCAACCACAAAAAAGGTGAGATGCAGTTTTGTTTCCTGGAAAAACTTCTTCAGGGAAATCCTGGCTAGTAAATTAAATCACATTTCCAACCCCCAAATTTGGAAGGTGAAACATGAAAGTTGAACCAGTTATTAAGAAAATTATCTCCTCAGTGTTAATGTGATATAATATCTAGAATGTTACTTAAGGAGCAGAAACACTTGTATTCTGTATTGTATAGCCGTTCAGTGCTCAATCAGTTTGTTCTAACCTTGGGGTGTTAAACTCAAGGCCCATGGGCTGGACCCGGCCCGCGGGGTGCTTAGATCTGAGCCTGTGGGGCCCTGGAAACAGCAAACAATCGGCCCGCTATGCCTCTGCCAGCAAGAATGAAGTTTAGGAGGGTCACGCACAGCCCTCCTGGGCCCCATTTTCACTGGCAGAGGGCTAGCAAAACAAAATGAAAGAAAAAATGTTTCCTATTTTCATTGGGAGAGGGAGGGAGGGAGGGTCTGAGCGAAGTCCTGCCTTAGCACTTGGCCACCATAGGTACCCCCAACATGAGTGACGTTGCGCTGGCCACGCCCCTCTGGCCACCACCACTCTTGAGGTCAAACACAACCCTGATGCGGCCCGCAATGAAATCGAGTTTGACACCTCTGTTCTAACTGAACCATAAAGAAACATGCAGATGAGGATATAAAATCCAGTCATGTACAGTATAAATCTGTGAAATTTTATCACCTCATCCATCTGAAATCTGGACAGATTACAACATACCTAATAAAATGCAGGTAATCCTCGTTTAACAGTGGCAAGTGGACCAGCAGCTCCCAACACTTAAGTTGATGCAACTGTAAAGCAGAACATCCCATGAGCCCACAGACCTATAGTAACAGTTGTGGAAATTCAACTTGCTCCCATTAGGTGAATTCTGCCTGATCACCATTTGCAAACTTTGCCTACCAGCTGCTTGTTGGTAGCTGGTAGTGAAGCTAGCAAATAGCGATCCCATGACCATGGGACTTATTCAGGGAAGTTTTGGGTGGTAGATTGAAATGTTTTGGCTTAAGGATTTCACTTTTCTAAACCCAAATTTGGAAGAGAAAGAAACCACCAGTTCACTTTGTAATTCCGAGCTGGTTGCCAAGTGCCTGAATTATGACGACATGACACTGGGGAGACTACGAGGAATAAGTATCCTCTTTCAGTACTGTTATAACTTTAAGCAGTCACCGAACAAGTGTTCACTGACTAAGGACTGCCTGTATAACAGTTTTCATTTAATAGATAATAATATATAATAAAGCATTCTGTGCCCCTCGGTATATAGTCACCTTGGCCGCATGACCACAGAAACATCTTCAGACAATGATAGCTCCTTCGACTAAGAAATGGAGATGAGCAACCCTCCCTCCCCCGAGAGACATGATTGTATAGGGGAAATCTTTATCTCTGATATATAATAAAAGTATAATATATGGTATGTGTGTATTTTTATTATACACGCACACACACGCACACACACACATATACCCACACAATGTTTAAGAAAGCTAAATTGATAAATGGCATCCTGGGCTCCTTAGAAGTTGGGAAAGATGAAAAATTAAGTAAATAAATTTAGCATGCATACGATCCTTTTAAGTCTTAAATATTGATGAAATAAAAGGTTTATTTCAAAAATTATTTTATATAACCATACATGAATTTCAAGAATGTTAGGCTAACTGGTGTCCAACAGTGTAATGTAGTTCAAACTTACATTGAGCAAAGCCATATGCACAGATATTAAAATCTCAAAAAATTCTTAATCTACTTAAGAGACCGCCTTCTGCCACCAGTAGCCTCTCACCAACCAGTACATTCCCATAGAGAGGGGCTCCTCAGGGTGCCGTCGGCCAAACAATGAAGACTGACGGCCCCCAGGGGGAGAGCCTTCTCTGTGGGGGCACTTGCCATCTGGAATAAGCTCCCCCCGGAGATATGGAGGATCCCAGATTTACACACTTTCCGCCGCGCCCTCAAAACATTTTTATTCCAGCAGGCTGGCCTGGCCTGACTCTCCCTTTTAAATTGGCTTTTAAGTTTTATATAAATTGGGTGTTTTAAATTTGACTTAAGCCTAAATTATTTAATGTATTTTTAATAGTTTTTAAACTTTTGTATGATGTATTTTATCTAAGGGTGTTCACTGCCCTGAGTCCTTCGGGAGTAGGGTGGTATATAAATTTAATTAATTAATTAATTAATCGGGAAAACCTATACTCGGTACTCTAGAATCAGTAAAGAAGGATATACATAGGCCTCCCAAATATTAATGTTTGGTTCTTTGAGGGAGATTACCGTAATATAAGGTGTTTTTTAAAAAAAATAGCACTTGTCTGTAGGGCATTCTGTAAAATCTGTATTAGAGCAAATGACTTTACAGCCAATTTTTTTGCAGATGTGATTGAGCTGAAAGTAATGTTAGAAGATGCTGAAGACAGGAAATATCCAGAGAATGACCTCTTCCGTAAACTGAGGGATGCTGTGAAGGAGGCAGAGACTTGTGCTTCAGTAGCCCAGCTGCTTTTGAGCAAAAAACAAAAGCATAGGTATGAGCAGGCATGTAATTTTAAAACCAGCCACATGAAATGTTCACGGCCCTTTCATAAAATAATAAATTGCACTTTGCAAAATGGACTCTTTTCAAGTGGAACACGTCAGCTGATATATTGCCAGAAGTTTTAAAAAAAATGGAAGAGCTATTTACAGTTATCTGAGTTGTGCTCTGAAAAAAATTATGAGTGAGCAAATTGGAGAACTTGTGCAATGTTTTAATAAGTGTGTCTATTAAAAATGTTTGCAAATGTATTTAATTAATAAATTTATTGCAGTATTGGTATTTGGGAGTTGCAGTATTAATTATTTTTAGCCAATTTTTAACATGCAACTCAAGGGAAGGTGGTTTTCCTACTATTAAATCTTGTCAAGATTATTTAGGGAAACCTAATATCTCACCATCAGAATTTACAATCAACTTCTCCTACATGATGCCTTGACTTGAAATACCTTCAATATGCAGACATGGTGCTGATTTAAGCTTAAACTGAATAATCTTTCTGGACATTTTTATCTCTTCTCTTATATATTTAATGCTATTGTTGTGGTTAATTAATATTATTATTAATAGAGAATTAATATCAAAACTAAAGTATTAAATTATAAACATTTGTGTGAGAGAGGAATAACACAGCCTATTCTACAAAGGCATTAATCAAGATTACAATTCTGTAATAAGGGTTTTTCAATTAAGAAATCTTTTCTTTCATGGCACTTGTCTAACTTCACTGAATGGTCTATCCAGAGAAGAGCTTCTAACAATAACAGAAATGTCCAGTCAAATATACAAGTAGTCTTCGGTTTATGAGGGCAATTTGGAATGGAATTTCCATCACTAGATATATTGTCACATGACCGCGTTACTTAGCAACATCAATTGCCGACATCCTAGCTGCCATTGTCAAGTGAGAATCTCATGTGACCTCGACTTCCAACTTCCTGCCTGCTTCTCCATTGATCTTGATTGTCGAAAGCTGGCAGAAAATGTTGGAAATCACAATCACATGTCTGCAGCTAGCTTGTGATGTTGTTATGAGCTGGCTGGGGATGCTACAATGGCCAGAACTGTGAGGACCCAACAAAAATACCATTTGTTCAATGCTGATATAATAGTTAGTTTTTGAATAGTTAATAAATAAATGGTCATAACCCAAGGACTGCCTCTGTATGGGAAGAACGTTTCTTTAACTATTCTTACCTCTAAGCCGTTCTAGCCTTTAAGACCAACGTCAACTTTGATTAAGCTTGCTTAATTTTTTCTACTAAAAAATTGTTAAGTCTTTTCAGCATTAATTTTGATGGATACTTCTGAAACTAGTAATTTTTTAAAGTTTATGAATCTTATTTAAGCCTTAAAGTAAAAATCTATATAAAATTAGTAACAGGAAATGTTACTATTTTATTTACACTATTCTCTTTTATACAATAGACTGAGTTCAGACAGTGGAAAGACACGGACTAAACTGACTGTAGAAGAACTGAAGGCTTTTGTTCAACAGTTGTTCAGTCTTCCGTGTGTCATCACTCAGGCTCGACAAGTAAAGGTAAGTTTCTGAAGAAGGCTGCATTTGAATAGAGTTAAAAATTGCTATAGAAATACTTCTTCAAATGAAATTTTATAAATTAGCCCATTAGAAACTCTTGACAACATTTTAGTTTTAATTTCAGTAAAACATTTTAAGATTTGGCCTGTTGTTTTGAACCAAGGTACTTCAAAGCAAGTGAACATTTTGTTTCTAGGTCCCTTCAAAACCTTCAAAAAAGTGATTCCCCTTACTGTGAATGGTTGATTTGATATTGTTTGCTGCAAGAATTGTTTTAAGAATACTATTTTTTTTGCCTGCCTCAAACAAGCCTAGCTAAACATTCAAGTATTCCTTTAATGTCTGTTTCTGCCTCCATCACTGTCCTGAATGGTCACTTTGTTCTAAACCCTTTTAAAGAACCTGCTGGATGATGTTGAAGAGTTTCATGAGCGTGCCCAAGAGGCCATGATGGATGAGGTCCCAGACTCATCCAAGCTGCAGATGCTGCTAGACATGGGCTCCGGGCTTTATGTGGAACTTCCAGAATTACCTCGTCTGAAGCAAGAGCTACAACAGGCACGTTGGCTGGATGAAGTGCGGGTGACTCTTTCAGACCCTCAGAGAGTCACCTTGGATTTGATGAAGAAACTGATAGACTCAGGGGTGGGCCTAGCACCACACCACGCAGTGGAGAAAGCCATGGCTGAATTGCAGGAGGTGCTTACAGTTTCAGAGAGGTGGGAGGAAAAAGCCAAAGTCTGCCTTCAAGCAAGGTGAGGGGTATTTTGTTCACTGTCTTTATGGGTCCATCAAGAGTTGAGGGTATTTCAAAGGCCTCCTGCCAAAATATGGCACACAATTTTCTTCGGATAAAATCATAAAGGGAGGGGAATCTAATGGATATTTTGTTTATTAATGAAGTCAGCATCTCTGAAAAGGTTACATTGCTGAGCCTTTCTGAATATGGTGTTAGTTGCAGTCAAGTTCATATGTTTTCGTTTCAGACCTCTTGAGTTAGATTCCGTGGTGAAATTAAAAAAAAATTCCCTACTGGTTCTGTGGGCATGGCTTGTTGGGAGGTCATGTGACTGGGTGGGCATGGCCAACTAGACATAGCTCACATAGAGGAGCTCCTCACTGGCCCCTCCCCTCCCAACCACTCCTTGTAGCGAATGGCAGGAAAATGGGGAGGGGAATATTCCTGTTTACCATCTTTCCCCTCAGTCTGTGCTGAGATTGAGGAATGGATGACGGGCAGGAAAATCCCCTTCCCCATTTTCCTGCCTTTCAGGAAAACAGCTCCATTCCAGCTGCTTCCCCCCTCCCTCCCCCTCCCTCCTGGGGATTCCCTTAAAAGGGACAGGCTGCAGCAGCTCCGTTGTGAATGGAGGAAGAAAAGTTAGCATTCTCTCTGCTGCATTTAACACTGAATTCTGTGGCAGAGAGAATGCTAACTTTTCTCCCTCCATTCAGAACACTTTATGGTTCCTTCCTGGCCCTCTCCCTCCTGGGGACTACCTTAAAGGGACAGGTTGCAGTAACTCCGTTCTGAATGGAGGGAGAAAAGTTAGTGTTCTCTCTGCTACATTTAACATTGATTTATGTGGAATATCGAGCCGCCTGAAGAGGTTAGCAGCGACTGGCTGGGTGTGGGTGGGGCCAAGGAGGGGTAATTATTATTGGTTCAGTGAACTGATGCCCATAAACTCCAGTGGTTTGCCCGAACCGGTCCGAACCAGTAGGATTTTACCCCTATTAGATTGAATGAAGTATTTGCTTAAGGAGTTCTTATCTGTCTTAAACTTATTGATCCAATTGAGCAAATTATTTTCAGCCTTGACGGAGTGCCTCTGAGGGTAGAATAGGATAGAATAGGGCAGCCTCATAGAGGTCTGTAAAATAAATTCATATTGACGACTTCTTAAGAGGTCGTGCCTTCTTTACCACTTATCTGGATCAATGCAAAGTGCTGTATGTGGTGCTCCCTTTCTAGACTACTCATAAGATGAAACCAATCCTAAATGCTCTGCCTTCTTTAGTAGGAGTAGCATTTGTCACCAACGTTTGGATCGTATTACACTGGTACTCTGGACACAACCTGACTCCCAAAACTAATTCCAGATTGTAATCATTATCTATAAAGCCCTATATTGCTTGATATCTAGATTTATGCAGGACCAGTTTTTCCATCTGGAGTCAATTTGCCCAACTCTTACATCTTTGGAAATACTATCAGTTGTGACATTCTTTTATTCCAGTCTCCCCCTAAAATTAGAAACATCTGACTTTCCTGTTTTGGCCTTCCGCAGCTTTTGAAAACTGAATAATTCCAGTGAATCTTACGATGAGTGCTTCAGCCCAGTTGAATTATTTGTGAATTTTTTAACTTTAGCTTAATTCCTTTTGATTATATGCCACGAAGCCATTAAATAAAATAATATACGAGATTAGCATTATTCCTGATGTAGCTGAGGTTTTCACTGCATGGTATTAGTCCTGTTTTATAACTGAGATTTTATTTTTGATTTGGACCAGGAAATAAGATTGTAATGGCTTTTTTTTCCTCGCTGCTCTTAGACCTCGACAAAGTATTGCCGCTCTGGAAAGTATTGTGAATGAAGCAAAGAATATTCCAGCTTACCTGCCCAACATTTTGGCATTGAGAGAAGCTTTGCAGCGTGCTCGAGATTGGACAGCTAAAGTGGAAGCCATTCAAGTATGTTTAATTCCAAACAGTTCAGCAAGTGTTCAGATACTGCCTTCCATTATCTTCCATTATAAAGAGTCAAATAATAATTTATGATACTCTCTTGCTTCTTGCTGCAAAATTTACTTGTTTTGCATAAAGTGAGGATCCTGGCTCAGGTTGTAGTTAAACTTACAATTTAATTACAGGTACTCATAGTGGGGTTAATTGCTGAATCTGAATATTTTTTAAATAAAGCCATCTACTAATTAAGAGACTTATCTAATAACACACAACTCCATTTGACTCATTTAAAAATGTATTTTGGATAAAACCCCTTGTTAATTTCCCATGCTCTTCGTTAAAATAGGAAGTTTTATTCTGCAATAATTGTATTCTCTTGCTCTATTCTTGCATTCATGTTTATTGGGATGTTTTATTGTGTTAACTCATTTTATCATTGGCTATCCCGGTAGCATCTACATTGAAGACCAACATTTGATTTAAAATAATGCAGCGATTAAAATCACATTTTAAATTGTGATCATTTCCTATCGATCTATTATGATTTTTTTTTAATCCACACAGAATGGAAGTAATTATGCGTATCTAGAGCAACTTGAGAATCTGTCTGCAAAAGGTCGCCTCATACCTGTCCGTCTTGATGCACTGCCCCAGGTTGACTCACAGGTAGCAGCAGCCCGTGCATGGAGGGAACGCACAGGCCGAACTTTTCTGAAGAAGAATTCAAGCTACACACTTTTACAGGTTAGTTGGGAAAACATACTGGGATCCAGAGAAGTAAGTTATAATACTTTAATTGTTGCTGATGTTCTTTTTTGTGCAAGTGATAGATGTAGCCTTAAAATGTAAGTTAAGAGTTTAAAAAAACAGTTTTGCATTGGGATATAGGTAGCCCTCATCTTAAAACCATTCTTTTAGCAACCGTTCAAAATTCATAAAGCAGAGGAAAAAGTGATTTATGAGCAATCATTCACAACATTCCCACAGTTAAATGATCAAAATTCAGGCAATTGGCAAACTGGCATGTTTTTACAATGGTTGCAGCATCCCAGGGTCATGTGATCACCATTTGTGGTCTTCCCAGCCAACTTCCCACAAGCAAAGTGAAAAGCTGGATTTGCTTTACACCGTGTGATTCACTTAGCTGCAGTGATTCGCTTAACAACTGCAAAAAAAAGAGGTGGTAAGATCAGGCACAAGTCAATTTCCTTGCTTAGTAGTGGAAGTTCTGGTCCCAATTAGATTTGTAAGTTGAGAACTACCTGTATAGAATTTCATTATTGTGTAAGCAGATTGCCTTTATGAAAGCTTACTGTTTTGACTGAAACCAAAACCGTCTCAGTTTGAATTCATCTGATAAACATTCTGTAAAAAGCCTTCTAAAATTAGCGTAACCAGGATCCCATTGAATTGTGGCTATGTCTGAGTTCTAACAAAATTGCCCTACAGAATTTTAAGGTTTTGTAAAAACACTTGTATGCCTGATCTCTCTCTCTCTCTCTCTCTCTCTCTCTCTCTCCCTCCCTCCCTCCCTCCCTCCCTCCCTCCCTCCCTCCCTCCCTCCCTCTCTCTCTCTCTCTCTCTCTCTCTCTCTCTCTCTCTCTCTCTCTCTCTTGTTTTTAATAGGTTCTTAGCCCTCGAACTGACATTGGTGTATACGGAAACAGTAAGAACAGACGAAAAAGAGTAAAGGAGCTGATAGAGAAGGAGAAGGAAAAAGATCTTGACATGGAATCCTTGAGTGAATTAGAAGATGGAGTAGAAGAATACAGGGATACTGCAGCTGTGGTGAGGGCTTATATTCTTTTGGTTATTCTTTTTCCCCAGTAGGAAGCTCCGGTATCTTTTACTTTACTGTGAATCTAAAAACCTGTTACTTTTAGAACAGGCATTAAATCTTGATTTAATGGACTGCTTGGATGAAAGGTTTTCTATTAAATACAAATATCCATTAAATCAGAATTGCATTGATGTAATTACTTCATTTATGTAATGACAGAAGTGATGCTTCCATATATTTGCTGTTAGTTTATAGTAAATTGATGCAGATAACATAAAATAACTCTGGACTTAAAGAATTAATATAAATTATATATATAGAAGTTTCTGAAGCAACAGATTTGGTCCATTTTTTGGGGAATCTGAAGTAAAATGTTGTCTACTCGTTGGAGGTCCAGACCAGAGAATCCAGATTTTTCAGGATGAACTAATAGCTATTAGAATGCATGTATTGTAATAGAAGCCCCATTAGATGTCAGAGTGATTTTTTTTTCACTCTGTTGGCAAGATGGAGCCATTGAAAGGTATTCAGTAGAGTTCGATTGGTGTTAACTATTGGTGATAATTCCATTGGTAAAATGAAAGAATTTTCAGGGTTTACCTTGTCATAAGTTCTAATTTGTTTTAAAAAATGGGACTCGTGTGCTTATGCTATAATTATTAGTCTTAATTTTTTATAATTATCAATTATAATTTTTTGAATACTTATTGATAAGAAACTGCTAAGAATTGCATTTTACATATGCAAATCTTTTAAAGTTTGATTTTTGTTTATGTGTCATCAAGTTTTAGTCAGCTCCTAGAGACAACTAACAACACATCTCTTAGGTTTGCAACCATTATTAAAAGTAAGCATGCTATATTTTATTTAGTTATTAGCATTTTCATACTTTGAATATTCAGTGGTATTAGACTTTTAAATGAGATATTAGAGATAACATCTCATCCTTCAGGATAACATTTGGAATTGCCCATCCATGCCATCATTCTAGTTACTGATTTATATGTGACTAGTACAGGTAATCTCCAAGTTATAAGCGTTCATTTAGCGCCCGTTCGAAGTTACGAGATAGACACCCCCTAGTGTTTACGAGCAAGTCCCAAAATTACTAATGTTGCAGTACCATGACAGTTGTTCACCTGTGCGAACAACTGCAGAGGTCTGCAACATTCACCCTATTTCCCCTGCCCTCAGTCCCCACAATTGCTTTCCCCTCCCATCCTGCCACGCCGGACTCACTTACCTTACAAGATCTGTATCTTCTCTGCCACGTTTTCTTTGCTTTTGAGGGAGAGGAGAGTTGATGGAAGCCCCTGGGTGCTTTAATATCGCACAAATTCAGACACCCATCCTCTTTTGCAGAGACTGGGTGCCTGAACTCTTGCGAGATCACGGACCCCAGAAATTTTCATTCTCAGCGTGAAAAGTATTTGCGGTGCCTGTCTCCTGCTCCTTCCCCCCAACTTCTTCCCGCCACCACCAGGACACTTTTCGCCCTGACAGAGACTGGAAGCTTCATCTGCATGCAAATGGGGCCATTGAACACAGAGGGATTCACTGTTTCTAACGCCTCATAGGCGCTTATGAGGCCTTTGAAAAAGGAACAAATTCCTCTGTTTTCAAAGGCCTCATAGGTGCCTATGGGGCATTTCAAAACGGGGCAAATTCCTCTGTTTTCAAAGGTCCCATTTGCATACAGATGAAGTTTCCAGTCTCCATCAGGTTTCCATCTGAGTGAAAAATGTCTCGGTGGTGGCGGAAAGGAGTTGGGGGAAGGGGGGGGGAGTAAGAGACATGTACTGCAAACACCGTTTGCACCCAGGAGTTTCCATTGACTCAAAGGGAAAGAAACTGCGGCAGAGAGGAGACAGATCTTTGCAAGGTAAGTGAGTCCAGCATGGCAGGGAAGGGAAAGCATTAGGTATGTTAGTGGGTTGGGGAGGCCTTGGGGGCCTGTTCCATCACTAGGCCGCCCAGGGCCTTTCTTACCCTGAGATACCTCATGTGCACTTAACAAACCATGCATTCGGCCATGCATTAAATTAGTGAATGCATGGCCGAAAGCAGGGAGTGATCTCGTTCACTGTATGAGATTCACTCTCATGAATCATCGAGGTATGAATGGAATGGACAGGTTCCATTACATTCATAACTCGAGGACTACCTGTATAGCTTATTGATATTATAACAGACCACATTTTTGAACCTTAAAACCTATTTTATACTTCCTTGAGTTTTCAAAATGTCATTCTTTGCTGAACATCCTGCTAAGTATTTAGTCTTGAGCACAGAATAAACATTGCAGTTGTGCAGATCACTTTAGCAAGCATGAATTCATTTTGGAATAATTACAGAATCTACTGACCACAAATAGATTTTTCTTTGTAGCTTTAAATTTATAGCTAGCATAATTGTGAAATATCTGACAACTCACCAAAGCCCACCTATGGGACTCAGCAAAATAGACTAAAAATGGGGACATTAAGATTTATAGCCGCATAATTTAATTAGTTGGCAAAACTCAACTTGAGAGATGATCATACTGATGACAGAGAGCTCTGTATCTTTTTCAATCACTACCAAGATGGCTTTTGGAAATCCAAAATCTGTTTGGACACAGTGAGCAGTTACATATTAATGTGTTAACTGACCTCTAGTCTAGAGAAGGTGAAAGCCTTGATGGTCAATTGAAATCTGGGATTGGTAACTTTAGATGTTAAGATGCAAAGCTTCCCTGTTAAAGAAGAGACAATCCAAACTAAAATGGAAAAAATGTGTCCCAGGCATAGCACAAGATGGCAGTAGTCTTCTACAAATGCTAAAAAATATTTGGAGAAAAAAAACTTTAAAAAAGAGATAAAGATTGGAGAATACCAGATTCTACAGAAATATTCTAGTTACACAAGTTAAACTTTCCCTAGTTTATGCAGAAAATAGAATCAGGGGACTTTACCACTGAACAATAATGCAAAGATTAAACCTAATGCAACACATCCAGCAGTTTCCCAAACCAGACATTTCCTTTTTTTCCCCAATTATTTTTGGATTTCCTGGAAATCCCAGTAATTCTGGGGCTCCTGGGAAGCCGAAGAGACCCTCATTGTTTTCTCCTGCTTCTTTCTCCAGTTTCTCTCCGTTGGTTCTGCCATCTGTGTACTTTTTTTGTTTGGAAAGAATAATTCAAGCAGTCTGTCTCTGAGGGAATTACTGGGTTTTTTTCTGCAGCAGAATTTTGTTTATGAACCGTTTAAATATGGAAGCCAGATTAGACCTTCATAAGTAAATTTCAGGTGGTAATTAAAGATGATACAAGTAGTTCTTCATTTATAACCACAGTTGAGCCCAAAATTTATGTTGCTAAGTGAAAAAATTATTGAGTTTTGCTCCATTTTACGTCTTCTCACATTTGTTAAGTGAGTCACTGCAGTGGTTAACTTAGTAACATGGTTGTAAAGTGAATCTGGCTTCCCCATTGACTTTGCTTGTCAGAAGGTCGCAAAAGGTGACCCCAAGACACTGCAACCATCATAAATACAAACCAGTTGCCAAGCATCCAGATATAAATCATGTGACCACGGGGATGCTACAGTGGTCATAAGTGTGAGAAATGGACATAAGTCCCTTTTTTCGGTGCCATTATAATTTCGAACGGTCATTAAATGAACTTTTGTAAATCGAGGACTACCTGTATTCTATTGAAAATGTTGATGATTTTAGATTCCACGTACGATTATTTTTCACAAGTCATATTTTAAATTTGATCCATCTCACCAGGCTCAAGGTTGACTCAGCCTTCCATCCTTCCGAGGTGGGTAAAATGAGAACCCAGATTGTTGGGAGGCAATAGGCTGACTCTGTAAACCGCTTAGAGAGGGCTGTAAAGCACTGTGAAGTGGTATATAAGCCTTAAGTGCCATTGCTGTTGCTATATTAGATTTTTTTTAAAAGTTGCAGCTTGGAACAAGTATTCTGTTGATTCATTTATACCATGTATATATAACAAAACGTTGGACCAGTCTAGGAATGTGAATCTTGCCAATGAAACTCATTGAATGATTCTCTACTATTTCCCCCTCTGAAAAGGTGGCTGTCTTCAAAGACCGGGAACAGAAAGAGGTTGAAGCCATGCACGCCCTCAGGGAGGCCAACCTGGCCAAGATGACGATGGTGGATCGCATTGAAGAAATCAAGTTTTGCATCTGCCGCAAGACGGCCAGCGGATTCATGCTACAGTGTGAACTCTGCAAAGACTGGTTTCATAGCACTTGCGTGACCCTTCCCAAAACAAGCTCCCAAAAGAAGGGCTCCAGCTGGCCTGCCAAAGAAGTCAAGTTTTTGTGTCCACTTTGCATGCGATCTCGAAGGCCTCGTCTTGAGACTATTTTATCCCTACTAGTGTCCTTGCAAAAACTCCCAGTACGGTTGCCAGAAGGGGAAGCATTGCAGTGCCTGACTGAGCGAGCTATGAGCTGGCAAGACCGAGCACGGCAAGCCCTGGCCACTGATGAACTATCTTCCGCATTGGCCAAACTTTCTGTGTTGAGCCAGCGTATGATAGAACAGGCGGCACGCGAGAAAACAGAGAAGATTATCAGTGCGGAGCTCCAGAAGGCAGCTGCCAATCCTGATTTACAGGTATCCGTTCATTTCTTGGGTGCATGTAACAATTCTTCCCTGTGGATAATGACCTTATTGCTTGAGCCTTGTCACCCAATTTGATCTGAATGCTCCCCTTCTGTAGCCTAAAAGTTGATGTTTTGTATAGGGTTCTTAAACCAGTCCAAATGACCAAAACTTGTTTTTTAGAACATAACTAAATACACATTAATTAGCAGGGGCTTTACACTTTACAAAGACTTAGGAACCAATAGTTACATTCCAAGGCAGGAAATTCTAAAATCTTACAAACAACACAGCTTTTCAAACACAAATACAATAGATTTTTATCACTCGAGAATTGTACTTCTAGAAGTTAATGTGAAATTGTTTTCTTATTGGGTATTCTTTTTTTCTACTATAACTATCTCTTTGGAACTTGCATCTCTTTACACTTACATTCATTTTTATTCCAGTTATCTGTGACCTTTCAGGCACTGAATGCAGTTCCTAGCATTCTTTGCCATTAATTTCCTTGGCTAGAGCTGTTAGAATATGCAGTCCCAGTGATTATAGGGTAACGACATATTGCCAATTTCTTCTATATGCCTTCCTTTGCTATATATTGCAGAGAATACCTCTTATTTTGAGATTTCTGCTTGCTTCCTAGCAAGAATTATGTTAAACGGTATTTTCAAAAAGGTTTAATTGTTTTGCTTTGTTGAAGTTATTTATTAGCATCTAATAAATATAAATATATCAATCCCAAATGATTATTAAACATTCTTACTGATCATAAGTGTTTGTTTTTGTTTGATGACTTGGGTGTCTAGAAAATTCTAATATTTACAGGTGCTGTATCAATTACCAACATCCACATATATTACAGACAATGATTATAAAAGTGAAGAAGCAATGATGCTGTTCTCAGCATCTGAACAAAGAGAATATTTATAGTTGTGTCTTAAAAGCTTAGAAATGAAATTTCAACTCTTATTGTTAGAAGTATAATTTTAAAGCAAATAATTAGTTTCTTGTAATCTGATTTCTGTTAATCAATTGAAGTAACTTTTGTTGCCTTGTACACATTTTACCGGGTGCTTTTTTAACTCAGAAAGTTTCTTCACATAGGGTCATTTGACTAGCTTTCAGCAATCTGGGTTTAATCGGGCTACGAGTAGTGTATCCTCATCTCCTCGACAGACTATGGATTATGATGACGAGGAGACGGATTCAGATGAAGACATTAGGGAAGCATATGGTTATGATATAAAGGTAAGTCTTGCCATAACATTTCTGAGCTCACTATTGTTAATAATTGTTTTATTCGTTCAGTGGGACTTCACCAGTAACAAAGTTTGCAATCATATACTGTAAAGTTGTTTGATGCAATGAGATGATCAGGAGCCCCTTGGGAAATTTTGATTTAAAAAAAAAAAGTTAGTGCAGACTTTACATTTTTAGAAAAGCAAAATGCATAATCCTCTTTTTCATTCTGCTATAACTACCTTTTCCCATGTATTGCTGTAGGAACTGAAAGAAAGTCACTGGTTTTACCCACGTTTAATGTAACAAATCTGTGGCAGGTTGTATTAAAACAATTAAATCCCACTCCATAATCTCATGTTTCTGCTTTACTTTTGTTTAGGACAATGCCAGTGTAAAGTCTTCTAGCAGTCTGGAGCCTAACCTCTTCTGTGATGAAGAAATTCCAATCAAATCTGAAGAAGTAGTAACACACATGTGGACGGCTCCCTCTTTTTGTGCTGAACATGCATATTCATCAGCTTCAAAAAGCTGTTCTCAAAGTAATTGTCCCTCCCCTCCCTTACAATTATATCTAGATGCCATTTATTTGTTATTGCAATTTATAAGCTCCTCAATTCACCAAAAAAGTCTCTTAAGCAATTTATAAATTAAATTAATAAATAAAGCACTCCTCACACAAAATTGGTGGAGATATGATACTCCAGACATTCGTTTTGTAATGTTTTGGAGGCTGTATTGAGCACAATGCACTCTATTATCAAGTACTACAGTTGTGTATTTTCCCAGGCTTCTGCATAAACCTGCAAAAAATGTAGCTTGTCTTAATGAGTTAAAATAATTCTTAAAGCAATGGTATCTTTTTTAAAAAACTCACATAAAAAGCTAAAAAATAGGGTGGCTATTAATGAATAATAGACAGGTGATTGCCCAAGCTTCTTTCAAATCATTTTCTAAACATGATCAGAACTAGTATTCAATCACTATTCTATTTCTGTAACTGTAACTGCAACTTTTGACGGTTTCATCAATTTTATGTATCTCTGGGGTCTTAAGTTGTGTACTCCAAATAAGTGCTTAGTGGCACCTGGGTAACAATTAACAATAGATTCTGAGTTTCTTTAGAGTCTTAAACTAGCCAAACGACTTCATGTCATTTTGCCTGTCTATAATTAATGACAAAGAGGCCATCAACTACTAGGAAATTGGGTAATTGAATTTTTTAAGAAATCAAAACTTTAGCCTTTTTTACATTTCATGTTATTTGTTTGTTTTCTACCCTTTAGTCTTAAGCATTTTTTTTCTTTGTGTTTCTTTTTGAAAGGTTCCAATACCCCAAGAAAGCAACCCCGTAAAAGCCCTTTAGTTCCTCGCAGTTTAGAACCTCCTGTGCTTGAACTCTCTTCTGGAGCCAAATCACAGCTAGAAGATCTAATGATGATAGGAGATATCTTAGAAGTATCTCTTGATGAAACCCAGCACATCTGGCGGATTTTGCAGGCCACGCATCCACCCTCTGAAGATAGATTTCTTCATATCATGGAGGTAAAGATGGGCATTTTCCATCATAAAATAGCAAAGTCACATGTAAAATTAACGTTGGCAAAATGGTATTGCAGAGAGCACTGCTGCTGTTTCATCTCTTTGTTGGATTGCTTCCTCCTAATTTACTTGTCAGGATTTGCTTCCTTACCAAAGTCTTCCTTAAAGCCCCTAGCAGCTCTTCGCATCAGCCCTTCCTCTCTTATTTACTCCTTTTAAAAATTTCTCACTGAATCCATAAAGTGAAACATTGTACCATTAGTAGATTTCAAAACCTGTTGCTACCGGTTTGCTTGTGGGTGCGCATAAGCACGTGCCACTTCTGTGCAGAAGCATCCGGGCAGGTGGGCGGAGCCTCCCACTACCGACGCTACTTGTTTGCCCAATCCGGGGCGAACCGGTAGCAACCCACCACTGCATTGTATCACATATTCTTGCTTGAAAGTCTGGAGCATCCTGGGGTAAGCATCTTATAATTTGATGCAAAAATATCCTGTCCCTATTTCAAGTGCCAGGAATGGGGGGTCATTCCTATTCAAATGCAGCAAAAAGCTTGTTGATTGCCATTAGCAAAGGAAACCCAAAGTCTAAGGCTCTGTTGCATCTGGAGCCGCACACGTGACAAGGACGGAGTAGCCGATTGGCCCGATCGACGGCTACCAGGCGGCGGGAAATGGGCGTGTCCTGATTGGCCTAGCCGCTGACAGCTCTGCATATTTAAGAGCTGTCAGTGCCTCAGAAGCTGTCCTTAGCACCAAATGGGTCTGATCTTAGCTGTTGTTGTTAATAAAAGTGATTATTAATTCGCCTTGCCTTCGCTCTCATAAATTGTTCTCAGTACAGAACACTGCCTTTATTGTTTTTACAAATAACTCAAAGTGGCAAACATATCCAGCAAACCTTCCTCCTCCTATTTTTCCTCCAACCTTGTGTAGTGTTTGGGCTGAGAGATGGTGACGTCACCCAGCTGACTTTTATGGCTAGGATAGGACTTGAACTCATGATCTCCTAGATATTGAAAGTGAAATGGTCAATTTCAGCCTCGTGAAAAGAATTCATTTTTGAGGCAGAGAAAGAAGAAATATGTCTAGAACTCTTTTTGCAAATGATGACTTGCTTTCGATTCCAATCCTTCTGATTGGCTCTTCCCAAGAAAGCAGATTACCAGCTTGGGGTATATGTATGTTATCTTACAAGTTGTTTAACACCCATTTAGTTCCAAAATAGAGCGTGCCACCTTAGACTTTAAATTGGCATTGTGATTATTATTTACTCTGCCTCTTTTCTCCTGTTACTGAGTTTATTCACTCACTGGAAGTGCTGTGTGCTTATGGAAACTAGCTTCTTCATATTGCTTTTATGATGCACAAGGGAATAATCTGGAATTACCAACATCTTTTGTTTCTTGAAGGATGAGAGCATGGATGAGAAGCCATTAAAAACCCGGGGAAGAGATACTTCGGAGAGAAAAAGGAAGCGCAAACTAGAGAAAGCAGAGCAATTCTTTGGTGACATGAAGCAGAAGTCTAAGGAGCTGAAGAAGTTGGAGAAACCAAAGAAAAAGAAGCTAAAACTAACAATGGACAAGACAAAGGAGCTGAACAAACTGGCCAAAAAGCTGGCTAAAGAAGAAGAAAGGAAGAAGAAGCGTGAGAAAGTGGCTGCAACGAAGGTAGAGCTGGTGAAAGAGTGCACTGAAAAGAAGAGGGAAAAGAAAGTTTTGGACATCCCCTCCAAGTACGACTGGTCAGGAGCAGAAGAGTCAGATGATGAAAATGCAGTGTGTGCTGCACAAAACTGTCAGAGGCCGTGCAAGGACAAGGTGGGTAACCTTGATTGATGTCTCAAAATCATTGCTTCAGACTCCAGGGCTGTATCTTTGAAAGTTTTTGCCATGCTGTATTTAAAGGTCAAAATACAAACCAATAACATGTCTGTTCTTTGACAAGGGAATTTATGATTTATTTATCCATCAATTTTATATGGCTCCCTGTCTCACAAAATATGGCTCTGGGCGGCATACAACACAATTAAAATAATAAATACATAGAAAGAATCATTATTAAAAAATATAAAACAGTCATTATGAGCCACAGTGGCACGGTGGTTAGTGTGCAGTACTGCAGGCTACTTCTGCTGCCTGCCAGCTGCCTGCAATTTGACAGTTCAAATCTCACCAGGCTCAAAGTGGACTCCTCCTTCCGAGGATGGTAAAAATGAAGACCCAGATTGTTAGGGGCAATATACGGACTCTGTAAACGGCTTAGAGAGGGCTGTAAAAGCCCTGTGAAGCGGTATATAAATGTAAGTGCTATTGCTAAGTGCTATTTTAAAAAAAAAACCTCACTGCTAGTAGAGAATGAACATCAACTACAGTGATGGAACCGTTGTTAAGTTTTCACTGTTCTCCTGGAACCCCGGCCTAAGTACAAAGCCAGGCCTTGAAGGACTTCATGAACACCTAACCTAACTTCAGGGGGTGGAGATGTTACAAATGGTAGGCACCATGCCAGAGAAGGCCTGCCTCCTAGAACCTGCTAAGCATAGATCCCTACTAGTAGAAACCAAAGCATGCCTTCTTTATCAAACCCTTTGGAATGGGGAAATACAGTCAGGGAGTGGTACTCATTCAGATAACCCAGCCCCAGGCCGTGAAAGATTTTAAAGATTAAAACCAGCAACTTGAAATTGGGCCCCGAAGCAAACTTGGCAACCAGTACAGGCTAGAAGCACACACAACTGTTCACTCTGCTGCATTCTGCACCAATTGATGTTGATATATACTATATATATATAGTATATATATACTATATATACTATACACCAATTGATATATACTATTTCAGTATGTATATTTGATGAGACCTTGCTAAAGCAAAGCCACTGGATTTTGCTCATCAGCAGACAACTGGTAAAGAAATTGTGAATTTGTATATTGTTCTTCCATTTATAAGTGTTTTTCCCCAATTGCCTCATCTGCTTCCCTGATGATGCTGTAAGAAACCTGCTGGTATCCAGAATTCTCTATTACAATACTGTTCCTTCGTACTGAACTCTCTAAGATGGCTATCTTTATGAAAGAAAATTAATCTTCCAAAGTTTCTTGCCCAAAAGCTTTTAAGTCGGTTGAAGGAAGCCACATGCCCTGTTCTATTCTTCTCCCTGGTAATAAACCTGCATAGGTTTTTTGAAGTGATCGGATTCGATTATAGTAAATTTCATTATTTTCCCCCTTTGGAGAATTTTTGCAGGTCTGCTTGCGACAACTATGGATTCCAGTCAGAAACAGTCTGCTTAGAGCAGTACTCTCAGGAGTTTCTTGATTTTGTTTAGGGAACTTCCCACAAATCAATTTTGGATATATATTTACTTCTATATCAGCGATGCCTTAAAGATAGCTAATACACATGTGCAATAGAATACTTGATCATGCTTGGGAAACAAGGGAAATTAAAAGTGTATTGCCCAATAAGAGAAGAGTTTTGTTTCTAAGTGAGCAAATAACAAAAGCTGTTCCTTTGTAGGAAATGTAAATCCTGCATAAGGACTGAAGCTGCTGCAAAAATTTCCATATGCTGCAAAAGATAGAACTTTGCTGCAGGGCTTAACTGCAGAAATCTAAGAAGCGCTTTCTGAAGAAATTAAATCATTTTGTTGTATGAACTAAACACATACACAATAGATTAATATATACAATGCACTGGTTATTTCAAGTTTATATGAACTTTGTAAATAGTGGTAGAAATTAATTTAAAATATACTACCAATTTATGCCTTTTTATTAAATACTTGTCCAATTTAAAGCTCTCAATTGCCAAGAGATTCGTAGATTTTTTTTTTACAAATCACAGGAAAGATGGCAGAAGACAGTTATGTATACTTGTGTCCTAACTATATTATTATTATACTTAAGAAATCATATTGGTTAATTTGTCCTCCCTTTAATAGTAGCCCTAAGGAAGCATAATGATATATGCCGAATGACTCATTTCAGGAGATGACCTGGAATGATAAATTTAAAAAAGTCATTGGAGTTTACTGCTTAGTACTCCAGCTTCAAGGTTTAATTTAATTTAATGTATTAAATTTGTAATGACATCCAATTCAAAATGACTCTGGGCAGTGTACGATACTAAATGCAGATAAGATTAGCTATGCAGAAAAATTTGGCATATACTGGCCACCAGCAGAGCCAGGAAGCAGATGTATTACACAGGCGTACAGAACCACCTGGGTTGCCACATTCTGGACTATCTGTAGCTTCCAAGTGGTTTTCAAGGGTGACTTCATATACAGTGTGTTAGGGTAATCCACACACAAAGTGACCAGATCATGAGTGACTGTCCCAAGGCACTTCCGATTCAGAAATTAGTGTACTTCGTACACGAGATAAGTCTGCATGAAGCAGGAAATGGGTTCCAGGAAGAGTCCTAAATTGCATGCCAGCTTTGAATGGTTTAAAGGCTCACCGATCAAGGCTAAAGATGTGGAATCCTTGGATCTAGGAGGGGATATGTACCCATAGCAAGGATGGGTTCTACTTACCTCCACTACTGATTCACAACGGGAACGCATGTGCGCACTTCTGCGCATGCACAGATTGTTCATGATGATGTCTGGGGAGGGGGGTGGGCAGAGCCTCTTGCCGCCATTACTACCGGTTTGCAAGAACCAGACCGAACCGGGAGCAACCCACCACTGACCCATAGCTATTCAGTCTTGCTTAGTCTGAAGCTGTTGCTCTCACCCAGATTATGAAGATATTTAACACTCTAATTTTTAATAAGAAGGAAAAGCTCTAGATGCTTTGAGAAGTAAGATGTTAAAAAGTAGCTCTTGATAGCCGCAACAAACAATGCTCCAAATTTAAGATGAAATGAGCTTGAGAAATTGTCCGCTGTATAGTTCTTTACTGATGGAGTTGTTTTATCTGACTTGTTATTCATTGAAAGATCTGTTAATCATGACCACCTTGGCCATACTTGACTTTTAGCTGAGTTTTCCCCTTCAGTCCTTGTCTCAAAATATAATATTGAATAAAAAGCACAGCTGTCTCATCTGTACATGCATAATATCAAGTACCAATTTGTATGCATATCAGTGGTATTTGGTGACATGTTTCGCTCTAATTTCTTTTAGGAGTGAGTTTCAGTCTGTCCTGTAAAGATTATCTAATGGAAAGGCACAACTGACCTCATTTTGCAAGCCTTTGAGCTTTCACCTGTCATAATGAACAAAATGTCTAAAGTAATTTTATGAATGCTAACTCTGCAGTTATCTTATAAAGCTTGTGTGTACATGTGCAGGCACACACATCCACACATCCATCAAATTTGTAAGATTATAAAACATCATAGCAACTCTGGGTGGCGTATAATATTACAAATGAGCTAAAAACCTATTATCTTGATAACATTTAAAGGTGCAGCAAAAGGCGAGATAAATTAATGGAAAAGACTATATAATAATTATGAAGACTGTTTTCTCTGGTATTAGAAGGAAAGTGAGCAAGAAAACATTTGCATTGTAGTTTGTAATCTTATGGGCCAAAGTAGGAACAGGATGCTAGGCTACATTGGCCTTTGATCTGATCTGTGTAATCCTCAACTTATGACCTCAATTAGGGCCAGAATTTCCATTCGTAAGCAAGGTGGTGGTTAAGTGAATTTTGCCCGATTTTATGACCTTTTTTTTTTTTGCCATGGTTGTTAAGCAAATCACTCCAGTGAAGTGAATTGTACCCACATAAGTGAAATCTGATTCCCCCCACCCCACCCCCTTTGACTCTGCTTGTCAGAAGCCAGCTGGGAAGATTGCAAATGGTGATCACATGACCTCTGGATGCTACAACGGTCATAAGTGTGAGAACTGATCATAAACCAAAAAGGGCCATTGCAACTTAGAACAGTTGTTAAATGAATGGTTGTAAGCCAGACTACCTGCTGGCTAATTGTGCCAATCTGCAGAATAAGTTTATGGAGATATGGACAATACAAAGACATCAAGCAAAAGAGTCACAGTCTTGGTCTTTGTTATATTACTTACAAGCAAGTTAATAGAAAGATACTGTAGCTTCCAGGGTATGTTTCTTGAAAATATATTTCACCGGATTATATTTTTCAGTTAATGGTGGCAGCAGATAAAAATACAGATAAAAATAGTAGTATCTATTAATTAGTTTAGAAAACACTTCTCTCTTTACTCTTACTCCTGTGGCATTCACAGATCAGAATGCATGCCAATATTTAAGATTTAAAATGTTAATTGGGTGCAACTGCCTGAAGGCAGCCTCTTGTTTTTTCCCACTAATCCCGGCCATTGACAAGTAAAAAAGTTAGTAGATTCCAAGAAATGTAAAATCTTTTACGATAGATCTGTAGCAACTCATTAACCCAGTTAAGTAAATATAGAGGTGGTTCTCCTCTTTTTCAGAACGTAATATCTGTCCATAATAAATGTCTTTGCAATAGATTAACTTGATTTCAGATTTGGACAAAATGATGATGGGTGTTATCCATTCAGTCACATCCAACTCTCGACAAGGTCTCTCTCTGTGTCTTCCAATTTTGCACTACCTCTTTGAGTTGTTCTATGCTGCAGCTGGTGTCGGTTTCAATGGTGTTCAGCCACTGTGTTCTTTGGAGGCATGGTTTCCTTTTACTGCTAACGTTTCCAGCATAATTGCTTTTTTCTGGTGAATTCCGCTGAATGACATGGCCAAAGTAAGTGAGACACAGTTTTGTGATTTTGCCTTCCAGTGACATGTCTGGTCTTATGTGCGCCAGCACTTGCTTGTTAGTCACCTTTGCTGTCCCAACGAATATGCAGAAGCCTTCTCCAGCACCACAGCTCAAACGAGTTTGGGCAAATTATGAAATTCAAACCTTCTCTTCTCCTCCTTTCTTCCCCCCCCCAGCCCCCCTGTTCAAATCAGTCTTGATGAACTACATGGATGAACACGTTAATGGAGTTAGTTATTGGGACAGACCTAGGATTATCGTGGAGAAGCAGAAGTTGGTTGGTAACCCTGAAAGTCTTGCCTGGATTTAGATGTTGGGAACCACCCATTTTTTTGGCGGGAGTACCCATCACCAGGGAAATGCATTAAGCACTGGGTGAACTTAACATCAGATTATTTATTGTAGTGATGTAGTGTTGTAAAAATAACTGCTACTTTTCTCTCTCACTGCAGTTTGGATAGTTCAGGGGTCAGCAACCTTAAACCCTCAAAGAGCCACAAAGGTCCTAACCAGAAACCCCCAGTTCAATTCTGGAGCCAACCAGAAATCCGGTTTCCCCACCATAGAGTCTCCTCCTAATGCGGTGTTTTTCCTCTACCTATCCTAACCAAAAGCCCTATCAATTGTGGAGCTGAGCAGGCTTCCGGTGGCAACGCCGGTGCCAGCAGCACCTCCTTTTGAGAGCCGCTAACACCCGTGATCTGTAAAAGCCGCCAGAGCAGAGAAAATCAGCTGTTCTGGCGGCTTGGAACTTTCCCCTCGGGAGAAGAGGGGGAGGTGAGCAGACAGGCGTGGGTAGAGCTCCCCTAGACCCCCAGGATTAATCCTGGGGTGCAAAGGGTGAGAGCTCCCCAAGCGCCTGAGCAAAGCTCCGGACCCGGGAAGTTTCTGTCATTGACAGAACAAGGCGCCGCGACCACCCCTGCGAAATTAAAGGTTTCAATGGTTTGACTGAATGGAGGCAAAGCAATGACAGGAGAAACGGCAATAACTGCAAGTATTAATACTTTAATTCCAAAAATTACTACTTCCTTCAAGAAACGAGAGGAAATTAATAAAGATGACGCTGGCTGGTCTGAGAGTATGAAAACGAAAGTTAAAAGAGGAAAGTGATTGTTAATGCTCGTTAACACTTGTTAAGGTTGTTAACATCTTAAGACTTTGTTGAATGAAATTGAGGCTTGCAAGCTTAAGGAAATAGGACTAAGTGGCTGATGAATTGCAATATATCTACTAAGGACTGAGAATAAGAATTTTATTGGCTTTGTTGTGTTGTGGCTGGGGAAAGTGAAACCTGGAAATGGCGACGAAGCAAATAAAGCCTGGGGTGGTTAAGAGTGCTGGGTCATCCCCAGTTCAGACTTCAAGAATTCAGTCTTTAGCACACACACCCCAGCCCCCATAGAATCACAAGCTTTAACTTAGAAGTTCTGGAGGGGGCACTGAAGAAGCTGTCTGATAACTTGGAAGAAAAAATTACAACTCGTTTAGAAGGAAAATTAAAAGAGGTGTATGATGAACTGCAGGATATTAAAGGGACAATTCAAACCAACAATGATGAAATAAGGGAAGACATAGTGGAAGCTTTTAAAGAAGCGCGGGGCTTTGCGACATCATTAGAGGAAAGGGTGGATGAAATTGATCAGCACAACTTGAATGTGGATACAAAACTGGAGGAAGCTCAGATAAAAATGGAAAAAGCAGAAGCTGAACTTGTAATGGGACAATACAAAGCAATGGAGTGGGCAGTGAGGGTGAGAGGATTGAAAGAAAATAATCAAGAGAATCTCAGAGAGATTTTTGCAGAAGCCCTTGCGCAACTCACTGGAGAATCAAAACATGAGTGTGCCTGCCAATTGGACAAAATTTTTTGTGTGAATTCATGGATTGCAAGACAGAGACAGCTGCCAAGATACATTGTGATTTATTTTGTAACAAGGAGAATAAGGAATGAAGTCCTACAGGCATTTTACAAAAAGAAACTTCAAGTGGCAGGACAGGAGGTTGCAATAATGAAGGAGATTCCCCCGAAAATGTTGAGATCCAGGAAGGACTACGCCTTTTTAGTGGATGAGGTTAGAAAACGTCAATTACCGTATAGATGGGATGCACCAGCTGGACTAGTGGTGAATTACTTAGGTGAGCGATATCGCCTTAACTCAGTTTGGAAAGCAAGAGATTTTTATACTACTGTGTTGGAGGCTGGAAAGCCCCCATTTCCAGAGGCTAAAAGAAGGAAAGAAGATGGCGAGGCTAGAAAGGGGGAAAAAGAAACAACACAGGCTCAAGCTCAAGGAGGAGCACTGACCACTCAAGAACAATTGTTGCAAATTACGGAGGATGTACAATTATTGGATTTATTTGCAAAAATCGAAGAACCTAAAGACCAAAGACAGACACGAGTGGCAACTAAATGCAAAGAGGAGCAAAAGAAACAACAAACCCAGATGATAACTCTAGAAATGGCATCTTCAAATACAGAAGCTGTGGGAGGAGCTAGACCTAAGAAAAAATTCCATGAAAATTTTCAGAAGGTTCTCCAGAAGCTTTCCGGGGCTAAAGATGGCAACTAAATTTTTGACCTGGAGTGTTAATGGATTAAATTCACCACAAAAGAGGGAAAAGATATTTCATTATTTGAAACAATTTAAAAACGATGTAATATGCTTGCAAGAAACACACATAAGGACAAATGATCAAAAATATTTGATAAATGCTAGATTGGGAACACATTTTGTAGCAGCTGCACCTGAGAAGAAAAATGGAAAAGTTATATATATCAGAAGTGACTTAATGGCCAAATTAATTGAAGCAGACACACAAGGGAGGTATATAGCAATTGAACTATTAATAGAAGGGAAGAAAGTCCTCCTAATGGGAATATATGCACCAAATCAACAACTGGAGAAATTTTACAAATTTTTGCATACAAAGTTAGTACAAATGGATTACAAGTCATGCATAATGATGGGCAATTGGAATGGGGTATTCGATGTCAAGAAGGATAAGAAGAAAATTACCCCAAACTCTCAGACGCGGGCTAAACTTCCCCAATCTTTTTTTTGACATGGTAATAGCTTTTGAATAAAGAAGGGGTTAAGAGAGTTTTATAATGCATTTAAGGTTAGATTAGTAAAAGGGAGTTAAAAATTCAAGAGGGCGATAGGAGACTATAGATTACTAGCTTATATTACTTTATGATTGTTAAATGTGATACCCTGTATTTTGCTTTGGGAAGTGGGGGGTGGGTTAGGGAGGGTAAGGGGGGAATTGTGGAGCCGACCAGAAAACCCGCCCCTTGCTGGAAGCTCCTCTCAAAATTGTGGCACCGACCAGCAACAATGAGCCGCAGCCAAGGGATGAAAGAGCCACATGCGGCTCGAGAGCCACGGGTTGCTGACCCGTGGGATAGTTGAAAAAAAATCAAAGCCTTTTCTAGCCAAGTCGTAAAATAGAAGCAAGACTACTGTGTTCATTAGAATGAAATCCAGATTTAAATTCCTGCCCCTGAGAATGCTCTGCATTGGCAGGATCTGAATCCAGGATAGCATCTTTTTTTAAAAAAGCTGCTGCTGCAAGTGAACTACTTAGAGACAAGATGAACTAAAGAAAATGGGATTGGATATCAGCGTTGGAATATTTTCCTCACTGCTATCATTTTAACACTTCCACCTACTTGAATTTCCTTCTTTGTCCTGGTTCTGCCAATGAATAGTGGCCATTAATCTTCTACTACCTTTTTGCAAACAAAAGCTAAAACAGAAAAATAAACCAGGAATCCTTTGAGTAGTGATTTACAAGCACTTGTGGAAATAAAAATAACCTGAGATTAGAGCATCAAAAGGGGAGGAAAAAACCTGTTTTCAGCCTGGATGAGAATTTTACAGTAGGCCTACAACCACTGTGGGTTAATGATGAAGCTAATTTCTCTTAAGAGTTCACAATTGCAGGGGTTCATGGTTATGTCAGCATCATATGAAATTACAGTGAGTCCTGTCTTTTGCTTAGGTAGCCTAATATTGTCTGGTTAGGTTGGGAGCAACTAAACTTTATTCCTAGATAGGGCCTATAGTTGTTGGATACTGAACTCTAGATTTTCCCGTCAGGTGTTACATTTCTTTCCAGTTTACTGTTAAAATATAGATTTCACTTTGAACAGAGAAGGCTCATCATTTTATCTCCCAGATTCTTTCTGAGGTTATGAGGATAAATGGGAAATGAACAATGTAATCATTTTTTTAAAAAAGCTTTGGCTCACTCTCAACTTCTGTTGACTCTGGAAATGTTGAAACTATGTATAATATGGAATGTTACTCCATTCTTCCAGCTGTTTCCTCTACCATCTTCCTACTTTACCCTTCCGACCCTGAGAGTTCTTGATCTTCCATCCAACTATTAATCTTGTACAGCTTCCAAATTCTACATATGTTTGTCTAGGTATTGCTACTCCCATTGTTAAATGGATATCACAAGCCATTTCTAGCATTGCTATCATGACTTGTCAGATCTCGCTGATAATGGTACAATTTTCGTTCATACGTTATTTGTTAAAAGCATCAAGATATTTTGCACATAATGTATTTCAAAGCCACAGGTAATATACACTATAATGTAAGAGTTGATATTTGTATGGATCTTGTATTCCTCTGGATTTTTCATATTTTATAAAACTTACTTGTATATGAGTGACTTGGAATACAGCTTTGATGCTGAAAACATAAAATACATACATGATACTTTCCCCTTAAAAAGGAAGTATATTTAGTTATCAAATACTGTCCCAAAGGTGCTTTTTCAAGAGGTGATGGGGCTTTCTTGTTTTTCTTTGAAGACGTTTTGCTCCTCATTCAAGAAGCTTTGAAGAAACTTCTTGGATGAGAAGCGAAACGTCTTCAAAGAAAAATAAAAAAGTCCCATTGCCTCTTGAAAAAGCACCTTTGGGACAACCAAGACCCGGATGACTCAGAATCTCTATAGACAGTTATCTAATACGGGGTTGTTGTTGTTTTTTTTGGTTATATGCTCATTCTTGGATAATATCCACTCAACCTCTAACCAAGATGTTTGCTACATGATGAACTCATGCAATTTAACTAACATGCGTGTATTGTGTTACAGGTAGACTGGGTGCAGTGCGATGGTGGATGTGATGAATGGTTTCATCAAGTTTGTGTTGGTGTCTCACCAGAAATGGCAGAAAGCGAAGATTATATCTGTATTAACTGTGCAAAGAAACAGAAGCAAGGAGGAGGTAGTCCAACAGCACCTCACTTCGTGCTGAGCTACAAGCTACCCATGGAAGACCTCAAGAAGACAAGTTAGCAGCTACTTGGTCTTGATGGGACTTGAGGGAAATGGAACACTAAGAAGGTGTGAAGCTAACACGGCCGCTTGGAAAGCTGCACTTCCGGCAGACATACAGCCCTATAGTGGAGCTGGCCATACGTAGCTGGCTTCCATTACATGAAGCGGATGTCACAGGCAATGGGGTACTGGCCCAGCTATGCAGATATCATCTTGTTTGAAGGCCCAGTCAGTATTTTTACTCCAGCCGAGTGTAGCTGCTGCCTTCAGACTAAGCAGATGTGAGGCCCATGGATATATATGTATATATATATATTTTGCCTCGACAGTTTAAATTGAGAGCACTCTGGAGAATCTTGAGCCTTCTGAGTTGCCCCATAATGGCATGTTGGTTGAGAGGAGATGGTTTTCCTTCAGCCTGTTCAGGTCAATGAGGCAATGTTACAGAACCTGCTTTAAACACCACCCACCAGGAGGATAGGAAACTCCTTTCTCTTCTGTTCTTAGAAGCAGAAGAACTGTAGATCTCGAAAACATTGGCTTTGCATTTACCCCAAAGAAATTTGGATCATAGTTCTTCTGGGGGAAAGCTCACATATTAATGAATTCAGAGCTAAGGCATGTTACCTTGGCAAAGCACTCCTTCCTGCTTTGGTAGCTATTTTTCTCTTGTCTTAAGCTTTACCAACACACTGTCACTAAATTGTTTAAAGCAAGGTGCAGCTGGTCATGGATATCATGAGTGCATGAGATTTTTCTAACGGGTTGCAAGCAGCCCAGCTTTTTCTTGATTCTGCACTGATATGTCTTCTGTGAAAATCTAAGTCACAGTATCCCCAGCATCATCAAGTTAGTCTTGCAGTAGGCTGTCCATAAGATGCGGTTTGCTTCCTCGCCTTTAGTTGTTGATGAATTTAAAGGCCTTCACCTGGCCACAAATCCACTTTAACTTCCCCGCCCTTCTGTTTTCTGGAAGATAGGTGGCTGAGGAAGGGTGGGGGGGGGGAGAATATTCCCAAATAACAATTGTTTTAGTAAACCCATTTTTTTAAGGACTGGTTTTTACTTTTTTCTATGTCTCGGACTACTGACTTGTTCTACAAAAATAAATAGATTATTTTTCTTTGTTTTTATACTTACCACGGTTACCAGCAGCACAGAAAGAAAGAAGGAAAAAGAAAGAGGCTCACTAAACAAAAACCTGCCTGCAGGCTTGGGTTTTTTTACTTCATTCCTTCCTTGTAGTACAAGGAATTTAGCAGTTACTCCCCACATCCTTGTTCCCCCTGCTACCTGTGTTTTAAATAGGTAAAAAAAAAAGAAGAAGAAATCATGTGCTACTTTCCTATTGGGGTATGTTTGGTTAGCAAGGCCTCTTCGTCCTTGCTGTGTTCCAGTTTATGCTGGGTTTTCTGTAAGTAAATGGCTGAAAATAGCCATAGTGGTGTCTCCCCCCACCCTCATTTATCTATTGTGTTTCCATTCTTCTACAGCTCTAGATGTGTTGTAACTATAGCGTCCAGTCTTCTTAGCTTCAAGGGTTGGGATTTTCTAAAATATAAAACTGGTAGTGTTCTGCCTTGCCTGTTTTGTGTCCCTTCTGTTACACCTGGAATTTACAGACATTATTGGTAAACATCTGTCACGAGGCGCTACATAGACTTCAGCGCCCGTATGATTCAGATAAATGTAATCAAAATCTGGGATCAGAGGAAGATTTTCAAAGCTTGGAGTTGCATTAATGGCCTACAGTTGCAAGGCTCAAGGTTTTCACTGGGTGCCTTCATTTGACCAGGAGACTGCTGAAAAAAAGGAAAAGTGCTGCCACATTTCTTATATATTTTGATTACATGCTTAAAGAGGCAAATTACTTGTGCGTATGTTTTAAAATTAAATTGAAAAATAGCTTACCTGTTCAGCAGGTCAGTGGTTATAGCTGACATTCTGAAAAAAAGAAAAGAGATTTGCAAGGTTCCTCATTCTACTGCATTAACACTGGCAGTCTTTTTTTTTTTTTTTATACAAATTGAGCTTTAATTCACATGTTCCTGGCAGTGGCTGTAAGATAAGAAAACATAATGGTTTACAAGGAACAAAGAAAAAAGAATACTAATTTTCAATATCACCACACAACACATTAAAAGTACCAAGTTATAATTGGGATCTCCAGCTAACATTTTGATCTGATGCCGGGTATATTCCACATAGGTGATTTGATGTTTAAAAAAGCATTCAGAAGATTTGAGTGAAGGAGGTTGAGTATTTACTCATTCCAATCTTTGTTAACTAGTTTTCATTTGCCAATAGAAATTAAGGTGAATCAAGATTTTATTATCTATTTCTCTCACCAAAAAACAAATACGAATATAGGTTTACAATTTTCCTTTCCTTTTTCTTACTTTTCTTGTCCAACAAACTTTTGACATTGAAAATCTTTCTCAATCTGTTTCAGAGTTGGATTCTTACCATTTTTACATTGTTTGATTTATCCAACCCATCCTCATTTTTGTGATTCTTTTTTTTTAAAGTTTCTGTTTAAAAATAGGACTCTGACCAGACCTCCTTTCAGTGACTGAGGTAGGGCAAGAAATCAGCAACTGGCGCTGTTCTCCAACAATGCTTAATGATGGTCATCTGTTGGTTTTCTTATTAGCTAATTGGGTTAGCCTGAATGTATTAGCATGGCTTATTCAGGTACTAATCATCATTAAGTTCTCATTTCATTTGTTAAGTCTAATGTATTTGTACACATAATACCTAAGAAGAGTACTAATACAACCATGTCAGAAGTACCGAGTGCTTTCATGGTGAAAGGATTTGCCGTTGCCTGGGGGACACCCAGTTGGGGGCTCTTTGGTGTCTCCATGAAGTTGCCCACCGAAGTGGTACCCATTAATCTACTGGTCACCTGCTTTCGAACTGCTGGGTCTGCAGGAGCTGGAGCACATGATGGGGACTCCTCCCGACCCGCAGCAGCAACGGGTCCTGAATGCAGGCCTGCTGATTGTCAGCCGACCGTTCCAATCTCGTGAAGTTCCTTGCTTTTAAATGAATACATACTGCTTCTACCACTGTGAGAACTGGAGAAATGTACTGTATTCACATTTTGCAGACCATTTATGGTGTCTATGAAACAGAAAGGGGAAAAAAATTCTGCAAAATGCAAACACAGAATCTCGTCCATCTGCTAGTTCCACCCACCCAACCCCAACTATCCTTCCTGCACCAGCCTGCCTGTCCCTCCCCCCACTTCTGAAATCAGCACAAGGGAATTGCTTTCCAGCAATTGTGTGATTCCCATGGACTATGGATTTACTGGCTTGGCCTTAGGTGGCCAGTTGTGTTGCAGGTACTTTCTTTTCCTTTCTCTATAGCAGTCTGCTTTCTAGAATTGGTTGTAAAGTTGTACAAGAAACCCTTTGAGTGTATATCACACATGAATACTTTTAGAATTGTTGCATGATCCATACGCCCCGTTAAAATTGATTCTGGGTTGAGAGATGATAATTCTTTTCTATGGCTACATCAAAAGAGTGGGGAAAATGTCACCATTTGGAAGTGATTCAAGAAAACAATGGGAATAATGAATTGAAAAGAGTCCTCCAAAGGGAGATGATATAAATTTGGTATATTAGTCTTGATAAAAGGATACGATATTACTATTGAACTTTGTGCATTGTTATGCGGTGGGAGGGGAGAAACCCCTTGCAATCTATATAAGAGCCTTGGTGGTGCAGCAGACTAAAGTGCTGTTAAGTAGCACCAGCTGCAAGTTCGAATCTCACCAGGCTCAAGATTGACTCAGCCTTCCATCCTTTCAGGATAGGTAAAATGAGGACCCGGTTTGTGGGGGCAATAAGCTGACTTTGTATAAAAAAAGAACACCGCTTGAGGCGGGTGGGCGAAAGCCCTACTAAGCAGGTATATACAAAATTATGAAGGCTATTGCTTAACGCATTGTAAGCCGCCCTGAGTTTCCGGAAAAGGGCGGCATATAAATCGAACCAAATAAATAAATAAATATGTGCTCTCATTCCAAAGTATAGAACATGAAACTAAATTGCAAAAAGGCAGTTTCTGCTTCAGTATTGGAAAAGGCCTTCTAGCAGAACAGATCACCCATAGGGCCAGATCCCAAGGGCTCCCTTTGACTGGATTTATTCAAGAAGAAGTTGCTTTTAAAAGGATTTGGAAAGAGTAATTTAGCTAACCTAGATGGATGCATACATTGGCAGTAGCAGTGGATTTAACCGCTGCCTCTTTCTGAAACTTCCTGCCGTCAAATCATCTACCTGGAGCTTCCTGCTGAATAAAGAACGCCATAAAATATAGCTTAAGTTGCGATGACAAAACTAATTGTTTTATATGTAAAATGACAGATGGACCCAGGAAGGTAAAGGGGAGGTTGTTATATGATATTCTATAATGATCAAGCATACATTTTAAAAAAACTCTAAATAGAATGGGATAGTTTGCATCTGGCATTTTTGGACCTAGTGCTCAGGTGTGGAAGAGGAAGCAATGGTTTGCAACTTAAAGGGCTGGTTGAGTAAAGAAATGGCAAGTTGTGCAAAACGCACTCTTTACATCCCAAGGTGTCTACAAGAGCATTATTGTCAGGGTTCCTACGAGAGTCCATGATCCTAATTAAATCATGGACTCCCGAGCCAAGCTTCAAAAGAAATCCAGTTATTAGGAGCGTCATGTCGGCACGTTCCCAAATTAAGCCAACTTTGACCCCACGTAATTTATGGCCCCAATCATGAAGGGATGCTTTGCAGGTTGACAACTCTACTGATTAAGAAATAGGTGAAAAATGATGTGGGAGAATGGCAAGGCAACAAATTCCAGTTCTGTTGCTTTTTGGGCTTTAGTGTGCCAAGATTGTTATGGTTTGTCTCTAACCAGGTCAGTAGAAATGGATGTAAGAATACTGATTCTATCTGGTTCTCTTCACTGATAGACTAACCTATGCAGCAAGGAGTTTTGTAACTATATTTTTATATTTGATTTTTGTATTGCTAGCGATTTTAAACATTGGATGAGATAGTAGCCAAGGATTTAAAATGCAATTAATTTGCATATTTTGCACTTATCTTTTAATTACAATAATATATCTTATTTTGCTCTTATGAATCAGCACATACCAAACCTCTATATCACATAAACAACACTTATTTTTTTCTTTTTACTTGTACTCAGTGTTTAAAAGTATACATTTCTAGTTTATCAGCAACCAAGAGATCGTTCCCATTGCAGATTTCACGGTCATAATTGCACCTATGCACAATTCTCACAGTACTAAGGTAAATGAGTTATGTATAACCTTCATCAGGAAAAAAAAATTACAGAAATAGAATTTGGAAAATAGAGAAATTCAAATGTTTCAGTCTTCTCTATAGAACTAAAGTCAGAAGGTGGAGATGATGGACCGGTATATTAGCTGGTTGTGCTAGGAGGTAATTACGCTCAACATGCAGGCAGAATAAAGGTCCACAATAAAAGTCTGAAAACAAATTTTACTCCCCATCTCTTGCCTGCTTTGGGCAAAGAATGCCATGATTTTTGTAAGTTGTACAGAATCCATGTTGAACAGAAAAATAATTCACGTTTTTGAAATATGAGAGTCGGTTTAGTGACATGCTTAAGGCATTAGGCTAGAAACCTTGAGGTCTCTTAAGCACAATGCCAGTTGGGTATCCTTGGGCCAGTCAGCTTCTGTCGGCCCTAGGAAGGAGGCAATGGCAAATCACTTCTGAACAAACTGCCAAGAAAACTGAAGGACTTGTTTAGGCAGACTCCAAGAATTGAACATTATTGAACAGAAGAGGAAAAAAACGAAATCATTAGCAGCATCTCGGCAATGTTAATTCTTGGACATAGTATTCTAAGGCAACCTTGTCTACTAAAACCAGATGGGTTATTGCTGTAGCTGAATTTAGGGAGTGAAACTAATGTAACTTCTGGTGCACTACCTGACATCCACCCAAGTGAAACAACATTTATTCAACTTCTTATTAATTAGTTCAGAATTTGGAATCTCTGAGATGAGGAAGGTAAACTGTACAGATCATAGGTTATTGAATTGTGCCTAACAGAGTAATTGCTTGCCTGTCTTAAGCAATAGGCATATCTAGAAGAGCATTACAATGTAATGTAAAGTTGATATCTAGCAGGTACCTGACATCCCCATAACAGCAATACAGCATGCAATGTTTTCATACAGCTCAGGAATTTTAGTTCTCGATCTTTAATTCTGGTGGGTTAGTTGGCAATGACACTTCTTTTTTTTTTTATTGAAAAAGTTTTACATTACATTTATAAAACCCCCCCTCCCTCTCCCCACCCCCCACATAACCCACCCTAACCCCCCTATCCCTCCCTCCCCCCCTTGACTTCCGCTGTTTAGCAAACATCAACCTTAACATATTTAACAATCTTTGAAGGTGAGATCCCTCTAGTAAAATATTTTAAACATCATCACATACTAACATTTTTTAACATAAAAAATCTATTAACCTACTTTATCATTTATATCATTTTATACATTTCTCTTTAACATTTAATCTAAACATCCAACTTATAAATTAAACCAGATATTTCATATTCAATTCTCTAAACATAACCTTTACTATAATTCCAGACATTTAACTTATACCATTCTTCATTCATATCATTTTATACATTTCTCTTTAACAATTAATAATACTTTTATTTAATACTTTTAATACTATTATTAATAATAATAAACCAGATATTTCATATTCAATTCTCTAAACATATTTAAAAAATCTAGAAAAATATTTTAAACATCATCATCAATAATATATAACCTTTACTATAATTCCACTCAATTTATACCATTCTTCATTCATATCATTTAATACTTTTATTTAATACTTTTAATACTATTATTAATAATAATAAACCAGATATTTCATATTCAATGCCTTACATTTAAGTTTAACTAAAATTCTAATTCAACTGAGCACTAATTGAAACTTCTTACTTTGGTATTTATTCTTCATATACTCTACCCATTTCCTCCACTCCTTAACAAAAGCTTCATGGGTCCTTTCTTTTAGGTATGCAGAAATTTTTGCCATCTCTACCAAATTAGACATCCTCAATATCCATTCCTCTATAGTAGGCACCTTATCTTTCTTCCAGTATTGACCTATCAATAATCTGGCTGCCGTAATCATATGCAATATTAATCTAGTATCGGTTACTGAACAGCCCTTAACTATTCCCAACAAAAAAAGCTGAGGGGAAAACTCCAACTTCTTCTTCAAAATATTCTGCATTACCCACCAAAGTTTAATCCAAAATGATTTCAACTTTCTACATGTCCACCAAATATGAAAATATGTTGCATCCAAACAATCGCACCTCCAACATCTAGGTTGAACATTTGGATACATACATGATAATTTTTTTGGGTCTAAATGCCATCTATAAAACATCTTATAAAAATTTTCCCTCAAGTTCTGTGCTTGTGTAAATTTAACATTCTGGACCCAAATCCTTTCCCATGTTTCCAACATTACTGGTTCTGCAAAATTCTGTGCCCATTTTATCATACAGTCCTTAACTAATTCACCCTCTGAATCTCTTTCTAACAACAAATTATACACTCGTTTAATATGCATCGGCCCTTTATGTTTTATCTGAGTCACCAAATCTTCTTCGTGTAGCATTAATCCAATTTTCTGATCTTCTCTCCATCTTGCTTGAAGTTGAAAATACTGCAACCAAGTTAAGTTCACTCCCTCTTCCAACAGGGTATTTAAGGACTTCAAACACCATCTACCCCCATCATTAAAGAGTATCTCTTTATACAACAACCCCCCGAGTGACTTTATTTTTGGCATAATATGCCCAAGATCCAACCACAAAGGTATTTTGTAATCCAATTGGTACTGGTGCTTCTTCCAGACTCTCAGCAAAGCATGTCTTAAGATATGTCTATTAAATACACTGTCTCTCTTATCTTCATAAAGTAAATATACGTGCCATCCAAATTGCAGATCATGGCCTTCTATATTCAAAATTTCTCTTTTAGTTGTTCCAATCCAGTCTCCAACTTGTGTCAATACTGCCGCTTCATAATATAAACGTAGATTTGGAACTTTAAGGCCACCCCTTTCACGAGCATCTTGCATAATCTTAAGTTTAACTCTTGGTTTTTTCCCATTCCAAATAAATTTATTTAAACCTGCTTGCCATTCCATCAAAAACTTATCATTTTTGAGCACCGGAATCATTTGAAACAAAAACAAAAATCTAGGTAGAACATTCATCTTAACAGCTGCTATTCTACCAAGCAAAGAAAGTTGCAGCTTCTTCCATATATCAAGATCCTTTTGAATCTTATGCCAAAGTTCTTCATAATTATTTTGAAAAAGTTTTCTATTAGATGCTGCAACTTGGACCCCTAGATATTTCACCTTTGTAGCTATTTCAAAGTCTGCCACCCTTTCAAGCTCCTTCCTTTGTGGTTCCATCATATTTTTGACTATCATCTTAGTCTTTTTCTGGTTCAGGCTAAAACCTGAAACCAGACCGTATTCCTCTATAATGTTTTTCATCTGTATGATTGATTCCAAAGGTCGTGTTAGGGTAACAATCAGATCATCTGCGAATGCCTTCGTTCTATAATCTCTTTGCCTTACAACTATTCCCTTCAATTTGTCCGAGTCCCGTAGAGCATTCAACAGCACTTCCAAAGTCAAAATAAAAAGTAATGGAGATAATGGACAGCCTTGTCTTGTCCCTTTCTGTATATTAAAATTGGTGGTCAAACTGCCATTAATAATAATCTGTGCTGTCTGATCTTGATAAATTGCAGAAATTGCTTGTATAAACTTTACCCCAAAGTCCATTTTATGCAAAATCTTTTTTAGAAAATCCCAGTTGACTCGATCGAAGGCTTTCTCCGCATCCAGAAACACCAGCACCGCAGGGATCTGTTTCTTTTCCTCAAGATATTCCAACAAATCTATGAGTTGCCTGACATTGTCCTTCATGTATCTGCCTTCTATAAAACCTGCTTGGTCTTCATGAATCACATCTTGAATAACTGGCATCAATCTGTTGGCTAACACTTTAGCATAAATTTTATAATCCGTATTCAGGAGAGATATTGGTCTAAAATTTTCAGGTTTAACAGATTCTTCTTCTTTAGGTATCAGTGAAATAAAAGCCGTCTTCCACGAGGGGGGTATTTTACCCCCCTGCTGAATATGACAAAACAATTCCTTAAGATGCTCAACCAGTTCCTCTTGCAAAGTCTTGTAGTATACTGCCGTCAAACCATCTGTCCCAGGAGCTTTAGATAATTTCAGTTGTTTTATTGCAAATAAAATCTCTTCCGATGTTATAGGTCGGTCCAGTCTATCACTTTGTGTACTAGAGATTTTTGTAACTCTCTTCGCCTGCAAATATTCATCAATAAGATCTACTTTAACTTTATCAGCTTGATACAATTTGGAATAATAAGTTAAGAAAGCTTGATGTATTAAATTTTGCTGATGCACTCGTTTCCCTTTATACTCAATAGTATTTATCATACGAGAATTTTGTTTTTTCCTCAAAGTATAAGCCAACCATCTGCCAGGTTTATTGGCATTGCAAAAGGTATTATGTTTAGCAAATTGCAGATTAGTTGCTGTTTGATCAACCATCAACATTTGAAATTGATCTTTCAAAAGTTTTATCGTTAATAGTACCTTTTCATCAGTCGGGTTCTTGATAAGCAGTTGCTCTTTTTCCTTTATCTCTATCTCCAAATCTATTCTTGACTTTTGACGTATTGATCTGTATCTAGAATTCATATGTATCAATACACCCCTCATATAAGCCTTAGATGCATCCCATACTATTTCAATGGGGGTACCTTTGTTCAAATTGATGTCAAAAAATTCTTTAGCATGTTTCTTAAGGTCCATAATATACTTTTCGTGTCTAAATATATTTTCATTCATACGCCAAGATCTCCTTTCTCTCTTGCCCAAATCAATCTCCAACCACACTGGACTATGATCTGTTAAAGTTCTAGGTAATATTTTTGTTTTGGTCACCATAGTAAGTAAGTCCATAGTAGCCAGCATGAAATCAATTCTCGAAAAGGATTTGTGTCTATCTTAAAAAAAAGTAAAGTCCAATTCTTTAGGATGATGAATTCTCCAAACATCCTTCAACTCTAATTCCTCTTTCAATGAGAAAAAAGTCTGTGGTAGCTTATTTCCTTTTTTGGCAAGTGTCTTTTTATCAAGCGTTGCATCAATCACCCCGTTCCAGACCCCCATAATCAAAAAAGACTTATAATTCCACTGCAATATTTTATCATTCAACATTTTGTAAAAACTTTCCTGCTGCTGGTTCGGGGCGTAAATACCAATTAAAAGCATCGTACCATTCTGTACAGTTATTGCAACTGCAATATATCTCCCCTCATCATCCGCTTCTATAAGTTTAGCTGATATTCTTTTAGAAATATAAAAAACAAGTCCATTCCTTTTAGCCATACTGGAAGATATAAAATGTGATCCAATTTTTGAAATTAGAAATTTCTGATCCTGGGTTCTAATATGAGTTTCCTGCAAACAAACAACATCATTATTATATTGTTTCAGATAGTGGAATATTTTTCTTCTTTTCTGCGGTGAGTTCAAGCCATTCACGTTCCATGATAAAATTCTAAGCGTCATTCTGAAGGTGGTCGAAGCCCTTTAAGCATTTCACGAAGACTCTCGCCAACCGCCGACGTCTTCGGTCTTGCTCCTCCCACAGCTTCAGAGTATAATTTTTTCCCCTTTGTTCCATTCTCCTCCTGTGGCATCTTCCCCTGGTGTGTCTCCAATCTTTGCTTCCCTGCAGCTCGAGTTATACGTTGATCCTTAGGTTCTTGCATCAATAAGTCCAGATCAGGCTCCACCTCTCTTGTGGCTCTAGATTGCTTTGGTTTCACCTCAGGAAATTCTATTAAAGAATCTTCTAAAACACCTCCAACCGCACCTAGAATTTCCTCCCTTGGTACTTCTTGACCTTCTTTTAACATCCCCTCTTGAGGAGCCTTCTCAACTGAGATATCTTCAATAGGTAAAAGTGTAGAAGAGCGGGGTGATATAGAAAGTTTTTTCAAGACATTATTGTAGAACTGTTCCGCCTTCTCCACAGAATTAATACGATATCTCACGTCCTCATAGCGTAAAACGATACCAACAGGAACATCCCACCTAAATGGGATCTGCCGCCTTTTCAACTCATTCACCAGGAAGCCAAAATCTTTCCGATCCCTTAACATCTTTGGTGGTAACTCTTTATAAACCCCAATTTGATTGGCTTCATGCAAGACCGTGGTCTGGAAAGAACACTGCAAGATATCATTTCTCAATTTCCTCTCAGTAAAGTAAACCACCACATCTCTTGGCAAGTTCCTCTGTTTCGCCAAACGTGAATTAGCTCTGTACAGCTTATCAATTCTTTTATCAATCACCTCTGGTTCAACTTTTAAAATCTTCGCCAGCACCTCCACACAGGTTGCCCTCAGGTTTTCACGATTATTCTCCCTTAAGCCTCTTAATCTTATAGCGAACTCCATATTCCGAAATTGAAGCATAGTAACCTCCTCTTCGAGTCTCTGATTCTGCACCCCCACCTTAAACATCTGTTCCTTTACATCTTTTTTGTTAGCTTCCACTTCAAGATTTAAATCCTCCACTTTTTTCTCAATCACCAGTAAAGCATCAGTGAGAACTGTAGCTACTTTAGCCACACTCTGATGTAATTCTTCAGTTTTTTCCTCCACCAACTCCTTCACTTCCCCCACCACCACCTTCACTTCTTTTTGATTTTTAGTCATCCTTTCATCCAGTTTACTCATTTGACCAGAAAGCTCTCCCAAGTATTTATGTAAAAATGCTTTCAGGTCTTCTGTTTCACTGTCCTGTGACTGTTTTGGCTGTTTTGAAGCTGGAACTGTCTTTTCCTTTGTCTGATGTGTGGGGGAATCCCCCCCCCCCCGTTCTCTTTGAAGCCATGCCTGAACAAATCTTAAATCTTGAAAGAAAAGAAAAAAATCTTCCTCCTTTTCCTGGTCTCCCCAGTTTTGCAGAAAAGGAATAAAATCATTAACTTTTGCAATAGAGAACTTATAAAATTTATGAATAAACACAGTCCAATTACAGGCAGGCACACTTTCTCTTTCCTATTACACTTTCTTCTTTCCGCTTTCACTGACTCTGTTTTAATCAGCCGCCATTTTCAGGCACTTTTGCATCCAGACAGCTTGCTTTTCAAAGTTAAAAAAGTCATTTGGAAACCATATATTTATCAAAAAAGAGTTTTCAGGTCTCACCAAACTGGCTGTCAATCATTTGAAAGTTAACTTCGTTCGTTAACGATTCCTCCCCGTCTTGTTCTGGCTTGCAGAAGTCCCGCGCCGCTCGGAGATCCAGCAGCTTGAAGAGGGAGCCCCAACAAGAAGCGCTAGCCAGGGCTCAGAGACTGCCCTGGCTGCACTTTTTGGGCTCAACCTGTTGCTGCCCACTCTCGCTCCCCCTTATAACAAAAGGGGAGCGTTCCAAGCCGCTTTTTTGCAAAAAAAGCGGCTCTACAGGCGGCGGGGGCGGCGGCCGAACGAACGAGCCGCCCTACGACGAGGCGATCGAAAACCGGAAGTCCCGGCAATGACACTTCTTAATTTCGCAAAATTAGAAGGGCTGGTTTAATGCCTTATTGTTGTAACAGACTGTAGTTTCTTGTAGAACCTCATTGATGAAATGTGCTGGATATCGGCCTGGCTGATTTTTTTTAAAAAAAAGTTGGACCAATTCACGGAAATCATGGAGATCAAGGCCTTGATGGCAGTGTGACTGGCTCTAAGATCATGAAGATACTGGTGGGCAGTGCTTATATTCTTATATTTAACATTCTCGTTCAGTTTCATGTCTCACTTTCTGGCAGAACTGTTGCTAACTGCATTTTTTCAACAGATCTACCTGTAACCAGAGGCCAGTGTAGATGAAACAATGTACTAGCAACTTCTAAAAATGTTTCCTTCGTACTTTCTGAATTCCATCCAACTTTCATTGATTTCACTTATACAACTTTAATATGCTTTTTATTGTTAAGCTGATTTTCCTCTAGTTTTTCCTGTTAAAGTCAATATTACTTCAAGAAAATGAAATAAGTTGAAAAGAGATCATGAAAGTCCTCAATTTATAATCCCGTTCATTAAGTGTTCAGAAATAGCGTGTTTCCCCGAAAATAAGACCCAACCGAAAAATAAGTGCTAGCATGATTTTTCAGGATGCTCGTAATTAAGCCCTACCCCCCAAAATAAGCCCCAGTTAAGATTGTCAGCCAAACAGACACATTTAGTACCATATATCCCCCAAATGAGGACCTGGATTGTGGGGCAATAAACTGACTTTGTATAAAAAAGTACACCATTTAGTTTCTTGCAAAGAAACAACCTCGTTTTTATACTGCTTCAAATAATAAAATATTTTCCTTCTTTTCTGTGGAGAGTTCAATCCATTCACATTCCATGATAGAAATCTAACTGTCATCTGAGGATTCATGAAGCAAATCGAGCAATTGCCGAAGACCCTATGCAATAGCAGAGGTCTTTGGTCTCGCTCCTCCCACTGCTTCTGATTTCTGTATTTTCCCATTTGCCCCCTTCTCTTCTTGTGGTACCATGGACCTCTGCTGTTTTTGCTTCTCTAATCTTTGCTTCTCTGCTGCACGAGTTATACGTTGATCTTTCGGTTCTTGCGCCAACAGTTCAAGGTCCAGATCCACCTCTCTTGTACTTCTGGGGTGCTTTATTTTAGGCTCTGGGAGATCTGCAAAAAAATCCTCTGAAAAACCACCTACTGCTCCTAAAAGCTCTTCTCTTGCTATTGCTCGAATTGCATGTAATTCTTCTTGTCTAGACAGTTCTTCAATCCCTCCTTCAAGATCCTTATCTTTAACAACTCCTTCTACAGTTAACAATGTAGATGAACGTGGGGATGTTGAGGCTCTTTTAAGAACATTGTGATAAAAATGCTCTGCTTTTTCCACAGTATTTATACAATATCTTACATTCTCATATCTCAAAATTATGCCAACTGGAGCATCCCATCTAAATGGGATCTGACGCCTTTTCAATTCATTCACCAAAAATCCATAATCCTTCCGATCCCTTAACATTTTAGGTGGTAACTCTTTAAAAACATCAATTTGATTACCATCAAGTTGGGCAGTGGTGAGAAAAGAGTTTTGCAAAATTTCATTTCTCAATCTTCTATCAGTAAAATAAATCACAACATCTCTAGCTAAATTCCTTTGTCTCACCACACGAGAGTTAACCCTGTAAATCTTGTCAATTCTGCTGCCAATTAGCTCAGGTTCAGTCTTTAAAATCTTGGCCAGTACATCCACACAAACTGCTCTCAGATCTTCTCTATTGTTTTCCCTTATCCCCCTCAATCTTAAAGCAAACTCCATAGCCTGAAACTGCATCATTGTGATTTCATCTTCCAATCTCTGGTTTCTAACATCAACTTTAAAAAATTTCTCTTCTGCATCTTTCTTATTAGATTCAACTTCTGTATTTAATTCATTCACTTTTTTCTCCACCACCATCAGTGCATCTGTGAGAGCAGTTACTACTTTGGTTACATTCTGGTTCAACTTATCACTTTTTTCTTTAACCCACTCCTTTATTTCCTTTTGGTTTTTCTCCATCTTTTCCTCCAGCTTATCCATTTTATCAACAACACCTCCCACAGACTTAGCTATAAAAGCTTTCAAATCCTCATTTTCACTTCCTTGAATTTGAGTCTGAGTCTGTGGTTGTGGCTTAACTGGCTTTTCTTTTGTCTGATGCGTGGGGGATTCCCCCTCTGCTTTTTTTGAAGCCATGCCTGTACACAGTCTTAGCCTCTGAAGAAAAGAAAATCTTCCTCCTTTTTCTCTTAATCCGGTTTTTCTCCCCAGTTTTGCAAAAAAGGAGTCAGATAAATTGTATTTCTACTTTAAAGTCTTGCCAAAATATTTCTTTCAGTTACTGCCAGGCAGGCTTAATTGTCACTTAATTGTCACTTTCACTTTCCAGTTTCACTTCCTCCATTTTAGCCAATCACCATTTTCTCACACACTTTCACACAGAAACTCTTAAACTGAGGATTTTTTAAAAATATTTGTTATAAACTTCTTAAAACAGATCCAGATCTCACCAAATTCTTTACTTGCAACAAAGTTCTGATATTGAAGGTGGAGTTGCTCCCGTCGTCTCGCTCTGCCGTTTAACAGAGGTCCCTCGCCGCGCGGAGCTTCAGTGGGTTGGGGAGGGAGCCCTCACTCTGAATGCCCTCCAGGGCAAAAAAGGAACCCTGGGGGCAATTCAGGGGGCTCTACCTGCTCCCACTGGCTCTATCCTTCCTTCCAGACCGAAGAGGGGATTTTCCAAGCCGCCTGCCAGCTGCAGGGCGGCTCTAACGCACAGCGAAGCCGGCGGCCATAAGAAGACCGTCCGGCGATGACGGAGACGCCCCCGGAAGCCCTCTGAATTTTTTCAACAGATCTAACCAGAGGCCAGTGTAGATGAAACAATGTACTAGCAACTTCTAAAAATGTTTCCTTCGTACTTTCTGAATTCCATCCAACTTTCATTGATTTCACTTATACAACTTTAACATGCTTTTTATTGTTAAGCTGATTTTCCTCTAGTTTTTCCTGTTAAAGTCAATATTACTTCAAGAAAATGAAATAAGTTGAAAAGAGATCATGAAAGTCCTCAATTTATAATCCCGTTCATTAAGTGTTCAGAAATAGCGTGTTTCCCCGAAAATAAGACCCAACCGAAAAATAAGTGCTAGCATGATTTTTCAGGATGCTCGTAATTAAGCCCTACCCCCCAAAATAAGCCCCAGTTAAGACTGTCAGCCAAACAGACACATTTAGTACCATATATCCCCCAAATGAGGACCTGGATTGTGGGGCAATAAGCTGACTTTGTATAAAAAAGTACACCATTTAGGAGGGGCCAAAAGCCCTACTAAGCAGGTATATACAAAAAATATGAAGGCTATTGCTTAACGCATTGTAAGCCACCCTGAGTCTCCGGAGAAGGGCAGCATATAAATCGAACCAATAAGTAAATAAATAAATAAATAAGACCTAACTGAAAAATAAGCCCTAATGTGTCTTTTGGAGCAAAAATGAATATAAGACCCGGTCTTATTTTCAGGGGGAAACGGGTAGTTCTGTTACATTTGCTAAAACAGATTTCCTGAAGGTTTTGGATACCACTAGGTATTTTTTTAAGAGATGAAAATATATATAACCAATTCTCAGTCATTTAGATTAATCATTTAAAAAACCTCAACTAAAATATTAATTCTATAAAAGATACAGGTTTTACAGAAAATATTCAGACACATAATCTATTTCCAATTATATGAATCTTACATTCATTTCTCAAACAGTAGGTATTCTGGAAACTTGTAGTTAAGGTTTGAATATGTATGGGAAGCCATTTTAATTTGTGATGAAGGAAAAAGATTTAACATAAAATATGATCATGAAATTCTAAGGACCCAACCCCTTATGCCTAACAGCATTGACTGAAAATAAAAAGCCTATGTAATTTTGGAATTATGTCTTATTTTAAGACCATCATCAATGTGGCTCCAAATTCCAAAGGATAGTCATGAATTCATAAAAAGCCAGACAGTCTTTACATACAAATATTTGTCAATTTATACTCCATCTTCCTGTGTGTAAATACTAAAGACTGCTTAAAGATTGAGCTACAGGGTTATAATTGGAGTGTAAATTACATAGGATCAGAGCTGTCTTCACCTGGGACCGTGCGGACATGAAACTCCTAATAAATAACTGGATTTCTTTTGAAGCTTGGCTCAAGACTTATGATTTAATTAGGGCATCCGTGGGAACCCTGACACACTGCAGGGATTCACTTGACAATTTTATTTATTTATTTATTTATTTATTTATTTATTTATTTATTTATTTATCAAATTTATATACCGCCCTACTCCCAAAAGGGACTCAGGGCAGTGAACAGCCAAAATAAAATACAATAACATATAAAAGTTAAAAGCTATTAAAATAAATTAAATAATTTGGGCTCAGAGAAGAAAATTTAAAACATCCAATCATATAAAACTTTTTAAAACCCAATTTAAAAAGGGAGAGTTAGGCCAGACCAGACTTTTGGAATAAAAACGTTTGTAGGGCGTGGCAGAAGGTGTGTAAGTCTTGAAGCCTCCTTATCTCTGGGGGGAGCTCGTTCCAGATGGCAGGTGCCCCCACAGAGAAGGCTCTCCCCCTGGGGGCCACCAGTCAACATTGTTTGGCCGACGGCACCCTGAGAAGCCCCTCTCTATGGGAGTGAACTGGTCGGTGAGAGGCTATTGGTGGCAGAAGGCGGTCCCATAAGTACCTTGGTCTTAAGCCATGGAGCGCTCTAAAGATGGTAACCAAAACCTTGAAGCGCACCCGGAAGACCACCAGGAGCCAGTGCAGCTCACGCAGGAGGGGAGTCACATGGGAGCGCCACGTCGCTCCCATCACCACCCACGTGGCTGCATTCTGGACCAGCTGGAGCCTCTGGGTGCTCCTCAAGGGAAGCCCCATGTAGAGAGCATTACAGTAGTCCAGGCGTGAGATGACAAGGTCATGAGTGACCGTGCATAACGAGTCTTGATCCAGAAAGGGACGCAACAGGCGAATCAGGCAGACCTGATAAAAAGTCCTCCCGGCCACGGCCGTCATATGCTCTTCTAAAGACAGCCGTGAGTCCAGAAGGACACCCAAGTTGTGAGCCCTATGCGTGGGGGCCAACAACTCGCCCCCAATAGTCAGTGATGGCACCAACTGACTATATCAGGACGCCAGAAACCAAGCCACTCGGTGTTGGATGGGTTGAGCCTGAGTCTGTTCCTCCCCATCCAGATCCGTACAGCCTCCAGGCACCAGGACATCACTTCGAGGGCATCATTGGGGTGGTCTGGGGTGGAGATGTACAGCTGGGTGTCTTCAGCGTACTGGTGGTACTTCACCCCAAAACCACAGATGATCTCGCCCAGTGGCTTCACATAAATGTTGAACAGAAGGAGCGAGAGGACCGATCCTTGCGGCACCCCATATACAAGGGGCTTCGGGGTCGACCTCTGCCCCCCTGTCAACACAGACTGCGACCGGTCGGAGAGAAAGGAGGAGAACCACCATAAAACGGTGCCCCCCACTCCCAACCCTTCCAACTGGTGCAGCATGATACTATGGTCAATGGTATCAAAAGCCACTGAGAGGTCTAATAGGACCAGGACAGAGGAGCAGCCCCTGTCCCAAGCCTTCCAGAGATCATCAACCAATGCAACCAATGCCGTCTCCGTACTGTACCCGGACCTGAAACCCGACTGGAACGGATCTAGATAGATCAATTCATCCAGGTACTGAGGCAGCTGTCGCGCAACCACACTCAACAACCTTCGCAACAAAGCGAAGGCTGTAGACAGAACAATAATTTACCAACATTGCCGGGTCCAGGGAAGGCTTCTTGAGGAGGGGCCTCACCACCACTTCTTTCAAGGCAGTGGGGAAGTCACCCTCAAGGAAGTATTTATAATCCCCTGGAGCCAGCCTCGTATAACCTCCTGGGAGGCCAGCACCAGCCAGGAGGGAAACGGGTCCAATAAACATGTGGCCGCGCTCAGGCTGCTCAGTATCCTGTCCACTTAGTATCTTGCCAGTATCTTGCCAATTGTGGCAAGAAAGGTCATAAAATGGGGCAAAACTCACTTAACACGTTTCACTTATAATAGAAATGTTGGGCTTGATTGCCATAAATCAAGGACTATATGTACATGCCAATCTTGAGAATGAAGGTTAAACCTATTATAGGCTTTGTTAGAATGCCAGTAACAAATGGCTTGTCTCCTCTTGAATCTCTATTACCACATGGACATCCTTTGATTTCTCTTAGGTGACCCTGAGGTTTCTGTATTTGCTTTCACAATATGATTCCCCATTAAATATGTTATGATCGATACTTAATACATAATTGGGTGATTAGAAATCAGGGACATAAGAACGTTACTTCCAGGGCTGAAGAGGAGAAGAGAAATTAGGATGGACATTCCTGCATAGGGTTTTCAAAAAACAACAACATTGCAGCCACAAGACGAGAGCAACTTTTCTATTAAGGAGCATCCAAAGTCCCGTGTAGTGAACAGCCCTTTTGTGGAGGGGGGGGTGTTTGGAGGAAGGAATGTGGGTTGGGCAGAGTCTAGAATTACACCATTGCAGAATTGCCCCCCCCTTCAATGCTTTAAATAGCCAGCACCTTTTTTTTTATGATTGCTTTCACATTTCCCCCGTCAGCCAGATCCCTGAAGCTCATTTTTAAGGTAACAAAAGAATTCCATACTTTTTCCTTTTGTGGCATACATGTATGTAATCATGAAGTGACAGGTGTGTTTGTGTGGTGTTGCTGAACTATTTTCACTTGGTAAAGTAAGTGTATGCTTCCTTCGGCTAAGTATTTCTCAACTTTTGCAGCTGTTTGAACTGTAGTATTTGTTTAAGATGTAGGCATAGACATCTTGAGTTTCTTCACAAAGTACACAAAGATTGTTGGTCTGACAGAATAAATTAATTGAAAGGGTTTTGGTCCTGATGGAGGGGGGGAAGGCTCAGCCAATGGTATGCTGCTTAATTTCCTTTTTAGATTGATATCTTTATTCTTAGCCAGATTTCCAGAAAGGATAGATTAATGGATCTCCTTACCCATGATTTATTGCTTGGCATCTGATGAATCTGACAAGGCATGGATGCAAACCAGACTTTGATGTACTTCTAAAGTTACCTGCATATAGAAAGGCAGACAATATGATGTAGGAAAATTTAAGATTTGGGGAGAACTTAATTAACATTTTCAACATATGTATACTTAAGCCATGGAATATGGTTCCAAAGTGGAGATCAACCTCTAAAAATTTCTGAAGAGATTACATGTAATGTTTAAATGATGTCCCCAAATCGGATACAACCACCAAGCTGTACTGCGCTAAAACAGTACTGTTACTGAAATACAATTTCCAGTATCCTCATGAAACCTTATCAATCAGCAATTCCAGATGGCAAGATAGAAATTGAGGTCTACTATAGAAGATCACCAAGTTGGAAGCATTGTAGAACAGATTCCCGTCACTTCTACCTTCCTCTCTCTTGGTGAGTTTATAAAAGATCAATGCATCTATCAGCGAAAACAGCTTCTGAGAACCTCAGAACTAACATTTTTTGGTAAAAGAGAAATTGATGAGAAAATTTCAAAAGAGATTAAAAAAATTAAGTACATTAGTGTTATGTTACATTTCAAAAACAGCAGCCTGAATGGAAGCTTGACACCAAGTTTCTCATGAACTTGAGTTTCTAGTTCCATGCGTCATGCTGTATCAAAATAAAGAAATCACATTGTCTTGGTGAAAAAGGCAAATCGACCATTGGTCAACTTGCTGATTTTTACTATTACTCTCTTCCTCTAAATGGGGCACATAACCATTTTGGAAGCTTCTACTTCGCCTTAATGAATCACATAAAACATTCTGAAGCCACCACCGGAAAGGCAGCAAATGGATATATATATTCTGCTCAATTTTGGCACATATGTGAAGGTTAGGTATGGAAAAAGTATGTACATGCAGCTCAATCCTGTTTGACTGTAAATATCCAATTCTATCCCTTCTGGGTCTTCAACCTTTGACAGCACAAGAACGTCATGCAAAATGAATATAATCTGAATTTGCATACCTCAGTCTGAGTAGCTGAGTAGCTGAGTAGCACCAACAATGGACTTCTTCCTGATTTGTATAGTTTATAAAACCAGGTACACAGTCCCAGTACTTTAGGCTACTCTGCAGCTCCCATCACTTATTAGTTATACTGCTTAAAACCAATCAGTCTGAACCCCCCCGATCTTATTAGGTACTTGGTGGTTTTCATTGGGCCGTCAGGACCTATAACAGTGATGCCTAACCTTTTTGCCTCCATGTTCTAAAAGCAGGGGAGAGTGCAGGGAGTTGAGCACACATGTGCCCATACCCATAATTCAATGTGCCCCACCCCCCATGCATACACGCACGACCCCCCCCCGTGCTCCCACCGCTTTTGGCCTGTGATGGCACGGTGGGCCTGGTAGGCCTGTTTTTTGCCCTCCCCAGGCTCCAGAGGCTTTCTAGGAACCTGGGGAGGGCAAAAACGGCCTTCCTTAATCGCCCAGAGGCCACAAAAAGCCCATTTCCCAATTTCTGGTGGTCCCGAAAGGCCCGAAAATCAGCTGGCTGGCATACGCATGCACACTGGAGCTGAGCTAGGGCAATGCTCACGTGCCCACAGATATGGCTCCACCTGCCACCTGTGGCACGCTTGTCATAGGTTCGCCATCACAGACCTATAACATTCACAAATCACTGCCTTTCTGGCTTCTACAAAAATACACAATTTTTTGTGTTCTTTCATTCACTGTCTGCAAGAGACAATATCAATGCATCATAAAACAAGCATATTCGCTAGAATCTGCCATATAGATGCTAACTGACATGACATATTGAAGCAATATGATTTCAAAACACACCTTTAAGGATTTTGAACAATCCCACTTCTTTCCCCATTCCCCTAAAACACACACACACCAGTGGTGGGATTCAATTTTTTTTACTACTGGTTCTGTGGGCATGGCTTGGTGGGCATGACTTGGTGAGTGTGACAGGGGAAGGATACTATAAAATCTGCATTCCCACCCCACTCCAGGGGAAGGTTACTGCAAAATCCCCATTTCCTCCCAATCAGCTGGGACTCGGGAGGCAGAGAATAGATGGGAGCAGGGCCAGTCAGAGGTGGTATTTACCGGGTCTCCGAATTACTCAAAATTTCTGCTACCGGTTCTCCAGAACTGGTCAGAACCTGCTGAATATCACCTCTGACACATACTCCACACACAAACCTCTAGTGAAGATTTCTAGAAAACTAACTCTTTGGTGCCATGCAGTGGTCATCTGGAGTTTTGCAACTAACATAAGACAGCTTTTAATATATGTGCCAGTTGAATATTCAACCAGAAATAATAGTAGTGTGAAATGAAAATCTTGACCCTGGTTTAGGACTATTATAAATGGCCTTTTAAAAAATAAGGTGATGATGTAATATACTATTTAAACAATGGACTGTCACCAAAATCTTTTTGACAAACTGATTCTAATCAAGATGACCCTAATCTCTACAGTTAAATTTTTTTTTTAAAAGTGCAGTTGGAAGATGCAGCATTCTGGTCATAAAATCCATATGTTGAATGTGCATATCTGAGTCCAAGAAACTTCATGCACTGAAGATAGGGTCTTTATTGGTTTGGGACCATAAATGAAATGAAAATGGTACACTCTTCTATAAATAAAATAGAATGACAGAGTTGGAAGGGACCTTGGAGGTCTTCTAGTCCAACCCCCTGCTTAGGCAGGAAACTCTATACCACTTCAGACAAATGGTTATCCAATCTCTTCTTTAAAATGTCCAGTGTTGGAGCATTTACAACTTCTGGAGGCAAGTTGTTCCACTGATTAATTGTTCTGACTGTCAGAAAATTTCTCCTTAGTTCTATGTTGCTTCTCTCCTTGATTAGTTTCCACCCATTGCTTCTTGTATAATCAGGGATTCAGCTTTCCAGACAAATTAGGTAAATATATTTCTCCTTCTCAGATACAGGTATCTATATTCAAAGAAAGCAAACTTGGTATGTGTCTCATTTTAATTGGATAGAGGATTGGGATGGCATATTGTCTATAGATGGAATTATTTTAATTTTAAAGTAAAGCATCTTAAACAGGATAAAAATGGACTCTGCTTTGTGAATGAACACATAAGAACTCCTACATAGATGGATTGTTGTTAATTGCGAAGTTGTCCTCTACCATCCTCTGGAGTCCATTTAAGCTCACTCCTACTGCTTCAGTGACTCCATCCAGCCACCTCATTCTCTGTCGTCTCCTTCTTCTTTTGCCTTCAATCTTTCCCAGCATTAGGCTCTTCTCCAGTGAATCCTTCCTTTTCATTAGGTGGCCAAAGTATATATTTTTTAAAATTAGATTTATATGCCGCCTTCTCGGGAGACTCAGGGCGGCTTACAATGCATTAAGCAATAGCCTTCATGCTTTTGTATATTTTATACAAAGTCAGCTTATTGCCCCCACAAACTGGGTCCTCAATTTACCTACCTTAGAAAGGATGGAAGGCTGAGTCAACCTTGAGCCTGGGGAGATTTGAACTTGCAATAATTGCAGACAGCTGAATGTTAATAACAGGCTTTTAGTCTGTTGAGCTATCCAGGCTCCTTTGAGTTTGAGTTTCATCTTCTAATATGGATAATCGGGCTAAAAGGTTTAACCTTGAATCAATGGTGGGTTGCTCCCGGTTCGCACCGGTTCACAAGAACCGGTAATAAAAATTTTTAGTAGTTCAGAGAACTGGTGGTAACATTGGCTGGCCATGCCCCCAAACGGATCCCGGCCTGGTCACCGCTCGCTTAGCCAAAGAGGTTGTAGGAAAAAAATCCCTTTAAAAGCCTCTGGCAATCTCAGCTGACTTGCCTGATCATCAGAAACTTCTAAAAGCATTTTTTTCTGCAACCTCTTAAGGTTGTAGAAAAAATGCTTTTAAAAGTAAAAAAAAAAAAAAGTTGGCCACACTCACCCAGTCACATTGCCCCCCACAAGCCACACCCACAAAATAAGCCATGCCCACAGAACCAGTAGTAAAAAATTTTAGAACCCACCCCTGCCTTAAATCATATTATAACAAACATTAGGGTAAACCCAAGCGAGGGCACTTGATGACTACAAAATGGATCTGAGAAAGCAAGGTAGGTCCAATATTAGTGACACATTATGGTTCAGAAATGCATTTGAACTTATCAATTTTGGGATGACTAAACTAAAGTCAACAGAGTTTGCAGTGTTTTCACTGGATTGTTGGTTCAAGTGAAATAAATTAAGAGAGTAAATAAAATACCAGTGGTATACAAAATATCAGGACCACGTTGGCTGAAAAGATGCGCTGTGAGGAACCAGAACATTTTGAAAGAAGTCTCTTAAAAATTAAGCTGTCAGTGTTCTTTGAATCCAAAGTAAACACCTCCTACCTCGGTGAAGACTGTGGGTACATCTTGTGCACAAGGAACATCAACATTTCCAGCTGTTGTCAGCAAGTCAACTGGGCTGTGAACTCTTGAGCAAATCCCTGAGTTTGTTTCTCACTTTTTCTTCCAGCTTGAATTTGATTGTTGTAAGCATAACAGCGGGAGGGCAAACAACAGCACTGGTCTTTTGAAGGTGGAATGGATTACAGAGTCCCTGGGGCAGTGATCAATGGAGAAATACACGCACAACCCACTGGAGAAACAAAGAAAAAAGAAGCAGGGAATCAGACTCTAGATCGGGATCACTGGAACAACAAGCTGGAATACGTGCTGTCTGTGGCAGGAGAAATTATTGGTTTGGGGAACGTTTGGCGGTTCCCTTATCTCTGTTACAAAAATGGTGGTGGTAAGTTCAACTTTTGTTCTAGTTAGATTGGCATGTGATGAATTTCTTGATTATGTGCCTCTTAGTGATTCAAAGAAGACACAGTTCAGCAAAACTTTTATTAGGACCAATCAAAACGATGCATAAGAATATGAAGGATTTTGAATTCTCTTGAACGCTTCACTGAGCAAATACTTACAAAAAGCAGGGAAAGGGCGAGAAGAAAGCAAATCCCAACATTAGGTGAGATGTTGTAGCCATGATGTCTGCTTGAAAGGGAGGTCTTCAGCTCTTAAAAAGTAAAGGTTCCCCTTGCACATATGTGCTAGTCATTCCTGAATCTAGGGGGCGGTGGTCATCTCCATTTCAAAGCCGAAGAGCCACCGCTCTCCAAAGACGTCTCCGTGGTCATGGTGCTGGCATGACTAAAAGTCAAAGGCACACGGAACGCCGTTACCTTCCCACCAAAGGTGGTCCCTATTTTTCTACTTGCATTTTTAAATGCTTTCAAACTGCTAGGTTGGCAGAAGCTGGGACAAGTAACAGGAGCGCACTCTGTTAGGCAGCACTAGGGATTCAAACTGCTGAACTGCCAACCTTTTGATCAAAAAGCACAGCGTTTTAGCCACTGAGCCACCACATCCCTTCTCTTCAGCTCTTACACTCTAATTTATACTCTGAAGTCCCATCTAAATGCAGAGAAACGATAAATGCTAGCAATATCAAACATGCCAACAATTAATGTTAAAACCATTCCTGCTCATCAGGTAAATTGGGATGAAAAAGAGAAACTTGTATAACCCTACTCAGTTTCCTGTCCAAATGCAGTGCCCCATTTATTATTCATTTTTCTGCTGGGCATAAAGGTCCTTTCTTTAATTCCTGGAACAACAGCTGAAATACATTATAACTAGTCAACATTTACTCTGGGAGCTTCCATGGAGTAAAACCTGATCTTTGCTACCACTTGGTGTCTTAACCACTGCAATCTATTTCTCCTTTCCAAATCTAGGGCCATTCTACCTGTGCAGTTCTGTGGCAATGCTTGCTGAAAATTCTGGGAGTTAAAATCCATGTGTTTGGAGATACCATAGTTGGGGAAGGGTCTCTGTTCCTTCAAAATTAATTAAATATAATTTACTAATGAAAAATATGACTACATTGTACTTTCTTCATGGATTGGTTGCAATTCTATCAAGAATCCCAAAATAATCAGCAGTTTACAGTAATAAAAGACAAAGGAAAATATAATATTCATAGTAAACAATACTATCTATAAGAACAATTATGTAGTCATAAAGCCATAATTGCAATCATCCCATCTAAGCATCACCCATCAGCATAAATATAACACACCACCTTTCTTTTCAGAGCATACCTGGTGTCTTCTTTCATTTATCCTCCTAACCTAATCTCTCTAAGGTAGATTGGATTAAGTAACAATAACTGAGACAAATTCATCCATGCTGACTAGTGAATTGAATCAGGATTTTCCCATTGACAACACTTACACCACGGGGGTTCTATCTAAGAATTGATACATATATAACTTGGGAAGTCTTCCAACTTCGTACACATAAACAACAAACCTTAACACAACTATCCCAAAGGTGGTTTTTCCAAAAGGCAACTGGACTTACTTTTTTCCCCCTTTGAAAACGTTTCGCTTCTCATCCAAGAAGCTTTTTCAGAACTGAACTGAAGAAGCTTCTTAGGTGAGAAGAGAAACATTTTCAAAGAAAAAGAAAAGACAAGAAAATCCAGTTGGCTTTTGGAAAAACCACCTTTGGGAAAGCCATGACCTGAATAATTGAGAATCTGCATAGACACTTAATACAACTATGTAGATCTCTGCTTCAACCCCAGAGCACAGGAAGGAAGTATTTTCTTTCAGATTAAGAAAATTATATTGCGATAAAAAAAATAACTTCTTCCATGGGTACTATAACTGGAATTATCTTTCAGCCACTCCTGTTTTTCATTTTTATTTCTTGATTTAATTACACAAATTAGAGTTATATAGTTATAGAGTTCCAACAACACCCAATGGCATAGAGACCCATTCACAGAGGGTGGACAGCATTAAGACATCATTCAAATTTCCCATAATGCCCACAGAGATGTTGTGTTGGGCATTGCAGGAAATCTAACAATGCAGCTTGTGCTACTGATAAAAGAGAATATTTGTGGTTCAGGATTGAATTGCAGGGTGGGTCCTTGGTTGTCTCAGAGCTTGGTGGTTTTCTATTTTCTAAGGCCTGTCAGGTAAACCCCAAGCAGGGGCTCTTCAATTTAGAAAGGCATTTCTTTAGATCAGGAATGACAAACACGCGGCCCGTGGGCTGGATGCATCACATGCTGGCCCCGCCCCTGCCCGGTTTAGCAAAGCGGAGGGAAAAGTTCCAATACGTCATATGATACTGCTTTGATGATGCGAGTTTGACAACCCTGCTTTAGATCCTGTCTAAATTGGTCAGATATTTGGGCACATATCTTGTTCTTGCTGTTTATATAAAGCAATACAGAGCAAACAAAGAATACAGTCACCATGTACTTTACTGCTCAACTATATAACCGTAACAGGAAACAGGAAACTCTCCTCAGAACAAACAGAACCATAGATTATAACTATACATGCAAACTAAATACTGCCATCTACTGGCTGAATGATTCTGTAGTTACTGCAATACAAAATACATTCTAACATGTATTCCAACACTTGGTTTTCCTCCAAGTTCCCTTCTGAATACAAGCATGAGTTTTTACACCTATTCCTAAAGCCCGCAGACTATTATATGTAAAGCAGCCATTCTGTCCAATATCACATAAGCCACCTGAAAATATTTCACAAGAGTTTTAATACACAATACTATTTTTTCTGCTGGGAATTCATGCCTGCTACCCCCCCTCCCCCCACTTCTTATGTATTAGCAGCTTTGGAACAATACACAGAAGGGGTTTTCAATGAGAAATGAATAAGATCCCCTCCCTTCCCATCATAGTTGATGCAGATTAGGCTGGCTGCCATTTTGTTTCCAAGGAATAATTTCTTAATTAGGATCAAGGGATAGTGTTCATTTTTTAAAAAGTTAATAAAGAATGTGGTTGTTCTTTTGACAGATATGCACTGCAAATACAAAGAAACTTGCATTTGAACTTTTAGAATTGGTGAATAATTTATCACTCTCCAGCTTTACTGTTTTATTCTAATCAAGGGTATTCATTTTAATTTTATTTTAATTGGGGGAAAGGGGCTGCAGAGTGTGATCAAAATAAGAGCCCCAACAGTGTGACTGAAGCTTGCCACAATATACATAAAAACTAGTGGGCCTTTGTTTGATTGTGACCATCATCTGGATGTTTTGACCATATTTGTGGACATCCCTGACTTTAATGTTGTACTTTAATATTATTATGTTATACAGTAGAAACATTCAGGTTAAGTGACTCATGAACAGTACAATTAGAATCTGTGATGGCTAACTTAAAACCTATTAAATTTAATGACATTAATTCTAAATGCTATCCATTAATTCTAGAAATCTGATGGTAGCAAATTAACACAGTATACTAGATTTTTTTTAGAAATAGCACTTAGACTTATATACTGCTACATAATGCTTTATAGCATTCTCTAAGCGGTTTACAGAGTTTTGCCCCCAGCGATCTGGATCCTCATTTTACCAACCTCAGAATGATGGAAGGCTGAGTCAACTTTGAATCAGTCAGGATCAAGCTTCTTGCAGCAAGCAGAGTTAGCCTGCAATACTGCGTTGTAATCATTGTGCCAGCATGGCTCATTTAAAAAAAATGGTAGTATATTTCAGTAAAATATTGACACAAATAATACATTATATAACTTGCCTTGTTTTGAAGCTCCTTTGGTTTACAAAATTAATCCAGATCAGCCTCCCACCCCCTTAACTATGCTGTCAAAGAAAGTGTTTGTAAGCATATTTTCTTACAAACGGATTTGACCGGAGTCTTCTTATCTACATTACATATAGCTTCCTTTCCTATTTCTAACAATGAACTAGACATTTTAAATATTTCATCATCTGTCTGTCCTTTAAATTCTGGACACTAAGCAGATGTCTTCAATGTATGATTATGGGGAGCTAGCGTAACAAAAATGATTGCATATAGGAAAATTTGGCCAACGGACAGCCTTAACAGTCAAATCAATGAAGCCCAAAAAAATATTTCTTCCTTCTTGTATAAATAACAGGCTTTTATAGATTATTTATATCTAATATCTAAGTGCTGAGGAGGTTGTCAAAAAAGGGGCATAATGTCCCTAGAGCTAAGTTTACTATATTCATTTACAAGATCAAATCATGAGCTTAAAAATAAAGTACTTATTATTTACTGAATCTTAACAGCCAAACTAAAAATTATGCAACATTGAAAAATGCTAGACAACGTAACATAACATAAAAGCACCCGGAGGCTCCAACTGGTCCAGATTGTAGCTGCGCGGGTGATTATGGGCGCATCTCGTTGCGCCCATGTAACACCTCTCCTACGCGAGCTGCACTGGCTCCCAGTGGTCTTCCGGGTGTGATTCAAGATGTTGTTATCACCTTTAAAGCGCTCCATGGCTTAGGACCTGGGTACTTACGAAACCGTCTTTTGCCACTAATAGCCTCCCACCGACCAGTTCGTTCTCACAGGGAGGGACTACTCAGGGTACCATCAGTCAAATTGTGCCGACTGGCAACTCCCAGGAGGAGGGCCTTCTCTGTAAGGGCTCCAACCCTTTGGAATGAACTGCCCCCTGATATACAAAACATCCCTAATCTCCGTGCTTTCCGCTGTGCCCTCAACACCCTGATGTTCAATCAGGTGGGGCTAAACATGTTAACTGGAAATGATTAAAATATTATCTAATTCTGGGTTTTATTTAATTTGGGCTAAACTATGTTATAATTTTAATTATCAATTTTATGATGTTTATGTATCTTTTATTTTTTTTCTTGACTGTACACCACCTTGAGTCCTGTGGGAGAAAGGCGGTATAGAAATATAATAAATAAATAAATAAATAAAATAAATAACAACCAAGTTGTGAATTAATAAGGCCTTTTCAACTGCTACTTTAGAAAAGAAATACAAATTAATGAAACGTCAGCAACAGGCACTACAGTTTTATCAATCCTGGATGAATATTATGGTTTATATCAATCGCAATAGGTTATAATCAGAGGTGGGTTTCAGCAGGTTCTGACTAGTTCTAGAGAACCAGAAGCTGAAATTTTGAGTAGTTCGGAGAACCTGCAGTAAAAATTCTGACTGGCCCCGCCCCCATCTATTCTCTGCCTCCTGAGTCCCAGTTGATCAGGAGGAAAGGGGGATTTTGCAGTATCCTTCCCCTGGAGTGGGGTGGGAATGGATATTTTACAGTATCCTTCCCCTGCCATGTCCACCAAGCCACGCCAACCAATCCATGCCATGTCCACCAAGCCACACCCACAGAACGGGTAGTAAAAAATGTTGAAACCCACCACTGGTTATAATAGAGCCAGTTGGGTCTAGTGGTTAAGGCACCAGGCTAGGAACTGGGAGGCTGTGATTTCTAGTTGTGTCTTAGTCATGAAAGCCAGCTGGATGACTTTGGGCCAGTGTCTCTCTCTCTCTCTCAGCCCAATCTATTACAAAGGGTTGTTGTTGTGGGGCAAATAGGAGGAGGAAGGTGTGGATATCTGACTTCACCACCTCGAGTTATTTGCAAAAATAATAAAGGCAGGATACAAATAAATAAAATATAAAAAACAAATAATGGGAAGAGAAGGAAACATCTGTTGATTGGCTGCATTCACACATACTTCAGGTTACCTAATATTTGAATCAGTGGTGGGATTCAAATAATTTAACAACTGGTTATTTCAGGGTCAGATTGGCTGTCGTGAGAGGCATGGTTCATCCTCCTCCTCCAGCTCAGCTGCACATGTAGGACGAGCAGAGGTGGGTTTCAGCACGTTCTGACCAGTTCTGGAGAACCAGTTCTGGAGATTTTGAGTAGTTCAGAGAACTGGTGAATACTATCTCTGACTGGCTCTGCCCCCATCTATTCTCTGCCTCCTGAGTCCCAGCTGATTGGAGGAAATGGGGATTTTGCAGTATCCTTCCCCTGGAGTGGGGTGGGAATGGAGATTTTACAGTATCCTTCCCTTGCCACACCCACCAAGCCATGCTACGCCCACCAAGCCACACCCAGAGAACAGGTAGTAAAAATTTTTGAAACCCACCACTGAGGACCAGCCTACCACAATGGCCAACCTGACCCTAGGCAAACTGGTTGTTAAATTATCCCTCCGCCCCCATCAAAATGGATCCTGGGCATTGCGCTGCAATGGAGAAATGGGCAACTGAGCGGCCAGCACAAGGGAAGAAGGAGGAGAAAGCAGCCTTCTTCTTCCCTCAAGCCAGTCACTCCATTGCTTTTTTCTCCATTACAGCACAGTACAGCGCAGCACCCAGGATCTACTTTGATAGCGGAGGATGGGTAATTTAACAATCGGTTTAACCGAACTGGTGAGAACCGGCTGAGTCCCACCACTGATTTGAATGGAATGAGACCTATAACAAATTGCAATTGGCCCAACATTGTTTATCAAATTCAATCAACCTATCTTATCTTCCGACTTCTAGATGTATTGAGACTTCCAGATGTGCCAAGTCTCACAGTGAATACATCTAAAAGGTACCAGATTTGGAAAGGAGAGTTCTGATGGTGTCCATTGGCACCAAAAGGAAAAACATTGATCCCAGCTAACTGGTGCAGACAGTAGTTCATCCACCTGTCTAGCAAAAAATGCTGGAAGAATAGTATTAATTTTTGAACAACTACTACTTATTTTGGGAGTTTGCAACTTGGGAAACAGTGTTTTCTCTCCTAATAAAATGCTTCTTCTGGAGAAATCTGACATGAGCATGTCTTCTTTCCCTCAACACCCTGGACTAAATATTAACACCTTTTTTTTTTTTTTTTGAGAAAGAGCCTATCTGGGGTTCTATTTGTGACATAAAAGAATGAAGCCAAGGAAATGTTTTCAGTCCTGAAAGGTGAAATTATTTGCAGCTGAGAGGCAGAGACGTTCATCTCCATCAGCTCTATTGATGTAACAGTTGAAGCAATTGTTTTGAGTGGGATTTTCAGTCAGAAGAATAATGAACCATTTTCTTTTCTACAGTTAAGAAATCTATTACAGTTTTGAAACAACTGCATGTTTAAACTCCTTCTCGGATGTATGTATGTGTATATATATATACACTACATATATATGTAGTGTTAGCAAGGGTAGAAATCTGCTGCAGCACAGGAACCATTCCACAACCTGAGAGAAGGAGAGGAGGAGAGAGGGAAAGGGGAGGGAGAGAGAGGGGCAGAGGGAGAGGGAGGGGGAGAGGGGGAGAGAGAGAGGGAGAAAGGGAGAGGAGGAGAGAGAGAGGGAGGGAGGGGAGAGGGAGAGGGAAAGAGAGAGAGAGGAAGAGAGGGGGAGAGGGAGAAAGGGAGAGAGGGGGGAGAGGGAGAGAGGGGAGAGAGGGAGGGAGGGAGAGAGAGAGAGAGAGAGAGAGAGAGAGAAAATTTTTGGGGGGTGGTTTAGAATTCCGGGAATGACTAGGGAATTATTTTTCCTGTTTTGTTTTTTTTACAAATCTGCCTTTAATCTGACTTTCTGGAAGCTTGGGGGAACAAGAGGACTGTACAGATGAAGTTTTCATAGAGGAGATTTTGATCTCTGGCCTGGATTTGCTTCACAGACCTACCTAAACCGCTTTCCCATCCTAACAGCATGAAGCGGATTAGCTAGTTTCAAACGGCCCTCTGTTTTTGTGTTTTTGTTTGCTCTTTCTCTCATGCTTTCAGGTGGAATTTAAAAAGTGGGTTCTTTTTTTTAGTTTTGTTTCTATAAACCTGGAATGTTCCTAGCTTTGGGTTTGCTTCCCCCACAGCTTCTTTGAAGGAATTCTCTCTGGGGTTAAAACTGAGCTGAACTGTTTTTCTTACCAATAAATGTGCACCAATCTCCTAACACTTGCTCATAGACCTCATGCCCAGATTCAGAACCTGAGAATCCAGTGGCACCATCTGCAGTGGAAGAAGAAGAGAGAAATGTAGCTTTTTTTTTTTTTTTTACAGTGGGCTATTGAAAACAAAAGTGGAGATAGAGACTGAAGAAAGTAAAGAAAGTGAAGAGAAAGTGACAGTGCAATTTGAAGGTAGCTGTCATTTTGCAAGCAGAGAAGAAGGAAGTTGTGGAGTGTGCAGAAAGACTGATTCAGGTCCAATCTGAAGTTCAAATAGAATTTTGATGCAGATAAGGATGTGGGGAGAAGCCTTGAGATTCTCAAAGAAAAGCAGGCTAGATCTTTAATAAGTAAGGTAAAGGTTTCCCTATCAGCCATGTCTGACTCAAGGGCACAGTGCTCAACTCAGTTTCTTGCAGAGGGAGCTAGCATTGTCCGGAGACAATTTCTGTGGTCATATGGCCAGCATGGCTGTATGCTAAAGGTGCACAAAGAGCTATTATCTTCTCACCAAAGTGGTACCTATTGATCTACTTGCATTTGAGCCATGGTGGCGCAGTGATTAGAATGCATTACTGCAGGCTACTTCTGCTGACTGCAGTTTGGCAGTTCAAATCTTTTGGAGCCTGGATAGCTCAGCAGACTAAAGCATTGTAATTAAACACCAGCTGTCTGCAATTACTGTATGTTCGAATCTCCCCAGGCTTAAGGTTGACTCAGCCTTCCATCCTTTCTAAGATAGATAAATTGAGGATCCAGTTTGTGGGGGCAATAAGCTGACTTTGTATAAATATACAAAAGTATGAAGGCTATTGCTTAACGCATTGTAAGCCGCCCTGAGTCTCCGGAGAAGGGCGGCGTATAAATCAAATTTTAAAAAAATCTCACCAGGCTCAAGGTTGACTCAGCCTTCCATCCTTCTGAGGTGGGTAAAATGAAGACCCAGATTGCTGGGGGCAATATGCTGACTCTGTAAACCACTTAGAGAGGGCTGTAAAGCGCTGTGAAGGGGTATATAAGTCTAAGTGCTATTGCTATTTGCATGCTTTTGAACTGCTAGGTGGGCAGGAGCTGAGGCAAGTAACAGGAGCTCACCCAGTTACACAGAGCTTGGGTTTTGAACCCGGGCTGTCAGCTCCCCAGCTGACAAGCACAAAGTTTTTAACCGCTGAGCCGTCTTGCACCAAGGCTTTAATAAGTAAATAAACAATATAAAACCAAATTATACCAGACTACCAAACTCAAACAATTCAGTTGGATTTGATTCATGCTCACATAATGTCTGTGTACAGAAAATCTCTGTATTGGTCTGAATTGGACCAAATTCACTTGAGTACGTTTGATTCAATAAACGGGTCTCCTTTTGCTGATTAGATTTATCAAACTGAATTCATTTAAGCACATTTTATTCAATAAATGGGCATATTTTCATGATCTAATTTATCCAGTTGATCCAACTAACCAGTTATTTGAACTAACAAAATTTTCATGGAGTCAGATTCATACATTTGAATATTGGCATAACCATAGGACTTGCTTCAAGGAAGATGTCAGATATTTGGAGACTGAAGGTAATCAGCACATTTTCCCCTTCTTATCCCCACCATCATTCATGCCACGTTTTATAATACGCAAAAATCTAGGGTTCTGACATATGATGCAGAAAACCATTCAAAGACAAATTTGAAATGTATAACAGCCCATTAGATAACTATAATTTTCTCTTCTTTTCCTATTTATTGTTTATAAATATTATATTTGTCATTGGTACATTATTAAGTACTGCCACACATCTAGAATAGATCCCCACACCTGATGATAAACCAAACTTTTAAGGCCCTGTGAAAGGTGTGAAGGACACTCGAATTTCTGGTGACATGATGATCTAAAGGGTGGACACCCTGATTTTATGATCACATTATTTTTACTTTCATTTATTTTCCTACCAGAGTGGCTTTTACACGAAAGTTGTAAAGCAAGAACAGGGGGCACAGGTGTCTAGTAGTTAAGATGCTAGGCTTCTTGACTGGAAGTTTGGCTGTTTGAGACCCAAGTACCTGGGTGTGACTGGATGAGCTCCTGTACTTGCCCCAGCTCCTGCCCACCTAGCAGTTTAAAAGTATGCAAATGTGAGTAGATAAATAGGTACCACTTTGATAGGAAGGTAACAGCATTCCGTGTCCCTCAGCATATAGTCATGTTGGCTGTTGAAGCATTTTTAGGCATCACTGGCTCCATTGGCTAGGAAACAGAGATAAGCACCACCTCTTAGAGTTGGAAACAACTGGACAGGAGAAACCATTATCTTTACCCCCCCTTTTTTTGTGTGAAGCAAGAACACTAAAAAATAAAACAAATCATATCTTTCTGAGATTCCTTGAAGTCTCTCAGGCCAGCGTTCATATTTGCTATTGATAGCCAAGATATAAAATGCTGCATTAAGACTACAGCTTTCATACTGTTCATAAAGAGGGATTATATTTTGCTTATGGATTGGGTTAGTCATCTTTTTGTGAAAGTGAGGTATGATGCAGTCACTGCTTTGGAGATTGATTCACTAGGGTTTCAAATACAGTTTCCCTTTGTAGCAGGAACAAAATAGAGTCAAAATATTCTAAATTCTACCTTAGAGTTAGCCTCTGGGGGCTGCTCTAAGCATTACTACATTTGCAAAGCATTTTGAACACACCAAGGTGCTCTCAAGGTATCAGGTACTACTATTAGCAGAAGCAGTGTAATTCAGCACAATTGTTTTGTATTACTGCACAAGTCATCATCTCTCATGCAACTTCTCCCACTATTATATAGAACTTATTGCTATCATAACACTCCTCCCCCCAAAGGTTACTATCCAATATTTAATTAGATGGAAGGAAGCCATACAAAGCTCAGCGGGATTTCAGTAAAGCTTATTATGTTGTGGCAGCATTGCAACTTACAGAAAAGGGCTTCTGAACCTTAGCAACTTTAAGATCTTTTAAGAAGCCATGCTGGTTGAGGAATCCTCGGAGTTGAAGTCCACACATCTTAAAGTTGCTAAAGGTTGAGAAAAACTGTTGTAGAACATCTCTTTAATGTCTGGCCACCTCTCTCTCTTTTTTTGAATTTGTAGGTGCCTTCTTCATTCCCTACCTCATCTTCCTTTTCACCTGTGGAATTCCAGTGTTTTTCCTGGAGACAGCCCTGGGACAATATACCAGTCAGGGAGGGGTCACTTCCTGGCGGAGGCTATGCCCTCTTTTTGAAGGTATGTCAAATTTTATTGTCAAATGCCAGAAGAATCAGAAGATCCAGGAAGTTCAAATGGGTATAAAGATCTATTGCAAGCTTAAGTTCTCTACAAGAATCTGAACTACTAATGGCCAAAGCAAATTGGCGGTAGATAACAGTCAAAGGAATTCAAGATGGGCTGGACTACTATCTCTTGTGGGTATGAAGGGATTCATGACAAATGACGCGTTTGACCCTTCCCTAAGGCCCAGCCTATTAAGTACACCAGCACCTGTTACATGGTATCTTGGCACAAAGTGGTAAGGGGGAGAAGTGGTTGGCCATGTTGTAGTGCAAAATTCAACCAGTTTGTATGCATTGAGAAAGACTGCATTATGACATCATTTTGTCATAATCATGGCTACTTGAATATTTGTTTGCCTAAGCTGTGCTGCAAACCCATCATAGTTTGTAATTCAAAGGTTAATAGTCTATCATATAGTGTGATCTTAGCCAAACTGAACTTATTAAGTAAATCAGGGTTAAGTACAATATGTGAACTCTGTGAGTATATTTTGGGAGGTTTCTAATATCAGATGTGTGTCTAATATTAGAACAGTATATAGACTTGATCAAATAGGGGTTTGTTTTTTTATCCACTCGACCGCAGGACATTGATAACAGGGTGTGTCAGGTGCAAACAACCAGACCCACACATGTAAAGTTCAAACTAACTACTTTATTGCTGTATGCCTATTTCACAGGAATCTTCCCAGACCGTCAGCTTTTATCTGGGAAAGACTAGATAAGGCTCAAAAACATTTTTTGGGAGGAGGGGATCAGAATTTGCCCTCTTTTGTTTAACTAGCAAGGCCAGACTAATTCCCTGATTGAGCTCTCCTCATGACTGGGATGGTTGATTTCCAATAGAGTGGTATAAAGCAGTGACAACCAAACTTTTGAGCACCAGGGATTGGTTCCTTCGAGAAAGGTTTTTCCATGGATCGGTGGGGGCATGGTTTTGCACGCTGCCTGCATACCGTGGATGGGGCTTCACTTGTTTGCACAGTGCAGTTGCTGGCATGCCACAGACTTGTGCTGGTCCACAGACCGGGGGTTGGGGACCCCTGGTATAAAGCAAGTTAGAACTTTTGAGACTGTCTTAAAAATAATAATTGAGATAGACTCTGTGGGAATATCCCATATGTTCTCAGGAGAAAAATCCACCTGGGGGATAAAGTAAACAAATCAACAGGCTCTTGTGAGCAAATACTCATTTTTCTTTGGTAACTTCAAAATATGCAAATTCAGTAGGGGGAAAAAAAGGATCACCACCCTCCCCCAAATTCCAGAATGTAATTTGGATCCCAAAGGTGTAATAGCATTGTTGCAAACTCTGCTTCTAATTGGAACTCAAAGATTACTAATTGGATGCTGTTTATTATCCCAGGAATTGCTTCTCTTGCTGTTTGATTAAAATAACCCAAATGCCTTAATCTGGAAGAAAAAAATGGCTGAATATACAGAATGGAGTGAAATCTGGTAGAGATAATTTAAAATGCTTACACGAAAAGCTCTAGCAATTTTAATTCAAATTGCTGGGTCGTGTTTTTGTCATCTACTGCATACAAAGAAATGGAAATGACTGCAGTTACTTCTAAAATATGACAAGAACTGGCTGTAGAAACAAATGTATAGCTAGTCTTCATTTTATGACCACAATTGGGACTAGGATTTCTGTTACTAAGTAAGACAGTTGTTAAATGAGTTATGAGCCACAGTGGTTAGAATGCAGTACTGCAGGTTATTTCTGCTGCCTGCCAGCTGCCTGCAATTTGGCAGTTCAAATCTCACAGGCTCAGCCATCCATCCTTCCAAGGTTGGTAAAATAAGGACCAGATTCTATAAACTGCTTAGAGAGGGTTGTAAAAGCACTGTGAAGCGGTATATAAGTCTAAGTGCTACTGCTATTGCTATACCCAATTTCCCCATCTTTTTTGCCATGGTTCTTAAGCGGATCACTGCAGTTGTTAAATGAATCACATGAACATTAAGTGAATCCAGCTTCCCCCATTGACTCTGCTTGTCCAAAGCCAGTTGGGAAGGTCACAAATAGATATCACATGACTCCAGGATGCCACAAATGTCATATATGCATGCTGATGGTCAAGTGCCTGAATTTTGATATGTGACCATGGAGATGCTGTGAAGGTCATAAGTTTGTGGACAGATTGCAAGTTACTTTTTTCAGTATCATTGTAAGTTTGAATGGATACTAAATAAATGTTTGCAAGTCTAGGACTACCTACCGTGTTTCCCCGAAAATAAGACCCTGTCTTATATTTTTTTGAACCCTGAAATAAGTACTTGGCCTTATTGCCATTCGCTCAAAAGCCCGATTGGGCTTATTATCAGGGGATGTCTTATTTTGGGGGAAACAGAGTAGGTATGCACAATGTATATACACAAGATACATTGTGGCTCAAGATTGATTCAGCCTTCCATCCTTTCTAAGGTAGGTAAAATGAGGGCCCAGTTTGTGGGGGCAATAAGCTGACTTTGTATAAATATACAAAAGTATGAAGGCTATTGCTTAACACATTGTAAGCTGCCCTGAGTCTCCGGAGAAGGGCGGCATATAAATCAAATTAAAAAAAAAAGATGGAACAGCTGACCTTTCCCAGACCCATTAAGTGAATATTGGCTCCAGATTTGTTCTTCTCTGAACTTTGTTTACATGTGAAAGCATCAGATAATCAAAGGTTATCTTGGTATGATCGTTTCAACCATTCTTTCCTTCCAGCCATGAAGTCCCCTGAAGGTTAGGATGGTATCTTGCTATATACTTTGTAGATCTTTATTCAAGAACGTCGTGTTAATTTGTTTTCAACATGTAATTTTTGTTCCTGGCTTATTTTTTTCTTACTGTAGGGATTGGGTATGCTTCTCAAGTGATTGTGGTACTCCTTAATTTCTATTATATTATTGTCCTGGCTTGGGCCTTGTTTTACCTCTTCAGTTCATTCACCATAGACCTTCCTTGGGGCAGCTGTGATCATGAATGGAATACAGGTAATATTTATATCCTTCTACAAGGCATTAGCTACTCTCTCTGAACAGAATCTTTTTTTTTTCTTAAATCAATAGCCATTGACATTATTTCATGTTCTCTTGCATTTGCCTTTCATGCTTCCAGACTCACTCATTATTGATTTCCTTAATCTCCCACCCAGTGATGGTATTCAGCCAGTTTGTACTGGTTAGGGTGAATCGGTAGTGGCGACTGCGGGTGCGCCCACCCGCCCCGGCGTAATGCTATCCTATTTAGCCATGTTTTTGAGACTGGGCGCATGTGAGGAAGGCCCATGCATGAGCAAAGTGCATGCGCAGAAGGCATGCGCATGCATGAAGGGAAAACTGGTGGTAAGAATATTGAAAACCCACTGCTGCTCCCACCTCACCTCTTTGTATATTCCCCATGATAAAAAAACCCCAATGTTTATGAGAAATGTGAAAGAAATCTTTTTACAAAATAAACCAAAACCTTGTTGCTACTCAGACAGTTGCACACAGAGGTAGGTTTCAGCCAATTCGCACCACTTCGGGAGAACCGGTTGTTAACTTTCTGAGCAGTTTGGCAAACTGGTTGTTGAAAGAAATCAGTAGGGCAGAGAACCGGTTGTTAAATTATTTGAATCCCACCATTGGTTTCAGCAGGTTCTGACCAGTTCTGGAGAACCGGTAGCAGACATTTTGAGTAGTTCGGAGAACCGGTGGAAAAAATCTGAGTGGCCCCACCCCCATCTATTCTCTGCCTTCCAAGTTAAAGCTGATCAGGAGGAAATGGAGATTTTACAGTATCCTTCCCCTGGAGTGGGGTGGGAATGGAGACTTTGCATTACCCTTCCCCTGCCACACCCATCAAGCCACACCCACGAAGCCATGCCACACCCACAGAACCAGTAGTAAAAATATTTGAAACCCACCACTGGGTTTTTATTGCACAGAATAGCTATCATCTGCTTTTCATAGAACAGAGTTTGAAATCGTATCTCCTGTTTGCTCCATGCAAGAATCGAAATTAAAACAGCCACCGGATCAGTTTCTCTGACAACTTTGTGGTAAAAAACAAAGATAAAACATATCTCTTGCTGAAAGATGTGAAAGAAACAGGACATAGGTTTCTGAAACCCAAGGACAAAAAAAATAAAATAAATCCAAATATTGGTTTTAAAAAGCGTTATTAAATGCAACCTATCCTTAGATGAAGAGAACTGTATTTTTAGATAGGAATATAGCCCACGATTGAAATTTTCCAGTACCCTTTCAGCATCAGGAACAAATCTGTGGTCTTAAAAAAAACCTGATTCAATACAATCTTTGGCTTAAAAGCTGTCTGCAAGTAACTGTTTTTAACAATGTTCTTTTCCTCATTTGTCCACTGGTTGGGAAAATGGAAGTGTGAGAAGAACAAGTCCTCTCTTCTTTTTGTTCTGGTCTGATCTTCCATTGGCCTAAGGTCCTTCACATAAAAAGTGTTCCTACTGAGGGGTGGGCTTCAAAAATTTTAGCAAGGGGTTCTCTGCCTGGTTGCTGGGTGGGCGTGGCCATGGTGGGTGTGGCCTAATCGGCCTCCTGCACCACAGAGGGCAAGTGTTTTTGCCCTCCCTGGGCTCTGGAGGCTTTCCTCAAGCCTCCGGGTGGGCAAACATGGCCTTTCCAAGCTCTGGAGGCCCTCTGGAGGATAGAAACAGGCCTGTTTCTCATTTTTCTGAACTCCCTCCCTGAGCCTCTGTGCACTCTCTGCACTTACCTGCATCCAAAACAGGCTGTGTAGGGACTCCTGGGAGGGGCAGGATGGAGTGGGAGGGGTCAGCCAGGAGTGGGATATGGAGGTTCTCTGAACTGCACAGAATCTTAGCTAGAGGTTCTCCCAAACCCCTGCGAACCCCCAGCAGCCCACCCCTGTTCCTATCCCAACTTAAGGTTTTGCAATTCTATTGTTTCCTTTTCCTAAAGATGATTGATTGTACCCCGTAGCATATTTTATTGGCTGCATTAAAAATATGTGTGGCTTACTTTATAGAGAACTGTGTGGAATTCCAGAAGAATGCCTCTCTAAATGTGACAGTGGAAAATGGCACCTCTCCTGTCATTGAATTTTGGGAGTAAGTAAAAATCTTAGGCTTCTTTCCAAGGAGCTTCTCTTTCTCCAATAGTGGCCATGAACAATTCATGTGCGTTTTCCGTTGGATGCACTAGTATTGGTATGATAATCCTTCATATGTTCAACTAGCAAAAATATTACCAAATGTCCCTTCACTAATTTCTTACCAAAATCAAACAAAGGTGCTTTATTGGAACATCTCCTACCAAGAACTTTATACAATAATGTAATAAAGAATATAAAACCTTCAGAACATCAGCTAATTTTTTGAGGAATGAAAAGCATTTCAGGTAATAATTATTACCCTATCTTCAGATGCAGGATGTACCTGACTGCCAGCTGAAGATAAATATAAGATGATAAGATGATAAGCCTTTCACTTTAGAGAAACTAAATATTAGGTTGGCTTTCTCTGAGAATGGCACCTAACAAGACAGAGAAATATCCTGTCAATATTTCAAAATGGATCCTCCCCTAATGTGATTTTCCCTTAGTTACCTACTAAATACATGTCCCAAATACTGCATTCAGTTTTGGTTGCCACGATGTAAAAAAGATGTGGAGACTCTAGAAAGAGTGCAGAGAAGAGCAACAAAGAGTACTAGAGGATTGGAGGCTAAAACATATGAAGAACAGTTGCAGAAAATGGGTTTGTATAGTTTAATGAAAAGAAGGACTAGAGGGAGACATGATAGCAGTCTTCCAATATCTCAGGGGCTGCCACAAAGAAGAGGGAGTCAAGATGTTCTCCAGAGCACCTGAGGGCAGGACAAGAAGCAATGGATGGAAATTAAACAAGGAGAGAAGCAACCTAGAACTAAGGAGAAATTTCCTGACAGCTAGAACAATTAATCAGTGGAACAACTTGCCTCTAGAAGTTGTGAATGCTCCAACACTGGAAGTTTTTAAGATGTTGGATAACCATTTGTCTGAAGTGGTGCAGGGTTTCCTGCCTGGGCAGTGGGTTGGACTAGAAGACCTCCAATATCCCTTCCAACTCTGTTATTCTAAATTTCTAAATATTTGGAAAGCACCAGCCAAAAGAAAGCTGTTGCAAGGCACCATGTAAGATACATTATGGAGAAAGCAGAAAACTGTTTTTTTCTAGGACTACAAATGAAGCAAAACCTATTCAATATTTTCATTCACAGGCGAAGAGTGTTAAACATTTCTGACGGCATAGAACATTTGGGCACAGTGCGTTGGGAACTGTCACTGTGCCTTCTTCTGGCCTGGATCATCTGTTATTTCTGCATTTGGAAAGGGGTTAAGTCTACAGGCAAGGTAAGCAACTTCATTTCTTTTCTAATTTCTATCTACCTGTCAGGTACCCTGTTTCCCCCAAAATAAGACATCCCCTGATAATAAGTCCAATCGGGCTTTTGAACACATGGCAAAATCCCAAGCGCTTATTTCAGGGTTCAAAAAAATATAAGACTTATTTTCAGGAAAACACCATACAGAGATTCAGGCACATCAGCTGGGTTGCAGGGTAGAAGATTTAGTAAAGATTTATTCAACATAAATCTTATATTGAATAATATAAGATCTTATTCTCTATATACAAGATTCTGGTCAACTTGAGTTCAACACCAAATTGGTGCCATATAGGGTTCAACACAATTCATAAGGGGTTGGAGAGCTTGTGGGAATGCAACTATTCTAAGCTGATGATGCATTTATCTCTGTCCCCAACTCTGCCTGTTCTTCTTCTACACTTGAGTGATGATTCTTTAGATTAGTTCATCTTGCAGCCAAGTAGAAGGGAACAACCATAGTGACCATCGTCTGAGATATAATTGTTGCAAAACCAATAGGAAAAAGTGACTCTAATGCTATTGTAGTTATTTTTTTTTGCAAATGGGACATTTGGGATGGGATATGGTCCAACACTATCACACTTGGCTAAAAGGAGAATTTTTTTTTTAAAAAAGGGAAGGGATGGAGTGAAAAGTAAATAGAAAGAAAAGTGAAGAGGGCCAAATCATGGTGCTTGGAGGTTATTTATTTATTGTTTGTTTGTTTATTTAATTTATATGCTGCTAGCTCACTCTGAAGAATGACTGAGTGGTTTACAAATCACACATATAAAAATAAATAAAAAACAGTAGATAAAAAAGCTTTAAAAAACCCAAGACAAGAATGGTACAGTGGTGACAATTTCCTTTTTAATCCACCAACCCTAACCTCCAACATAGAACACCCCTGTCAGGACCCCAAGTCAACCCACAGAGTCACATTTTAATACCCTTCTGGGAGGACAAAGTGGTGGTGGTGGGGGGGGGGGAAAGACCTCACCTCATTGGCAAGAGATATTCCAAGACCCTAGTCTGTTTCTTTTTTGCCTTTTCAAAATTGTACTAGCTGAATGTGTGGAAGATATGACATGAAGTAGGTATCAACGACTATATGAGCCAGCAGTGTGCAGCAGCTGCCAAAAAAGACAACACAATTCTAGGCTGCATAAACAGAGGGATAGAATCAAGATCACATGAAGTGTTAATACCACTTTATAATGCCTTGGTAAGGCCACACTTGGAATACTGCATCCAGTTTTGGTCACCTCGATGTAAAAAAGATGTGAAGACTCTAGAAAGAGTGCAGAGAAGAGCAACAAAGAGGATTAGGGGACTGGAGGCTAAAACATATGAAGAACAGCTGCAGGAACTGAGTATGTCTAGTTTAATGAGAAGAAGGACTAGGGGTGACATGATAGCAATGTTCCAATATCTCAGGGGCTGCCACAAAGAAGAGGGCGGGTCAAGCTATTCTCCAAAGTACCTGAAGGCAGGACAAGAAGCAATGGGTAGAAACTAATCAAGGAGAGAAGCAACCTAGAACTAAGGAGAATTTCCTGACAGTTAGAACAATTAATCAGTGGAACAACTTGCCCAGGGGTGAAATCTAAAATTTGTTACTACTGGTTCTGTGGACATCGCTTGGTGGGTGGTGCGTGGGTGGGTAATGTGACTGGGTGGGCGTGGCCATTTTTAAAAAACTTTTAAAACCATTTTTTCTACAACCCCTTTGGCAAAGAGGTTGTAAAAAAATGCTTTCAAAAGGCTCTGATGTCTCAGCTGAGTTGCCTGATTGGCAGAGACTTTTTTCCTTTTAAATGCCTCTGATGATCAGGCAACTCAGCTCGGATCGTCAGAAGCATTTAAAAGAAAAAAAGGGTTTTTTTCTTTTAAAAGCCTTTGATGATCCCAGCTGAGCCACGCGATCATCAGAGGCTTTTTTTACTTTTAAAAACATTTTTGGGCTGAAGAAGTTGTAGAAAAAATGCTTTTAAAAGTAAAAAAAAAGCCTCTGATGATTGTGCAGTTCAACCAGGCATGGGGGAGGGAGGGGGGGAGGAATTTTTCCTACCAGTTCTCCGAACCACTCGCCTCCATCACTACCGGATCGGGTGATCGGTCCTAACCTGGAGCATTTCACCCCTGAACTTGCCTCCAGAAGTTGTGAATGCTCCAACACTGGAAATTTTTAAGAAGATGTTGGATAACCATTTGTCTGAAGTGGTGTAGGGTTTCCTGCTTGGGCAGGGGTTGGACTAGAAGACCTCCAAGGTCCCTTCCAACTCTATTCTTCTATTTCTATTTCTAGCTAAGTCTAAAGCTTGGCTTGAATAGAATAGAATAAAGCACACAACAGCAAACTAATGAAGCTGAACCAAGCAATCATTTTAAGAGAGGGATGGCACCTCTGCTTCGTATCAAGACTGTTTTTATCTGACACCCTCCCTTACTTTATACAAAATATTGTAGCCGTTTGGGCTTATAAATGTATTTTTCATACATTTTTGGAGCCATTTCCAAGCAACATTCTGTTTGGAGCATCTGGGAATAGAAAGTAATGAGAAAACAGTCTTCTCCTTACAAAGTGGAAGCCAAAATGTGTTTTATTAGATCAAATGAAATAAATGCATAGTAGATGATTGTATAATTTTCCTTCATTAGAAAAGAAAAGATTGTCCCAGATAGACTTATCTATAATGATGAAAGTTTGCTAAGCAACTCAGGTGATTAGGTTTATACTAAGCCGCAAAATATGTAAAAATACATATTCCATGGGCATAAAGAAGATGGTCATATATAGGAGGAAGGAGTATAAAAAAATGAACCTCCATATAAAGGTAAGGGTTCCCTTTGCACATATGTGCTAGTTGTTCCCGACTCTAGGGGGCAATGCTCATCTCTGTTTCAAAGCCGAAGAGCCAGCACTGTCCAAAGACGTCTCCGTGGTCACATGGCCAGCATGACTAAATGCCAAAGGTGCACGGAATGCTGTTACCTTCCCCCTGGACCCTATTTTTCTACTTGCATTTTTTACATGCTTTCGAACTGCTAGGTTGGCAGAAGCTGGGATAAGTAACGGGAGCTCACCCTGTTACGCAGCATTAGGGATTCAAACCACTGAACTGCTGACCTTTCAATCGAGAAGTTCAGCATCTTAGCCACTGAGCCACCATGTCCCTCGAAGCCCCATATACAATCTATTATATAAATTACATTAAATATTTGAATTGGCTGCCATTTTCTTTTAAATCCTTCCTTGCTCATTGGATACATGTCCTTTGAACATTCCTAAGTAAGTACTGCAACATTTTCTCAGTAAAAATATTGATTAATAAAACATATCTCAATTGTCCCATGAAGCTTGATTGTTGGTACCTCATGTATACACACACTGTGTATAGACACCATGAACACACAGTCACACTCTCAAAGGGCCTAATCTACCTTAAAATAGAAAAGTGCCAAAAAGCATTTCTCAACCTAGACAACTTTTATGAAATGTGGATTATTAATTCTCAGAATTTCCCAGCCAGCATGCTATGAAGTATCTGTCTTGAATGCTAGATGCCTGACAGGTCCAAGGCCAAATTGAGTCCAATCCTTCATTTGTCTAATGGATAGAATCTGGTCAAACTAAAGCCATAACCGGCCATCTTCATTCATGATTTATGAATGAAGATGGCTGTGCAAAATGTTTGTCCTAGAACAGTTTGATTCTTCTGAGTTTAGCTGGGTCACCTCTGAAAAAATTGGCAGAGCCATTTCAAGTCTGGAATATTCCATGATGGAACATTTTGCACACCTCGGTTTTTGAACTAGCACATTTTGGTCATTTGACAAACCATGGTTAAGGAAACAAGGTTTTAGCATGATCTTAGAATCCATCCAGGGAATACATTACTCTGTCTATGTGATTCATGCAGGCATAGTTGCTTATTGCAGAATATTTTTCTTTGAGCAGATAGTAACTAGATGCCTAGGTAGATGCCAAGGTGGATTGGTAACTAAGCTGCATCAATGTCTTCACAGTTAGAGAGGTCTGTGAGATGTGATGTGCTTTGAAACTCCTTAAATCAACCTCAAGGTTGACTCAGCCTTCCATCCTTCCGAGGTAGGTAAAATGAGAACCCAGATTGTTGGGGGCAATATGCTGTTTAGTATACTGTTGATTGTTGTAAACTGCCCAGAGTCCTTGGAGAGTGGGCAGCATAGAAATATGATTAATAAATAAATTAATAAATAAAAAGTCAGCCTGGTGGAACCTGGTGCCCTGATTCCATTAGTAAACATTTAACTCCTCTCTTGGCTTCAGTAAATAGAGTGTTAATGTGTGAATAAGGCAAAACCGAACAGGTTGCCCTTTAAAAAAATGTGTAGAGGTTGACATTTTGACAGGTGTAGCTTGGGTGACATCTGGAAGCCAATCTGCCATCTGCCAGAGGGATAATGAAATAAAAGCTTGAAAAACAGAGCTGGTAACCTCTTAAAGTCATTGGCCACTATTTCCTGAATAAAGAGTGAAAGTTTCTTAGGGGGAAACACTTTTTTTGAGAAGTGAGGGGCAGTTGGTACACAGCTGACTTGATTTTATGCAATGAGTTTCAAACTTGGCAACTTTTCAAACTTCGCAACTTTACGATGAGAAGACTTCAATTTCCAGAATTCCCATGTTGGCTGAAGAATTCTGGAAGTTGAAGTCCACAGCCCAGAACAGGAGGTACTTAATTTCTTCTCTTTCTACTTTATGTACTATTAAACTCACTATTCCAGACACTTTTTGCATGTGTTTTGGGTAGAGGGCCTCCTAGATTGTTTTATTTTTTTATCTTCCATTTTTTAAAATCTTCCCATGTAATAGAATCCCATATAAATCCCCCTCAGCAAATGTGCCTGCCTGTTTCTGAGAGCATCTGCCTCTTCTTCATAATACTTAATAATTCATGGGCAGTTTTTATTTTCATTTTAAATAGAAGGAATTTCCCAGTTTGGAATGATACAGTTCCTAGAAATTTATAGTATGTGGTAATTCTACTCCTCCTTAATTCTGGAATAAGAAAGTGACTTAAAGGTCTACCATTGCTTGCACACATTTAATGTTGCACTTTCCATGATATGGGTGGTGTAGAAAATAGGCAGCTATTTTTCACAATTAATGCAGTAAAATGGGTGCATGTGTTAGTCTACCGCAAGCTGATTTTTTAAAAAATAGTAATTTATTAAGAATTATAATTACAACAATAAAAACTGATACAAACTAAAAAGATCCCTAAAAGAATAAAAAGTAAAAGTAAAAGGTATAGAAAAGAAAGAAAGAAAGAAAAAGGATAGAAAGGATAAAATAAAAAAAGAGAATATAGTAAAAAAAGAGAAAAGAAATATATAAAGAAGTGACTTTATTTATTTATTTATTTATTTATTTATTTATTTATTTATTTATTTATTTATTTATTTATTTATTTATTTATTTATTTATTTATTTATTTATTTATTTATTTATTTGTTGGGACTTGTATGCCACCCTATCTCCACAGGACTCAGGGCAGCTCACAACAATTGAAAACAGAACAGACAAATCATTAAAACAGAAGTCCAGGTTAAAATTAAGAAATTCAATAAACCCAGATTAAACCCCCATCAGTCCAAGGCGGCCAGGTGAAATAGCCAAGTTTTCAGCCCATGGTGGGGGCCACCTGGAGCTCCAGAGGGAGTTGATTCCAAAGGGCGGGTGCACCCACAGAGAAAGCTCTCTCCCTGGGAGTCGCCAGCTGAGACTGTCTGGCTGATGGCATCCCGAGTAGACCCTCCCTGTGGGAGCGCACTGGGCGATGGTAAGCTCTTGCTGGCTAAAGATCGTCCACCAAATATCTGAGGCCTAGACCATGTAGGGCTTTATAGGTAATCACCAGCACTTTGAATCTCACCCGGAGGGCAACCGGCAGCCAATGCAAGTCGCGCAGGAGAGGTGTAACATGGAAGTGTCGGGACACTCCCATCACTATCCGCGCGGCCACATTCTGCACCAGCTGAAGCCTCTGAGTGGTCTTCAGGAGTAGCCCCATGTAGAGAGCATTGCTGTAGTCAATACGAGAGGTGACAAGTGCATGAGTGACCGTGCGTAGGACATCTTGGTCCAAGTAGGGGTGCAACTGGCGCATCAGGCGAACCTGGGCAAATGCCCCCCTGGTCATGGTCGTTACATGATCTTCCAAATTTAACTGTGAATCCAGGAGGACGCCCAGTTTGCGCGCCCTATCTACAGGGGCCAACACCTCACCCCCTATAAACAAAGATGGAATATTTTGTTCGAACCGAGATGCTGATACCCACAGCCACTCGGTGTTGGCAGAGTTGAGCCGAAGCCTGTTTCTCCCCATCCAGGTCCGCACTGCTTCCAGGCACCGGGACATCACTTCCCATCTTCATTACAAGTATAAACAATTTTGGTAATTTATGAATGTCTCTTAAAGTGGAATAAATGATCTCGTTTCCCCATATCCCATCTCTTATCTAACAAATCCATAAAACCACATTCTTCATAAAACCTCAACACCAAGTGAAGTATTAGTACCACTTTATAAAACCTTAATAAGACCACATCTGAAAGACTGCATCCAGTTTCGATTACTACATTACAAAAACTATGTTGAGGCTTTGGAAAAAGTGCAAAGAAGAGCAACTAAGATGATTAAAGGCTGGAGACTGAAACATATGAAGAACAGTTGCAGGAATTGGGTAGGGCTAGTCTAGAGAAAAGAGGGACTAGGGTTTATATGATAGCAGTATTCCAGTATTTGAGGGGCTCCCACAACTTATGTGAACTTATTTCCCAAAGCACCAGAAGGCAAGACAAGAAACAGTGGATGGAAACTAATCAAGGAGAGAAGCAACCTGAAATTAAGGAGAAACTTTCCAACAATGAGAACAATTAACCTGGGGAACAGCTTGCCTTCAGAAGTTGTGGGTGCTTTATCACTGGAGATTTTTAAGAAGACATTGGACAGCCATTTGTCCAGAATGGTATAGGATCTCCTACTTAAAGAGGGGGTTGGAATAGAAGACCTCCAAGGGTCTTCCTTCCAGCTCTATTCTGACTGAGAATTGTTTAGTCCTACCATAGTCAGCAAAAGTACATTAAGGATTACCAGAGATAACAACATATTTATTTTAGTCTTGATCAAATAAACCAATTTTATATTCCCTTCTTTTGCTTCTAATAATACTGATCTTTAGTCCCTTCAAATAATGTCACACATGTTTTCCAGTGATTCATTGTCCCTTCTCACAAAATTTTTCAAAATTTTAACAAGCCTCTTTTAAAAATCCACTATAAGAAAACTATTCAGGTCACTCTGTTGGTTTCTTGTTTGTATATCTTTTAATTATTAAGAAATCAGTCAGTGTGTATCCTGTATATTCAGTGTCACCTGTCTTTCCATGTCATTCTTGTAGCCTGTCATTTTTAAACCCACTTTCAACCCAGTCTCAAGCTTGTGAGGTAGAACTTGCTCCATAACATCTTTTGTGCACAGTCTACCTATAGAGCCAGACCCTGTTAAAATTAATTGAACAAAAATATCCTTAAATATGTCCAATGTTAAAATATTTTGCTTCATTCTGTATTAGTAACTGAGTTCAAGAGTTCTTCTCCTTTAACTGTAATGTTTAGTTCCTTCTTATTCTCTCTAGTGTCCAGTTTTTAAAGGTTTATGTTCTTTTCAATTCAAAAAAACATTTTCCTATGGGAAGGATTCATTATAATTAATTCCAACATCTTATTTCAAATTTATCTAGACCCTTAATATGTTTGTAACTTTCTAAAATCAAAGGTTTATTCACCATTTTGCTGTTAATTCTCTCTCCCCCCATTTTTAAAGTTCTTAAATTTGAAATTAAAACTTCTTTCATTAATGTTTGAAGGAAATTCACCAGTCTTCTGTCATGTTGATCCAAAAGTTTCAAAAAGACAGAAAATTACTTAATAAGCAATGTCTGATTGTGATTAGAAAGGGAAGAAGCAAATTTAAATGTCCTTTCAAAGAGGTTGACCATGGTTTGAGCAGGATGACCATTCCCTCGTCTTCCAGAGCTTTAAACTGCCAAAGAACGTTGTCTTGCAGTGTCTGGAGCACTTGTGGGCAATCTCAAATCCTCTCTTTATCTGGAGAGGATTTTAAATAGCCCATCTAATTGATGGCTCCTTGTTCCCCAGCTCGGCCCACCAGCTCTGCCTTTTGCTAAGCCATCTTCAGTTTGTCATTTCTTCCCCAAACATCCCACAAGCTGATTTTTTTTCAGCTAGATGTTTGCATAAGGCATTCTTGATTTACTGGATGTGGAGTGGATATCACTTCTATTAAAAGTAAATCAGATCATAGTTTATAATTGTACTGAGCAACCCTGATTTATGTTGACATTGTTACATTGTATAGGATATTTCTCTAAAACAGGGGTGTCAAACTCAAGGTGTCACGTTGTCATCACATGATGTATTGTGCCTTTTCTCCCCTTTGCTAAACTGAGAGTGGGCATGGCCAGCATGTGACGCATCTGGCCCATGGGCCGTGAGTTTGACACCGCTGCTCTAAAGTTGTCTGCATCAGAGGACTACATCTTCTGTATTAAATATCAACATCTTGGAAAGCCGCCTTAGATCACTTCGGGTTATCTATATTGCCAGAGTCTTCCTACATAAGTTGTCTACCATGGCTCTGGCATGGCGTATAAAAAGTTCAATTTTTACACCAAATTCAAATTTGTAATCCCAGCTCCATGATTAATGTTCCTCTCATTTCCTGGATCTATTTGCTATCCCTCAGTGCTGGGGGTGCGGTCTTCCTCTTAAATGAAGACTAATGAGTTCATGCTTTCTCCAATCCTCAGTCTTTCCCCACAGGTTTGCAAATCCTTAGCTTCATTTCCTACCTTCATGAAGTTAATTTGCCATGCTGAGCAGCAATTCACCATTCTGCATTTAGACAAATTAATCTGCTACAACCTCAGTTGGGTAGCGTTAAGAGACCAAAAGTCCTAATATTGTATTTTGAGCAGCAGCAGCAGCAACTCAGGATTTTGGAAAGTCTTCTCCTCTCCATTTGCTTTCTAAGAGATTAGAAAGGGATTTGTTTGTACTCAGAGGTCAGCAACTCATGGTTCAGGGCTTTATGAAGCCCCTATCCTTGATTCAAAATTTTGCTTTCAACCTCCAAACCCTCAACTCAATTCTGACCACAGCTTTGCTCCTTAGGTTCTTGGAGGCTGATTTTAAAGAAAAATGTGAGTTCCACATGCAGAAATTATTCAGCCTTTTTTTATTGGCTGAATAAGAGCCTGAAACTAGGCGATCAGCATGCAAAACGTGTATTTCACATTCGGGAGAACCGAGGCAGCAAAGATATCTTTTAAAACAGTGATAAAATTCATTTTTTTTTACTACCGGTTCTGTGGGCGTGGCTTGGTGAGCGTGACAAGGGAAGGATACTGCAAAATCTCCATTCCCTCCCCACTCCAGGGGAAGGATACTGCAAAATCTCCATTCCCTCCCCATTCCAGGGGAAGGATACTGCAAAATCTCCATTCCCACCCCACTGTGGGGCCAGCCAGAGGTGGTATTTGCCGGTTCTCTGAACTACTCAAAATTTCTGCTACTGGTTCTCCAGAACCTGTCAGAACCTGCTGGATTTCAGCCCTACTTTAAAAGTTCCATAATTAATCCATAAATGCCTTTTATCCTACAATTATTTTCCCACTTCTCATTACTTTTATTTTTCAGTTTCCCTTTAATGTATGGAAGTTTGCTTCTTCTTTGTCAGATAATATCTTTGCAAATATCATTTTATAGCGATATGCTCTGAATAATGTTGGAACATCTTCTAAAAATCAGATTAATTAAGAGAAAATCTATGTCTACATCCAAGCATCAGCTGACCCAAAACAATCCTGCCTTGGATTGTTTTCCTAACACATGCTGGGATCCCGTTGTGTAAGGAAATGGCACACGATGAAAGCTTTTCTTACAGTTCTGAAACCCCAACAGAGGGAAAAAATGATGAAGGTAGTTTAGGGGAAAAACACTTTTTCTAAAGTTCACAAGACTTGTTTCATCATCCCAATATCCCACGTTGGGAAGGAACATTAGAGTTAATTCTTGCTTATTTATGTAACTGGTGCTATGTAACATCTGGCTGAGGACTTAGATGAGGAGTTCGAAAAGGCCAGTTTTAAGTTTGTTTTCAGCAATGGATGCTCACCGCATGATTTGGGGCCAGTCTCATTCTCTCCGCTCAAAGTACCTTATATATTTGTGGTGGGGAAAAAATGGAGGAGCTTCTGGATGAAAAAGGAGATAAGCCTGAAATATTTAAAAAGATAATAAATTTTGGACGCTCCAATCCACAATGGCTGATGTAGGCGGGGAGTGATATTTCATTAAGTCCATATTTTTAGGCAAAAAATATCTCATTTTGCAGACTTATGTATCCTGGTAAAACAACATTAGAACCATCATTAAAAAGGTACAACAAAGAATGTTCTTCCTGCATCAACTCGGAAAGTTCAGGCTGTCCCAGGAGCTATTGATAAAGTTTTATGGAGGAATTACTGGGTCTGTACAGAAACCAAACAAGACAGGTACAGACTCCACAGAGGTGGGGTTCACTTACCTTCCCTACTAGTTTGCAATGTGAGTGCGCACACGGGCGCTCTCTTCTCTCGCACATGCCACTTCTGTGCATATGCACGGCCTTCTGCACATGTGCAGTAGTCGCGCATTACATTCGGGAGGGTGGGCAACGCCTCCCAGTCACCGCTACTGGTTCGCTTGATCTGGAGAGAACCGTCTGAATCCCACCAGTGGTTAGAACTGCAGAAAGAACAATTGCAACCAGTCTGCCTTCCATAGAAAGAGGACTGAGAAAATATCTTACAGATCCCTCACATCAGTAGTGGGTTGCCCCCGGTTCGGACCAGTTCGCAAGAACCAGTAGTAAAACTGGCAGGAGGCCCCGCCCACCGACCTGGATGTCATCATCAGTGATCTGCGCTGGCGAATGCACATGTGTGCGTGATCCTGCTGCGAACTAATGGCAAAGGTAAGTAGAACCCACTCCTGCCTCACATCCTGGATATAAAATATTTCAACTCGGGACGCCGGAACAGGACAATTTGCCACAGGACAATTTGCTGCCGGACAATTCAACAATTCAATTTCATTATTTAAAATTATTTTAAAAACTATTTTAATTTTTGTCATTCACATTTTGTCCCTCCTTTGGCATCCTTTCTTTAATGATTCTATTCCTCTATTTCTTTGTTATTAGTGTAACTCTTGTCCCACAGTGAGTTGTTCTGTAGTGAGTTGGCCATGGCGAATTGTCCCGTGGCAAATTGGCTACGGTGAGTTGGCCATGGCAGGTTGGCTGCAGCAAGTTGTTCATGGTGATTTGGCTGTGGTGAATTGTTGTAGACCCCAGGGCACTGCTTTGGCATTGCATACCAAAATAACTAGACACTGACAGTTTTTTCCCTCATGCCATCATTCTGTTGAACACCTAATTCTCGCAGTACTGCCTAATATCTATGTATATTTATCCATGCTGTAGTGTTATTATTATCCTTCTTACTATCTACTTTCTCTTCTGATTGGTATTATTATTATTACTCTGTTGCTTTGCATGTAGACTGGGAGCTTCTACACCAGAGACAAATTCCTTGTGCATCTAATCACTCTTGGACAAATATTCTATTCTATTCTATTCTATTCTATTCTATTCTATTCTATTCTATTCTATTCTATTCTATTCTATTCTATTCTATTCTATTCTACAACTCTAAGGATCACCATTTGTTGTAAATTTCACAATAGCAATGTTTTGTGGCATAAGCCCATTCCCAAATTATCTACTTTTATTTTTAGGCAGATCCTATCTTTGGTGTTTACATTTGTGAGGTTGCCCATGTTTCTGAATTTTGTGATCACTTTTTCAACTCTGATTCTTTAAAAAAAAATTCACCCACTCTTTAATTCCGTGTATAAGTTTTCTTCCCTGATCGTTTGCAACTGTCACCAGTGGGTGGCAAAAGAATCAATACCTCTGGCAAGTTCTCATCTCTGATGTACGGGTGTTTTGGAAGAAGGATCTGTGTTTTTCAAATGAACTGGTGCTTTAGTTAGAATATGAAGACCAAGCTAGAAATAATGTAGAAGGAACCTGGGCCAAAGAACATTCATCTACCATGACAGTTGCAAGTCACAATAAAAGCTGTGTATTCCTGTCCAGGAGTTAATATTTCTCTTCTTGGAATGCAATCATAGAGGGGAGCAGTTATAAGATTGGCTTTGAGTCTCACTGCAACGAACATCTGGTGACATCTGTAGACTTCAAGGTGTGAACCAACAAGGGTCATACAGTTTTACTTTCTTATCTGTAATACGGTATTATGTTCTGATTATTGTAAAGAGAAAGGATGTAAAAGTAACTATGTGAAGGAAGGAAGTTGGTTAGTGAAGTTGGAGGAGTCTTAATACATTTCATGGATTTTTCCATTTCAATCATCCTTAAAATCTCTCTTGAATATTAGAGATTCAAGGATAGTCTATTGCACTAAACTCCCCCTCCCCCACTTTCTGGGGAGTAGAAACAATTAAACTGAACAAATGAAGTGAAGGAGAAATTTAGTTCTACTCCTTTAACTGTGCAATTCCAACCTAATTGCACCTCTACCCAACTGCTTGGAAATATTTCATTTTGCTTCTTCTCAGATGGACAATATGAGTTTTAAGGGAATGAGGGCATGATAGTGGTTTAAAAAAAAACAACCCTCTGTGAAGTGTTCTCAGACATTCTCCATTCCATCACAGCAGTAGCTTCAGACATCTAAGAAACTTGTCAAGGTATTTCAATATCAAAGAAGAAAAAGGAGGGAGAATTCAAGTCCCCTTCAGATGAATGACATGGAATAAGTCCCTTGGGAAAAAACCCCATGTGAACTGGACTGAACAAAATTAATTTTATTATACAACACCATGAAGCAGTGAACAATATTTTGATCACAGTAGGCTTTCTAGAAGCGAAGTCCCTCCGAAACACTGTTTTAGAAACAGAGGGAATAAAAGGTCACATGTAAGCCAAACATCTGTTATTGCTTCTTTGAATCAACATGAATCAGCAGTGTTGGATTTTTGCCAGGCATCACAACAAAGCAAATATTCTGGTGCTTTCACTGAATTCAGTAGACTTGAGCCATTCTTTCACTGAATTCAGTAGACTTGAGCCATTCTCTGAAGGTTATAACACACGGCGCATTTTAAGGCTTTTGGCTCTAGGATTTGAAGAACTTACCAATGAATCTAATGGCATGGAATGGCCATTGTCAACCTAGCATGACCATCCAGCCATGGCCAATTCACTGCAGGACAACTCACTGCAGCCAACTCACGATAGAACAACTTGCCGTGGGGCAATTCACGGAAGATAACTCAATGCAATAAATGTTATCTACCACTGTTTCTTCTACATTATTTCCATTTTTGTCAATAGAAAAAAATGTAGGAGATAACATTTATTGTGTTGAGTTATCCTTTGAGTTATTTATTGTGTTGAGTTATAATGCTGCATAAAGGGTGAGCTCCCATTACTTGTCCCAGCTTCTGCCAACCTAGCCATTCGAAAGCATGTAAAAAATGCAAGTAGAAAAATAGAGGCCACCTTTGGTGGGAAGGTAACAGCATTCTGTGCGCCTTTGGGGTTTAGTCATGCCGGCCACATTACCACAGAGATGTCTTCGGCACTGGCTCTTTGGCTTTGAAATGGAGATGAGCACCACCTCCTAGAATCGGGAACGACTAGCACATATGTGCGAGGGAAACCTTTGCCTTTATCTTTACCTTATCCTGCAAGGAATTGTACCCTGGCAAGTTGTCCCATGATGAGATGGCCATGCCAGGTTGGCCACTGCGAGATGGCTATAGTGAATTGGCCATGGCAAGATAGCCACAGCAAAATGGCTGTGGCAAGTTGGCTGCAGAGAGTTGCCTCATTCTGGTACAACCCAATAACTTAGCAAGGGAGACTACCTGAGCTTCTCCACTATACAACTGTGGGTTATGCTCCCTCTTATTGACTGCTCCTTAGGCAGTAACTCTTTACTCAGTCTCTCAAGATCATTCCCGCATACCATTACACACTATGTGTAGTTGTTCCCTTCCCTATGTTTATTTATTTCAATACAATATGTATTTGCCTACCAACACTGTCTGCACAATCCAGGTCTGTAATTCTGCGATTGTGGTATGTCTTTTGGTTGAACAGAGAGGCAGCTTTATCATTTCTCTTCAGCTTGAGTGGGTTTCTCCTTTCTCCATAGCAAAAATAACGAGTCAAAGATGGGCATCGGGTCTTGACTGGATGCCAGTTTTTGAGTTTCATTATTGATCAGCTGATGGGTGTGTTGTCACTTATAAATATTAAGTGGGAGAACTTGGTAAGAACAAAAGTTTTTCGGAGGGTTTGGGCAGTGAAAGTACTCAGAATTATTTGTTTTTATTCCAGTGGGTGAAAAGGTTAATAAATCCTTGGGAGGGAGATTTGGCTTAAAGAGGATTTGATTTATGCTGTTTCTAGCTTGCAAACTACTGTAAAAATCCAAATTGGTATAAAAGCTTGATTGTTTTGTTTTTATGGCAAGGAGAGAGGGAATATCTGTAGACATGGAAAAGCACAGAAGCAGAACAGGGCCATGAAACAAAATCTTCCTTTCTATTTTTTCATTCAAAGAAAATGTTCCATCATCCAAGATTGCATTGAATACACAGGTTATTTTTCATGACAGTATCATGACAGGGTCAAAAGAGGAATCAGCCTACAGTCCGTATGTAACCACAAATGGATTTAGTCTAACTCCTCTTGAATTCCTTATCTAACATCAAGATAGTGCTAACTGTTAGTTGAGTAGATTCCTATGCATAGGAATGAACAAATTAATTTAATTGGAACATTACATATGGTCCTGATCTTTCACGCCTGATAGATTTGGAAGCACTGATAACACAACTACTGCAAGTAACAGGGTTCTCGTAGGCTGCATGGATACATGGATCCAAGTCATGCTGATTATTCCCTAATCAACTACATAGCCCTATCTACAGTTATCTATTGTAATTCAGAAGATACTTGGTTCAACTAACAGCTTATATTAACATAGTAGCCCTACTTTTTGGAAACTTCATTCATTTCTGGAATCAGTATCTCATCAAGCATTTGTAGAATTGTACGGTACTTTAATAAGGGAGGTGGTGGCTCAGTGGCTAAGATGCTGAGCTTGTTGATCGAAAAGTCGGCAGTTCAGTGGTTTGAATCCTTTGTGCTGTGTAACGGGGTGAGCTCTCATTATTTATCCCAGCTTCTGCCAACCTAGCAGTTTGAAAGCACGTTAAAAAATGCAAGTAGAAAAATAGGGACCACCTTTGGTGGGAAGGTAACAGCATTCCGTGCACCTTTGGCATTTAGTCATGCCGGCCACATGACCATGGAGACATCTTCAGACAGCGCTGGCTCTTCGGCTTTGAAACGGAGATGAGCATCTTGGGAACGACTAGCACATATGTGCAAGGGGAATCTTTACCTTTATCTTTTAGGGGGGCATTGATTGTGGTGACTTGTAGACAAGAGGTGAGAACAAAATTTCCTTTCAGTGTTTTGCCTGACTATATTTCAGATAATATAGCAATTTCCATGCTGTGCTTAATTTATCTACCATACGAAAAGGTTAAGTGTTGAGCCAGTTAAGTGGACATGCGTGACTTTTTTTTTTAGCTGTAATTTCAATCCAAAAATAACTGAGAGAAAACCTCTTTTGTGGATATATTCTAAGCCAAATGGATCGAAGAATTTAAAAGGGTTTTGTTTTAGAATTCCTGTTAATATGTATTTTTCCAATTGAACTATAACTTTTATTTTTGAAATGGAAAAATAGTGAATGAAATTTTGAAGCTTCAATGATTCCTTGTCAGTTGGAGGCTAAATGTAATGAATGGGTTTTTCAAATCAAGGTAATGTTTACTTTAATTACAGCCTGTTGAGTGAATTTCATTCAGGCATAACATCAAGGTACACGTCTTGGTTAGAAAACACGTTGCTGGATTTACAAATTGTGCTAAATCCAAATCAAGCCATTTTCTGGCTTTATGTAATGTATTAACTCAGCGGTGGCTTTCTGTTGCTCAGTGATCAATAGTCACTTCCATCACCAAATCTTGTATGTAAAACATTTTGAATTCAATCTCCAGTAATTCTCAATGAGAACAAATTAATTTGGGAATAATTTTTCTGCATAAGTAGGATATCCCACCAGTTAAAATAAATCAGGATTCTTAAAAGTTCTTCTATCTGTCCTAACCTCCTAAAACCCCATAATTTGCTCAAGGAATATTGGTTATCATTTTGTTGCAGTTTGGGAAGAAATAATTTTTTTTTCATAATACATGTTTAATCTATGTATCAAAATGGTAACAGAAGCTTGAAACCTTATAAAATAAAATATTGACATTGGATTGGACATTGGAACTAATCAAACTAAAATCATGTTTTGCAGGGTAAGCTTGCTTAGTTTTGCTAAAAAAAATCATTTTTGAGAGAGCCACACATCTCATTTATTTTGGATCAATGCTTGCTGTTTGTAAAAAAAGGATTGTTCTTTGTACAACAGGATGTAATGGATGGAATTCCTTACCCACAATGCCACTGCATCCTTTCAGGGACTCCCTGCGCACAGTCACTCAGGCACTCGTCACCTCTCGCCTGGATTACTGCAATGCTCTCTACATGGGGCTCCCCTTGGGGTGCACCCGGAGGCTCCAACTGGTACAGAATGCGGCCGCGCGGGGAATTATGGGAGCATCGGGGCGCTCCCACGTTACACCTCTCCTGCGCGAGCTGCATTGGTTGCCGGTGGAGTTCCGGGTGCGTTTCAAGGTGTTGGTAATGACCTTTAAAGCGCTCCATGGCTTAGGACCAGGGTACTTACGGGACCGCCTTCTGCCGCCAATTGCCTCCCACCGGCCGGTTCGCTCCCACAGAGTGGGCCTCCTCAGGGTGCCGTCAGCCAGACAATGCCGGCTGGCGACCCCCAGGGGGAGAGCCTTCTCTGTGGCAGCCCCCACCCTCTGGAACGATCTTCCTCCAGAATTGAGAATTATCTCCGACCTCCGGACGTTTCGTCGGGCCCTGAAGACGCATCTTTTTCAACTTGCCGGTTTAGCCTGATCCCTGCCGCAATTTTTAGAATTTTTAAAATTTTAAAATTTTTAATGTTTGTAGCGTTGCCGCATTTTAATATTTATTTGGTTTTAATTCTCAGCCTAACGTATATGTGTTTTAATTTTTAACTTTTATGTATTGAATTTTTATTTCGGCTGTTCACCGCCCTGAGTCCGTAAGGAGAAGGGCGGTATACAAATCTAATAAATAAATAAATAAATAAATAAACTGCATAAAACCCCAGCCGGGATGCAAACAGATGGGTAGTGCTGCCACCAAAGGCTTTATTTCAAGGAAGTCCTCTTTTGTCTGGTTTACTCAGGAGGGGCCAAAGACAGTTCTGCTTATTCCTTAATCACCAATCAAGCAGGAGAGGGTGATCTAAAGCAGGGGTCTTCAACCTTGGCAACTTTAAGTCTTGTGGACTTCAACTCCCAGAATTCCTGAACCAGCAAAGCAAAGTTGGCTGAGGAATTCTGGGAGTTGAAGTCCACAAGTCTTAAAGTGGCCAAGGCTGGAGACCCCTGATCTAAAGGGGATGAACATCACTGATTGATCAAGAATTCAGAGAATCATAGAAGTCTTTGCTGTTCATATTAAAATTAAAGAACTTAGTCATTGGCATCCTTCAGTCTCAAGAGACTATGATATCGTGCTCTGGAAAGAGGTCCTAAAACAGCATCTAGTGTGACTAAAAAGGCCAATTTGAGAGTGGCAATCCCTTCCATCCTGAGGGCAGATACATTCTGCCCCCTGCCCAGCCCACAGATTTCACTGGTTCCGGGACTGCCTTTTTGCCTCAGCCTGCTGAACAAGTGTCTCTTCGAATTGGAGAAGGCCATGCTGCGTCTTTAGCCTCCAAGCTGAACGATCGGAGGTCAAGGTTTCCCAGTTGTTAATGTCCATTCCCAGGGCCTTTAGGTCCCTCTTGCAGATATCCTTATATTGCAGCTGTGGTCTCCCTCTGAGGCGCTTTCCTTGCACTAATTCTCCATGCAGGAGATCTTTTGGAATCCGACCATCAGCCATTCTCACGACATGCCCAAGCCAGTGTAGACGTCACTGTTTCAATAATGTATACATGCTAGAAATTCCAGCATGTTCCAAGACTGCGCTCTTTGGAACTTTGTCCTGCCAAGGGATGCCAAGAATTTGTCGAAGACAGCGCATATGAAAGGTGTTCAACTTTCTCTCCTGCTATGGATAAAGGGTCCAAGACTCACTGCAGTACAAGAATGTGCTTAGGAGGCAGGCTCTATAGACCTGGATCTTTGTATGTTCCATCAGCTTCTTATTAAGCCATATTCTCTTTGTAAGTCTGGAAAATGTGGTGGCCGCTTTACCAATACGTTTTTTCAGCTCAGTATGTAAAGAGAGAGTGTCAGAGATAGTTTAATTAAAGAACTAGAAGAGAGTTAAAAGATAAAGTTTTCCTCTGTCCAGTTGTATCTGACTCTAGGGGGTACTGTTCATCTCTGTTTCTTAACTGAGGTCCAAAGACACTTCCATGGTCATGTGGCCAGCATGATCAGTGGTGGGATTCAGCTGGTTTGGGCCAGTTCAGGTGAATCAGTAGTTAAATTGCTGGTGGGCTCTGCCCCGCCCTGCCCCTTCCAGGACTCCCCACGTGCCCCATTTTGGCTCCCAGGTAACACAACAGTGCATATATAGACATGCAGGCTATAGAATAAACACAATCATCCACAATTTGCCTAGTACATCATAGCAGATGGACACAACTTCAATTCAGGGGTCTCCAAAGTCTTCAGCTCATCGGCCCCTTCATGAAGTTTCAGGTCTCCAAACCTTTATTCCATGAGAATAATTTAATAAATACTACTTGAACCAATAGTATTATGAAGAATAAAAAGATCAACATTGATCCCTTGGATAGTCTCATTGACCCATGGGGTTCATTGGTGGCCATTTTGGGGAGTCCTGCTCTACCCATTTGGGAAGAGTTTTCTCGGAGATGTTTTTTGCTTCTCGCACTCTTTTCTCCTTTTCACACTCCCCCCCTCCTTTCACTTTTATTTCACATTTTTCATATTCTCTGTCAAGCAGGAGGGAAAGAACAAACGATTCCTACTGGTGTTCTGAATTGATTTTTGCAGAGATCTTGTGAAGTTAGTTAGAAGTCAGAAGCTCAGGAAGGGTCTGGTAACATCTTTTTCCAACTAACAAGTTCCAACTTGTGTCTTTTAATAAAATTTGTTAGTCAGAAACGGTACACTCAGACTCCTGAATTTTGCTACCACAGACTAGCTAGGCTATCTTCCTACAAAAGACTGCATGTGAGGATAAGACGGCAGGCAGCTATCCCTCCACCATATCAAATCAGATCACATTAATTCAAAGCAGTCTTTAGTAAGATCATAGACCACTAGGACCATTGCTCTGAATTAGACGTTGGTTCCCTTAACCTTGTTCCTAATTATTCTATATGGTTTATTATTGGTGAAAATAAAATTGCTGCTTGTAATGAAGAGAACACTTACGATGCTGAGGAGAAATGCCCAAGAACTTTTGAATGTGGCAGATGTTGACAAGAGAGGAAAAAATTTTTCAAAGGGAGGAATTGCATTTTACTAGTAGCTACTCAAATATGCCAGCAGGAAACTCTGCTAAAGATTGCATGCCAATTTTTGAGGCAGAAACTGGGCACATGTCAGAGTGATGAGCTATTTGTCTGCAGATATTTCCTTCAAATGGACCCAAAGCTTTTGATTCTGTTCTTTTGGAGTTAATGGGAAAGGGAGGGGAGGAAATGCAGGTAGAATTTAAAAAGTGTTTTAGATTGAATTTCTCTCCTTATTCCCTGGTTCATGATCTGTTCCTAGTGCCTGTTTAAAATTACTAGGGCCTATCTCGAGAAGAGATTTTGTGTCTTCTGTTTCTCTTTTGGGTTTAAAATTTATATGGAAGGAATGGAGAAACGGGATAAAAGATTAGCAAAATTAGAAATATATACAGTAGGATTTAGTATGGGCATTGATTGCATCACTTCCCATTGATTATAATTGCTGTTGCAGTCCTGCTGTGCTAGATATTGGAGTATGGCGAAGAAGGACGCTGTAGAATGGTGACATTGTCTCCAGCTAGCTATGAAGCACAGGATATGCAAGAGTACTTCAAGATATGGGCTCTCCAGAACATACTGGAGCCCCCTACACTATCTGGTCCTATTTGCAGCCGTGATTTCATTTCTATCTACTACATAGTACCTTACCCAATAAGGCATAATTATTAAGAAGTGGGATATATGCCATTCACTGCTCAGACTTAAGACCTGGATAACTGACATTTCCAATTTTGAGAATGACACATGTATCCAGTGGTGAAATCTTCCATGGGTTGCCACCAGTTCGCTGTCTGTGCATGCACAGTGTGCATCAAACTCATGCTGCGCGTGCATGCTCAGTGCATGCCAAATGCACACTGTATGCACACACATGCGCAGTGTGCACCAAACACACACTTTGTGCGGAAAAAGGAGCCATTTGAAGGTAAGTAGAACGGGGAGGGTCATCTGTGCCACATGATTTATATTTGCTAGAAAGCAGGTTTTCCTGCTTTCTAGCGAATATAAATCGCATGGCACAGCTGATCGTTGGAAATACTGCTTCGGCCAAACCAGTAGCTTTTATTACTACCGGTTTGCCTGAACTGGTGCAAACTGGTAGCATTTCACCCTTGCACGTATCCCTAAAACAACTCTCTTCTTCTTTTCACCCTTCTGTATTCCTCAGCCAAAGTTGAAAGAGGAAGGTGGTGTTACATAGTCTTCTGAATCCTGATGGGGATGACAATTCCAAGAATATCCAGCCTACGTTTCTCTTAACATTTTTAAGAGTGGCTGTCCCAAAACATCTGAAGGACATTGGGCTAAGGAAAATCATCATAGACTTGCCGAAAGCACCATTGGTCTGTGACAACCTGGTTGTTCTACACAGCAATTACTTACACTGAGTGTCTTTTGGTCTTTACCAGGTAGTATACTTCACTGCCACCTTCCCATACCTCATGCTGATTGTTCTGTTGATCAGGGGGGTCTCCTTGCCTGGAGCGTCTAAAGGGATCCTCTTCTACCTTTACCCAGACCTCACTCGACTCAGTGATCCTCAGGTAAGTTAAGAAAATGAAGTGTTTCTTTCTGCTAATAGAGCTGTTTTGTAAAATTCTCTTCTTCTCTTTTACCCAATCCAATATAACCCAACCCAACCCAACTCAATCCAACCCGACCCAATCTAACTCAACCTGACCCAACTCAACCCATTTCATTAATTCCATTTTTTATGGCATTTATAGCCAATGGTTCTCTGAAGCAGAACGCATCTCATTCTATCTCTCCTACACCTCTATACTAGGCTAGATTAAGAGAATATAATTAGCCCAAAGTTATTCAGGGAGCTCCACAGACAAAGGACAACTTTAATCATAGTTCAGAATCTTAACCATTATACCATATTAGCTCTTGGTATAAATTAATCTTTTTAAACATTTTATCTTAGTTTCTGCTTTTTAGTGTTCTCCTTCCATCCAGAGTTGTTTCAAAACAAGATGTGCAGCAAATAAAATCAATCAATCAATCAATCAATCAATCTCTTGTAGAGAGCAGTCAGGGTACATTGAGCAATGGGAAGAGCAAGTTTGGTCTAGTGGTTGCGGCATCAGGCTAGAAACCAGGAGACCATGAGTTCAAGTTCTGCCTTAGCCATGAAAGCCAGCTGGGTGATTTTGGGCCAGACACTCTCAGCCCAGCCCACCTCACAGGGCTTTAGTTGTTAGGAAAATAGTAGGAGGAAGAGGTGTTGGATATTCTCTGCTTTAAATTATTTTGATCTTTACCAGGTAGTATATTGAGTTATTTGTAAAAATAATAAAAGGTGGGGAGATAGATAGATAGATAGATAGATAGATAGATAGATAGATAGATAGATAGATAGATATATGATAGATGGATAGATGGATGGGTAGATAGATGATAGATGATAGATGGATGGATGGGTAGATAGATGATAGATGGATGGGTGGGTGGATGGATGGATGATAGATAGATAGATAATGGATGGATGGATGGATGGATGGATGGATGGATAGATGATGGATGGATAGATAGATGATAGGTGGATGGGTGGATGGATGATAGATAGATAGATAGATAGATAGATAGATAGATAGATAGATAGATAGATAGATAGAACTTAGGGGATTTAGGGGAAGGGATCCTTAGAAGTATGCAAACATTCCTATTTTTCATTTGGGAGATACCTCTATGACTGATTCTTTCTTCCTGATTATATCTTTCTGCTCATAATTCTAAAGTGGGAGAAAAATGCTGAGTCCTGCAGCAGCATCTGTAACCTTGCTGCAGCCTGGAACTCTACTGCGTGGAAAGTCAGTTAGAGTTATTATCAAAGACATCTTTTTCCCTCTCCTGTCAATCTCCAGCCTGTTCCCTGATTTTCTGCCTTTAACCTTTTGTTTTTGCAGCATTTTGGAATCACAATAATTCTGCTGACTTCCCTGCTTTGTTTTCTGCTTACGGTTTCTTTGCTGAGTCTATACATTATAATCCCAAAGGGATCTTTCCTCTTCTTCTTCTTCTTCTTCTTCTTCTTCTTTTTTTGCCTTCGCTCTAATATTCTGCTATGGATGGACACCGTGTTTGCATCCTCCTGTTTAGCTCCAAAAATCATTTTCCAAATAAAACCTTATTCTTAGATAGTGATGGTCTAACTAAAGATGAAGAGGACTATAGAACATGTTTAATGTGACTTTCCTATGGGTCAACTCTCCTTCTTTGGGCAGAATGAAGCTGTTGCCTAGTCTTGCTTTTAGGGTACTAACAGGAACACAAATTACTATATGTAATTTATTTATGTTTCCCAAGGAAATGGTATTTTCCCATAGGATTTTTCCCATAGGATTTTTCCCATAGTGCTAAAATAACTTGGTCTGCTTTGGGCAGTAAGTACTTCAGTAGAGTGAGGAGACCATTTTTTGTTCTATTTTAGGCAGAAAGCATCATGAATTCCCACCCACCCACTGACCACTGAGCCCAGCATCTCTGACCATATCTAGTCTGGAAGGGCACTACACTTCCTAGACAGAATGGAGTTCTGGAATTCCCCCCCCCCCCACCAGAAATATCTCAATGAGTTTTTCCCTATTCCATCACCTCCAGAAGTGTTTCCCACAATTCCAGCCATCACTATTAGAGAAAGCAAATTTTCATCTATTATAATATGGATATACATATTTGGGGGGTAATTGGAACCATCCATGGGCAGGGGTGAAATGCTACCGGTTTGGACCAGTTTGACCAAACCGGTAGCAATGGTGGTGGGTGGTTCGGAGAACCGGTAGTGACGGCAGCAAGAGGCTCCGCTCACCCGCCCAGTCATCGTTACTTCCTGGTTTTAACCAGGAAGTAGCCTGTTTTTTACCCTCTGCGCATATGCAGAAGGGTTTGTGCATGTGCAGAGGGTCCGTGCTTGCATGTGACATGTATGAGTGGCATGAGCGCATACATACGGTGCTTGCATTTCTGAACCGGTAGGGAAGGTAGGTAGATTTCACCCCTGATCCATGGCCTTTACATGCTATGTCAGTAGCTGCATTTCTGAAATTGTTTGGAGCCAAAATATACCCTTGTTCCAAAATACAGACTGGATTCAATTTACAGGATTCCAAAACACTTCCTAAATGCCATAAGGATAAAATGTAAGAGCATCCTGAGCATTATGAAAAAGGGGGGGGGGGAAGAAAGGGAATATTAGTTAAATAAAATACAACTGAATTAACAATGATTCCTATTTTCGGTTTTGCCAGTTGGATCCTTTCAGCCAATCTCCATCTCAGTTTGTAGAATTGAGGAGCGCTGAGTTCAAAGGTTATCCTTGTGATTTTTTTTTCTCCCCGCCTCTCCTCATAATGAAGAAAACATTTACATGCAATGACCAAAAATACTGCCGAAAAGACATTTCCACAATGCTTAGAGGCACGGAATATACCGCGAGAGGCCACCACACATGGTAAAGCGAGTGTTTCAAAGGAACAGTGATCAGCTTGTCTTCCTGAAAGTTCTTTGCCCAACTGTGTTTTTAATCTCCTCAGGACACGTTGCTCCATGTCAAAATCCAGGTTCCTGCTGAGCTGCTGTACCAGCCTTTTGTGCTGAGACGGTGTCTCCAAAGGAGATTAAAGGGATGTGTGCCTGGAAAATAGGTCAGCAAAACCCTTCATAACCTTTTAAACTCCTCTCAAGCTAGCCTAAAATCTAGCAAGCGCTTGTCAAAAACCATATAGTTATTCCACTGTGTAGCTTTACCTCACCCCTCATCTCAAGGTTTGATGGCAGTCTAAAAAGCACATTTTAGTTTACCTCAGGACTAGCACGTTTAGATGTGCAAAACCAGGCTGCCATTTCTTTGCTTGCGTTGATGGGAGAGTCACCCCCCTGTGACCTTAAAATTGGGATGATTTTCTTTTCTCCTGTTAAGATTTGCCTTTCAAATGAAGAAGACAATGATTGCTGCTGCAAGGGGTCAAAGAGGGGAAGAGATAAAGGGGAGGTGAAGCATACCTCATTATTACACGCATACAGACTTCTGCAATCAAAAAAATAAAATTGGCGAAGTTGTTCAGTTTCTCCAATACTTGTTGTGACCCAGGCCCAAGTAGGTATTATCAGACGCTAACAGTTCAAAACAAACAGACTTTATTAGAACAGCTGAGAATTAATTCATTCTCTGCGTAGTCCAAACTAAATCAAAACAAATCCTTCATAACACAATTCTTCAGCCTTATCACCAACCTTGGTCTAATTAAACAACCTGCCAAAGGCTTTTCTTGGCAAAAGTTCAGAAGCAGATGCCGCCAACAAGAAATAAAGGCAGCAAGACAAGAAACAAATCAGTCAACGTTGTTTTCTGGCAAAGAGGCCAAGAGCCGTTGCTAGTCTTTTAAGCCTTATGAAAGGGGCCAGTCATCTCTTGGCCCTACTCCCGAGTCATACTTTTTGCTTTAGCTGCTCTTGCCTTCTGGCAGCTCTTCTCATGCTTGCACCAGGAACAGGCTTCTCCTGTTCCTCTGCCTCTCTACTGTCAGCCTCTGGAGGCTCCGGAGTCGGCACATCACTCCCAGATGGCCCTGGCCCCATCTCTGCCTCTGACGCAGAGCCCTCATCTGGCCTTCCCCAGCCTCCAGGACTGGCCCATGTTCTTCCTCAGCCTCCTCACTGTCCGACTCCGCTGCCAGCTCCACAGGCTGCTGGCAGACCACAATAATAATATTTATTACCAGGAGTACATCCTATCACTTCCCATGTTCTGAGGTGCTTTTTCAAAAGGCAACTGGATTATTTGTTTGTTCTTTCCTTGAGGAGGAGGAAGAAGAAGATATTTCATTTTTCATCCAAGAAGCATCATCAAATGGGCCTGGTGGCTCAGCAGACTAAAGCACTGTGATTAACATCAGCTGTCTGCAATTACTGTAAGTTTGAATCTCACCAGGCTCAAGGTTGACTCAGCCTTCCACCCTTTCTAAGGTAGGTAAAATGAGGACCCAATTGTGGGGGCAATAAGCTGACTTTGTATAAATATACAAAAGTATGAAAGCTATTGCTTAACGCATTGTAAGCCGCCTCGAGTCTCCGGAGAAGGGCAGCATATAAATCAAATTTTTTTTTAAAAAATTGTGACTGACTGTTGGGCATGCGTGTGTGTGGAAGGATGGGTTTTGATTGGATGGGGTGGTGGTGGGGGAAGGATTGTATTTCTTTATAAGAAAGATGATTAGGGGGCTGTAAGCTAAAACATATGAATAATGGTTACAGGAACAGGGCATGGCTAGTCTAGTGAAGAGAAGGACCAGGGGAACAGTGGTGGAATTCAACCAGTTCTATCCAGTTCAGGTGAACCGCCCCCCCCCGGACATAATCACGTCCCATCTATCTATGTTTTTGATGCTCTGTGCATGTACAGAAGCCCCTGTGAATGCTCACAAATGCGTGCACGCTCACATTTGTTAACCAGTAGCGAAGATAAGTGAATACCACCCCTGCAGGGAAGACATGATAGCAGTGTTCCAATATTTGAGGGGCCGTCACAGAGAGGAGGGGGGGTGGTCAACGTACTTTCCCAAGCACCTGAAGGCCAGACAGGGAATAATGGATGGAAATTGACCAAGGAGAGATTCAATCTAGAAATAAGGAGATATTTTCGGACACTGAGAGCAATCAATCAATGGAACAGAAGTTACCTTCGGAAGTTGTGCGAAATTCATCACTGGAGGCTTTCAAGAAGAGACTGGACTGCCACCTGTCAGAAATGGTATAGGGTCTCCTGCTTAAGCAGGGGGTTGGACTAGATGACCTACAAGATCCCTGACAACTCTGTTATTTTATGCTATGCAGTTGATGGGATCTGAGTGCCGTTGACGGTGGATGGCATTCCACCGAGGCATTCCACTGAGTTAGTACTCAGAGAAAGAACTAATGACCAGATGACTGCAAAGAAATACAATCCTTCCATCTCTCCTCCCCCCTCATCCTGACAGAACCCATCCTTCTATCCCCTCCTCATCCAGTCACAACTGGTGAAGCTTCCGGGATAAGAAGTGAAACTTCTTCTTCCTCAAGGAAAAAACAGTCCAGTTTTGCCTTTTGAAAAAGCACCTTTGAGACAACGATGACTTGGATGACTGAGAATCCCTACAGACCAGGGATGAAATGCTCCAGATTGGACTGGATCACCTGATCCAGTAGCAATTTTTCCCTGTGGTTTGTCAATCTGGTAGCCATCACCGCCCGGGTGTCATTACTTCCTGGTTTTAACCAGGAAGTAATGTTTTTTTACCTTCTGCGCATGTGCAGAAAGTTTTGCGCATAGGCAGAAGGTATGCGGGTACGCACGGCGTGTGCACTTCCGAACCAGTAAGGAAGGTAAGTAGATTTCACCCCTGCTACAGACACTTCTGCATGTCCTACTTCTCCAAACAGAATCCTGTGAATTATAGCTTTGCTAAAAATTTACACCTGGATAGATCAAGCTTAATAAATTTGCTTATTAAAATACCTGTTGAAGGTCAGCACAGGCTAGTCATCCTTTCCGGAGGAGGGGTGTTCACTTACCTTTACCACTGGTTTGCCCCACATGCACACACTCACTTTGGATGCATGTAGGCTGTCTGTGCATGCATCTGGGCTTCCGCACATGCACTTTGCTCCATCATGCGCCTTCTGTGCATGCGCCTGGCCTTGAAAATGTGCCTAAATAGCATGACTTGGAGTTGGGGTGGGTGGGTGGGCCTACCTGCAATTGCTGCTACTGGTTTACCCGAACCGGTGCGAACCGGCTGAATACCACCTCTGATCCTTTCCCTACACTAGAGCAGTTCTACACGTGCTTTCGTAAAGGACCAGGGGTGAAATGCTCCCGATTCGGACTGGATCACCCGATCTGATAGCGATGGCAGCGGCCAGTTCAGAGAATCAGTAGCCAAAATCCCTGCGACTCCCTCCCCATGCCCAGCTGAGCCGCGCAATCATCAGAGGCTTCGGCCCAAAAAATGCTTTTAAAAGTTTTTTTTAAAAAAAGCCTCTGATGATCGTGCGTTTCAACTGGGATCGTCAGAAGCTCCTAAAAGCATTTTTTTCAACAACCTCTTTGGCCGAAGAGGTTGTAGGAAAAAAAAATGCTTTTAAAAGCCTCTGGGGATCCCAGCTGAGTTGCCTGATCGTCAGAGGCTTTTAAAAGCATTTTTTTCTTCAACCTCTTAAGGTTGTAGAAAAAATGCTTTTAAAAGTAAAAAAAAAAAGTTGGCCACGCCCACCCAATCACAACCCCCCCAAGCCACGCCTACAGAACTGGTAGTAACAAATTTTACATTTCAGCACTGTAAAGAACCCTTTCATCTGGTCTCCTCTGCTCTCTTCTCCCTTTTGAAACATCCTCTGGGCGTTGAGATGCATTTCTTTTCGATAGCGGTGTTTGAATATCCTCCAAAAGGTCTCTGGCTTCTTCTTTGCCCATTTTGATGGTCTGGATCTTCTTTGAATGTTTGAATATTTTCCAGCTCTCTCCTAACGGGTTCAGTTTTGTTTGACGCTCAAGGATGTTAGATTTCCAATGTGTAGTTTTCAATGTTTTGAGTATTGATTGGTTCATACTGAAACTGTTTAGTATCTGACAGTACTGAGGGCTGGCTGATACATAAAGATAGGATCAGAATAGCTTCTAGTTATAGATGGGAGTCATGGATTGCAGAGGAAGATCAGTTGCTGTAGGTGATGTATCTCAGTGAAGAATCTCTGGGGGTATGCAAGAATCAATAGTTCCTTAGAAAGTATCATTTAATTTGAGCATGTGTAGACCTTATAATTGCTGATTACAAGGGCAATGGGATTTAGATAAAGAATTAGAGATTCTATCTCTTGAATTTTGCTCATAATATTGGTAATCTTATGGTCTTCCTCCTAATCTCTGTTTCTTAGCCATGGATACACAGGAATCTCATCTTAATTATCTTCTGGCAGGATTGCTTTGATTACAATTCAGCTTATGGTGCTGTTTTATTTAAAAATATTAAATTTAGAATTTATTAATAATTTTTTAATAATATGAATCAACGTTACTTAGAATTCTGGTTTGGAAAAGTAACATAAACTTGATATAAATAAAATCAAATTATGGGATGCATTTGGTGGGCAAAATTGTTACTGTGGTGACAATACAGTATATTGGAAAGGGTTTGATCATTTTGTTTTGTTTTGTTTTAAAAAAATCTAATAACTATTAGACATAATATATATCTAGCAAAGAGTCTTCATTAATCTGATAGTGACTGAACTCTTCCCACTGATGATGTTACCTAGTTTGGGTAATGAAGCATCTGCCAGAAAAGAACCAAGCTCAGAGAACACCAAGGACCCTTCATTTCAACCCTTGAGCTACAACTATTCCCCTTTATTGATGATCTTTTCACCCACCTTCCTTCAGTGGCCCCCTTCCTTCTTCGGCCTCCAGACCCATATACAATTATTTCAGGAGTCTTTACTCAAGATCCTTGAAACAGGCAAATCTGCAGCATTGAACATGAAGTAGAATCCATCTTGATCTTGATGATCTTCTCCTTCTCCTTCTCCTTCTCCTTCTCCTTCTCCTTCTCCTTCTCCTTCTCCTTCTCCTTCTTCCTCCTCCTCTTTGTCTTCTCCTCCTCCTCCCCCCCTCCTCCTCCTCCATGAGAAAAGTGGGTTTTACCCTCTCTTCCAGTCAGTGTTATCAAAAAAAGAAGAATCCTTCTTATCCAGGAGCACCCATGACAGAATGGCATACAGCACTGACTCCCTACCAGTGTTGGGTTGTCCCCGGTTTGGACTGGTTCTATAGAAAACCGGAGGGAGGCTCTGTCCACCGACCCCAATATCATCAAAGTGCTTCTGCACATGTGCACGGCCCCATTGCGAACCTGTAGTAAAGGTAAGTAGAACCCACTCTACATACATTATAGTCAGTTTGCAATGGGGCCGCATGCATGCGCAGAAGCGTTTTGATGACGTCAGGGTCGGTGGGTGGAGCCTCTCTCCGGTTTTACTACCAGTTCTATAGAACCGGTCCGAATCGGGGGCAACCCATCACTGATTATAGTGCCTTTAAAAACTGATGGACCCTTATGGATTTTATTCTTTTGCTGTTGTTTTCCTTGCTTATAGGTATGGATGGATGCAGGCACTCAGATCTTCTTCTCATATGCCATTTGCCTGGGGTGCCTAACAGCTTTGGGCAGCTACAATAAGTATCATAACAACTGTTACAGGTAATTGAATGTGCCTCTAGCATTTATAACCCTTGTCCTGTTTGCTTCCTCCTTGTTAAATTTTCTACAATTCATCTCCATAACAGAAGCAGGGCTGAAGAATTCCTACTTGCTTTCAACATGTTATGATCTGTCTAATATCCCATCTCTTCAAACTGCATTTTAATATTTCCCATTTTCCCCTGAAACTGCAAAATATACCGCATGCTACAGAAAACATGGAATTGTCACAAATAGATATATCTATAACCTTTAGGATATATCCCCAAACATACCACATTTCCAATATAACTCACTTGAAATGTACTAGTTTAATATGCAAACGTTATTTTAATTTATTTCATTTAATTGGTAAAGGCAGCCCCAATCCAGCAAATAATTTTGCATATTCACTTTTAAGAGGATCCAGATAATGTCAACATCAATGAAAGGATTTCTCTTTTTCAGAACTGGCATGTCATAATTGTTAAATTTAGTAGAGAATTTTATTTGGCCAATAAGATTTTTCAAAGTGCGACTGAGTTTCTACAGGCCATTTAATGATTAGTTAAATCCATGTAAATTAGTTACATCCACCTGAACCACTAGAGGAGGGAGGCAAGAAAAGTTGCAAGGAAGTCTCCTAAGGAAGTACATCTTGCAGGACCCAGAAGAAGGACCTTCTCCATGGTGGCTCCCTCCCTTTGGAACATCATCCCTGCAGGGATTAGACTGGGCCCCACTTTGAAACTCTTTCTTATGGACTTGAAGACTTGTCCCAAAGGGGCTTTTTCAAGCGGCAACTGTTGAAAAGTAAAGGGACACAGGCAGGAGTGGGTCTACTTACCTTTACTACCAGTTCGCCACAGGATCGCACACGTGTGCTCGCTTCACTCGCACACGCGCCAAACTTCTGCGCATGCGCAGATCACCTATGACGACATCCTGGCCGGTGGGTGGAGCCTCCCACTGGTTTAACTACCAGTTCTTGCAAACCGGTCTGAACCAGAGACAACCCATCACCGGACACAGGGCAGAAAACATCCTGCACAGCTCTACAACACAGTCATTTTAGCAGTTCCAACAAGGCTCCACACCCATTTTCACTACTCAGGTGATCCCGAGGACACACAGAAACCTCCAAGTGGCCTCAACAACTCTCTAAAAGAATGCAAATGGCCAGCTATCTGCAAGGAATATAAATCCCTTCCATTCCCCACCATCCAGTCTGAGCTGAAGACGCTTCTTGGATGAGAAGCGAAACGTCTTCAAAGAAAAACCAGAAAGTCCAGTTGCCTCTTGAAAAAAGTACCTTTGGGACAACCATGACCTGGATGACTAAGAATCTCCATAGACAGACTTGGTTCTGCCAAGGGGCCTCGAGAGCTCAGAGATTGGGATGGAACCCAACAAGTGGCTTGTTTGATTGGGTGTTGTCACCAAGGGTATGTGTGTGTTACTGTTTTTTATTCTCTTATATTTGGCTTTTTTATTGTTTGTAAACTGCCCAAAGTCACTGTGAGTGAGTGGAAGTCCATATAAATCTTCTAAATAAGTAAAAATAAATAAATAAATAAATAAATAAATAAATAAATAAATAAATAAATAAATAAATAAAAAGTTTCCTCCTTGCAGCGGACTCTTTCATTGTTTTCTGTTTTATGCGGCAACAATATTATCCATGCTTTTAAGCACAAGCTGGGCACGGAGTGATAACAGGATTTAATTATTTAAAAATAAAACATTTATTATACAATTATACACTACCCTTTGATTATATTTCAATAACTTGCAATCATAGGCAATCGTGGGCAATTAAAACCCTGCACCACAGTCTGCAAATCTGAATAATTAAGATTTAAGATCTTATTCGTCACTAATTCTTTAGTCACACATTAATTGAAAACAATAAAAAAAGAAGCGTAAAGGAAGATACAATTTGCCAGCAGTGTCCACAAGGGAAGAAAGGGAGGGCAGAGAACAAAAAGTCATGGCATCCCCACGCAAGCCTAGTCCGTTTTGTATATGCATCATAGCACTGCTTACCTACACCAAGGGGTGAAGGTTGTATTGTGCCATTGCGATGCTGCTTTTATTCATTTTATGGAAGCAGCAAAATCCTGCAGGTACTTAAAAATTATATTTGCAAAAGGCTTTGCTGGACGACGTGCATTTCTGAGCCTTCATCACGGATTCTAATCAATAGGATAAATAATATTGTGCCGTATTAAATGTCATGTAGAATCATTACCAGTGTAAACGAGAGCTGCAATGTTTATTTTTCAGTTGATTAATAATCTTTCAATTAAGGAAATGTCTATAATAAACTTGGTAGCAGTTTTTTTTTGTTCTAAACAGGTTAATTTTTTCAGTCATAAGTTTATGTGTGACAGGGCCTTCCTTCCTTCCTTCCTTCCTTCCTTCCTTCCTTCCTTCCTTCCTTCCTTCCTTCCTTCCTTCCTTCCTCTTTCTCTTCCTCTTCCCTTCTTAGGGGAGACTATCAAGGTGACTGGAGAATTAATCCTGTCTTTTTCCTTAGGATCATTACACTTACATTCAAATTTAAAATCTATTCAACTAGTTTTAACAACTTCAGGACACTGTGCACATTTCCATACAATATTTCATTCTTATCTAGATACCATGATGTTAGGTATCTTTGCAAACGATTTCTCTTTTCTCATGTCATCTCTCACTCTTCTCCTCCTTCTAGGGATTGCATTGCTCTGTGTTTTTTGAACAGTGGCACAAGTTTTGTGGCTGGCTTTGCCATTTTTTCCATTCTGGGTTTCATGGCAGAAGAACAGGGAGTGCTTATTTCGGAAGTAGCTGAGTCGGGTGAGTAGTTCATGCTCATATGGGGACTTACCTTGGGCACGATGAAAGGTACAAATAGTCCTCGACTTACCACTACAATGGAGTCCAGAGTTTATGTTGCTAAGTGAGAAAATTGCTGAGTTAGTGTCGCCCCATTTTACGACTTTTCTTGCTACATTTGTAAAGTGAATCCATGCAATTGTGAAATTAGTAGCGTGGTTGTTAAATGAATCTGGCTTCCCCATCGATTTTGCTTGTCAGAAGGTCTCAAAAGATGATCACAGGACCCCAGGATGCTGCAACGGTCATAAATATGAAACGGTTGTTAAGCATCCAGATGTAAATCACCTGACCATGGGGATGCTCCAATGGTCATAAATGTGGAAAATGTTCATAAGTCACTTTTCTTAGTGCTGTTGTAACTTCGAATGGTCACTAAATGAACTATTACAGTGATGGCTAACTTTTTCCGGACCAAGTGCCCAAAGTGTGTGCCCGCCCGAACCCCTAAACTGCAATGCGCATGCAGCCCTCGCACATGCATCCCCCGCATGCGCCCCACCCCCATGCATGCATGGCAGAGACCTGAAAACCAGCTGGCCAGTGGGAGGCACACATGCATGTGTAACAGAGCTGAACTGGGGCAACAGCTCGCATGCCATCAGAGAGAGCTCTGCATGCCACCTCTGGCACGCGTGCCATATGTTGGCCATCACGGAACTATTATAAGTCAAGGACTACCTGCAGTTGGTTAGGGAGCTAATCAGTGATGGGTTCCTCAAGGTTCAGCCCGGTTCGGCCAAGCCGGTAGCGGTGACGATATGATGTCACTGAACTGGTTCTCTTTGTTTGGGAGCTGGGTCCTCCCACCCATCCACCCCGCATTATTATTACCTTTTATTTGGCCCTGCTCCCAATCTATTCGCTGCCTCCGAGTCCCAGCTGATTGGCTAGAAGGAAAAAAACTGTTTAAACTCTAGGGCTTCAAAGGGCCGCCCTACAGCTGATCAGTGTTAAAAGGCAGTGTGGTGGTAGACCAGAGAGCTCAAAAAACAAATGGGTAGACCGGTGCCTCCAAAAACAAATGAGTAGACCGGTGCCTCCAAAAACAAATGAGTAGACCGGTGCCTCCAAAAACAAATGGATACACCAGGACACTCCAAGAATAAATGAGTAGACTGGTACAGCTCTGTAAGCAGTTAAAAGCCTGATAGACCAGTACCTCTGCTAAATACTAAAGAATTGTCACATGACCATCAAACCACACCCACAAAATAAGCCACACCCACAGAACCGGTAGTAAAAAAATTTAGAACCCACCCCTGGAGCTAATGATCATAATGTTTCATGCTGGTTATATGGCTTTCACATATCAACATAATTTTCTCTCAACAGGACCTGGTCTGGCTTTCATTGCTTATCCACGAGCCGTCGTCATGCTGCCTTTCTCCCCATTATGGGCTTGTTTCTTCTTTGTTATGGTGGTTCTCCTGGGACTAGACAGTCAGGTAAAGATGCTATGAATGGGCAGGATCAGCCTAGTACTTAACCTGTACTTCTTAATCTGTTGCCCCCAGATCAGGGGTGAAATCTACTTACCTTCCCAACCGGTTCAGAAGTGCATGCCTCACGTGTGCACTTGGACCCTCTGCGCATGCGCAAACACTTCTGTGCATGCACAGAGGGTAAAAAACAGGATACTTCCTATTTTAACCAGGAAGTAACAACAACCGGGTGGGTGGGTGGAGCCTCGCGCCACCATCGCTACTGGTTCTCCGAACTACCAGCCACCAACACTACCGGTTCAGCCGAACTGGTCCGAACCGGGAGCATTTCACCCCTTTCCCACATAGTTAAGTTTACTATTCCTATCAGCCCTGAGCATGAAAATCACATGTTGACTGGCTTGTGGGTACCAGGATATTGTAGATATTGTAAGAAGGATGAGAAGGTTGAGAATCAGAATAGAATTGGAAGGGACCTTGGAGCTCATCTAGGCCAGCCCCCTGCTCAAACAGGAGATCCTATACCATATCAGACAAGTAACTGTTCAGTCTCTTCTTAAAAACCTCCAGTGATAAAGCACCCATCCCTGGTCTGAAGGCCAGCTGTTCCACTGGTTAATTGTCCTCACTTTTAGGAAGTTTCTCCTTAATTCCAGATTGCTTCTCTCGTTGATTAGTTTCCATCCATTGTTAAGAAACAGTGTCTGGTGCTTTGTCCCCCTTGCCTGTGACCCAGACCATTTTCAGTCCTTCTCTTCTAGGTAATAAATAACTACTTTGCATTCAGTGATAAAAATGCTTAGCTTAGTTACATAATACTAAATACAGCATACTAAATACAGTAGTATGTAAAATCCAGCATACTAAAAAGCAAAGACATCACCCTGCCAACAAAAGTGTGTATAGTCAAGGCTATGGTTTTCCCAGTTGCAATGTATGGCTGTGAAAGTTGGACCATAAGGAAGGCTGAGCGCCAAAGAATTGAGGCCTTTGAACTATGGTGCTGGAGAAGACTCCTGCGAGTCCCTTGGACAGCAAGGTGATCAAACTGGTCAGTTCTACAGGAGATCAACCCTGACTGCTCTTTAGAAGGCCAGATCCTGAAGATGAAACTCAAATATTTTGGCCACTTAATGGGAAGGAAGGACTCACTGGAGAAGAGCCTAATGCTGGGAACAATTGAGGGCAAAAAAAGAAGGGGACGACAGAGAATGAGGTAGCTGGATGGAGTCACTGAAGCAATCGGCGTGAGCTTAATTGGACTCCAGAGGATGGTAGAGAACGGAAGGCCTGGAGGAACATTGTCCATGGAGTCTTTATGAGTCAGACACAACTTTGCAACTAACAACAACAAGTTACATAATATAGGTGCTTAGAAAAGGAATCTAAAATGGCCGAAAAATCATTATTTTTTTAATCCAATTACACCCGTATCTTGTCTCTGTTTTTATCTGAGTCATCAACTGCTGGAGAAAATGCAAGAGAGTTCCTTGAAGGCAGGACAAACATGTCAACATCAGACTCTAACGTATGTCTAGTGATAATGCTTGCAATTCCACCAATAGCATTAGTGATCTTTTGGTATAGGGTTGTCTTTAGGCCTTCCCTGGAATGAACATTATTTTATTTCAGAAAATAAAATAATGTTATTTTATTTATTTTCAGAAAATAATGTTATAGATTTTTTTAAATGACAAAATGGCCACCATCCTAATCTGATACTGCCATATCAGAGGGTTTTTTTTGTTTTTTTTGTTTTTTTTTTTGAGTTAAGAAATGGAGGAGGCAGGGGCTAATTCCGTAGGCCTCTCTTAAATCTGATACCTTCATTATTCCTTTGGTGATATTTTGATCACTTGCCAATTCAAATGGGAGCCTTTGGTCTTCTTTGGCTGCACAACCTGCATTTTGACCAGTATTAATTGCATTCTGGTCTTTAATCCTTCAGTGAAGTATTGGTGCAAAAATGGGCATTCCAGGATTGTGTAAGAAGATTATGGCAAAGTTGGGCAACTCAGACCCAAAAAAGAACACGGGCCAGTGGTGGGTTGCTCAGTTAAGTCTGGTTCTATAGTAGTAAAACCAGTGGGAGGCTCCACCCACCCACCATGATGTCATCACGGGTGATCTGCACATGTGCAGAAGCTTCTGCGCATGCACATGTGCTCCCGCTGCAAACCATGTAGTAAAGGTAAGTGGAATCCACCCCTGATGTAGGTGATTTAGTAAAGATTGTTTGTAATGCAAGTAAATATCAAACCAGTTCTCACAAAACCCAAAGTTTGAGGCGACAAGCAAAATCAATGCCTAGTGGAAGACTTGCATAGCAATTGGCCATGTGGACTCCATACAATTTTCCCTACAGTAAAATTAATATATATTTTTTTTTGCTGAAAAAAAGTTCTAAAGGAATGTCGATATGCCCCTGGTAATACTGAACTGATTAACTCTGAAACTGATTTCAGTTTTTTTTATTTTTATTTTTTTAGAGATGGGTAGAACTAAAGTAATTTCTGAATTAATCTGAATCCAGGCAGAAGTTAACTGGCCTGTCTAAGAAAGTCCATTATGGAAATAGAGAGAAATTCTTCAAGATGGCCCCAGGATTTTTCAGCAACTGTCCGTGGTAAACATTTCAGAAATAAGCAGTTGGTAGCTATTTCATGTTTTTAAAAATCAAACATGGAGCAGACTGATCTCTTTCAAACGTTTTGATTCATATTGATGAAACTGAGTAAAAAGTAAAGGAGATTATTTCACTATAGAACCATGACCTAATAACAGTACTGGGCTGGCAGTTTAGTGCATATATACTGTGCTTGATACTTTATAATTGCCTGTGATCAGACATTATTTCCAGCTTTTTTAAATGTTACAGAAGTTGGCAGAAGCTTGAATTTACCTCAGGCAAAAATGAGTTGAGAGTACATATCATGAGCAATGATGATGATCCCATTTAAAGACTGCCTTCAACTTCACGGTGAAAAAAAAGAAGAAATTATTATTGTTTGTCTCCAGCCAATGTCTCTCAGGATTGTTATGTGGTAATGACGGGATTCAGATTGATATCTTGCAATCTTTCAATGAATTGAGGGATATGAAAGGATTAAAATAGGGAAATATCTGTGGTGAAAGGAACTGAAGGCTGCTTCAATTCTCTTTTCCTTAGTTTGTCTGTGTGGAAAGCCTGGTCACCGCTATAGTTGACATGTACCCTGGAATCTTCCGGAAAAAGAACCGCAGAGAAACATTAATTCTTCTCGTCTCCATCCTCTCGTACTTTGTGGGTCTGGTCATGATCACAGAGGTAAAAGAAAAATAATAAATAATTACTAACAAAATTCTATTTCCCTTCAGTTCCCTTGGTTCCTGCTGATTACATGGGTTTCCCCATGTAATCATTTCGAGTGTAGGATTCAGGAGAGAGTTTGTTAATGGAGGGGTCAAAAGGATGTTGTAGCAATTTATTAATGCTGAAAATAGTAAATCTGTGATCTGAAGGCATATTCTTGCTTAAACTAAGAACCCCTGTAGCTGGCTAATTGTTGAATGAGAGAACATCCAGAAATTCTGTGTTCCAACTTGAAGACCATGAAAGAAAGGCAGAATAGAAATAATGAAAATGATCATCATAGGTCAAGGAGTGATAAAAAAAAAGAATGTGTCAAGTTTGAAGACTGGCTGAGTTTTCACTGTTAACTAATATTGTATAATGGTAAACATTTGGATGCCTTAAGTCAGTGTTGGTGAACTTTTTCGGCACCAACTGCCGAAATGGGAGCACACGTGCACATGCAGGGGGGTGCCAGAAACCGGAAAAGTAGCTCCCCAGTGCGCATGTGCAGGAGTGCCGGAAACCGGAAGCTCAGCTTCCCGGTGTGCGTATGTGTGCCGGGGAGCTGCTCTTCTGGTTTCTGGCATTTCCGCGCATGTGAAGACCAGCTGGCTGATGCACATGTGTGCACCGGAACCCAAAAGAGCAACGGGCAACAGCTGGCGTGCCTGGAGAGATGGCTCTGCGTGTCACTTCCGGCACATGTGACACAGGTTCACCATCACTGCCCTAAGTAATTTGTATGTGCCAATACAAGAGTCTTGGTGGCGCAGCATAGAAGATCCTTGGTGGCACAGCAGACTAAAATGCTGTAACTAGCACCAGCTGCCTGCAATTACTGCAAGTTCGAATCTCACCAGGCTCAAGGTTGACTCATCCTTCCATCCTTCCATCCTTTCAAAGTAAGTAAAATGAGGACCAGGATTATGGGGGCAATAAAATGACTTTGTATAAAAAAGAACACCGCTTGGGGGGGGGGGGCAAAAGTCTTACTAAGTAGGTATATACAAAAGTATGAAGGCTTTTGCTTAACACATTGTAAGCTGCCCTGAGTCTCCGAAGAAGGGCGGCATATAAATTGAACTAATAAATAAATAAATAAATAAATATTTATGGTACATAAATATTTGCAAGCAACAGGATGTCCATATGCAAGAAAATCTCTTAATTAGAGATCCTAGCTTGTAAGGAATAACATGGGCATGCTTGGAGAAAACTGAGTTTCACCTGGGCTTGTGGCAAAATGTGCTATAATATACCAATTTTGTCTTTTATGGTGGAAAAACGCATCTAAAAACACACCAACTGGAGAGAAGGCAACAATTGTTTCATCAAAACTAGCAAGATGCAATGGTCTTTTGCTGTTAAGAATGAAGAACACCAGAGACTGGTAAACTGGGTTCTTATGTAGAATAAAGAAATTGAAGAAGAGCACACAATTGAATATCAACAAAGAATTATTTTAAAACCATTAAGTACTGCAGATGGGGATACATATGAATTTGGGTTTCCTTCTGCCAAAAGGGGATGCGGTGGCTCAGTGGCTAAGACACTGAGCTTGCCGGTCAAAAGATCAATTGAAAAGGCAATTCAGTGGTTCAAATCCCTAGTGCCGCGTAACGGGGTGAGCTCCCGTTACTTGTCCCAGCTTCTGCCAACCTAGCAGTTTGAAAGCATGTAAAAAATGCAAGTAGGAAAAAACCTTTGCTGGGAAGGTAACAGCGTTCCGTGTGCCTTTGGTGTTTAATCATGCCAGCCACATGACCACAGAGACATCTTCGGACAGTGCTGGCTCTTCGGCTTTGAAACAGCGATGAGCACCACCCCCTAGAGTCGAGAACGACTAGCACATATGTGTGAGGGGAACCTTTACCTTTACCTTTACCTCTGTCCGAAAAGAGAATTCAAGGTACTGAACCTGTGAGAAGTATGAATAGTAGTTGCACTGATGGTTTGGACTCTTGCATCACATTTTGAATAGGGAGAGATGTAAACATGCCCATTATTAGTATTCTGAGAATGTTGCAATTTATGGAAATATATTATTTGTGAATGAAAGGCCTTTCATTGATGTAATAAAGGTTACAACTCTAGGAGGACGTATGTTATGAGGAAGTAGTTGCGGGTTAGCAATTAAAGCTAATTGTGGCTTCATACTTTGATTTTTTTCATTAAAACCTAATTGTGGCTTGATTGTTTACAGTGAAAGACTAAGAGAATGAGTGAATGAGACAAAGACGATAAAAAATGTTGCATATGGGACAATCATGATTTCATAGTATCAGCAATGAACAAAGAATAGAATAGAATAGAATTCTTTATTGGCTAAGTGTGATTGGACACCCAAGGAATTTGTCTTGGTGCATACGCTCTCGGAGTACATAAAAGAAAAGATATGTTCATCAAGAATCATAAGGTACAACACTTAATGATAGTCATAGGGTACAAATGAGCAATCAGGAAACAATCAATATCAATATAAATCGTAAGGATACAAGCAACAAAGTTACAGTCATACAGGCATAAGTGGGAGGAGATGGGTGATAGGAATGATGAGAATACTAATAGTAATAGTAATGCAGACTTAGTGAATAGTTTGACAGTGTTGAGGGAATTATTTGTTTAGCAGAGTGATGGCGTTCAGGAAAAAACTATTCTTGTGTCTAGTTGTTTTGGTGTGCAGTGCTCTATAGTGTCGTTTTGAGGGTAGAAGCTGAAACAATTTATGTCCAGGATGTGAGGGGAAGACCAGGGGACTGGTGCGCATGAGCATGCTGGAAACTGGAAGCTCAGCTTCCTGGTGCGCACATGAGCGCCAGGGAACACCTGTTCTGGTTACCGGTGCTCCCACATGTGTGCGCTGAGAGCTGCTCTTCCAGTTTCTGGCACCCCCCCCCCCTGCACACGGATGTGCGCCTGTTTCAGCACTCGGTGCCAAAAAGGAATCCACACTATAGCCAACTGATGAAATCTGAGATCAGTTGATAAAATCTGATTCCAAGAAAATTAGAAAAGAATCCAAGCAAGGAGCTATGTGAATAGGTGCTTTAATTAGTCTTTGCCAACAACAGAAAGGCAAAAGGGCTGTAGCTGTTCTGTTCTTGGCCAATAACTGGCAATTACAGGCAAAAAAAAACAACCCTTGGTTTGTTTCTTTTTAAATTAAGCACTGAAGGTGTGCTCTCACAGTGTCTGCATATATGCAGTGAAGTCATCACACAAATCCCTCCCTGAAGCAATATAGGCACAGGATGTAGGCATATAAAAGAAGGGGCATACTATAAGGTCCTGCCTCACCAGTCTTCTCAAGAAAGCAGAAGTCTTGAAACGAAAGCCATTTCAAAAGAAAACTTTTATTGGAAGATTGTGACAGCAAGAGATGTAGGCAGGAAGTGACTTTTGCCACTTGAAGTGTTAGATTAAACCAGGGGTTTCAGACTCAAGACCTGGGGCCAGATCCGGCCATTGGGTGCTTAGATCTGGCCCGCGTGGCTGCCCTGGAAACAGCAAAGGACCGGCCTGCGGTGCTTTTGCCAGTGAAAGTGGGCTCCCAAGCTCCGTTTTCACTGGCAGAGGATTGCAGGAGGCCCTCAGAGCCTAAAATGGAGCTCGGGAGCCTGTTTTGGCTGGCAGAGTACTTGGGCCACCACAGGCAACCTCGACATGAATGATGTCAGGCTGGCCATGTCATCTGCCCCCCCCCCCCCCACGAGGTCAAACACAACCCTGATGTGGCCCTCAGTGAAATGGAGTTTGACACCCCTTGATTAAACCATTGCAGACAGAGCACCTCCCAAAGTCCAATACATCATCGAGCCAATCCCGGAGTGTGAAGATATTATGAGAAATTCAGTCAGGGAAGGTGATAGACACCTTCCAAGGCAATGCTGCTGTTTTTCTCCAGAGATGAGATAAGGCAGCTGCTCGAGGCACATTCTTTTCTCCCTCCCAAGGTCCCAAAAAGTTACAGTAAAGCAAAGCAAGAAATAGAAACAAAACCCCATACAGAGATCCCCCTAAGCCTCTTCCTTCCCATTAGAATGACAGTGTTACATTAGAAATCTATGGGACCTGACCAGGGGTGGGATTCAGTCGGTTCGGACCAGTTTGGGTGAAGCAGATGCTATTTTTACATCTGCTTCACCAAACCGGTAGTTACCAGGACTGCCTGCCCCCCCCATCCTGCCCCTCCCCTCCCAGGAGTCTCCACCTGGCCTGTTTTGGATGCCAGGTAAGTGCAGGGCCTGCACGGAGACTCTGGGAGGATGAAAAATGGGCCTCCTGGAAGTTCTTGGAGTCTGGAAATGGGACTTGTTTCCAGCCTCTAGAGGGCCTCTGGAGCCTGGGGGAGGCCATTTTCGCCCTCCTGGAACCTCAAGGAAAGCCTTTGGAGCCTGGAGAGGGCGAAAATGCCGCCCCCTCCCCCGTGGTGTAGGAGGCTGAGTAGGCCACACCCACCATGGCCACACCCACCCAGCAACCGGTTAGAGAACCAGTTGCTAAAATTTTTGAATCCCATTCCTGGACCTGGCACATATACAGTGATGTCACTGAGGATGGAGGATTGTCATCTGTTGGCTTGCTTGATTGGCTTGTGGATTGAATGTGATACAGTCTATGATCCAAGTTACAGTATATGGCATAGTATATGATCAAAGTTAAGCATAGATGAGAATTAATGGTGTTCTTAGTGAATGGCTCAGCATCAAGCTTGGAATAGACACCCCCCCCCCCCCCTCCTGAGTGCTTAATGCATCTATGAATAAATGCAAAAGGAATTCTGGTGGTGACTGAAGAGGTAAAAGAATTGGAGACATGAAATAAGCTGTTCATTCGTATGCAGATGATCCAGTGCTGTTGGCTGAGCACTGGAATGATTTATAGTGAATGTTAGATTGTTGATACAATGAGAAGAGTGGATCTGAAAATTAATGTATCAAAGCCCAAGGTCGTTATGTTTGACAGAGAAAATGGAGTGAATGGTTGCAAATTATACATAAATGGTGAAAGCCCGGAACAAGGAGAAGGGTTTGTGTTCCTTGCATGGGATGTTTACTAAATGGATTGAACGAAGAATGTGCAAACGTTAGTAGAAAACAAGGAGGTCATTTGTTCTGATGCTGTCTTGTGAGGAATGAATGTTTGTTTTTAAAAAAAAAGAGCAAAAATGCCTGTTTATATTTTTTACCAACCGTTGTATACAAGTGAGAGTCGGGTACTGTATGTGTAAGAAAAACAAAAATACATGTGAAATGTTGTGACAATGGAATATACTCCGTGAATTTCTGTGGAGAAACAAGAAGAGATAGAGTTGTGTGTGTTTTTTCTTTAAAAAATCGATGGGTATTGAACTGATGTGAATTGAGTTCAAAAAGCGAGAGACCAACGTGAAAGAAGTATGTTGAAAAGAAGAAATGAGGATCATTTTTGTTTTCAAAAAAGACCCAAAGATATGAAAAAAGAATTTATAGATCAAGAGGAGGGGAAGACTAAGTCAGCTGGTGGCTGATAATCTTCAAAAAAGAAAGAGGTCAGAAATTGAAAGAACAAAAAACAGTAGAAAAGGAGGTATTGGAAGGATGGGAACGAGGGTGATTTGCATGGGTAAAAAGTATGGACTGCTATGGTGAATGTTAGTATAAGCAAGATTTCACTATATTTCCTTTCCTTTACATTTGTGAGATATGATAGTATGACAGAGAGAGAGAGAGAGACAGACAGAGACAGAGACAGCGAAAAAGAAAAAGAGACAGAGACAGAGAGAGAGACAGAAACAGAGACAGAGACAGAGACAGACAGACAGAGAGAGAGACAGAAAGAGAGAGAAAGAGAGAGACAGAGACAGAGAGAGCAGAGACAGAAAGAGACTGAGAGAGAAAGAGACAGAGAGCGAAAGAGACAGAGAGAGAAAGACAGAGAGAGAGAGAGAGAGAGAGAGAGAGAGAGAGAGAGAGAGAGAGAGAGAGAGAACTGTTTCTTATTCCTTTCTGAAATATTGGTTACCCTGAAAAAGTATAATGTGATGGGTACGTATGTATGTACAGTATGTATGTCATAGTCTTGAAATGAGGAGGTTTCATTCTTTGTCAGCTTATCTATTGATTCCCCTACCTGCCTAAGGTAGGTGATTTTTGCAGGTACTCTAGAACGAAGCACTCTGTAATGTAAGATGTGTTTCTCTCTCTTTTTTGTTAGTTTATAATATAAAATAGAAAAAAATAGAAAAGAAAATAGCAGGAAAATAAGGGAGGGAGAAGGGAAGGGAAATGTGTAGGGAAAAGGGGAAAAAAAGAGGGGGTTGACTTCCAAGTCCCTAACAGCATCAAACCTCAACTTTTTACTTTTACATAATAGTATCAACTGGTCATTTCTATAACAACAAACCTATCTAATTGGTAAATCACAAAATAATAGTTTCATTTTTTCCCCTACCTCCAGCACAAAGTCCAGAAACGGTTTCCAAGCAGAAATGAAAATAATTGTGCTTTTTCTTTAATCAGTCAATTTAGCCATGTCAGCTAACTCACTCAACTTTTGTAGCCATTCATCCATTGTGGGAATCAAAGCGTCTTTCCGTTTTTGTGCACAAAGTAATCTTTTTATTTATTTATTTATTTATTTATTTATTTATTTATTTATTTATTTATTTATTTATTAATTAATTAATTAATTATAAGATTGGAGCTGCCAAAGGTTGCTCATGATTCCTATTCTGTTTTTCTTTCAGTTCCTTTTGATTGCTTCTTTGTTATCACTCTAAGCAAAGCTGAAGGGATCCAGCTTACTTTTAAGTTACTGCTATGCCCCCTGATCCAGGCGGGATGCAGTGGCTCAGTGGCTAAGATGCTGAGCTTGTCGATCAGAAGGTTGGCAGTTCAGTGGTTCGAACCCCTAGTGCCATGTAATGGCATGAGCTCCTGTTACTTGTCCCAGTTTCTGCAAACCTAGCAGTTCGAAAGCACATAAAAAATGCAAGTAGAAAAATAGGGACCACCTTTGGTGGGAAGGTATAGCATTCTGTGCACCTTTGGCGTTTATTCATGCCGGCCACATGACCACAGAGATGTCTTCGGACAGCGCTGCCTCTTTGGCTTTGAAATGGAGATGAGCACTGTCCCTAGAGCTGGAAATGACTAGCATGCATTGCATATGCGGGATAGCCTTTACCTTTACCTTTATGCCTTGCCCTGAACATCAGAGCAGATCAGATCATCATTGGAGTATGGCCACTACAGCCAGGAATGATCATGAAATGATATTTTCCCTCCTGAAATGTGAAATCAGCCCAGGAACAATCAGATTTTTTTTTTAATGTAATGGGAAGAATATATTTTTTTCAGTTGAAATTCTTCATGAATAAATAATATTTGTGGAACTGTGGTCATGTGACCATGGGATACTGCAAAATGACCCCATGTTGCTGAGTGCACGAGGTTTGGTCATGTGACCTCAGAGGGGGCTTGGAACTGTTGGAACTCCCCCTTTTTAGGATTGGTCATAAATTTGAATGGTTGCTAAGCAACCAGTTGTAAGTCAAGGGCTACCTGTATCAAAACAACTGTAAGTTTTTTTTCTCCATTCTTCTTTCCTCATTTCCCTTAAAAGTAAAATAGCAAAACTTCACAGAATTTGCTCTAATTTAGAAAGCAAAAAGCTTCTAGACCAGGGGTGTCAAATTCAAAGACCGTGGACTAAATCCAGCCTGTGGGATGCTTAAATCTGGCCCGTGTGGCTGACCTGGAAATAACAAGGGACCGGCCCATGGTGCCTCTGGCTGCCAAAATGGGGCCTGAGGAGCCCGGCTAACTGCTGCAGGAGACCGTCCAGGCTGAAAATGGCCCTCGAAGAAATCCAGTTTGACACCCCTGCTCTGGACTCTGCTGCTTTTCTATTGCACCATGCTGGCTTTTGAACCTGTCATTGTTATGGGCAGGCTTTGTCTAAATACAACATAGTGCAGAGGTGGATAAGTATAGAGTTAGCGTTAGTATAGATCCTTTACAACCTGTGGATTTCCACTCCCATAATCCCTGAGCAGTTGGCTTAGGAATTATGGGAGTTGAAATTCATAGGTTGTAATGGGTCCATAGGTGCCTATGGTATAGTATATAATATTTATATTTGAAAAGGGTTGAAACAGGAGAAAATTGGGGACTTAGTTCAGGGGTGGGTTCTAATTTTTTTTACTACTGGTTCTGTGGGCATGGCTTATTTTGTGGGCATGGCTTGATGATCGTGTGAGAATTCTTTAGGATTTAGCAGAGGTACTGGTCTACCAGGCTTTTAACTGCTTGCAGAGCTGTACAGGTCTACTCATTTATTTTTGCAGGCACTGGTCTACTCATTTATTTTCTTTTAACACTGATCAGCTGTAGGGCGGCCCTTTGAAGCCCTGCAGCAAGAGTTTAAACAGTTTTTTTTCCCTCTAGCCGATAGCTGGGACTCAGGAGGCAGCAAAAGATTGGGGGTGGGGCCAAATAAAGGTAAGAATAATGTGAGGGGTGGTGGGGAGGGCTGGGGGGCTGGGGGAGCAGAACCAGTTCAGTGATGTCATATCGTCACCGCTACCGGCTCGGTGGAACCGGGAGGAACCCATCACTGACTTAGTTGTATAATTCCCGGGTCACTCAAAAGTCAGATCTCTTTTGTCTGCTTGTCTGTAGGCTCAGGGAAACTATATTTATTAAACAGCAATATTCAACTGTGTTATTTGTAAATATTTCAGTGTTTCCTTCAGCACTATATGAAGAATGTGTGACAAAATATGCCATTAAATGCCACTGTACATGCATCAGGAGCCCGGATTGGACCAGGAGTCTCATGGGCATTTAAACAGATGCTTAATTATGTTCTCTGTCATTTAACACTTTTCTTGTTTGCTGTAGAAAATAAAGAACAGAGAATCTGTGGCAAGCTCGCTTCGCACAGAAGCGTTCTGATGATGTCGAAGTCGGTGGGCGGAGCCTCCTGCCGGTTTTACTACCGGTTCTATAGAACCGGTGCAAACTGGGGGCAACCTACCACTGATATAGCCTAATTTGCAACTTACAAAATATCAAGCTCTGCTTATTTTTAATGCAGGACAAAAAGCAGCAGCACTGTTGAATTTTCATTTTTCAATCCTATGACACTACCAAAGAAATTTAATATATTTTACTAGATTAACATTTGATGTGATTATACCTGTTGGGCAATACCGTATGCAAATGGAATAAATACATGCACAGTTGGATAGGTATGAAATGAAGGCTTACTCTAATACTAAGAAACCATCAATTTGAATATATTGACCATGGGATAAATTTTGTACAGATTAAATTTTGCAATGAGGAATATGAACAAAGTATTAGTATATAAAGAATAAGCCAAACCAGTCTAATTTCTTATGTGGGATGTTCAATAAAACAGCCATAAAAGGCCCTGCAAGAACTTATGATGAAATATGATTGCTTTAAGTAACTTATATACTTCAGTTTATATGTTTCAAGGAATCAACCAAGTATTTCTAGGGAACAGATCTCAGCACCATGTTGGAAAATGGCACCAGCGCCATCTCATCTCTCCACGTGAGCACCAAGAGGTAGCATAGAGAGCTGGCCCTTGATTGTGAAGTTTGGTTAAGTGTTTAAGGTGCCAGGCTGGAAACAGTGAGTTCTAGACCCTCCCTAGGTGTGAAAGCTGGCTGGGTGACTTTGAGCCAGTCACTAGGAGACTGTGAGCTCTAGTCCTGCCTTAAGCATAAAACCTGGTTGGGTAATTTTGGGCCAGCTGCTTTCTCTCCCAGCCCAACCCACCACAAAGGTTAGCCATCACTGGTATAACCATTGTACACTTTCATTTTCTCTTTCTTATACTAGCTATGTTTTCATCTTAGAAATCCTGTTCTGCATTCTGCTTTAATTCCCCTCCTCTCTCTCTCTCTCTCTCTCTGTCTCTCTCTCTCTGTGTCTCTCTCTCCCTGTCTCTCTCTCTCTCTCTCTCTGTCTCTCTGTCTCTGTCTCTCTGTCTCTCTCTATCTCTTTCTGTCTCTGTCTCTCTCTGTCTGTCTCTCTGCCTCTGCCTCTCTCTCTCTCTGTCTCTCTCTGTCTGTCTCTCTTTCTCTGTCTCTCTCTGTCTGTCTCTGTCTCTCTCCCCCCCCTCTCTCTGTCTCTCTCTCTCTCTGATTTCTTCTGATTTTTTGGATAAGTGTGCTTGCATCTTTCCAGGTTGTGCTTTGCTGTGCCTCCATCCTTTTTCCTCCGGACTACCCACTCTCTTTGAAGGGAAAAAGCCTTCTTTTATTCAGCTGTTTTTCCTCTGCTGGTAGCTGCAGAGCTTCCAAAACACGTATCTCCTCCCACACCTGCTTCAAGGTTGCAGCTTTTATAGGCAACTCTTTACAGACAACTCTCCTGTGCTGGGAAAAAAGACTCAAATAGGAAGGGAGGGAAAACAGCACAAATAATACCACAATTTTTCTAAGCAGCCTGCTCTTCCACAGGCGGACCCAGGGTTTTTATGCCTTTGGTGATTGAGGGTGGTTTTTTTTCTTTACACTTTTCAAGTGTGTTAAATCTATTCATATAACCTCCCCACATTGACTTTATTTATTTATTTTCTTTTTGAACAAACAGCAGGAAATCATAGCTTTGTAATTTCATGCTTTGTTGCTGGATTGGCAGCAGGATTGCTGGAGGTTTGAGGGATGTGACAAGCAATGTTAGGCTGGCCTTTTAAGGATGAGCATTACAGGATCAGGGTGGTGCAGTGGCCTAGAGGTGAAGCTCTCACCTCACAATCAGGAGGCTGTGAGTTCGATCCTAGGTAGAGGCAGATATTTCTCTCTCTGGGCACAATGAGAATATCGATATATCTGCTGTGAACTCCACATTGGTGACAGGAAGGGCATCCGGCCAGTAAACACTCAGCCATATTCAGTTTCCCCTACTTGACCCCGATGCAAGGGATTATGTGGTCATTAAAAGACAAAAAAAAAAAAAAAAAAAAAATTACAGGATTTGATCAGCAGTCCTACGGGTAATACTTGACTTATGATCACGACTGAGCCCAAAATTTTGGTTGCTAAGACAGTCAGTTGTTAAGTGCATTTTGCCCCATTTTATGACCTCTCTTCCCACGGTTGTTAAGTGAATCACACTAGTTAAGTTAGTAACATGGCTGTTAAATGAACTTGGCTTCCCCATTGACTTTGCTTGTCAGAAGATCACAAAAGGTGATGGCAAGGACACTGCAACCGTCATAAATGTGAGTCATCTGCCAAGTATCTGAATTTGGCCAATGGCTCACATTTCAAAACTTCAGGATTCACTTTTATGACGGTTGCAGTGAATGCTGCAGTGGTCATCAGTGTGAAAAACAGTCATCATCCCTGTTTGCTCTGCCCTTGTAATTTCAAATGGTCACTAAATGAGCTGCTTTAAGTCAAAGACGTCCTGTATTTTATTTCCATTGTTTTCGGAATCAATTCATACCTTATTAGGGATAAATAAGAATATTGTCCTGTAGAGCAATGCCTTAACCATTATGCCTGGTGCAGCTGTCCAAAATGGGTGGGTTCTGGCTCAATTTACAACTGTGTGTGTGTGTGTGGGTGGGTGTGGGTGTGGGTGTGTGTTTGGATCAGGGGTGGGCTGCTGGGGGTTCACTGGGTTTCGGGAGAACCTCAAGCTAAGATTCTGTGCAGTTCGGAGAACCCCCAAATCCCACTCCTAGCTGGCCCCGCCCACCCCACCCCGCCCCTCCCAGGAGTCCCTATGTGGCCTATTTTGGATGCAGGTAAGTCCGGAGCTTGGGGAGGCTGTTTTTGCCCTCCCGGAGTCTTGAGGAAAGCTTCCGGAGCCCGGGGAGGGCAAAAACGCCCCCCCTGCTATGGTGCAGGAGGCAGATTAGGCCACACCCACCATGGCCACGCCCACCCAGCAACTGAGCAGAGAACCCCTTGCTAAAACTTTTGAAGCCCACTCCTGGTTTGGGTATACTTGTCTTTCTAACTTACCTAGAAATAACGAGTAGTTATAGTAATAAACTTTGATAATAAATGAACTGATTTTTTTTTAAAGAACTGTGTTCCTTTACTGGAACAAATCGTAATTAGGTTTGGGGGAAAATAACACGATAGCAACTGTGTTCTCCCCTCCCTCGTACTCTCTAGCAGTTGTTATTCAGAAATACTTTGCCTCTGTTTCTATAAAAAACAAAGAAGTGTTTATGTCTTCATGAATTTGTCTAATCTCTTTTTATAGCCTTCCAAATTAGTGGTCCTTGCCTTAACTTCAGATGAGATTCCACAGGTTAAGAATGCTTCAATGAAAATGGCTTTGTCCTGAACTTTACATTGTTCAACTTTATTTGATAACCTTTCAGTGTGACTTCTGTCGCAGAGGGAGGGAGGAAAAATGCCTCCCTGTTCACTTTCTCCATACCAATGAGGGCTAGAAATTCTTAAATTGCCATCTGACACTCTTATGCATAGCAACAGTTGTGCCTTCATTTCCACTCTGCTGTGAGAGCCGAATGCTTCGATGCTGAAATCTAAAACTAAAGATGAGAAATAGTTTGAATCCCACGTATCAGTACATTGTGATTTAGCTGGAATTGCTTTTTATGTCATTCCCTATTGACATTTGAAGTCAATTTACTGTCCTTTGGATGAAAATGTGAGAGGGCGCACAGAACCAATTTTGCCAGAGTCACATAAAGTCACTTTGTAGATGCAGTTCACGAGAATTCACATTCCTAATTTTTCTCCAGGAGGAGACTGTCTGTTTGCCCATCCATCCATCCATCCATCCAGTGGTGAAATTCAATTTTTTTTACTATGGGTTCTGTGGGCGTGGCTTGGTGGGCATGGTGTGGCTTGGTGAGCATGGCTTGGTGGGTGTGGCAGGGGAAGGATACTGAAAAATCTCCATTTCCACCCCACTCCAGGGGAAGGATACTGCAAAATCTCCATTCCCACCTTTGGACCAGCCAAAGGTGGTATTTGTCGGTTCTCCAAACTCCTCAAAATTTCCGCCACCGGTTATCTGAACTGCTCAAAATTTCTGCTACTGGTTCTCCAAACTGCTCAAAATTTCCACTACTCGTTCTCCAGAACCTGCTGGATTTCACCCATCCATCCATCCATCCATCCATCCATCCATCCATCCATCCATCCATCTATCTATCTATCTATCTATCTATCTATCTATCTATCTATCTATCATCTGTCTGTCTGTCTGTCTATCTATCTATCTATCTATCTATCTATCTATCTATCTATCTATCTATCATCCACCTATCTATCCACATCCACATCTCCATCCCTATCTCTCTATTTATTTTTACATTCTCAGACTATAACTTCTTTTTTCACTTCTTCTCGTAGTAATAAGAAACTTAAAAATGTATGAAGATGGCATTTTTGTGAAAACTTGACTTGTCTTTGGAATGTTTGTGGGGTCAAAGTTTAAAATAAAACCCCTGACATGGGTATGTATGTGTATGTACTATTCCCCTCCTCTCTCTGTCTCTCTGTGTCTCTCTCTCCCTGTCTCTTTCTCTTTCTA